>OU823266.1:0-1200000 GCA_917490735.1 Dryobotodes eremita
AAAATCCTCATGGATGTCCCCCGCCCTGGGGGGGCGGAGGGGTCTGTCAGACTCTTACTGACTAAAAACCACCCCGGTGTTCCGTCTCACACCTACGCCGGGGGTCGCGGGAACGTACAAATCTTCCGCAACCCCCGGACCCCAACCTAACCTTTTTTTTTTTTTTTTTTTTTTTTTTTTTTTTTTTTTTTTTTTTTTTTTTTTTTTTTTTTCCGCTGAGAAATGCTTTATGCACTTCCGCTCGTCGGGGGACGAGACGGGGTATGTGGGACTCCTGTCCGAATGACAGTATACCCACTAAAACTCAGCGGTGTTCCCACATCGCCGTGGTGGGAGGGCCATGGGAAACCGGCTCAGCCTTTACATCCACAACCCTCCCGGCGCTTGCCCGCCTAGCTGGCGGGCCCCGCATGCCCCCCAGGCTGGGGGGCTACGGGAATGGCCGGGAACACCTGGCCACTCCCGTCCGACACTGGTGGAGGCCTGTGCAATACAGGCAAGGGTGCCCCCGCACCCGTTGCCTGCTGGTCTCCACCCGGGAGGAGTCGGAGATGACTATCATACTGACGTCTTCTTCGACCCCTCCTCCGCCTTCGGAGCAGCGCCGCGTGAGGATCCTCCTCCCGCGCGCGCTCCGCCGCCTCCTTCTGGGACATGACGTGTTCGCAGAAGGAGGCGACTGCCGCCCAGGACCCCTCGTCCCCCAGCATGGCATTAATCAAGCCAGGGAGTGAGAGGTCCGGTCCGATCACCGCGATGAGACTGCGGCGCATCTCGGACCACGAGGGGCACACCTCGAGGGTGTGCTGCGCCGTGTCCTCCGCCGCGCCACAGTCGTGGCACGACGGCGTCTCCTCCCGTCCGATCCGGTGCAGGTACGATCCGAAGCAACCGTGTCCGGACAGCACCTGCACCAGACGGAACGAGAGGAACCCATGCGACCGCTCGAGCCAGTCTCGCAGGACAGGCCCAATCGCGTCGAGGGTTCGGCGGCCGAAGGCTGCGGTGGCGAGTTCACCCGTCCAATGGACGACGATGGCGTCCCTCGCCTCCCGCCGGACGGCCTCCCGCTCTTCCGGGGCTGGGCGTTCTCCTCTCGCCCTCCGCCCCGCCGTCCATTCATATACTCTGGCAAGCACCCACGCCTCGAGTTCCCAAGGAGGGGTGCCGGCCAGAGCACATGCTGCCGCGAAGCCCACCGTGCGGTAGGCCCGCGCCACCCGCTGGGCTATGGCCCTTTGGGGTGCCCGCAATGCGCGGCGTTCTCCCTCCTTCGGAGGGAGTCCTCCCAGATAGGAGCCCCGTAAAGGGCCATACTCCTCAAGATGCCGGCGTAAAGTTGCCGGCATCGCGCGCTGGGCCTCCCCAGGTTGGGAAGCAGCCACGAGAGCGCGCCTGCGGCCTTCAGCAGGCGTGACGACAGCCCGCTAAGATGCGGACCGAAGCGCCACCTGCTGTCGAGTACCAGGCCCAGATATTTCATCTGGGCCTTCACCTCAATTCTGACGCCCTCCACGAAGATGTGGGCGTCAGGTGGGGGGCGCTGCCGAGGTCCATGGAAGAACACGGCCTCGGTCTTGTGCAGCGCCACCGTTAAGCCTAGGCGGCGGATCCTCCCCGCGACCAAGGATCCGCCCGCCGAAGCCAGGACCCCAACCTAACCTAACCTAACCTTTTTTTTTTTTTTTTTTTTTTTTTTTTTTTATTTTTTTTTTTTTTTTTTTGTTCCGCTGGGAAAAATGCATTATGCATACCCTCCCGTCGGGGGACGGGAGGGGTATGTGGGACTCCCCGGCAGAGTGCCGGTATACCCACTAAAAAACCCAGCGGTGTTCCCTCAATGCCGTTATGGGAGGGCCATGGGAAACTGGCACAGCCATTACGTCCACGACCCTCCAGGCGCGTGCCCGCCTAGCTGGCGGGCCCCGCATGCCCCCCAGGCTGGGGGGCTACAGGAATGGCCGGGAACACCTGGCCATTCCCATCCGACACTGGTGGAGGCCTGTGCAATACAGGCAAGAGTGCCCCCGCACCCGTTGCCTGCTGGCCTCCACCTGGGAGGAGTCGGAGATGACTGTCGTACTGACGTCTTCTTCGACCCCTCCTCCGCCTTCGGAGCGGCGCCGCGAGAGGATCGTCCTCCCGCACGCGCTCCGCCTCCTCCTTCTGCGACATCACTTCCTCACAGAAGGAGGCGACCGCTGCCCAGGCCCCCTCGCTCCCCAGCATGGCGCTGACGACGCCGGGAAGCGAGAGGTCCTGCCCGACCGCTGCAACCAGGGCATGGCGCAGCTCGGACCAGGCAGGGCACACCTCCAAGGTGTGCTGTGCCGTGTCCACCGCCGCGCCACAGTCGTGGCACGACGGGGTCTCCTCCCTTTGGATCCGATGCAGGTGCGATCCGAAGCATCCATGCCCGGACAACACCTGCACCAGACGGAAAGAGAGGAAACCATGGGACCGCTCGAGCCAATCCTTCAGGACTGGCCCGAGCGCGTCCAGGGTTCGGCGGCCAAAAGTGGCAGAGGCGAGGTCCTCCGTCCAATGAAGGACGATAGCGTCCCTCGCCTCTTGCCGCACGGCCTCCCGCTCTTCTGCGGCGGGGAGCTCCCCTAGCGCCTTGCGCCGCGCCGTCCACTCGTACACTCTGGTCAGCACCCATGCCTCGAGCTCCCAAGGAGGGGTGCCGGCCAGAGCGCACGCTGCCGAGAACCCTACCGAGCGGTAGGCCCTCGCCACCCGCTGTGCAATGGCCCTTTGGGGCCTGCGGATGGCAGTGGCGTTCTCCCTCCTGTGGAGGGAGTCCGCCCAGATCGGAGCCCCATAAAGGGCCATGCTCTTGAGGATGCCGGCGTACAACTGCCGGCATCGCGCCTTCGGACCCCCCAGGTTCGGGAGGAGCCAGGACAGGGCGTTCGCGGTCTTCAGCAGGCGGGTCGACAGCCCGCTGAAGTGCGGACCGAAGCGCCACCTGCTGTCGAGAACAAGGCCCAGATATTTCATCTGGGCCCCGACCCCGATCCTGACGCCCTCCACGACAATGTGGCCGTCAGGGGGGATGCGCTGCCGAGGCCCGTGGAAATACACGGCCTCGGTCTTTTGCAGCGCCACCTGCAGCCCTAGGCGGCGGATCCTTCCCGTCACTAAGGACCCGCCGGCGGAGGCCAGACTGGCCGCCTCCCTGAAGTCCCTCCCCCGGGCAATGAGGAGGGTATCGTCCGCGTAACATATGATACTCGTGCCACGGAGGAGGGTTCCCCGCAGGAGCCAGTCGAATCCGATGTTCCACAACGGTGGTCCTAGGACCGACCCCTGTGGAACACCGGACTCTGCGCCATAGCGCCTCAATCTGGCCGTCTTGTCTTCGAGGAGGACCACCCGGTCCTCCAAGTAGCTGGCCAAGAGTTGGCGCAGGTACTGAGGCACTCCGTGGTACCGGAGCGCCTCCAAGATTGTAGAGTGGGGGACGGAGTTGAAGGCGTTTGCGATGTCGAACGACACCGCCAACACTCCGTCACCCGCCTCCACGGCCTCCTTGACCTGGCCCTTGAGTAGGGCCAGCGCGTCGACCGTCGAACGACCCCGTCGGAAACCGAATTGGGCGTCCGACAGGTTCGGCCCCACAGTCCCCAGGTGGCCATTTAGCCGGTCGGCGATTATCCCCTCGAACAGCTTACCGACCTCATCGAGCAGAACGATGGGCCGGTAAGCCGAGGGGGAGTCTGCCGGGCGTCCCTCTTTTCGGAGGAGGCATAGCCGCCCCTCCTTCCAGAGCTTCGGGAACCTCCCAGTCGTGAAACACGCGCTGAAGAGGTCCCGAAACCTCTCCTCCATCTGAGAGGCGGCGATGGCCACCACCCGTGCGGGAACGCCGTCCGGCCCTGGGGCTGTGTTCTTCGCGCGGAGGCGAAGGGTCCCCCCGTACAGCTCAGACGCCGTAACCGGAGGGATCTCCTCCTCCGGCGAAACCACCCCCGGCGGGGGGTCCATCACTGGAGGGGTGAAGTCGGCCCTGGACGGAAACAGGGACCGGACCACCCCATCCAGCAATGCCGGCTCGAGGGTCTCCGTCAGTGGAGGACCGCAGGGGCGCAGTTTGTTCCGCGCCGCCTTGTAAGGCCGTCCGTACGGATCCCTGTCGAGACCCTCGAGCATCTCGGCTCTCGCCGAGTCTTCGGCCGCCCCCATTGCCGTCTTGAGGACCCTCTTTGCCTCAACGTACGAGGCATAGAGGCCCTCCTCGTTGGTAGGGTCTCGGGGCCTGCGTCGTCGACTCCGCGTGTACGCCCTCCTGGCCGCTACGCACGCGGCCCGGAGCCCGGCCAGCTCCTCCGACCACCAATAGACGGCGCGGCGGGGAGCCGGGCGGCGTGACCGGGGCATGCTGGAATTGCACACCTCGGTCAAGGACCGCCTCAGCTCGACCGCCGCGGCGTCCACGTCCAATCCCTCGACAGGGGGCGCGAACCAGTCCTGGGCGAACGCCGCCTCCTGCGCGGCCTCTCGGTCCAGGCGGGTGAGAGCCCACCGTGGGAACGCAGATTGGCCCGAGCGGACCGTCCCCTGGGAGCTCTGGGTGGAGATGTCGAACCGCACGTATCGGTGGTCCGACAAGGTCTCCACCAACTCCACCCGCCAGTTCACGACGTGCGCGGCTAGCACGGGGGTGGCAAACGATACGTCGACCACCGACCCTCCCCGCTGCCGCACACACGTGTGGACAGTGCCTCTGTTAAGGAGGGACACACCACAGGACGCCGCCCAGAATTCTGTGGCGCGTCCCCGGACGTTGCAGGAGGCGGCCGGGTTGCCCCAGGCCGTCGACTTGGCGTTCAGGTCGCCCAAAATGGCGACCTGGCGTGGCGCCACTCTACCGACCACTGCGGTGAGGACCTCGAGAAAATTCTCGAAGTCCTGGAGGGGGCGGTTTGGGGAGAAATAAACGCCCACAAGGGCGAATTCTCCCCACGCGGCGGCCACGTATCCCGGTCCCCTCTCTAATAGCGAGAGGGGAGGGGAGTCCGTGGAAGACCGCGCCGCTAGTGCCACCAAGCCATCCCGATCGCCCAGCCAACGGCCAGGGACCGAGTACGGCTCGGCAACCACCGCCACGTCCACCAACCACTCAGCCATGGTCTGCATCAGCAGGTCCTGGGCCGCTCTGCAGTGGTTGGTGTTCGCCTGGAGGATGCGGTAGTCGGAAACCATTACTCCGACATCGCACCCTCCTCCTCAGCTACCGCCGCTGGAGCTGGAGCTACAGCGGCGACGACAGCGGCCGTGGTGGCAGCAGGGCGAACCTGCGCCGACACTACGCCCTTCCTCGCAGGTGGCCGGCAGCTCTTGCCCCCCATCCTGTGCCCCGCGGGGCGGCCACTGGCGGCACACGCCGCGCAGCGAGGCGTGGCGACGCTGCACGTGGCACTCCTGTGCCCCTCCTGCCCGCACTTGAAGCAGGACTCGCCCCAGTCGGACTTGGAGGGACACGTGGCTCGGGTGTGGCCCGGCGCGAAACACTTGAAACACCGCAAGGGCTGGTCCTCAAGCGGCCGGACCACAGCCGAGCTGAAGCCCACTAGCAGCCGACCCTTGGTCGCCTTTAGAGCGGCCGCAGCCGCGGCGACTGGGCACTCGACGCGGATGGTGCCCATGCCGCGGCGGCCTAGCCTGATGGCTCCCCCTCTCACTGCGCCAGCGTCGCAGCCTCCAGCCGCCGCAACGGCCGCCACCACATACCCCCAACCTAACCTAACCTTTTTTTTTTTTTTTTTTTTTTTTTTTTTTTTTTTTTCCGCTGGGAAAAATGCATTACGCATACCCTCCCGTCGGGGGACGGGAGGGGTATGTGGGACTCCCCGGCAGAGTGCCGGTATACCCACTAAAAAACCCAGCGGTGTTCCCTCAATGCCGTTATGGGAGGGCCATGGGAAACTGGCACAGCCTTTACGTCCACGACCCTCCCGGCGCGTGCCCGCCTAGCTGGCGGGCCCCGCATGCCCCCCAGGCTGGGGGGCTACGGGAATGGCCGGGAACACCTGGCCATTCCCATCCGACACTGGTGGAGGCCTGTGCAATACAGGCAAGAGTGCCCCCGCACCCGTTGCCTGCTGGCCTCCACCTGGGAGGAGTCGGAGATGACTGTCATACTGACGTCTTCTTCGACCCCTCCTCCGCCTTCGGAGCGGCGCCGCGAGAGGGTCGTCCTCCCGCACGCGCTCCGCCTCCTCCTTCTGCGACATCACTTCCTCGCAGAAGGAGGCGACCGCTGCCCAGGCCCCCTCGCTCCCCAGCATGGCGCTGACGACGCCGGGAAGCGAGAGGTCCTGCCCGACCGCTGCAACCAGGGCGCGGCGCAGCTCGGACCAGGCAGGGCACACCTCCAAGGTGTGCTGTGCCGTGTCCACCGCCGCGCCACAGTCGCGGCACGACGGGGTCTCCTCCCTTTGGATCCGATGCAGGTGCGATCCGAAGCATCCATGCCCGGACAACACCTGCACCAGACGGAAAGAGAGGAAACCATGGGACCGCTCGAGCCAATCCTTCAGGACTGGCCCGAGCGCGTCCAGGGTTCGGCGGCCAAAAGTGGCAGAGGCGAGGTCCTCCGTCCAATGAAGGACGATAGCGTCCCTCGCCTCTTGCCGCACGGCCTCCCGCTCTTCTGCGGCGGGGAGCTCCCCTAGCGCCTTGCGCCGCGCCGTCCACTCGTACACTCTGGTCAGCACCCATGCCTCGAGCTCCCAAGGAGGGGTGCCGGCCAGAGCGCACGCTGCCGAGAACCCCACCGAGCGGTAGGCCCTCGCCACCCGCTGTGCAATGGCCCTTTGGGGCCTGCGGATGGCAGTGGCGTTCTCCCTCCTGTGGAGGGAGTCCGCCCAGATCGGAGCCCCATAAAGGGCCATGCTCTTGAGGATGCCGGCGTACAACTGCCGGCATCGCGCCTTCGGACCCCCCAGGTTCGGGAGGAGCCAGGACAGGGCGTTCGCGGTCTTCAGCAGGCGGGTCGACAGCCCGCTGAAGTGCGGACCGAAGCGCCACCTGCTGTCGAGAACGAGGCCCAGATATTTCATCTGGGCCCCGACCCCGATCCTGACGCCCTCCACGACAATGTGGCCGTCAGGGGGGATGCGCTGCCGAGGCCCGTGGAAATACACGGCCTCGGTCTTGTGCAGCGCCACCTTTAGCCCTAGGCGGCGGATCCTTCCCGCCACTAAGGACCCACCGGCGGAGGCCAGACTGGCCGCCTCCCTGAAGTCCCTCCCCCGGGCAATGAGGAGGGTATCGTCCGCGTAACATATGATACTCGTGCCACGGAGGAGGGTTCCCCGCAGGAGCCAGTCGAATCCGATGTTCCACAACGGTGGTCCTAGGACCGACCCCTGTGGAACACCGGACTCTGCGCCATAGCGCCTCAATCTGGCCGTCTTGTCTTCGAGGAGGACCACCCGGTCCTCCAAGTAGCTGGCCAAGAGTTGGCGCAGGTACTGAGGCACTCCGTGGTACCGGAGCGCCTCCAAGATTGTAGAGTGGGGGACGGAGTTGAAGGCGTTTGCGATGTCGAACGACACCGCCAACACTCCGTCACCCGCCTCCACGGCCTCCTTGACCTGGCCCTTGAGTAGGGCCAGCGCGTCGACCGTCGAACGACCCCGTCGGAAACCGAATTGGGCGTCCGACAGGTTCGGCCCCACAGTCCCCAGGTGGCCATTTAGCCGGTCGGCGATTATCCCCTCGAACAACTTACCGACCTCATCGAGCAGAACGATGGGCCGGTAAGCCGAGGGGGTGTCTGCCGGGCGTCCCTCTTTTCGGAGGAGGCATAGCCGCCCCTCCTTCCAGAGCTTCGGGAACCTCCCAGTCGTGAAACACGCGCTGAAGAGGTCCCGAAACCTCTCCTCCATCTGAGAGGCGGCGATGGCCACCACCCGTGCGGGAACGCCGTCCGGCCCTGGGGCTGTGTTCTTCGCGCGGAGGCGAAGGGTCCCCCCGTACAGCTCAGACGCCGTAACCGGAGGGATCTCCTCCTCCGGCGAAACCACCCCCGGCGGGGGGTCCATCACTGGAGGGGTGAAGTCGGCCCTGGCCGGAAACAGGGACCGGACCACCCCATCCAGCAATGCCGGCTCGAGGGTCTCCGTCAGTGGAGGACCGCAGGGGCGCAGTTTGTTCCGCGCCGCCTTGTAAGGCCGTCCATACGGATCCCTGTCGAGACCCTCGAGCATCTCGGCTCTCGCCGAGTCTTCGGCTGCCCCCATTGCCGTCTTGAGGACCCTCTTTGCTTCGACGTACGAGGCATAGAGGCCCTCCTCGTTGGTGGGGTCTCGGGGCCTGCGTCGTCGACTCCGCTTGTACGCCCTCCTGGCCGCTACGCACGCGGCCCGGAGCCCGGCCAGCTCCTCCGACCACCAATAGACGGCGCGGCGGGGAGCCGGGCGGCGTGACCGGGGCATGCTGGAATTGCACACCTCGGTCAAGGACCGCCTCAGCTCGACCGCCGCGGCGTCCACGTCCAATCCCTCGACTGGGGGCGCGAACCAGTCTTGGGCGAACGCCGCCTCCCGCGCGGCCTCTCGGTCCAGGCGGGTGAGAGCCCACCGTGGGAACGCAGATTGGCCCGAGCGGACCGTCCCCTGGGAGCTGTGGGTGGAGATGTCGAACCGCACGTATCGGTGGTCCGACAAGGTCTCCACCATCTCCACCCGCCAGTTCACGACGTGCGCGGCTAGCACGGGGGTGGCAAACGATACGTCGACCACCGACCCTCCCCGTTGCCGCACACACGTGTGGACAGTCCCTCTGTTAAGGAGGGACACACCACAGGACGCCGCCCAGAATTCTGTGGCGCGTCCCCGGACGTTGCAGGAGGCGGCCGGGTTGCCCCAGGCCGTCGACTTGGCGTTCAGGTCGCCCAAAATGGCGACCTGGCGTGGCGCCACTCTACCGACCACTGCGGTGAGGACCTCGAGAAAATTCTCGAAGTCCTGGAGGGGGCGGTTTGGGGAGAAATAAACGCCCACAAGGGCGAATTCTCCCCACGCGGCGGCCACGTATCCCGGTCCCCTCTCTAATAGCGAGAGGGGAGGGGAGTCCGTGGAAGACCGCGCCGCTAGTGCCACCAAGCCATCCCGATCGCCCAGCCAACGGCCAGGGACCGAGTACGGCTCGGCAACCACCGCCACGTCCACCAACCACTCAGCCATGGTCTGCATCAGCAGGTCCTGGGCCGCTCTGCAGTGGTTGGTGTTCGCCTGGAGGATGCGGTAGTCGGAAACCATTACTCCGACATCGCACCCTCCTCCTCAGCTACCGCCGCTGGAGCTGGAGCTACAGCGGCGACGACAGCGGCGGTGGTGGCAGCAGGGCGAACCTGCGCCGACACTACGCCCTTCCTCGCAGGTGGCCGGCAGCTCTTGCCCCCCATCCTGTGCCCCGCGGGGCGGCCACTGGCGGCACATGCCGCACAGCGAGGTATGGCGACGCTGCACGCGGCACTCCTGTGCCCCTCCTGCCCGCACTTGAAGCAGGACTCGCCCCAGTCGGATTTGGAGGGACACGTGGCTCGGGTGTGGCCCGGCGCGAAACACTTGAAGCACCGTAAGGGCTGGTCCTCAAGCGGCCGGACCACAGCCGAGCTGAAGCCCACCAGCAGCCGTCCCTTGGTCGCCTTCAGAGCGGCCGCAGCCGCGGCGACCGGGCACTCGACGCGGATGGTACCCATGCCACGACGGCCCAGCCTGATGGCTCCGCCCCTTACTGCGCCAGCATCGCAGCCTCCAGCCGCCGCAACGGCCGCCACCACATCCTCTTTGGTGACCGAATCATCGAGATCGGCCACCTCCAAGGCTGCGGTCTTAACAGGTCTGGCGACCGTTGCCGCATCCGCGATGACCTCTCGCAACTTGGTCGCGAAGAGGTCCGCGTTTGCGCCGCGCTGCTCCCCCCCGAACTCAAAAATCCGGGCTCCGGTTAGGGTGCGGCGGCAAGTGATGCCACCGATCCCCAGCCGGGAGGGGTCTGCGTTGGCACGAGCCCGTCTTAGTACGGACTCGTACGTCTCGCCCCGCTCCACGGCCTCCGGGGTGATGGTCACCACGACCGCCGCAGTTTTGGGAGGAACCAACTTCCTCCCACCCGCCGGAGCCTTCTGGGCTGCCGAAGCAGCCGCAGCAGGCTTTTTGCCCTTTCCCCTCCTGACCACTTCCGTCCACGTCTCGTTGGACGGAGTGGTGGAGGGAAGCGGGGCATCCTCCCTCTGCGAGCTCGGGGGGGCTGCTGGAGCAGTAGGCGCTCCCGCCGAGCCCGTAGCAAGGGTCTGAGGGGTGGTCCTCTTTCCCTTGCCTTTGCCCTTGGAGGGCTTCGGGGCCTGGGGCTGCTCCCCCGATGCCGGGCCTGCTACAGGCGCTGGTTCCGGCTCCTTCGCCGTGCAACGCTTGTCCGCCGCTAGTGGCGGGCGGAGCCGCGTCTCCGGCAGGAGCCGGTCCTCAATTCCTGCGAAACAGGCTCTGGTGAAGGCCCTCTCCTCCATGACCACCTTTCGGATTGTATCCTCAAGGTTGGAAGAGGAGGAGGAGCCTCCTACCACCGGACCAGGGGCAGGGGCAGGTTGGACGTGCCGGGCCGTGGCCTCAGCCAGCTTCTGGTGCAGCTGGCTGACCTCGAGTTGCAGGCGATCCACCTTCGCCTGCAGCTGCCGCGTCTCTTCAGTGGCGGTGCGCTGCACCAGCTCCGCCACGATGCCATGTAAGCTCACGGCCCGGCACTTGAGGGCCTTTTGGAAGGTCCCCTTGAGATTTGAGGACCTCGAGGCGACCTCCAGAACTCCCTCCTTGTCTTCGAGCGCCATGCGCTCAAGTTCCGCCAGGGAGTGGTCGGCGTACAGCACACTTGATGCACCGTAACCGGCCCTCGACCTGGCGGCCCGCGCCTGCCGCTCTTTCGCGGCGACCTTCTCCTCCAGGTCCTGCTGGAGCTGCGCCCTCTTGGCTAGGCCGAGTTGACGCTCGGCGTCCAGCAGGCCTACTTCATGGGTGGAAGTCGACGGAGAGGTCGAGGCCTTTTTTGACTTCGGCCTCTTCTTCGACTTCCCAATGGACTCCGAGGAGCCACCGGACCCGGGCTTCATGAAAGCCCGCTTCCTCTGGAGGCGGTAACTTCCGGCCGCCGACGTGTCCATAGCAGACTCCGATGCGTCGGAGTCCGATACCTCCAGCTCCGCCTGTAGGCTGGATAAGCTGGCCGCAGATGGTGCGCGGCCAGCTCCAGCGTGGCCCTTAGAAGGGCCAGTGGATTGGGTCCGAGCATCGAACCCAATTGACTCGTTGTCCGAGTCTGCTATACAGTAGAAGCTAGCCGCAGACGATGCGCGGCTAGCCTCCGACGCCGAAGCGCCCTCTGACTGGCCCTGAGAAGGGCCTTTAGGTTGGCCCTGAGAAGGGCCTTTTGGTTGGCCCTGAGAAGGGCCTTTTGGTTGGCCCTGAGAAGGGCCTTTTGGTTGGCCCTGAGAAGGGCCTTTTGGTTGGCCCTGAGAAGGGCCTTTTGGTTGGCCCTGAGAAGGGCCTTTTGGTTGGCCCTGAGAAGGGCCTTTTGGTTGGCCCTGAGAAGGGCCTTTTTTAAAACGCCCGGAGGCTTCCCTCAGGAGTCTAGGCATAGCCTCAAGAGCAGGTCGTAGCTTGCCGACTTGGATAAAATTCGAATAAAAAGGATTAAAATATGCTACGACTTCACAGCGCACTTTAGCCGCCGGTCTGCCACTCCGTTACGGTGGTCAGACACGGCGTTGCCCAGGGGATACTACGAGGAAGTATGCGCTGTGGGGGATCCCCCAACCTAACCTTTTTTTTTTTTTTTTTTGTTCCGGGGTGGAAAATCCTCATGGATGTCCCCCGCCCTGGGGGGGCAGAGGGGTCTGTCAGACTCTTACTGACTAAAAACCACCCCGGTGTTCCGTCTCACACCTACGCCGGGGGTCGCGGGAACGTACAAATCTTCCGCAACCCCCGGCTGGTGCTGGCCCGCCTCTGCGGGCCCCGTCCGGTCGAGCGGGGGGAGTGAGGTGTTTGACTCCCCCCGCGACGTCTAAGAGGGGCGCGCGTGGAACACTACGCGCCGCCACCTCGGGTCCTGATGTATGGGGGGCGACGGACGTCCCCGAGTCCGTTGCCCCTGGACCCCTTTAGGGGGGCTGGAAGAGGGCGTTGTCCGCCCTCCGCCGACGCCCGGTGCGCCTGCTGCGGGCCGGGTGAGAGGATGAGATCTCTCGCTCCCTTTCCGCAGCTTCCTTCTGCGAGATGACTGTTTCGCAGAAGGATACCACCGCGTCCCAGGACTCCTCGCCGCCGACCATCGCATTCACAACGGCCGGCAGCGAGAGGTCACTGCCTACTCCTGAGATGAGGGCACGGCGCGGCTCCTCCCAAGCGGCACACTCTGCCAGCGTATGCCGTGCCGTGTCCTCCCGGCAGTCGACGCAGTGGTGACACCGGGCGTCCGGCTCCCTGTTTATGCGACACAGGTACTTCCCGAAGCAACCATGCCCCGAGAGCACCTGCGTCACCCGAAACGACAGGGAGCCGTGCCTCCTCCCGAGCCAGTGGTCGAGCACCGGCCGGACCGCCTCGATGGTGACGAGGCCGGCGGTAGGGCGTGAGAGCCTGTCCCGCCATTCCGCCACCAGGACCTCGCGGAGCTGCGACCGACGCTGCTCCATTTGTCGCAGCATCGGTCGCTCGCCCCGCGCCCGCGCTTCCTCGCGCCACCGGTACAGTGACGCGAGCACCTTCGCCTCCAGGTCCCAGGGCGGGGATCCGGCCAGTGCACAAGCCGCCTCGTAGGAGATCGTGCGATAACCCCTGATGACTCTGATGGCCATCGCTCTCTGCGGCTTTCGCAGAACAGAGATGCTGCCGGCCGTCAGGTCAGCCGCCCAGATCGGGGCCCCGTAAAGGGCCATCGATCGCACGATCCCCACGTAGAGCCGCCTACAAGCGGCGCTCGGGCCCCCCAGATTGGGAAGCAGCGTTGACAGCGCCCCAGCCGCGCCCAACAACTTGGGCGCCAGCTGCCGGAAGTGGGGGCCGAAATCCCACCGACTGTCGAGCACCAACCCCAGGTACTTCATGGTGGGCTCGACAGCGATTCGAACCCCCCCCACCACAATGTGGGATCCGGATGGTGGCGCCCGCCGGGGACCATGAAACACCATGGCCTCCGACTTGTTGAGGGCCACCTCCAGGCCGAGGCGCCGTATGCGGCTCACCGTCTGTGAGACCGCAGCCGTCGTCAGCAACGCTGCCTCCCTGTACGAACTCCCCCGGGCCGTGACCAGCGTGTCGTCCGCGTAACACGTCAGGTCGACGCCCGGTTGGAGTTCGCCCCTCAGCACCCAGTCGTACCCGATGTTCCACAGGAGCGGGCCCAGGACCGAGCCCTGTGGAACACCGCACGACATGTGGCGCTGGTTGACGCCACCGCGTCCCACGTAGGTGACACACCTCTCCGCCAAATAAGCCCCAACGATGCGGCGGAGGTAGAGAGGCACCCGATGATAACGCAGTGCCTCTCGAATACAACTCCAGGGCAGGGTGTTGAAGGCGTTGGAGATGTCCAAGGACACCGCCACCACCACCCCACCCCGGGAAACCGTTTCCTCCGCCAGGACTCTCACCCGCGATATAGCGTGTATGGTGGAGCGCCCATGCCTGAAACCGAACTGGCTCTCGTCCAGGTCCGGCCCCTCTCCGCACAAGTGGCCGACGAGGCGGGCTGCGAGTATCCGCTCCAGCAGCTTACCCGCCTCGTCTAGCAGCACTATGGGCCGGTACGCGGACGGCGAGTCCGCAGGGCGCCCCGCCTTCCTGAGCAGGACCAGACGACCGGTTTTCCACAAAGTGGGAAACTGGCCCTGCTCGAGGCACGCTGTGTAGAGTCCTCTCAGCTGGGGCTCCAGCTCCTTCAGAGCGAGGGCTAATGCTCGGCCGTGGATCCCGTCGGGCCCCGGAGCCACGTTCTTGGCCCGGAGCCGCATCACGGCCGCCCTCATCTCTGCCTGTGTCACCTCTGGGACGCTAATGGCGTTCTCCTCTGTAGACTCTGCGGCTGTGGGCAAAGCCATCGGCGGCGGAGTATGCTCCGCTCTTGCCGGGAAGAGGGCTGCGACTACCTCCTCCAGCAGCTCTGGCTGAAGACTCTCCGTAAGTGGAGGCGCCGCGGCTCGAAGTTTCCCTCGAACCGCTCGATAAGGGCGCCCCCACGGATTCCCGTCTAGAGTCTCCAGCATCTCCTCCCTGGCTCGCGTCTTCGCCTCGCCGATGGCCAGCCACAGAGTCTCTTTAGCCGCGCGGTACACCTCATACAGCGCGGCTTCTTCGTCAGGGACCCGACGACGTCTCCTCCGGTATCGGGTGTACTCGCGTCTCACCGCCACGCACGCGACGCGTAACTGCGCGATCGCGGCGGACCACCAGTACACCTGGCGCCTTGCTGACTGTGCGTGGACTCGGGGCATGGACGCGTCGCAAATTTGCGTCATCGCCCCGCAGAACCACAGCGCCTCCTGTTCGACGTCGACGGGTCCGCTCACTGCCGACTCCCGGCCCCAGGCCTGGACAATGGCGGCCTCCTCGAGAAGCTCCCTGTCGATGCGCTTGAGCGACCAGCGCGGGCCGTCCGTTCGCGGGCCCGATGAACTGCGGCCGCCGGCGGTCTGGGCGGAGACGTCGAAACGGATGTATCGGTGATCCGACAACGTCTCCACCTCCACGGCGACACGCCAGTCACGAACACGGCTCGCGACAGCAGGGCTAGCGAACGATACGTCCACTATAGACCCGCCCCGCTGCCGAACGCACGTGTGGACCGAGCCCACGTTCAGGACGACCAGGCCGGTCGTGACCGCCCACTCCTCCAGCGCCTCACCCCTAGCATCGGTCACCGGAGATCCCCACGCCGCAGACTTGGCGTTGAGATCCCCTAGCAACAGCACGGGGCGAGGGTGGAGTCGGCCCACGACCGCACCCAACTCGACAAGGAAGCTTTCGAAGTCGGCGAGACTCTTGTTGGGCGAAAAATACGCCCCAACCACGCCAATGCCGTCCGCGAGGGCGGCCACCCAGCCGAGTCCTCGAGACGGGTTGGCGAGAGTCCCGCCGATGATGGCCACCAAGCCGTCAAGGTCTCCCACCCAGTTATCCCGGGGGGGGACAAAGTACGGCTCGGCGACCACGGCCACGCGAATCGACCACTCCGCCATGCTCTGGAGCAAGAGATCCTGAGCTCTGGCACAGTGGTTGATGTTGCCCTGGAGGAAATGGTAGAGCGCCATTAGGCGCAATCCATCCCCTCCGCACCATTCCTAGGCCGGGAGTCGGCCGAAGGGCAGCCAGGCTGAGGGGGGGGTAAAGAGCCCCCCGCAGCCTTGGCACCCCTTCTCTTCTTTTTGTTGGCGGGTACGCCACAGGCCTTTCCGCCCGCTCTGTGCCCGGCGGGCCTTCCTGCAGCTGTACAGAGGCTGCAGTTTGGCGCCGCGGAGCACTGGGCCGCCTTGTGGCCGGGCTGGCCGCAGCGATAGCACTGCTCGCTGCGGTCCACTTCGGCGGTGCACCGTGCCCTAACATGCCCAATGTCAAGGCACCGGTAGCACCGCATGGCCCTGGGCTGCAGCAGTTTCACACTCGCCGCAACCCATCCCACCAACAAACGCCCACCGTCAGCGACCTTGTTCGCCGCCGCCACCGGGCACCGCACCCAAATCGAGCCGAGCCCGGAAGCGTCGGCGCGGATGTCACCCGTCCGCACGTCGTCGGGCGGACATCCACCGACTCGGGCGATGGCCGCCACAACCTCAGCCGGGGTTGTCGAGTCGTCCAGGCCACCGACGCGCAGCTCAGCTGTTTTCATCGGCCTGGACACCCGGACGTCCTCTGGGTTGAGGACCTCCCTAAGCTTGGAGGCCAGGATGTCCGCCTTTTCACCGCTAGAGGCACCCGACACCTCGAGCAGCCGCGCCCCCGTAATCGCCGGCTTCAATCTGAAGCCGGACGGTGTTCCAAGGTCGGGGAACGCGACTTTGGCTTTCGCCTCAGTCAGGACCGCCTTGTAGGTGATGCCCCTTTCGACGGCTCCGGGCTGCAGCGTAATCACTACAGCCGCGGAGCGTGGGGCTCTGACCCTAGGCGGTCCCTGGGCCCTCTTCGCTGCCAGTGCCGGTGCTCCAGCCGGTGCCGGTGGTGCCGACTTTCTCCCCTTACGACGGCCCCTCTTAACGACCGTCGTCCAGGCCTCCGTGGAAGGCCCGGGCACGGCCGCCTGTGGTGCAGCCGCCGGTGGCGCAGTCGCCGGTGGCGCAGCAGCCCGGGACGTGGGCACGGACGCACCCTTAGCGGGCTTTTTGGTCCCACTCCCGGAGCGGCATGTCCCTGCCGCCGCGACTATTACTGGCCCCTGCTTGGCGGGCCCCTCCTTTCTCCGCCTGTCTGCAGCGAGCGGTGGGCGGAGGGTTTCCGCCGGCAGGAGCCTTGCCTCTATGGCCTCGAAGCGGGCACCCACCATCGTTCCACACTGCATCATGCAGATGCGGGCGATCTTTTCGATCTCCGCATCCGCAAGTGCAGGGGTCGAAGCCGGAACCGGCAATGGAGCCGACGATGGGGCCGCGACGGAAGAGGGGCTGGTGGTGGCCGCGGGAGCTGCCCTCTGGGCGGCGAACTGGCGCTTGAGGTCCTCCAACTCGGATCGGAGACGGCCGTTCTCCTCCCATAGCTTCGCCGTCTCCTCCGTGCTAGTGCGGTTAAGGAGGACCTCAACCGCCTCCTTGATGCCATCGGCCGCCTCCTTCAGAGCACGTGTGAATGTGCCCTTCAGGTTGCCCGATTTGGTGGCAACCTTCAGGACGACATCCACGCCGTCCAAAACTTGGCGGCTGAGTGCCACCGCTGTGATGCCCCCCTCGGCAGCCATCCGAGCAGAGCGCCGCTCACGGGCCTGTCGGGCCAACTCGCTGACCTCGTCAGCCGCGACAGTCTTTCGCTGCGCCCGCTTTGCAGCGCTCGCCTCCGCTCTGTTGGACCCTAGCAGGGACACAGTGGAGCCCCCGCTTAGGTCCGCCTCCATGGGCTCGAGGCCGCTCTCCGCGCTATCTATGCGCTCTGCTGGAGCTGGCGTAGTAGTCCTACGTAGCGGCACGAAGCGACCCCTTCCGTCTCGCTCTGTCACCCGAGCGGAGACTCCGCCCGCCACCAAACGACCTCGCCCTCTCTGTGTCGTTGGCACCTTCGCAGCCGACAGGTTCTCCTCACTGGAGGAGAGGCTGCGCTTCCTCCTATAGTCCTCTTTGTCGGACCGGTCCCTGTCAGGACTTGAGCCTCCTCGGCTCTTGTTGCTGTCGGAGACAGCAATCGGCGTGACCACGACGCGCAGGGGCTTCAGGTTCTTTTGAAGCTCCTTTTCTCGCTGGCCGGTGGTGTCGGCACTAAAATTAAAATTGACCAAGTCCTCAAATGTACGAGAACCTGATCGAAGACGTTGGTTGCCCCCCCCAGAATACGATTGGGGGCTTGACGTTCCCGAAGGGAACGTGACGGATTCTCCGGCTGCTGAGCAGTCGGTACCGCCCTGGGGTAGTTTATTTTCCTCGGTCTTGTCCATTTTATTGTTTTTCCTTTAAAGGGTGTGGTCCCTTATCTACCCTATTAACCCCCCCAGCGCTAGCGACCGGATCCCCTCCGGCCATTCATCCCCTCGGCACGCTCGACCTTGGGATTGAGGTAATTTTTTAAAGAGGTTGTCTTCCTCTCCCCCTCCCACTATACGCCTACCACCAACCTTCTGCAATCAGAGGGGGTGTAGACGTTAGATGGCCACCAGGCCTATCCCTGTGACGGACTAGCCGTCCCGCCCCTAGCCCGGTTCCCTTCACCGACCATCTAGGATGATAGGTGATTGGAACCATGACCCTTCCCCGTTTGTTGAAGATTAGCCGCCAGCCCCAATTGTCCACCACCAAGAGCAGGTGGACAATTGGAGCTGACGTTGCCCAGGGTGCGCCACGAGGAGGCTCTTCAACATGCACCCCCCCCCAACCTAACCTAACCTAACCTTTTTTTTTTTTTTTTTTTTTTTTTTTTTTTTTTTTTTTTTTTTTTTGTTCCGTGGTGGAAAATCCTCATGGATGTCCCCCGCCCTGGGGGGGCGGAGGGGTCTGTCAGACTCTTACTGACTAAAAACCACCCCGGTGTTCCGTCTCACACCTACGCCGGGGGTCGCGGGAACGTACAAATCTTCCGCAACCCCCGGCTGGTGCTGGCCCGCCTCTGCGGGCCCCGTCCGGTCGAGCGGGGGGAGTGAGGTGTTTGACTCCCCCCGCGACGTCTAAGAGGGGCGCGCGTGGAACACTACGCGCCGCCACCTCGGGTCCTGATGTATGGGGGGCAACGGACGTCCCCGAGTCCGTTGCCCCTGGACCCCTTTAGGGGGGCTGGAAGAGGGCGTTGTCCGCCCTCCGCCGACGCCCGGTGCGCCTGCTGCGGGCCGGGTGAGAGGATGAGATCTCTCGCTCCCTTTCCGCAGCTTCCTTCTGCGAGATGACTGTTTCGCAGAAGGATACCACCGCGTCCCAGGACTCCTCGCTGCCGACCATCGCATTCACAACGGCCGGCAGCGAGAGGTCACTGCCTACTCCTGAGATGAGGGCACGGCGCGGCTCCTCCCAAGCGGCACACTCTGCCAGCGTATGCCGTGCCGTGTCCTCCCGGCAGTCGACGCAGTGGTGACACCGGGCGTCCGGCTCCCTGTTTATGCGACACAGGTACTTCCCGAAGCAACCATGCCCCGAGAGCACCTGCGTCACCCGAAACGACAGGGAGCCGTGCCTCCTCCAACCTAACCTTTTTTTTTTTTTTTTTTGTTCCGGGGTGGAAAATCCTCATGGATGTCCCCCGCCCTGGGGGGGCGGAGGGGTCTGTCAGACTCTTACTGACTAAAAACCACCCCGGTGTTCCGTCTCACACCTACGCCGGGGGTCGCGGGAACGT
Source organism: Dryobotodes eremita (assembly GCA_917490735.1). Lineage (NCBI taxonomy): Eukaryota > Metazoa > Arthropoda > Insecta > Lepidoptera > Noctuidae > Dryobotodes > Dryobotodes eremita. The sequence continues at coordinate 19,023 of OU823266.1, forward strand.
ACAAATCTTCCGCAACCCCCGGCAGGTGCCGGCCCGCCTCTGCGGGCCCCGTCTGGTCGAGCGGGGGGAGTGAGGTGTTTAACTCCCCCCGCGACGTCTAAGAGGGGCGCGCGTGGAACACTACGCGCCGCCACCTCGGGTCCTGATGTATAGGGGGCGACGGACGTCCCCGAGTCCGTCGCCCCTGGACCCATTTAGGGGGGCTGGAAGAGGGCGTTGTCCGCCCTCCGCCGACGCCCGGTGCGCCTGCTGCGGGCCGGGTGAGAGGATGAGATCTCTCGCTCCCTTTCCGCAGCCTCCTTCTGCGAGATCACTGTTTCGCAGAAGGATACCACCGCGTCCCAGGACTCCTCGCCGCCGACCATCGCATTCACAACGGCCGGCAGCGAGAGGTCACTGCCTACTCCTGAGATGAGGGCACGGCGCGGCTCCTCCCAAGCGGCACACTCTGCCAGCGTATGCCGCGCCGTGTCCTCCCGACAGTCGACGCAGTGGTGACACCGGGCGTCCGGCTCCCTGTTTATGCGACACAGGTACTTCCGAGGAAGTGGGGGCCGAAATCCCACCGGCTGTCGAGCACCAACCCCAGGTACTTCATGGTGGGCTCGACAGCGATTCGAACCCCCCCCACCACCATGTGGGATCCGGATGGTGGCGCCCGCCGGGGACCATGAAACACCATGGCCTCCGACTTGTTGAGGGCCACCTCCAGGCCGAGGCGCCGTATGCGGCTCACCGTCTGTGAGACCGCAGCCGTCGTCAGCAACGCTGCCTCCCTGTACGAACTCCCCCGGGCCGTGACCAGCGTGTCGTCAGCATAGCACGTCAGGTCGACGCCCGGTTGGAGTTCGCCCCTCAGCACCCAGTCGTACCCGATGTTCCACAGGAGCGGGCCCAGAACCGAACCCTGTGGAACACCGCACGACATGTGGCGCTGGTTGACGCCATCGCGTCCCACGTAGGTGACACACCTCTCCGCCAAATAAGCCCCAACGATGCGGCGGAGGTAGAGAGGCACCCGATGATAACGCAGTGCCTCTCGAATACAACTCCAGGGCAGGGTGTTGAAGGCGTTGGAGATGTCCAAGGACACCGCCACCACCACCCCACCCCGGGAAACCGTTTCCTCCGCCAGGACTCTCACCCGCGATATAGCGTGTATGGTGGAGCGCCCATGCCTGAAACCAAACTGGCTCTCGTCCAGGTCCGGCCCTTCTCTGCACAAGTGGCCGACGAGGCGGGCTGCGAGTATCCGCTCCAGCAGCTTACCCACCTCGTCTAGCAGCACTATGGGCCGGTACGCGGACGGTGAGTCCGCAGGGCGCCCCACCTTCCTGAGCAGGACCAGACGACCAGTTTTCCACAAAGTGGGAAACTGGCCCTGCTCGAGGCACGCTGTGTAGAGTCCTCTCAGCTGGGGCTCCAGCTCCTTCAGAGCGAGGGCTAATGCTCGGCCGTGGATCCCGTCGGGCCCCGGAGCCACGTTCTTGGCCCGGAGCCGCATCACGGCCGCCCTCATCTCTGCCTGTGTCACCTCTGGGACGCTAATGGCGTTCTCCTCTGTAGACTCTGCGGCTGTGGGCAAAGCCATCGGCGGCGGAGTATGCTCCGCTCTTGCCGGGAAGAGGGCTGCGACTACCTCCTCCAGCAGCTCTGGCTGAAGACTCTCCGTAAGTGGAGGCGCCGCGGCTCAACCTAACCTAACCTAACCTAACCGTTATAACTTTGCATCCAGGTGACGCATTTTCAAGCTGTTTTCAGCTATTTTGATTTTAAATAGGCTCCGTCCTACTATCCGACTAATTTAAATTGACAAAAACGTGAAAATATTTTTCATTCATAGACTTAGAAAAATTTTCAATATTTTTCTAAAGAAAACATAATAACATTTTTAAATCAAAATCTATCATCTAAATCCGATTGGTCGTAACTTTAATAGATACTTACCTGCCTTACCTGTATTCCGGTGCGCGTTCCGCGTGCTCGAGTCCCGTTTGGTAGTCGTAATTTCAGGTTTTCACTCATTTTTCAGTCGAAAAACACGTTTTTTGACCAAAACTCAAAAATTTTATTCAGCGTAAATTCCGGTTCTTCTATAGGTCGCTGGCCCGCGCGGAGACGCGTCTTTCGACACCTAGCACGTGCGCCTAGCATATATAGAAACTCAAAAATTATTCCAACAAGTAAATTCATATAACCCCGAAATCCACCTAAGCAAGCAAGCAAATACATAAAATCGTTATAACTTTGCATCCAGGTGACGCATTTTCAAGCTGTTTTCAGCTATTTTGATTTTAAATAGGCTCCGTCCTACTATCCGACTAATTTAAATTGACAAAAACGTGAAAAAATTTTTTCATTCATAGACTTAGAAAAATTTTCAATATTTTTCTAAAGAAAACATAATAACATTTTTAAATCAAAATCTATCATCTAAATCCGATTGGTCGTAACTTTAATAGATACTTACCTGCCTTACCTGTATTCCGGTGCGCGTTCCGTGTGCTCGAGTCCCGTTTGGTAGCTGTAATTTCAGGTTTTTACACATTTTTCAGTCGAAAAACACGTTTTTTGACCAAAACTCAAAATTTTTGTTCAGCGTAAATTCTAGTTCCTCTATAGGTCGCTAGCCCGCGCGGAGACGCGTCTTTTGACACCTCGCACGTGCGCCTTGCTTATATAGAAAATCAAAAATTATCCCTACAAGTAAATTCATATAACCACCTCCCACCCACCCTATTCCTACTGACCAGGTAAACTTTTCAGTTTTGTAAAAATATAAATTTTAAAATTCAACTCTAAAAGCGTCATTTATATCTTTCGGTAAAAGAAACAAATAAAATCGGTGGTTTCAAGGCCTTTTATCGACACCTGTAAGGTTATTAAAATTAAAATCAAAAAAATATTTATTACATATTGACCTACATTGACCCGACTAAGTCCAGGACACGATTAATTAACTGCCGAAATGATACGTACGCCGGCGAAGTCTGACGCATCGCCAACCGGAGATAACGGGTCAAGGGCGGGCCCCTCGAAAACCACTCAGGTGCGGAAGAGTATTAGTGATATCGAGGCAAAAACGAGATCTCCTCCAACGCAAAAGCCGAAACTCTCTGCACCGGTTGCTGAGGCGCGCGCCCTCTTGTTAAAAGCGAAGGCTCAGATGGACATGTCAGGAAACATAAAGTCCACCATAAAACAGACTGTGTTAGGCTGTTTGAACTCGCTCTATGAGATCGTAAAGAGAATTGATAGGCCGGAGACGTCAGAAGAAAAAGGGAAAAGAGAGATAGAATATAGGGAGACAGGAGAATCTGAAGACATAAGCTTGAAAATACTAAATGAAATTTTGGAAGTTAAAGAGATTTTGAAGAACAATGAAAAAGAAGAACTCCCTAACAAAATAGAAAAATCTAAAGTGGAGCTAAGCGACAAAATCGATGCGCAGATGGTAGAAATTAAAGAACTGCAGGCGGCGTCAAAGATACAAGCTGAGAAAGTAGACGCCCGAATGGAAAGCTTTGGAACGTACGCACAAGTCGCAGCGATGCCACCTCTACCATCGGCTAGGAAAAATATGCACTCGATCATAGTGTCTTCATCACACGACAGCGACACATCAGAGACTGTAGTCGAAAAAATTCGAGAAGCTGTCGATGCAAAGGGTACAGGGATAAGAATTGACCATCTGCGCAAAGCAAAGAACCAATCGGTGATTATAAGCTGCTCTGAAAAAGAAGACATAGGAAAGGTATCGGCAAAGCTAAGAAACTCCAGGGGGGATCTGAAAGTTGAGGAGGCCATCAATAAGAACCCGCTCGTAGTCGTCAGAGACGTAATGAATTACGTAACTGACGACGACTTGGTGACGGCAATAGGATCCCAGAACGCACACCTCCTGGAGGGAGCAGAGATCAGCGAGGGTGATATCCGGGTCACGTATAGGCGAAGGGCGAGGAATCCACTGACCAGCCACGTGGTGATGCGTGTCAAGCCAGTGATTTGGCAGCGGCTGACCTCGGCAGGCCGAATCCACGTGGACCTGCAGAGGGTGGTTGTAAGAGACCAGAGCCCGCTGATCCAATGCACAAAGTGCCTCGGATACGGACACAGTCGAAAATACTGCAAAGAACCAGCAGTCCTTTGCAGTCACTGCGGCGAACCGCACACTAGGGCTGAGTGTCCTGGGTTCACCCTCAATGAAGAACCTAAATGCAGAAATTGCAGCCAATTAAAAAAGTACGCAGTGCATAATGCTTTTGATAGCGAGTGTCCCACACGCAAAAAGTGGGATGCACTGGCCAGGTCGTCAATAGCGTATTGCTAAGGTGGTGTCGGGGACGGGAGCTAAAAAGGACAATATACAGTATCGTGTCGTGCAGGCGAACCTACAAAAGAAAAAACTTGCAACCGAGGAACTCATACTCGAAGCCGGGCGCAGGAAAATCAGGTACGCTCTTGTGCAGGAACCCTATGTAGGGGCGAAAGGGGAAATGAAGACCTACCCCGGGACAAGAGTAGTACAAGGAATTAAAACGGGCGACAAAGTCATCAAATCCGCGATAGTCATCTTCGACAGTGGAGTGGACGTGGTGGTGTGCCCGACAATGACAACAGAAAACATAGTGGTTGCGAGTTTGACGGTCGAGGACACCACCACCGTGGTAGCATCCGTCTACTTTGAGGACTATCTCGATATTGAACCATACCTCGACCAGCTGAGAGAAATAGTGACAAAAACAGATGGAGCAAAATTACTAGTGGGAGGAGATGTAAACGCGTGGAGTGCATGGTGGGGAAGCGAGAGAGAGGACGAAAGGGGAAGACTTCTGTCTGGAACCCTAGACGAACTCAACCTCCATGTACTCAATTGCGGAAACATCCCAACATTTGATACCATTCGAGGGGGAAAGTGGTACAAGAGCACTGTAGACATCACGGCCTGTTCAGACGACATGCTTCGACACGTGGAAGAATGGAGAGTGGAGACCGAAATGACGAGTTCGGACCACAATGCGGTAATAATTAAAATCACAACAAAAAAAGGAATCGGGAATAAAATTAAATATAGTAACACGAGGGTATATAATACAAAAAAAGCAGACTGGGAACGTTTTCGGGAAGAATTGACAAAATCATTGCTGGAAAGTAAAATTGACAAAACATATATAGATAGTATAAATAGTTTACAAGAGTTAGAAAAATGTACAAAGGAACTTACAAAATTTATTACAGAAACATGCGACAAGACAATACCTAAAATAAAAAAAGTAGATAAAACGTACTTACCGTGGTGGGACGACGAACTCGATCAGCTGAAAAACTCCATGTTCACGAAGAAGCGAAGAATCCGTTGCGCAGCTCCACGCCGTCGGGAATGGGTCGTGATGGAGTACCTGAGGGCAAAGGAAGAGTATGAGTCTCGAGCATGCAAGGCACAAACTGAAAGTTGGAAAAACTTTTGCGGGAGGCAGGACAGGGAGAGCGTCTGGGATGGCATATATAGAGTAATCTCGAAGACCAGGAAGAGGCACGAAGATCTGCCAATAGTTGAAAATGGTGAGGCTTTAGACTCAGATGAATCTGCCAGGGTCCTGGCGGAAACCTTCTTTCCAGATGATGACGAAAGGGAAGACAACCCCGAACACGCTAAGATAAGGGAAGAAGCGGCACGCTCAGAGCAAGGCATACCAGAAGACAAAATGGATCCACCCTTCACTCTTGTCGAGCTTAGGTATGCATCAAGGAGTTTTAACCCGAAGAAGGCGCCGGGCCCTGACGGATTCACTGCTGACATCTGCGAGGCCGCCATTAGTAACAATGAACACGTATTTCTGGCCATAACAAACAAATGCCTCGAGCTGTCTTGCTTCCCGGAAAAGTGGAAGGAAGCGGCGGTCGTCGTTCTAAGGAAACCTGGGAAGGATAATTACACCCATCCTAAATCTTACCGACCGATCGGACTCCTTCCAATCCTAGGGAAAATTTTAGAGAAGATGCTGGTGCGGAGATTAAGGTGGCACATGCTACCCCAAATGAACCCACGGCAGTATGGATTTGTGCCACAGAGAAGCACGGAGGACGCTCTGTACGACATGGTACAACATATAGACCTAAAGCTGAAGGAGAACAACCTGGTGGTAGTTGTCTCACTGGACATAGAGGGGGCGTTTGACAGTGCGTGGTGGCCAGCAATCAAAAGTCGTCTGGCGGAGAAACACTGTCCACTTAACCTCCGAAAACTGGTGGGAAACTACTTAGGTAATAGGAAGGTCGCGGTGAGATATGCTGGAGTCGAATATATGAAGAGTACCTCCAAAGGATGCGTACAAGGATCGATTGCAGGGCCCACGTTCTGGAATCTCCTGCTGAACCCGCTGCTGGATGAACTGGAGGAGAGAAACACGTACTGCCAAGCATTTGCAGACGACGTGGTTCTTATATTTTCGGCAAAAACGGCTTTGAATCTGGAGGTTGAAGCCAATGCCAGCCTGGCACATGTGCAGCGGTGGGGTGCTCGAAACAAACTAAAGTTTGCGCCACATAAAACTCATGCGATGCTGCTAACTAAGAAGTTAAAATTCGACACTCCACGGCTGCGCATGGGTGGGGTTGACATTACGCTTGTCGAGGAGATCAAGCTGCTGGGACTCATAATTGACCGGAAGATGACTTTCCGGAGCCACGTCACATACGTCTGCAAAAAAGCCATCAACATCTTTAGGCAGCTGTCCGGTGCAGCTAAGGTAACCTGGGGACTAAATCCAGAAGTAGTAAGGGTTATCTACACTGCGGTTGTAGAGCCGATTATCCTGTACGCAGCTAGTGTATGGGCCAGAGCAGCGGATAGAATATACATTCAAAACCAGCTTAACACTGTTTTGAGGGGCTTCGCCCAGAAGATCAGCAAATCATACAGGACGGTATCACTGAATTCGGCTCTAATCTTGACAGGACTGCTGCCACTTGACCTGAGAGTCAAGGAAGCAGCATCCCTCTACGAGGCGAAGAGAGGGAAGCCTCAGCCGATTCTTAGAGGCCGATCTGTCGAGGAGAAAGCGAGCTTCTTGGCGAAGTCTCATCCAGCTGATGAAGAGGACCTTGGCTTCCAATGCTTGGAGAGCGACGCGGACGTACAGCTGCGCATGAGGGAGGGTACAGTACAAATCTTTACGGACGGGAGCAGAATTGAGGGAAAAGTTGGGGCCGCCCTATCCTGGTGGAATGGGACGGTCGAAACTAAAAACAAGAAGTATAAGCTCGAGGAGTATTGTACCGTCTTTCAAGCGGAGCTGTATGCAGTATACAAAGCCATGGAGATGATCGCGCATAGCCCGGAAAAAGAGTTTAGCATATTTAGTGACTCTAGGTCAACCCTGGAGCTACTGAGGAACGGTGACACCTGCAACCAACTCGCTCTGAATATTAAGAAGTATGCTAAACAATTAAAGAAATTAGGCAAAGACGTTCAACTTTACTGGGTTAAAGCCCACGTCGGAATAAAAGGGAACGAAAGAGCAGATGAACTGGCGAAAACAGCAGCACTAAAAATCAAAAGGCGACCTGATTTTGACAAATGTCCTGTCTCATTTGTCAAGCGAACCATTAGAAGCGGTTCGATTGACAAATGGGAAGAAAGATATCAAAAAGAGAGCAAAGCCAGTGTCACAAAAATATTTTTCCCCTCAGCCACAGACGCCTACAGACTAAGCAGGAACATTCACCTCACATACCTGCACACACAGCTCTTCACGGGGCACGGGGGCTTCTCCCAGTACCTTAATAGATTTAAAAAGAAGGACTCACCTGCATGCATTTGTGACCCAGCCACGGAAGAATCAATTCTGCACTTGATTGCTGAGTGTCCAGTGTACGGGCTTGCCAGATACAACCTGGAAAACGAAATAGATTTTAAAATATGTAAAAACAATATAGGTTCCATAATGATTCTCGCAGAAATTAGAACTAAATTTTTAGATTTTTGTTTAGGTATAATAAGAACCGTTATAGATAGAAATAAAACTTAGATTAAGAAATTAACACCGTAAATATAGTGAGCTATATTGTACTGAGTGTTAAACATATATATAAGTATAGAAATAGCAAAGATGAGAAAAAATATATAAATAAGAGTATGTATACAAAAAACCATAAAGAAAAAAAGAAAAAAAAAAAAAAAAAAAATAATAATATAGTAAGATATATCTAGAAACATACATATAAACCCGAACACAATAATAAATAATTCAGACCAAGAATAATAAATACACGGAACAAACAAGAGGAAAAAATTGTCTGGAAGCTCTAGAGTCCCCTATAGCTCTATACTCGTAGTACCTGCAACTATGAAAATATAATTTTTTTTCTAATAAATACATCACCAATCAACGACAGTAAAAAAAATAACAACAAATTCATAACTCTAACCAGAACACATTGACAAACAAAATCTCTGATCATGTCAGAGGGACACTGGCAAAGACAGGAGTGGGTTTTAGCCGGTAAGAGTCCGGCACTGCCCAGACTGGTTCATATGTGGAGCAGTCTGGGCGTCCATGAGGATTTCCCACTCCTGCCACAATAAAAAAAAAAAAAAAAAAAAAAAAAACCTAACCTAACCTAACCTTTTTTTTTTTTTTTTTTTTTTTTTTTTTTTTTTTTTTTTTTTTTTTTTTTCCGCTGGGAAAAATGCATTACGCATACCCTCCCGTCGGGGGACGGGAGGGGTATGTGGGACTCCCCGGCAGAGTGCCGGTATACCCACTAAAAAAACCCAGCGGTGTTCCCTCAATGCCGTTATGGGAGGGCCATGGGAAACTGGCACAGCCTTTACGTCCACGACCCTCCCGGCGCGTGCCCGCCTAGCTGGCGGGCCCCGCATGCCCCCCAAGCTGGGGGGCTACGGGAATGGCCGGGAACACCTGGCCATTCCCATCCGACACTGGTGGAGGCCTGTGCAATACAGGCAAGAGTGCCCCCGCACCCGTTGCCTGCTGGCCTCCACCTGGGAGGAGTCGGAGATGACTGTCATACTGACGTCTTCTTCGACCCCTCCTCCGCCTGCGGAGCGGCGCCGCGAGAGGGTCGTCCTCCCGCACCCGCTCCGCCTCCTCCTTCTGCGACATCACTTCCTCGCAGAAGGAGGCGACCGCTGCCCAGGCCCCCTCGCTCCCCAGCATGGCGCTGACGACGCCGGGTAGCGAGAGGTCCTGCCCGACCGCTGCAACCAGGGCATGGCGCAGCTCGGACCAGGCAGGGCACACCTCCAAGGTGTGCTGTGCCGTGTCCACCGCCGCGCCACAGTCGTGGCACGACGGGGTCTCCTCCCTTTGGATCCGATGCAGGTGCGATCCGAAGCATCCATGCCCGGACAACACCTGCACCAGGCGGAAAGAGAGGAAATCATGGGACCGCTCGAGCCAATCCTTCAGGACTGGCCCGAGCGCGTCCAGGGTTCGGCGGCCAAAAGTGGCAGAGGCGAGGTCCTCCGTCCAGTGATGGACGATAGCGTCCCTCGCCTCTTGCCGCACGGCCTCCCGCTCTTCTGCGGCGGGGAGCTCCCCTAGCGCCTTGCGCCGCGCCGTCCACTCGTACACTCTGGTCAGCACCCATGCCTCGAGCTCCCAAGGAGGGGTGCCGGCCAGAGCGCACGCTGCCGAGAACCCTACCGAGCGGTAGGCCCTCGCCACCCGCTGTGCAATGGCCCTTTGGGGCCTGCGGATGGCAGTGGCGTTCTCCCTCCTGTGGAGGGAGTCCGCCCAGATCGGAGCCCCATAAAGGGCCATGCTCTTGAGGATGCCGGCGTACAGCTGCCGGCATCGCGCCTTCGGACCCCCCAGGTTCGGGAGGAGCCAGGACAGGGCGTTCGCGGTCTTCAGCAGGCGGGTCGACAGCCCGCTGAAGTGCGGACCGAAGCGCCACCTGCTGTCGAGAACAAGGCCCAGATATTTCATCTGGGCCCCGACCCCGATCCTGACGCCCTCCACGACAATGTGGCCGTCAGGGGGGATGCGCTGCCGAGGCCCGTGGAAATACACGGCCTCGGTCTTTTGCAGCGCCACCTGCAGCCCTAGGCGGCGGATCCTTCCCGCCACTAAGGACCCGCCGGCGGAGGCCAGACTGGCCGCCTCCCTGAAGTCCCTCCCCCGGGCAATGAGGAGGGTATCGTCCGCGTAACATATGATACTCGTGCCACGGAGGAGGGTTCCCCGCAGGAGCCAGTCGAATCCGATGTTCCACAACGGTGGTCCTAGGATCGACCCCTGTGGAACACCGGACTCTGCGCCATAGCGCCTCAATCTGGCCGTCTTATCTTCGAGGAGGACCACCCGGTCCTCCAAGTAGCTGGCCAAGAGTTGGCGCAGGTACTGAGGCACTCCGTGGTACCGGAGCGCCTCCAAGATTGTAGAGTGGGGGACGGAGTTGAAGGCGTTTGCAATGTCGAACGACACCGCCAACACTCCGTCACCCGCCTCCACGGCCTCCTTGACCTGGCCCTTGAGCAGGGCCAGCGCGTCGACCGTCGAACGACCCCGTCGGAAACCGAATTGGGCGTCCGACAGGTTCGGCCCCACAGTCCCCAGGTGGCCATTTAGCCGGTCGGCGATTATCCCCTCGAACAACTTACCGACCTCATCGAGCAGAACGATGGGCCGGTAAGCCGAGGGGGAGTCTGCCGGGCGTCCCTCTTTTCGGAGGAGGCATAGCCGCCCCTCCTTCCAGAGCTTCGGGAACCTCCCAGTCGTGAAACACGCGCTGAAGAGGTCCCGAAACCTCTCCTCCATCTGAGAGGCGGCGATGGCCACCACCCGTGCGGGAACGCCGTCCGGCCCTGGGGCTGTGTTCTTCGCGCGGAGGCGAAGGGTCCCCCCGTACAGCTCAGACGCCGTAACCGGAGGGATCTCCTCCTCCGGCGAAACCACCCCCGGCGGGGGGTCCATCACTGGAGGGGTGAAGTCGGCCCTGGACGGAAACAGGGACCGGACCACCCCATCCAGCAATGCCGGCTCGAGGGTCTCCGTCAGTGGAGGACCGCAGGGGCGCAGTTTGTTCCGCGCCGCCTTGTAGGGCCGTCCATACGGATCCCTGTCGAGACCCTCGAGCATCTCGGCTCTCGCCGAGTCTTCGGCCGCCCCCATTGCCGTCTTGAGGATCCTCTTTGCCTCGACGTACGAGGCATAGAGGCCCTCCTCGTTGGTGGGGTCTCGGGGCCTGCGTCGTCGACTCCGCGTGTACGCCCTCCTGGCCGCTACGCACGCGGCCCGGAGCCCGGCCAGCTCCTCCGACCACCAATAGACGGCGCGGCGGGGAGCTGGGCGGCGTGACCGGGGCATGCTGGAATTGCACACCTCGGTCAAGGACCGCCTCAGCTCAACCGCCGCGGCGTCCACGTCCAATCCCTCGACAGGGGGCGCGAACCAGTCCTGGGCGAACGCCGCCTCCTGCGCGGCCTCTCGGTCCAGGCGGGTGAGAGCCCACCGTGGGAACGCAGATTGGCCCGAGCGGACCGTCCCCTGGGAGCTCTGGGTGGAGATGTCGAACCGCACGTATCGGTGGTCCGACAAGGTCTCCACCATCTCCACCCGCCAGTTCACGACGTGCGCGGCTAGCACGGGGTGGCAAACGATACGTCGACCACCGACCCTCCCTGCCGCCGCACACACGTGTGGACAGTCCCTCTGTTAAGGAGGGACACACCACAGGACGCCGCCCAGAATTCTGTGGCGCGTCCCCGGACGTTGCAGGAGGCGGCCGGGTTGCCCCAGGCCGTCGACTTGGCGTTCAGGTCGCCCAAAATGGCTGCCTGGCGTGGCGCCACTCTACCGACCACTGCGGTGAGGACTTCGAGAAAATTCTCGAAGTCCTGGAGGGGGCGGTTTGGGGAGAAATAAACGCCCACAAGGGCGAATTCTCCCCACGCGGCGGCCACGTATCCCGGTCCCCTCTCTAATAGCGAGAGGGGAGGGGAGTCCGTGGAAGACCGCGCCGCTAGTGCCACCAAGCCATCCCGATCACCCAGCCAACGGCCAGGGACCGAGTACGGCTCGGCAACCACCGCCACGTCCACCAACCACTCAGCCATGGTCTGCATCAGCAGGTCCTGGGCCGCTCTGCAGTGGTTGGTGTTCGCCTGGAGGATGCGGTAGTCGGAAACCATTACTCCGACATCGCACCCTCCTCCTCAGCTACCGCCGCTGGAGCTGGAGCTACAGCGGCGACGACAGCGGCGGTGGTGGCAGCAGGGCGAACCTGCGCCGACACTACGCCCTTCCTCGCAGGTGGCCGGCAGCTCTTGCCCCCCATCCTGTGCCCCGCGGGGCGGCCACTGGCGGCACACGCCGCGCAGCGGGGCGTGGCGACGCTGCACGTGGCACTCCTGTGCCCCTCCTGCCCGCACTGGAAGCAGGACTCGCCCCAGTCGGATTTGGAGGGACACGTGGCTCGGGTGTGGCCCGGCGCGAAACACTTGAAGCACCGTAAGGGCTGGTCCTCAAGCGGCCGGACCACAGCCGAGCTGAAGCCCACCAGCAGCCGTCCCTTGGTCGCCTTCAGAGCGGCCGCAGCCGCGGCGACCGGGCACTCGACGCGGATGGTACCCATGCCACGACGGCCCAGCCTGATGGCTCCGCCCCTTACTGCGCCAGCGTCGCAGCCTCCAGCCGCCGCAACGGCCGCCACCACATCCTCTTTGGTGAACGAATCATCGAGATCGGCCACCTCCAAGGCTGCGGTCTTGACGGGTCTGGCGACCGTTGCCGCATCCGCGATGACCTCTCGCAACTTGGTCGCGAAGAGGTCCGCGTTTGCGCCGCGCTGCTCCCCCCCGAACTCAAAAATTCGGGCTCCGGTTAGGGTACGGCGGCAGGTAATGGCTCCGATCCCCAGCCGGGAGGGATCCGCGTTAGCACGAGCCCGTCTTAGGACGGACTCGTACGTCTCGCCCCGCTCCACGGCCTCCGGGGTGATGGTCACCACGACCGCCGCCGTTTTCGGAGGAACCAGCTTCCTCCCGCCCGCCGGAGCCTTCTGGGCTGCCGAAGCAGCCGCAGCAGGCTTTTTGCCCTTTCCCCTCCTGACCACTTCCGTCCACGTCTCGTTGGACGGAGTGGTGGAGGGAAGCGGGGCATCCTCCCTCTGCGAGCTCGGGGGGGCTGCTGGAGCAGTAGGCGCTCTCGCCATGTCCGTAGCAAGGGTCTGAGGGGTGGTCCTCTTTCCCTTGCCTTTGCCCTTGGAGGGCTTCGGGGCCTGGGGCTGCTCCCCCGATGCCGGGCCTGCTACAGGCGCAGGTTCCAGCTCCTTCGCCGTGCAACGCTTGTCCGCCGCTAGTGGTGGGCGGAGCCGGGTCTCCGGCAGGAGCCGGTCCTCAATTCCTGCGAAACAGGCTCTGGTGAAGGCCCTCTCCTCCATGACCACCTTTCGGATTGTATCCTCAAGGTTGGAAGAGGAGGAGGAGCCTCCTACCACCGGACCAGGGGCAGGGGCAGGTTGGACGTGCCGGGCCGTGGCCTCAGCCAGCTTCTGGTGCAGCTGGCTGACCTCCAGTTGCAGGCGATCCACCTTCGCCTGCAGCTGCCGCGTCTCTTCAGTGGCGGTGCGCTGCACCAGCTCCGCCACGATGCCATGTAAGCTCACGGCCCGGCACTTGAGGGCCTTCTGGAAGGTCCCCTTGAGGTTTGAGGACCTGGAGGCGACCTCCAGAACTTCCTCCTTGTCTTCCAGCGCCATGCGCTCAAGTTCCGCCAGGGAGTGGTCGGCGTACAGCACACTTGATGCACCGTAACCGGCCCTCGACCTGGCGGCCCGCGCCTGCCGCTCTTTCGCTGCAACCTTCTCCTCCAGGTCCTGCTGGAGCTGCGCCCTCTTGGCTAGGCCGAGTTGACGCTCGGCGTCCAGCAGGCCTACTTCATGGGTGGAAGTCGACGGAGAGGTCGAGGCCTTTTTTGACTTCGGCCTCTTCTTCGACTTCCCAATGGACTCCGAGGAGCCACCGGACCCGGGCTTCATGAAAGCCCGCTTCCTCTGGAGGCGGTCACTTCCGGCCGCCGACGTGTCCATAGCAGACTCCGATGCGTCGGAGTCCGATACCTCCAGCTCCGCCTGTAGGCTGGATAAGCTGGCCGCAGATGGTGCGCGGCCAGCTCCAGCGTGGCCCTTAGAAGGGCCAGTGGATTGGGTCCGAGCATCGAACCCAATTGACTCGTTGTCCGAGTCTGCTATACAGTAGAAGCTAGCCGCAGACGATGCGCGGCTAGCCTCCGACGCCGAAGCGCCCTCTGACTGGCCCTGAGAAGGGCCTTTAGGTTGGCCCTGAGAAGGGCCTTTTGGTTGGCCCTGAGAAGGGCCTTTTGGTTGGCCCTGAGAAGGGCCTTTTGGTTGGCCCTGAGAAGGGCCTTTTGGTTGGCCCTGAGAAGGGCCTTTTTTAAAACGCCCGGAGGCTTCCCTCAGGGGTCTAGGCATAGCCTCAAGAGCAGGTCGTAGCTTGCCGACTCGAATAAGATTTGAATAAAAAAAGATTAAAATATGCTACGACTTCACAGCGCACTTTAGCCGCCGGTCTGCCACTCCGTTACGGTGGTCAGACACGGCGTTGCCCAGGGGATACTACGAGGAAGTATGCGCTGTGGGGGATCCCCCAACCTAACCTTTTTTTTTTTTTTTTTTTTTTTGTTCCGGGGTGGAAAATCCTCATGGATGTCCCCCGCCCTGGGGAGGCGGAGGGGTCTGTCAGACTCTTACTGACTAAAAACCACCCCGGTGTTCCGTCTCACACCTACGCTGGGGGTCGCGGGAACGTACAAATCTTCCGCAACCCCCGGCCGGTGCCGGCCCGCCTCTGCGGGCCCCGTCCGGTCGAGCGGGGGGAGTGAGGTGTTTGACTCCCCCCGCGACGTCTAAGAGGGGCGCGCGTGGAACACTACGCGCCGCCACCTCGGGTCCTGATGTATGGGGGGCGACGGACGTCCCCGAGTCCGTCGCCCCTGGACCCCTTTAGGGGGGCTGGAAGAGGGCGTTGTCCGCCCTCCACCGACGCCCGGTGCGCCTGCTGCGGGCCGGGTGAGAGGATGAGATCTCTCGCTCCCTTTCCGCAGCTTCCTTCTGCGAGATGACTGTTTCGCAGAAGGATACCACCGCGTCCCAGGACTCCTCGCCGCCGACCATCGCATTCACAACGGCCGGCAGCGAGAGGTCACTGCCTACTCCTGAGATGAGGGCACGGCGCGGCTCCTCCCAAGCGGCACACTCTGCCAGCGTATGCCGCGCCGTGTCCTCCCGACAGTCGACGCAGTGGTGACACCGGGCGTCCGGCTCCCTGTTTATGCGACACAGGTACTTCCCGAAGCAACCGTGCCCCGAGAGCACCTGCGTCACCCGAAACGACAGGGAGCCGTGCCTCCTCCCGAGCCAGTGGTCGAGCACCGGCCGGACCGCCTCGATGGTGACGAGGCCGGCGGTAGGGCGTGAGAGCCTGTCCCGCCATTCCGCCACAAGGACCTCGCGGAGCTGCGACCGACGCTGCTCCATTTGTCGCTGCATCGGTCGTTCGCCCCGCGCCCGCGCTTCCTCGCGCCACCGGTACAGTGACGCGAGCACCTTCGCCTCCAGGTCCCAGGGCGGGGATCCGGCCAGTGCACAAGCCGCCTCGTAGGAGATCGTGCGATAACCCCTGATGACTCTGACGGCCATCGCTCTCTGCGGCTTTCGCAGAACAGAGATGCTGCCGGCCGTCAGGTCAGCCGCCCAGATCGGAGCCCCGTAAAGGGCCATCGATCGCACGATCCCCACGTAGAGCCGCCTACAAGCGGCGCTCGGGCCCCCCAGATTGGGAAGCAGCGTTGACAGCGCCCCAGCCGCGCCCAACAACTTGGGCGCCAGCTGCCGGAAGTGGGGGCCGAAATCCCACCGGCTGTCGAGCACCAACCCCAGGTACTTCATGGTGGGCTCGACAGCGATTCGAACCCCCCCCACCACAATGTGGGATCCGGATGGTGGCGCCCGCCGGGGACCATGAAACACCATGGCCTCCGACTTGTTGAGGGCCACCTCCAGGCCGAGGCGCCGTATGCGGCTCACCGTCTGTGAGACCGCAGCCGTAACCTAACCTAACCTTTTTTTTTTTTTTTTTTTTTTGATCCGGGGTGGAAAATCCTCATGGATGTCCCCCGCCCTGGGGGGGCGGAGGGGTCTGTCAGACTCTTACTGACTAAAAACCACCCCGGTGTTTCGTCTCACACCTACGCCGGGGGTCGCGGGAACGTACAAATCTTCCGCAACCCCCGGCCGGTGCCGGCCCGCCTCTGCGGGCCCCGTCCGGTCCAGCGGGGGGAGTGAGGTGTTTGACTCCCCCCGCGACGTCTAAGAGGGGCGCGCGTGGAACACTACGCGCCGCCACCTCGGGTCCTGATGTATGGGGGGCGACGGACGTCCCCGAGTCCGTCGCCCCTGGACCCATTTAGGGGGGCTGGAAGAGGGCGTTGTCCGCCCTCCGCCGACGCCCGGTGCGCCTGCTGCGGGCCGGGTGAGAGGATGAGATCTCTCGCTCCCTTTCCGCAGCCTCCTTCTGCGAGATGACTGTTTCGCAGAAGGATACCACCGCGTCCCAGGACTCCTCGCCGCCGACCATCGCATTCACAACGGCCGGCAGCGAGAGGTCACTGCCTACTCCTGAGATGAGGGCACGGCGCGGCTCCTCCCAAGCGGCACACTCTGCCAGCGTATGCCGCGCCGTGTCCTCCCGGCAGTCGACGCAGTGGTGACACCGGGCGTTCGGCTCCCTGTTTATGCGACACAGGTACTTCCCGAAGCAACCGTGCCCCGAGAGCACCTGCGTCACCCGAAACGACAGGGAGCCGTGCCTCCTCCCGAGCCAGTGGTCGAGCACCGGCCGGACCGCCTCGATGGTGACGAGGCCGGCGGTAGGGCGTGAGAGCCTGTCCCGCCATTCCGCCACCAGGACCTCGCGGAGCTGCGACCGACGCTGCTCCATTTGTCGCAGCATCGGTCGCTCGCCCCGCGCCCGCGCTTCCTCGCGCCACCGGTACAGTGACGCGAGCACCTTCGCCTCCAGGTCCCAGGGCGGGGATCCGGCCAGTGCACAAGCCGCCTCGTAGGAGATCGTGCGATAACCCCTGATGACTCTGACGGCCATCGCTCTCTGCGGCTTTCGCAGAACAGAGATGCTGCCGGCCGTCAGGTCAGCCGCCCAGATCGGGGCCCCGTAAAGGGCCATCGATCGCACGATCCCCACGTAGAGCCGCCTACAAGCGGCGCTCGGGCCCCCCAGATTGGGAAGCAGCGTTGACAGCGCCCCAGCCGCGCCCAACAACTTGGGCGCCAGCTGCCGGAAGTGGGGGCCGAAATCCCACCGGCTGTCGAGCACCAACCCAAGGTACTTCATGGTGGGCTCGACAGCGATTCGAACCCCCCCCACCACAATGTGGGATCCGGATGGTGGCGCCCGCCGGGGACCATGAAACACCATGGCCTCCGACTTGTTGAGGGCCACCTCCAGGCCGAGGCGCCGTATGCGGCTCACCGTCTGTGAGACCGCAGCCGTCGTCAGCAACGCTGCCTCCCTGTACGAACTCCCCCGGGCCGTGACCAGCGTGTCGTCAGCGTAACACGTCAGGTCGACGCCCGGTTGGAGTTCGCCCCTCAGCACCCAGTCGTACCCGATGTTCCACAGGAGCGGGCCCAGGACCGAGCCCTGTGGAACACCGCACGACATGAGGCGCTGGTTGACGCCATCGCGTCCCACGAAGGTGACACACCTCTCCGCCAAATAAGCCCCAACGATACGGCGGAGGTAGAGAGGCACCCGATGGTAACGCAGTGCCTCCCGAATACAACTCCAGGGCAGGGTGTTGAATGCGTTGGAGATGTCCAAGGACACCGCCACCACCACCCCACCCCGGGACACCGTTTCCTCCGCCAGGACTCTCACCCGCGATATAGCGTGTATGGTGGAGCGCCCATGCCTGAAGCCGAACTGGCTCTCGTCCAGGTCCGGCCCTTCTCTGCACAAGTGGCCGACGAGGCGGGCTGCGAGTATCCGCTCCAGCAGCTTACCCACCTCGTCTAGCAGCACTATGGGCCGGTACGCGGACGGCGAGTCCGCAGGGCGCCCCACCTTCCTGAGCAGGACCAGACGACCGGTTTTCCACAAAGTGGGAAACTGGCCCTGCTCGAGGCACGTTGTGTAGAGTCCTCTCAGCTGGGGCTCCAGCTCCTTCAGAGCGAGGGCTAATGCACGGCCGTGGATCCCGTCGGGCCCCGGAGCCACCTTCTTGGCCCGGAGCCGCATCACGGCCGCCCTCATCTCTGCCTGTGTCACCTCTGGGACGCTAATGGCGTTCTCCTCTGTAGACTCTGCGGCTGTGGGCAAAGCCATCGGCGGCGGAGTATGCTCCGCTCTTGCCGGGAAGAGGGCTGCGACTACCTCCTCCAGCAGCTCTGGCTGGAGACTCTCCGTAAGTGGAGGCGCCGCGGCTCGAAGTTTCCCCCGAACCGCTCGATAAGGGCGCCCCCACGGATTCCCGTCTAGAGTCTCCAGCATCTCCTCCCTGGCTCGCGTCTTCGCCTCGCCGATGGCCAGCCACAGAGTCTCTTTAGCCGCGCGGTACACCTCATACAGCGCGGCTTCTTCGTCAGGGACCCGACGACGTCTCCTCCGGTATCGGGTGTACTGGCGTCTCATCGCCACGCACGCGACGCGTAACTGTGCGATCGCGGCGGACCACCAGTACACCTGGCGCCTTGCTGACTGTGTGTGGGCCCGAGGCATGGACGCGTCGCAAATTTGCGTCATCGCCCCGCGGAACCACAGCGCCTCCAGTTCGACGTCGACGGGTCCGCTCACCGCCGACTCCCGGATCCAGGCCTGGACAATAGCGGCCTCCTCGAGAAGCTCCCTGTCGATGCGCTTGAGCGACCAGCGCGGGCCGTCCGTTCGGGGGCCCGATGAACTGCGGCCGCCAGCGGTCTGGGCGGAGACGTCGAAACGGATGTATCGGTGATCCGACAACGTCTCCACCTCCACGGCGACACGCCAGTCGCGAACACGGCTCGCGACAGCAGGGCTAGCGAACGATACGTCAACTATTGACCCGCCCCGCTGCCGCACGCACGTGTGGACTGAGCCCACGTTCAGGACGACCAGGCCGGTCGTGACCGCCCACTCCTCCAGCGCCTCACCCCTAGCATCGGTCACCGGAGATCCCCACGCCGCAGACTTGGCGTTGAGATCCCCTAGCAACAGCACGGGGCGAGGGTGGAGTCGGCCCACGACCGCACCCAACTCGACAAGGAAGCTTTCGAAGTCGGCGAGACTCTTGTTGGGCGAAAAATACGCCCCAACCACGCCAATGCCGTCCGCGAGGGCGGCCACCCAGCCGTGTCCTCGGGACGGGTTGACGAGAGCCCCGCCGATGATGGCCACCAAGCCGTTCAGGTCCCCCACCCAGTTATCCCGGGGGGGGACAAAGTACGGCTCGGCGACCACGGCCACGTGAATCGACCACTCCGCCATGCTCTGGAGCAAGAGATCCTGAGCTCTGGCACAGTGGTTGATATTGCCCTGGAGGAAATGGTAGAGCGCCATTAGGCGCAATCCATCCCCTCCGCACCATTCCTAGGCCGGGAGTCGGCCGAAGGGCAGCCAGGCTGAAGGGGGGGTAAAGAGCCCCCCGCAGCCTTGGCACCCCCTCTCTTGCTGGCGGGAGCGCCACAGGCCTTTCCACCCGCTCTGTGCCCGGCGGGCCTTCCTGCAGCTGTACAGAGGCTGCAGTTTGGCGCCGCGGAGCACTGGGCCGCCTTGTGGCCGGGCTGACCGCAGCGATAGCACTGCTCACTGCGATCCACTTCGGCGGTGCACCGTGCCCTAACATGCCCAATGTCAAGGCACCGGTAGCACCGCATGGCCCTGGGCTGCAGCAGTTTCACCCTCGCCGCAACCCATCCCACCAACAGACGCCCACCGTCAGCGACCTTGTTCGCCGCCGCCACCGGGCACCGCACCCAAATCGTGCCGAGCCCGGAAGCGTCGGCGCGAATATCGCCCGTCCGCACTTCGTCGGGCGGACATCCACCGACTCGGGTGACGGCCGCCACGACCTCAGCCGGGGTCGTCGAGTCGTCCAGGCCACCGACGCGCAGCTCAGCTGTCTTCATCGGCCTGGACACCCGGACGTCCTCCGGGTTGAGGACCTCTCTGAGCTTGGCGGCCAGGATGTCCGCCTTTTCGCCGCTAGAGGCACCCGACACCTCGAGCAGCCGCGCCCCCGTAATCGCCGGCTTCATTCTGAAGCCGGACGGTGTGCCTAAGTCGGGGAACGCGACTTTGGCTTTTGCCTCAGTCAGGACCGCCTTGTAGGTGATGCCCCTTTCGACGGCTCCGGGCTGCAGCGTAATGACTACAGCCGCGGAGCGTGGGGCTCTGACCTTAGGCGGTCCCTGGGCTCTCTTCGCTGCCGGTGCCGGTGCTCCAGCGGGTGCCGGTGGTGCCGTCTTCCTCCCGTGACGACGGCCCCTCTTGACGACCGTCGTCCAGGCCTCCGTGGAAGGCCCGGGCGCGGCCGGCTGTGGCGCAGCCGCCGGTGGCGCAGCAGCCCGGGAAGTGGGCACGGACGTACCCTTGGCGGGCTTTTTGGTCCCACTCCCGGAGCGGCTTGTCTCTGCCGCCGCAGCTATTAGTGGCCCCTGCTTAGCGGGCCCCTCCTTTCTCGGCTTGTCCGCAGCGAGCGGTGGGCGGAGGGTCTTCGCCGGCAGGAGCCTTGACTCAATGGCCTCCATGCGAGCACCCACCATCGTCCCGCACTGCATCATGCAGATGCGCGCGATTTTTTCAATCTCGGCATCCGCAAGCGCAGGTGCCGACGACAGGACCGGCAATGGGGCCGCTGACACAGCCGCGACAGAAGAAGAGCCCGCAGCCACGGGAGCTGCCCTCAGGGCGGTAAACTGCCCCTTGAGGTCCTCCAATTCGGATCGGAGACGGCCATTCTCCTCCCATAACTTTGCCGTCTCCTCCGAGCTAGTGCATTTAAGGAGGACCTCAACCGCCTCCTTGATTCCATCCGCCGCCTCCTTCAGAGCACGTGTGAATGTGCCCTTCAGGTTGCCCGATTTGGTGGCAACCTTCAGGACGACATCCACGCCGTCCAAAACCTGGCGGCTGAGTGCCACCGCTGTGATGCTGCCCCCGGCAGCCATCCGAGCAGAGCGCCGCTCACGGGCCTGTCGGGCCAACTCGCTGACTTCGTCAGCCGCGACAGCCTTTCGCTGCGCCCGCTTTGCAGCGCTTGCCTCTGCTCTGTTTGACCCTAGCAGGGACACAGTGGAGCCCCCGCTTAGGTCCGCCTCCATGGGCTCGAGGTCGCTCTCGGCGCTCTCCACGCGCTCCACTGGAGCTGGCGTGTTGGTCCGGCGTATCGGCGCGAAGCGACCCCGCCCATCGCGCTCCGGCAACCGAGCGGAGATTCCGCCCGCCACGACGCGACCTCGCCCTCTCTGTGCCGTTGGCACCTTCGCGGCCGACGTGTTCTTGTCACTCGCAGAAAGACTCCTCTTCCTCCGAGATCCTTCCTGGTCGGACGATAGGCCCCTGTCGGGACTTGAGCCTCCTCGACTCTTGTTGCCGTCTGCGACGGCAAGCGGTGTCACCACGACGCGCAGGGGCTTCAGATTCTTCTGAAGCTCCTTTTCTCGCTGGCCAGTGGTGTCGGCGGTGTGTAGTGAGCCTCCTCGGCTCTTGTTGCCATCGGCAATCGGTGGACATTGGTTGCCCCCCCCAGAATACGATTGGGGGCTTGACGTTCCGGAACGGAACGTGGCGGATTCTCCAGCTGCTGAGCAGCCGGTACCGCCCTGGGGTAGTTTATTTCCCTCTGTCTGTTGCATTTTAATTTGTTCCTTTGAAGGGTGTGGTCCCTATTCTCCCCTGTTACCCCCCCAGCGCTAGCGACCGGATCCCCTCCGGCCATTCATCCCCTCGGCACGCTCGACCTTGGGATTGAGGTAATTTTTTAAAGAGGTTGTCTTCCTCTCCCCCTCCCACTATACGCCTACCACCAACCCTCTGCAATCAGAGGGGGTGTAGACGTAAGATGGCCACCAGGCCTACCCCAACGACGGACTGGCCGTCCCGCCCCCAGCCCGGTTCCCTTCACCGACCATCAAGAATGATAGGTGATTGGAACCATGACCCTTCCCCGTTTGTTGAAGATTAGCCGCCAGCCCCAATTGTCCACCACCAAAAGCAGGTGGGCAATTGGAGCTGACGTTGCCCAGGATGCGCCACGAGGAGGCTCTTCAACATGCACCCCAACGTAACCTAACCTAACCTTTTTTTTTTTTTTTTTTTTTTTTTTTTTTTTTTTTTCCGGGGTGGAAAATCCTCATGGATGTCCCCCGCCCTGGGGGGGCGGAGGGGTCTGTCAGACTCTTACTGACTAAAAACCACCCCGGTGTTCCGTCTCACACCTACGCCGGGGGTCGCGGGAACGTACAAATCTTCCGCAACCCCCGGCTGGTGCTGGCCCGCCTCTGCGGGCCCCGTCCGGTCGAGCGGGGGGAGTGAGGTGTTTGACTCCCCCCGCGACGTCTAAGAGGGGCGCGCGTGGAACACTACGCGCCGCCACCTCGGGTCCTGATGTATGGGGGGCGACGGACGTCCCCGAGTCCGTTGCCCCTGGACCCCTTTAGGGGGGCTGGAAGAGGGCGTTGTCCGCCCTCCGCCGACGCCCGGTGCGCCTGCTGCGGGCCGGGTGAGAGGATGAGATCTCTCGCTCCCTTTCCGCAGCTTCCTTCTGCGAGATGACTGTTTCGCAGAAGGATACCACCGCGTCCCAGGACTCCTCGCCGCCGACCATCGCATTCACAACGGCCGGCAGCGAGAGGTCACTGCCTACTCCTGAGATGAGGGCACGGCGCGGCTCCTCCCAAGCGGCACACTCTGCCAGCGTATGCCGTGCCGTGTCCTCCCGGCAGTCGACGCAGTGGTGACACCGGGCGTCCGGCTCCCTGTTTATGCGACACAGGTACTTCCCGAAGCAACCATGCCCCGAGAGCACCTGCGTCACCCGAAACGACAGGGAGCCGTGCCTCCTCCCGAGCCAGTGGTCGAGCACCGGCCGGACCGCCTCGATGGTGACGAGGCCGGCGGTAGGGCGTGAGAGCCTGTCCCGCCATTCCGCCACCAGG
Source organism: Dryobotodes eremita (assembly GCA_917490735.1). Lineage (NCBI taxonomy): Eukaryota > Metazoa > Arthropoda > Insecta > Lepidoptera > Noctuidae > Dryobotodes > Dryobotodes eremita. Next base: position 42,222 of record OU823266.1, read on the forward strand.
ACCTCGCGGAGCTGCGACCGACGCTGCTCCATTTGTCGCAGCATCGGTCGCTCGCCCCGCGCCCGCGCTTCCTCGCGCCACCGGTACAGTGACGCGAGCACCTTCGCCTCCAGGTCCCAGGGCGGGGATCCGGCCAGTGCACAAGCCGCCTCGTAGGAGATCGTGCGATAACCCCTGATGACTCTGACGGCCATCGCTCTCTGCGGCTTTCGCAGAACAGAGATGCTGCCGGCCGTCAGGTCAGCCGCCCAGATCGGGGCCCCGTAAAGGGCCATCGATCGCACGATCCCCACGTAGAGCCGCCTACAAGCGGCGCTCGGGCCCCCCAGATTGGGAAGCAGCGTTGACAGCGCCCCAGCCGCGCCCAACAACTTGGGCGCCAGCTGCCGGAAGTGGGGGCCGAAATCCCACCGACTGTCGAGCACCAACCCCAGGTACTTCATGGTGGGCTCGACAGCGATTCGAACCCCCCCCACCACAATGTGGGATCCGGATGGTGGCGCCCGCCGGGGAACCTTTTTTTTTTTTTTTTTTTTTGTTCCGGGGTGGAAAATCCTCATGGATGTCCCCCGCCCTGGGGGGGCGGAGGGGTCTGTCAGACTCTTACTGACTAAAAACCACCCCGGTGTTCCGTCTCACACCTACGCCGGGGGTCGCGGGAACGTACAAATCTTCCGCAACCCCCGGCCGGTGCCGGCCCGCCTCTGCGGGCCCCGTCCGGTCCAGCGGGGGGAGTGAGGTGTTTGACTCCCCCCGCGACGTCTAAGAGGGGCGCGCGTGGAACACTACGCGCCGCCACCTCGGGTCCTGATGTATGGGGGGCGACGGACGTCCCCGAGTCCGTCGCCCCTGGACCCCTTTAGGGGGGCTGGAAGAGGGCGTTGTCCGCCCTCCGCCGACGCCCGGTGCGCCTGCTGCGGGCCGGGTGAGAGGATGAGATCTCTCGCTCCCTTTCCGCAGCCTCCTTCTGCGAGATCACTGTTTCGCAGAAGGATACCACCGCGTCCCAGGACTCCTCGCCGCCGACCATCGCATTCACAACGGCCGGCAGCGAGAGGTCACTGCCTACTCCTGAGATGAGGGCACGGCGCGGCTCCTCCCAAGCGGCACACTCTGCCAGCGTATGCCGCGCCGTGTCCTCCCGGCAGTCGACGCAGTGGTGACACCGGGCGTCTGGCTCCCTGTTTATGCGACACAGGTACTTCCCGAAGCAACCGTGCCCCGAGAGCACCTGCGTCACCCGAAACGACAGGGAGCCGTGCCTCCTCCCGAGCCAGTGGTCGAGCACCGGCCGGACCGCCTCGATGGTGACGAGGCCGGCGGTAGGGCGTGAGAGCCTGTCCCGCCATTCCGCCACCAGGACCTCGCGGAGCTGCGACCGACGCTGCTCCATTTGTCGCTGCATCGGTCGCTCGCCCCGCGCCCGCGCTTCCTCGCGCCACCGATACAGTGACGCGAGCACCTTCGCCTCCAGGTCCCAGGGCGGAGATCCGGCCAGTGCACAAGCCGCCTCGTAGGAGATCGTGCGGTATCCCCTTATGACTCTGACGGCCATTGCTCTCTGCGGCTTTCGCAATACAGCAATGCTGCCGGCCGTCAGGTCAGCCGCCCAGATCGGGGCCCCGTAAAGGGCCATCGACCGCACGATCCCCACGTAGAGCCGCCTACAAGCGGCGCTCGGGCCCCCCAGATTGGGAAGCAGCGTTGACAGCGCCCCGGCCGCGCCCAACAACTTGGGCGCCAGCTGCCGGAAGTGGGGGCCGAAATCCCACCGGCTGTCGAGCACCAACCCAAGGTACTTCATGGTGGGCTCGACAGCGATTCGAACCCCCCCCACCACAATGTGGGATCCGGATGGTGGCGCCCGCCGGGGACCATGAAACACCATGGCCTCCGACTTGTTGAGGGCCACCTCCAGGCCGAGGCGCCGTATGCGGCTCACCGTCTGTGAGACCGCAGCCGTCGTCAGCAACGCTGCCTCCCTGTACGAACTCCCCCGGGCCGTGACCAGCGTGTCGTCCGCGTAACACGTCAGGTCGACGCCCGGTTGGAGTTCGCCCCTCAGCACCCAGTCGTACCCGATGTTCCACAGGAGTGGGCCCAGGACCGAGCCCTGTGGAACACCGCACGACATGTGGCGCTGGTTGACGCCATCGCGTCCCACGAAGGTGACACACCTCTCCGCCGCCGGGGAACCTAACCTAACCTAACCTAACCTAATTTCATCCGCACCAGGAACCCCCACACGAGTCATATTGTGATGAGGGTGTCCCCCAAAATGTGGCAGAGACTGACAGACGACGAGTCGGTCCTCATTGACCTGCAGAGGATAAGAGTGGCCGACCATTCTCCGATAGTTCAGTGCTCGCTTTGCCTGGGTTATGGGCATAGCAGACGTTTTTTTGCCAGGAGATCCAGGCAAAGTGCAGTCATTGTGGGGGACCCCACATGAGGGCAGAGTGCCCCGTCTGGCTTGAGGGTGCGGCCCCATCATGCTGCAACTGTGTGCGCTCAAAGTTGGACAAGATAGATCACAACGCGTTAGTCAGGAATGCCCCATTAGGGTTAAATGGGATGCGATAGCTAGATCTAGGGTGGCATACTGCTAAGGGCGTCCCTGGCGAAAACTCTGTATCCCAAAAAAGGCCATACCTCGTGGCACAAGCTAATCTGCGGAGAAAGGCTTTGGCGACAAACGAGATTATGCTTGAGGCTCACAAAAAGGGGGTGGCTTTTGCACTACTCCAGGAGCCGTACATCGGTAGTTTGGGTAGAATGAAAGACTACCGTGGTGCTAGAATATACCAGCATACTGGCGATGGAGACGGCGTCATCAAGACTGCAATCGCAGTCTTCGATGGCGATATAGACGTCATTCAGTGTCCGAACTTCACCACGCCCAACATCACAGTGGTGAAGATGAGGACAAGCGCCTGGGAGATCGTGGTAGTCTCATTCTACCTAGAACCGAAACCAGCACCGATAGGGCCGTACCTGGAGCAACTCATCAAGATAGAGAGGAGTTTTGGCCGGAGAATCATCCTGGGTGGAGACGCAAACGCCAAGAACTCCTGGTGGGGTAGCCGAAAAATCGATCAAAGAGGGATCGAAATGGCCGGTGCCCTGGAAGAGGTGGGATTGCAGGTGCTCAACATAGGCGACACACCGACATTCCACACAGTGAGGGGAACCACACTGTACACCAGCTTTGTGGACGTCACGGCATGTACAGCGGACCTGCTCGACCTGGTCGAGGACTGGAGGGTAGACGAAGGCATGACGAGCTCAGACCACAACACCATTATTTTTAAAATCAAACTGGAAAGAGCAAAGGGCTTAGACATATGTAGAACCACTAGAATATTTAACAGCAAAAAAAGCAAACTGGGAGCAATTTCGTTTGAAACTGAGCCAGATGCTGGAAGAAAACCAAATCAATAAAATAGAATTTGACAAAATTAACAATCACACCGAATTAGAACTTAAAATAGAATCATATATCAACATAATAGTAGAAGCATGTAACCTTAGTATACCAAAGCTCAAGCCAAATAACAAAATTAAATTACCTTGGTGGTCCCATGAACTCGTCATGCTGAAGAAGGCGGTCGCCACTAGGAAGCGCAGGGTCCGCTGCGCAGCGCCTGTCCGGAGAGCGGAAGTCGTCGGGGAGTACCTGAAAAAGAAAGAAGAATATGAGCTAGCAGAAAGAAAGGCCCAAACAGAAAGCTGGAAAAGCTTCTGTTCAAAACAGGATAGAGAGGGTCTCTGGGAGGGTATTTATAAGGTCATAGGTAGGACTATGAAAAGACAGGAGGATCTCCCCCTGACCAAGGAAGGGGAAGTACTGAACCACCTCGAATCTGCTACATTGCTGGCAGAAACATTCTACCCTGAGGACAGGAAGGAAGATGATAATAAGGAGCATGCGCGTATCAGGACGGTAGCTGAAAAAATAAACGAGATGGGCCATGATGAAGAACATGACCCGCCGTTTACTCAGGAAGAGCTGAACTCCACCATACGTGGCTTCAACCCTAAAAAAGCCCCAGGGGCAGATGGCCTTACAGCCGATATCTGCCAGCAATCAATAAATCACGACCCCGAGCTCTTCCTATCACTGGCAAACAAATGCCTAGAGCTGGGCTACTTCCCGAGGATATGGAAAGAAGCCACAGTAGTTATCCTGAGAAAACCCGGGAAGGAGAGCTACACAGCTCCTAAATCGTATAGGCCAATAGGATTGTTGCCAGTGATGGGAAAGGTCCTGGAGAAAATGCTGTTTGGTAGAATAAAATGGCACATCATACCCGGACTCAGTACACGCCAGTATGGATTTATGCCACAAAAAAGCACCGAAGACTCCCTTTATGACCTGCTAGACCTCATACAAAGAAAACTCAAAGACAAAAAACTGATCGTCATGATATCGCTGGACATAGAGGGAGCCTTTGACAGTGCATGGTGGCCAGCCATTAAAACCGGGCTGGCGAATACGAAATGTCCGGCAAATTTGAGAAGAGTGGTGGATAGTTACCTGAAACACAGGAAGGTCAGGGTAAGATATGCGGGAGAGGAGGTGACCAGGGAAACTAATAAAGGTTGTGTACAGGGATCGATAGGGGGCCCGATTCTTTGGAATCTCCTACTTGACCCCCTACTTAAAGGTCTGGTACAAAGAGGGGACTACTGCCAAGCCTTCGCCGATGACGTAGTTTTGTTATTCGACGGAGACTCTGCAATGGAGATCCAGCGACGTGCCAATGGCGCTCTCGATTATGTTCACCAGTGGGGAGTCAGCAATAAGTTAAGATTCGCACCACACAAGACGAATGCAATGGTCATAACACGAAAGCTTAAATATGACACCCCACTGCTGAGCATGGGCGGGGTCGATATTGGTATGTCGCAGGAAATCAAAGTCCTGGGACTGACCTTAGACAATAAGCTGACATTTAATACCCATGCATCTGAAGTATGCAAAAAAGCATTAAATTTATACAAGCAGTTGTCGAGGGCAGCCAGGATCAGTTGGGGACTAAATCCGGATGTCATACGCATCATCTACACGGCAGTAGTTGAACCCACAATCTTGTATGCGGCAAGTGCGTGGGCACCAGCAGTCGAAAAAGTGATGATACGCAAACAACTAAACGCGGTCCAAAGGGGATTTGCACAGAAGTTGTGTAAATCTTATAGCACAGTCTCCTTAAACTCGGCGCTGGTGCTGGCTGGGATACTACCCCTCGACCTCCGAATAAAAGAGGCAGCGACCTTATATGGGGCAAGGAGGGGGGTACCTCAGCCGGCGCTAGGAGACAAGGAAATTGAGCGACCCACTGCGTTTGAAAGAACCCCCCACCCGGCCAAACATATAGGCCTGCAGTTCATATGCCTGGCAGACCAGGAGCAAGTCAACAACCACGGCACTCAAGCAGTACGGATCTACACGGATGGCAGCAAAATCGAGGGCAAGGTCGGGGCATCATTGTCTCACTGGAGCAATGATGGCGAAACCAAAAGCCAAAAACTAAAGCTGTCACCTCACTGTACCGTCTACCAGGCGGAACTGTTGGCAATATGCAAGGCAACAAGGGAAATTTTGCGTAGTCCACAAACTAGTTTCGGCATCTACAGCGACTCCAGTTCGTCGTTGGAAACGGTCGCTAACCACCGCTCTCTCCATCCCCTCGCAGTCGAAATCCGAGAAAACCTGCGACAGTCCAAGGACCGTTCCAAAAAAGTTGAACTTTTTTGGATTAAAGCTCATGCGGGACTAGAGGGTAATGAGAGAGCAGACCAGCTGGCTAAGGACGCCGCTCTTAAAACCAAAACAAGGCCGGACTACGACCAATGCCCGATCTCGTTCGTCAAGCGGCAGATCCGTGCTGACACGCTTGACGAATGGAATCAGAGATACAGATCCGAGGATACAGCCGGCATAACAAAAATATTTTTCCCGGATGCCATTCACGCATTCAGACATATAAAAAGATTGAAACCGACAGGAGTACTGACACAAATACTTACAGGACACGGTGGGTTTTCCGAATACCTGAACAGGTTTAAATGTAAGGAAAGCCCATCGTGCATATGTGACCCTGACAAACAGGAAACGGTCGTACACATACTGGCTGACTGCCCCGTCTATTGCCTGGAGAGATATGAGACCGAGCAGGAATTAGGTGTTCAAGTGACGAGGGAAACTCTGAGTGAGTTAATGACCAGTAAGGGAACAGGAGAAAGGTTTATAAAATTTTGTGTAAAACTAGCTAACAAGGCCATAGTGAGGAATAAGTAAACGAAATCAATGCTTAGTATTCATATTTGTGCATAATATATAACAGTAGCATTGCACAAAACGTTGAAAATGTCCGAATTTGCAAAAGAGATAAAATCCTGTTGTTAAGTTGAAATATGTGATACCAAGAAACTGTTCCTGAAATGTACAAAAGTAGTTTATAAATAATATAATGAGTTGTATTGTTGTTTTTAGTTGAATGAAGCTAAAGATGTCTTCTATAGATATAAGGATGGTAAAAATGTTAATGCTCATTATGATATGAGGATAGTAATAATAATATTAATAAGTATATAAATAAATAAATGACTATAATATTAATAATATAATTGTATAAATGATCCAGAATTGTAAAAATATAGAATGTAATATATAATATAATATTTGGAATTAAATAAAATGACAGAAATAAAGAATAGCAAACAAGGTCTCTGATCACGTCAGAGGGACACCGCAAAAGCAGGAGTGGGTTTTAGCCGGTAAGAGTCCGGCACTGCCCAGACTGGTTCATATATGTGAGGCAGTCTGGGCGTCCATGAGGATTTCCCACTTCTGCTACATATAAAAAAAAACACAAAAAAAAAAAAACCTAATTTCATCGAAATGAAGTGAACAGATTTTAGAATACTTTGTTGGTGTCCAGTTGTTAGGTTTATTTATAATACGCATCCATGCATTTCTAATATCTGTATTTACAGGGAATCTAAAATTATAACAAAAATAAGTAAGAATTAAAAAAACAAATAAATGAAGAAAATCAATTCGATAAAATAGGGTCTTACTAGTATGATGCACACATTTTTATTTATCAGTTAGGACCGACTACTTACCGACAGATGGCGCATTTTACTTATGTTAAATTCTTCTCATTTCATGTATCAAGGTCCGTAATTATCTATGAAATAACTTATAGCGAGCAAAATAAACTTAAGCAAGTAATTTGAGTTACAATAATATGCATTGCTAATGATAAAAACACGAAATCGGTGAGAAGTGGTTAGTATACATCTCTTCGACGATAGATGTCTCTAGCTACAATCTGACGAGCAAACGAGAAAATGTGTTTAAAAAAGGAAAATATGAATTTTAGGGACTTACACGTGAAATGTTATGCCATCAATATGTTTCAGTTTGGATCCTGAACAATTTTTGCATCCAACAACAGCGCACTTCATTATTAAAATAATTTAACTACTAAAAAACGATTAAAATACAACGCACCCGAACGCGATGCCGATTCACTCACAACTAAGGTTTGCGGCCCCGCCCACTGTGACGTCATGACCTAATTGAAGGCGCACGACCTACTTCCCTTGCGGCACCTCCGCTTCTTTCTATACTCCGTGGTTATGCCTTTGTCCTACCAAAGGTGCGAATTATTGTTTTGGGTTAACTCGACTAAGAGATGATACAACAATAAATCGTAGGTCATCTAATAGGTTTCACAATGGACGAATTAATAATAATTGGGCAATTTATTTGTTTTTACCCAATGTATGTGAAAATTTTGTCCACAGGCAAAAAGTGGAGGTAAATCAAAGTTCACAAATGTCTGACGTAAGAAAAACCCCAGGTCAAAGTTATCTATGGGTCAAAGTTTAAGTTTGGATTGGTTCACGATACGCTAAACCTAGTTTTAGTTTAGTATTTTGATCTCACGAAGCGACGCGCGCTTTACTTGTGGTAACCAAGAGTAAAAACACGCTGCGAATGAGTGCGTGAAGACGAGTAGCGCCAGCACATAACACACACACACACTTCCGACTTTGCCAGTGTCTCGGACGGATGGTACCGACTGTACCGAGAGCTCCTACGCTTACGCACATTCGCAGCGTGTCTGTACCTACACTTGGTAACCACAAGTAAAGCGCAAATCGCTTCGTGAGATAAAAATACTGTATCTTCAACTTCAAAATACTCAGCTTTATGTTAATCTCATGTTAAAGTGGACAGTGTTTCAAAACAAATACCTACTCAAGTACTTAATATTATCATCCTTAGGTACTTAAGTATAGGTACCTACATAATATTGTAAAGAACCTACTTACGTGTGAAAATGAAGCAAGTATACCTTAGGATGCGAGTGAACACGAAGGCTATTGCTGAATCTAATAAATGATAAATTATTTTATTTCTGTAAGTAGGTTTGAACAAACACTTTTAAACGTCAATCATATTTTAAAAACTAGATAAGGTCGGCGTCTCCTATCTGACTACTCTGAGAAGAAAGGCCGAAACAAGCTCAGAAGTCACAGTCTCTTTTAAAGTCCAGACATAATCTAGGTCAGATCATGTAGATTTGTGTCTGAAATGATCTTTTGAGGAAAAACCACACAGATTGAGTGGACCTGTCCAGTCAGTGCACCCATTTGCCAGTAATCGTGCAGTTCAACTCAGAACTTAAGGAGCTCAACGATCCGATGAAGAATACCAAAGAAAGGTAGGTAGGTCACAAAACATCTCAAACTGCCAGACCATGATTAAAACAAACTGAGGAGAAAAAAAAGCCAATAAAAATATATTAATCAAATAGGCGAGAAGGTCAAAACAACGCTTCTTATTATCATTTAGAACTACTTACCAAATTCACTAGGTAGTTTATTATATGTAACATAACATCACGCCTATATTGCCCGAAGGGTTAGGCAGAGTTATACATATAGTACACCCACATTTCGCCAATGATGTTTAAGTCCCATGTAACAAGTTTATTATTATTGAGCATTATATACGTATTGTTGAGAAACGGCAAGTCATGTGACTGCCGTTCAGGATTGCCGTTTGACACCAATTCCTTTTACTACTGATTCATAGAGAATAGTTGAGTAATATTTTACTTGTTGCCATCTTTCACAATACCAAACCTGAACCACCAAACTGGGTTTAGATGAAGTTGTTCAAATTCCCTAAAATTGTTGTCTTAAATTTTAGGGATAGATGGCGGATTCTCCAAATTCAACATATACAATAAGAACCTATCTACCTCATAATAAACTCACGTCTTCCTCGAAAGTGCCATAAAATGTAGAGTTCGTCACCCAGAGACAAATGAAAATGTCTCATGTGTTTTCTTTGGCTTCAAACTAGGACATAACAATGCTTCTTCTTCAAGGCATCAAATATACTTACTGACCTGGGAATTCAATTCCTTAACTTTCAGGATATTACCGTATGCTGTACCTACAATGTGGTTATTTTCTAACAACCTTTCCGACATCATGATACCCACACCGGTTCATCATGAACCGACCGGAATCATCAAATCATTATAGTAATTTTTGGTGACTACTACTACTTAGTGGTTGTTCTAAAAAATAACAACAGAACAATCAATTCTGAATTTGGCCTTCAACATCAGTCCCAGCTTTGAAAAATGCACGCTCTTTTGATTTTCTACCAAATGAAATATTTGACCGAGCGAGCGCGAAGCGTCTCTGTTTCAGCTTCGGCAAAAATGCTTTCATATGTCCGGCTGTCCGGTTGATGACTGTTCACCTCAACAGGTCGTATTTCTCAACCGATTCTCGTGAAATTTTGTGAGCAGGTTCGATAATTATATGGATTTTATTTGTCATTCAGGTTTTCGAAATTTTTCAAAAAGGCGGAGATATGGGGGTTGAAAATAAAAAAGAACATTTTTTAAGGATTAATCGTTTTAAGGATTTTGTTTTAAGGTGCGCGGTGAACATTAATTTATTCAGTTCAAAGACAGCCTCGCGAGGTCTACAGCTCACAGAGCCACTAGTTAAGAATGTCAGTAAGTACTTACTGTATGTTTAATTGCATAAAATGAGGTAAATGTCCAGATATCTTAGTGCAGGCCCTGCAGTCTCGACAAATTTAACGACAAAAATCGGTCGTTAAGTCTAATCGGTGTCAAATTTCTTTAATAGATTTTCAAACTCATGCTTTCGAAATAAAGTTGATAATCTATTAAAGGAATTTGACAACGATACGACTTAGCGACCGATTATTGTCGCTGTCTAATGTCGAGACTGCAGGGGCAGGACACAATTCGCCATAATACAATAGCATGCAAATTCGTTAAAACATAGGTTTGAATTTATTTGTGAAATTACTTACATCTTATTAAATTGAACACCATCTCGTTTATCTGTAACTGATCCTGCCTCAGTATTCATGATTGATTAGTCCTTGCGAAATGCAATTGATTGAAATCTTATCTCCAGTATTACGAGTAGGTTCAGTATGTAAACATATTTCAATGCCGACTGGTTTGGTGTCCTCATTTTCAGGTACAAGTTTAAGAAGCAAATCTTAATCTTGTCATTTTGCAAGACCTTGGGGAACAGTTTCCGCAAAGATTACTTACTGTATACCCCTTGCAAGATTATGTCATGAAGATGCAGCTTCGCTAATCATATTTCTGATAATAATTTATTATCTCTACTTAATAAAAATCTTAAGCTAGTTCACTGACAGACAACGGATATCCTCAACCGCTAGGTCTTGAAGCATGACATTTTTTTTGACGATGACATTTTGACGCGAAAAAATAATCCCATAAGTTTGAGTGGAGTAGATACTCCTATTGAAGTTTTGTATGGGACGGTTGATAATGTTTTGTGATCACACCTTTCTGGTACATCCTGTATATTATAGCGAAGGTGAGCACTAAGGAAGGATTTTTGTAAATTAATCCCCTAACAGGATTAAATAGGGTATGAAAGTTTGTATGGAATTTTATAATTTTTGCCGAGGGGTAATCCCATCGGGCAGGCACGGCTTGTCCTACAATAACTATCAATAGAATTAACTTCCCTATGGTCTAGTGGTCCTAAGTGCAACTACTCAAGTACCTACTCAACGTGGATTTTACGGGTAAGGCAGTGTTCTAAATGTTAATTGTTTTCCATTATGAAATTCTTAGTAGCAGCTGGTGACTGGATTTCTGCCTAATGGCATATGCTCGCTCCCTATTACATGGGACTTTCACATAACTGGTATTGTGGGTGTACTGTAGATACACCTCTCACACACTCACACACACATCACACACACACCACACCACACACCACATCTCACATCTGACTTCTTGTCACAGTCATGACGTACAGCTGTCGACTATTTCTGTTTTGTGCTCGTGATGATAATAGAATAGAATAGAATAGAATACTCTTTATTATGTACACCATAAAAAACAGAGATCTATTTTTGTTTGTTTTTATTTTTCATTATTATCAGAGATAATTATCTTTTTTGTATGCACGTGTTTCTGTGACAAATAATCCTATTTTTTTTTCTTATCTTTCTTTCTCTGCTTAACCCTTCGGAGAATACAGGCGTGATGTTATGCCCGGAGTCTGGCTGATGGCAACAGGCTCGCTCGCCCCATTACATGGGAGTTAAGCATAACTGGCGAAATGTGGGTGTGCCTACTAACACTCCTCTGCCTAGCCTACCATTTGGGGATACAGGCGAATGGTGAGAGTAAATTAAAGTTATTATAGGAATACTGCAGAGAAGTGGTGGCCCAGTGGTAACGGGACTTACGAGTTGTAGTTTGTGGGTTCGAACCCAGGCAGGCGCTTTACTTAGTGCAAATAATTTCATCACCACCGCTCTCAAAACGGTGAAGGAAAACATCGACGACATGTGACTTCTACCAATCCAAGCAGTGGGAACATTATAGGCTGATGATGCATAGGAATACTAAACTACGTATTTAGAAATATAGTTACTATCAATTTGGCTCATACTTAGGTACTTGAAAATAATAAACGTAAATAAATAAAATCAAGGTAACATCCGTAGTTATGATCGATGCTGGGACTTTTTGTAATTTTTGCAGAAAACATAGTCCTTCTCACCTGGTGATAATTTTAACATGTCACCATGATCTGCCGGGCTGATTCCTGATTTGGATTGATTACGTTCAGTCAACAATAACAACAAGACGTGTGAAATGAGATCACACAATTCTTAGCCACACATGTCACAATAATTTGTCAGCAGCATTAGCTCGACTATCTTCGAGTGTTTTTTCAGAGCACCCCAGAACCTTGTACTCGGTTAGTGGCAAAGGCTCACCCCCAAGCTCACCCCCGATTAGCGCATGGGGATGGCGGGCGAAATGTAGGTTTAAAAACATTTTTGCCAAACCCTTCGCGTAATACAGGTGTAGAATAGAATACTCTTTATTATGTACCTACACCATAGGTACGTGTACGTGTGTGTGGTGTATGTTTTTTATAAGATTTTCTCACGGAAACTCATATAAATGAAGTAATCCACACATCTGTAGAAAAAAAAACTTATCTACTGCAAAATGAAAAGAAAAAATAAAGCTTTAATCACAAAAAATAAACAACAAATTACAAACGCGATGCAATGTGGATATACGCATTTGTATATCAATTCCTGGTATCATACTGGAACGCAAACAAATGACTATAAACAATTTTTTCTTGACAAATAACGCAATTGATCTGTGACGTTGGTGACGTATGATCCAAGATGGCAGCTGGCGCGTGTGCGCTATCAGCTCAAGGCAATCGGTATTTGTCTCAATTCTTTAACTGTTCGGTATTGATAGTGTTATTTCTGGGATTGCGTCATGATTCTCTTGTATCATCATTGACATGTAATACAGTTTAATGTTGTGGGTACTTTGTGCCATCTTCTCCTATACAAAATTAAATAAAGTGATAATGTAAATCACTTTCACAACTGAGAATAAATTATTTAAGGTAACTACTTACAAAATGGGCTCCCCTACCATAAATAGTTCACTAGCAAATATTTTCGAAGAGAGTTTTGGATTAATTAGAAAATTCTTCTTTTGCCATTCCTGTTACATTTGTTTGACTACATACTATCACACCACCTTAGAGGCCAAGATTTCTTTTAAAAACATGACTGTCATGTAAGACAAAGTGTCAACTGTTCTCTTGAGGAGTGACATGCAGCTTGAGCTGAACTGTCAGCGTTTTTGGTCATACGATTTATCTGAAATTCATTATATTTCAGCTAGCATCCTTTACTTGGGGTGCATAGTAGCGGTACTGAAATGTGCTTCTAGCTAGAGTACCCTTGGTGTCTACGTAATAATATGTAATATACTAGTGGCTCTGTGAGCTGTAGACCTTGGGAGTCTGTCTTTGCATAGATTAAAACTGAATAAATGTTCACCGCGCACTTTAAAATAAAAAGCGCGCGCAAAGAGCGCGAAGTGGCTGAAAAATTTTCTTTTTACGTTTTCAACCCCCATGTCTCCGCCATTTTGAAAAATTTCAAAAAAGCTAACTCGTCCAAAAAATATGTATAATAATCGCACATGTCCAAAAAATTTCACGAGAGTCGGTTTAGAAATGCGACCTTTAGAGGAGAACAGTCATCCGGACATCCGGAGATACGAAATAATTTTTGCCCAAGCTGAAACGGAGACACTTCGCTCGCGCTTTGCGCTCGCTCGGTGAATAATAATAGTCCTACCAGCCGGTTACTGTCGCACTGCAACGTAAAGGCATCTTCTCATACAGAGAAGGCATGAGCATTAATAACCTCACCACAAATTTATCAAATCAATCAAAGAATTAAATTTAAATGGATTTAAAAAGAAACTTAATGACTTGCTATGTAATAATTGTTATTAAATTTAAACGACTATTTGAATGATACTTTGACATCCTAATTGTAATCTTTTAAAGCTTCCACGAACAGGCGCGACGCGACTCCAGTAAAACAATTTCTATGAAAACTTCATCGAAATGGTTCTACAAGGAGCCTTTATACTTTGACATTTTACTCTTTGATACTCTAACATTTAATGATACTTTGACATCCTAAATAAATTGTGTGTTTTTTATATTATTTTTATTTAACCGACATACCTCAAATTGTAATATTAATTCGTAAAATATGCAATCAATAATGTTAATACTAACCTAATGATGCCTGTCCCGTAATAAATGTATATACCCAACATTGCACGCCACACTTGGCAGCATGTGATGATACCACTGACTAATCTTAAGACCATTATAATGTACCATATTCTGACAAATAAATGATTATTATAACCACGCTTGCTCAAGGCGGATTGGCGATTTCAGACTTATATTAATAAAATTATAAGGTCTTACAATGTTTGCCTTCACCGATGTCAGTAGGTAGTTCCCAAGATAAACTAAGAAAGTACATAATTATACGGATTTGATCCTATGAAAGCAACAGGCTATTTGGATGGAACACATTTATTAACACCACAATTAATATAATACACAACGCCTTTTTTCCTTGACGGAACAGTTTTCAGTAACAGATTCTAAACAGTTTTACTTGAATCTTAAAACACTCATGTAGGTATACAACCTCCACTTGAGCCCATATGAAAGGTGAGGCCGTAACCACTGGGCATCAATCATGACTTTCCCCAACTACCGATAATCATCTTGGTAATTGTTCACTATTTTCAAAATGGCGGCTGTTATTCTTAAATTCGTGAGTAGGTAGTGCTGTATCAAAGAAGAAGTAGGTAGCATGTTTTACAAATCATCATAAAAATTAACAGTGTTGGACATATAGTCATCCTATGTCTGTCTGTTACCAAGTCTAGATGTCACTTGGATGTGGAATGTAATTATTGCAGATTTTTTACGACTTTTATTTCACCATCTTATGTAGTTAATTTTATTTTTATGTAATGCATATCTACACATAATATCACACCTGTAATCCCCTACGGGTTAGGCAGAGGTGTACCACACCCACACCGACCCACACTTCCCCAGTTATGTTTAAGTCCCATGTAATAGGGGGCGAGCCTGTTGTCATCAACAGAGCTCAAATCCAAAACTCCGGGTTGCTACTGAGAAATTACATATGGAAAAACCCAATAACACTGCTCGACCCGGGAATCGAACCCAGGGCTTCATGCTCAGCAGTAAGGCTTGCGTCCACTAGACAAACGAAGAACGCCATCACAATGTACATTCGTTTCTTATAAAATATGATGAAACAAAATCTTGCGCATAATCGAATCAGGCGATATTTGTTTCATTAAAACTCACTGCCTTGTTTATTAATTAATACAGTTTTTATATATAATACTTGCGTCATTAGTTATTTACCTACTGTCATACCAAGAATTTCGGGTTTTTTCTATGTAGATATAGTTTAGGGCAGAGTTAACCGGAACGTTAAAATATTTGGACAAAAAACCTGTCTGCATGTCAATCCGATCGGCTTAAGCGCTGACAAGTAGATTTCTACTCTTGATAATGACAAGTAGCAGTAGTAGTAGTACAATTACCTGTATTTATCAACCATACTTAGTCATATGAGCACCCACGTAGTCTGCATTTTCAGAAAAACGTGAGGAAATCCGGAATTTCGTGAAATCTCGGAGAAATTCTTACTGATCAATTATTGTATTTTTAACAAACTTCGAAAAAGGTGGAGGTTCTCAATCCGACAGCATTTTCTTTAATGTGTGTTACCTCAGAACTTTTTCAAGGTGAACCGATCTTGATGATTCTTTTTTTATTTGAAAGCTGGTGCTTTTCATGTGGTCCCATATAAATTTGATCAAGATCTGACCAGAAGTTTTTGAGTTATCCTTAATAATGCGTATTTTTCCATTTAGTATATTTATTGATGACTAGCTTCTGCCCGCGGCTTCGCTCGCGTTAATTTAGACTTTGACTATCAATTCGGGTTATAATTCAATCATGATTCGAAAGACACGTGGCGCCATCTATTATCATAAGGACGTTATTGTTGTTTTCCTCGGGAACAGTACTTTTTTGCGGGATGAAAGGTACTCTATGTCCGTTTCTGTACCCCTGACAACGTATATGCAAAATTTCAGGATGATCGGTTCAGTGGTTTAGGCGTGAAAAGGTAACAAACAAACAAACAAACTTACTTTCGCATTTATAATATTAGTTAGGAAGTTAGGATAGTTAGGATAGGATAGTTAGGATTAGGATGTTTTAATAACTTCCTGTCACTGTTATTTATACAGGGTGGCCGGAACATTGACGTCCAAAAATTAAATTTAGGTCCCTCGTATCGTGGGGTATCCGAATCACCCCCATGTATGTTCCGCGACTTTTCATAGTTTTCGAGTTACGACGAAAAAGTAAAAAAAAATACAAAAAAAACAACCGGCTTCCAAAAACACACTACAAAGTGAAAAATTACTTTAATTTCGGAAGTCGGTGGCAATACCTAAAATACAAAACCAGAGGCACGACTTCCAAAATAAAAGTTATTTTTCACTTCGTAGTGATGTTTTGGTAGTCGGTTTTTTTAATAAATAAAGCTCGTTGTGAAGGATATCGATACGAAGAAGAAGAAGAAGATTGTGAAGGAGCTCGTCTGAGGAAGTAGGTAATATATGTTTGGGTGCCATTTCGGCTGCTTGGCAGTTTTATTGGTGGTCAGCCTGTACAGGTGTCTACGAAATTCCTCGTTTCTACAGGAAAGCATTTGGCGGCAAATGCCTTCAATATAATTAATAGCAATAACGCTCTCATAGATGTTTATGCGATAACCATATTTTGATTTAAAAGAGTGTCCATGGAGTTTCTTGCCCGTTCTTCTCCATAGGTACCTACTACGCTTTGGAATGGGCAACTAGCTTCATCTTTCTGACTGACCGACCCCTTGACAATTCAAAAGTGCCTGTAATTGGTTTATTTGAAATAAATGGTTTGAGTTTGATACGCCAAGCGCTGAATAGAATTCTTTTTTTAATATTCATGTTTACCTTCACCCATTGAATTATTTCAGCTTCATGTTCCTTAAGGCGTCACAACGATACACCATTCCCTCAATAAAGTTGATGAATTTAATACTATTGGTCAGGGCTCAGTCATAGAAGAGTCCAACTTGGAGAGCAACTGTGGTCCCTGTTGTGCAAACGATATGATACTCAACATCATGCCCTGCGAGCACTGATAGGTAAGTACCTGTATGGTAAAAGTAAGCTATGGAAGCTATATATAATGATTAGTATAGCTAAATTCCTGACAGTAATCGATTGGTGTCCAAAGACTGGAAGACGAAGTGTCGCTAGTGCGGCGGCGAGATGGACGGACGATACTGTTACCATCGCGGGTAGACCTGGATGAGGCTGGTAAAGGAGCGTGGGGGTTGGCACAGGATAACAGCGGTGGGGGGAGTCAGGCTGTGGATGATAATAATGAAACCTAAGTTCTGAGCTGAATTTACATAGCTTACAACAAGCTTAGTATAAGACTACTGTTGGAACAGCGATCATCGAAACAACTTGGCAACTTTGCTAAAGATAAACATTATAGAAATAATCATTCTCTTGCCCTTATCCCAATTTAATCGGGGTCAGCGTAGCATGTCTTGTTCTTTCATACTTATCTATTCGTCATCATCTCACTAGTCACCCCCGTTCCATATCATCTTTCACACAGTCCATCAATCGTTTCAATGGTCTTCCCATACTCTTATAACCATCCATATTCATACTCAAAACTTTCCTTACGAAATTTTCCTCCGCATAGCATGCCCGTATACCATGACAACTGATTTCCACACAAGTTTTCAGTCAACGGTGCCACTTCAGGCTTCCTCTTATATATAAATACTCATTTTTTCTTTTATCCATTCGCGTAACACAAGTACAAAACATCCCTTTTCGCATATTCATCTCAGCTGCATGCCTTTCATTCGTCACTTTTGTGGCCAAACACCCTAATTATGCATTATGCTGAGCGTTTTTTTTTTGGTTGGAAATCATCAAATAACTTCTCCCGCTCTGGGCGGAGCGAAACGGAGTGTCAGACTCTTACTGACTAAAACCCACCCTTGTTCCATCAGTTGCCTGTACGCCAGGGCCACGGTAACTCTTTCGAACAATCCGCGACCCCGGCAGAATGCTGAGCGATTGCCGTTTTGCGTGGATGTGACGCATATTTTCCTGTATATATATACTTTATTGTATTTGTGTGTTTTTCTCTGGGTCATGTTTACCACGCAAAAAACGTATTTTCTTTCTAATTAATAATTCCCTAATCAATGGATTGTTCTAAAATGAATCTCATATTCCTCAGAACGGCCCACGTGATCAATCATATGACTAATATTTACACAAGTGTGGATCGAAGGTTAAGTTTTGCCACTTACAACTTATTTACTTCTCATAAAGGATAAGTCACGAACCGTCGCACCTTGAGGCCTATGCTATATAGAATGTTACAGTAAAGTAGGAGACGGTGGGTTAGTGGCTTAAACTGGGTTATATAAGTTATTTAAAGTGATTTGTGAAAGAAGTGATACCTAGATTAAAAGTGATATGGACTATTTAATTAGGTAGACTGTAATAACTTTACATAATAGGTAGAATATCTATTAGAACACGTAACTTTCTGTTAGTTTTTTTAGGATAATAATGTATTTATTTGCTTAAAAACACGGTATAAAAAGATGGTAAATGTACAATTTATTACAAAACATGTTTTGTCAATTTAAGTAATAAGCATGCAAATTTTTTCAGTAGGTAATTACGTTTTTTTGTCAATTAAATCTTTGACGTCAGGTAAGTATTAATTACGATTATTACTTATTATTATATATTATTGTCTACCCACGTAGACAATGCCTACATTTTGATACCAGCCAAATAATTATCTTTGAATTATATTATTATTTTGAATAAGACCCGATCCTGGCCTTTAACCTTTGTCCGGTTAAAACCGAGCCCTTCTTTCGTCATAAAACGTGTTCTGATAACACGAATGACTGATAGCATACAATTTCTTTTATTAATGAACACGAGACGAAGTTTTATATGAATAAGATTAATATTATTGGCTATAAATTAGAGGACTTAAATGTTATATAATAATAAATAGTTGATAGTAGCTGTTCAAACAATAATGACAACTTTTGAATTTTAGAGGCCATTTTTTGTATGTAGAATAATGCTGAACTAATTTTTATTTATAAACTGTTTATTAGAATTTATGTGGCAAAAATCTCATAGCATAACTACCGGAAAATCTATAGTAACAAATGTATGATTTTATTTTAGGGGTAGTATTAATACGCAAAATAAAAAAAAAACTTTTTGTATCCAAAATAATCCGAATTCCAATCAAAATTAATGATTCCACAGCAAAATACTCAGCTCAAAATTTAACTAAATAAGCAACAATTTATTTTCGTGGCGCCCCGCTATCTACAAGGCGAGGCCTCCTATTTCTGAATGGCAATAATAAGGGGTACCCAACATCCCCTTCTAACCTAACCTGTCTGAGTCAGGGTGCCCCAAGTCCCGAGCTCGCTTCGCTCGCTCTTGCATCTTACATTCTCCTAGTACAGTGATATTGCATTTTGTACCGATCCCGAGTGTGAGTATTATGTATGTACGCTCTGGTTAGTTTGCTGTGCAGTCAGTATTAAAAAAATGGAAACAAATTGGTAGGTGATTATTTATTTGATGTGCAATTAGTAATATCCCATATTTTAGTAGATTAAATTATTAAAAAAAAATAACAATATTTCAATGTTATTCGTGTCAAAAAAAATCGTTTAAACGTATTTTACCCAGGGTATGAGTAATACCCAAAGATAACTTTACGTTATAAAATAATACAATTATTGATAAGCACAGTTTAAAGTTTGTACTTTAATTTATGACTAGTTAACCTATCTAGGTACTTGTATTTTATTGTTTTCAAATAACAATTTATGTTTTTATTCAGAAGTTAGCGTTGTATTCAACGGATGTGAATTTCGAGACAATATTTAGATAACAATAAATTGATAAACATTCAAATAAATAACTAGATGTAGAGAAAAGTGCTGGAAAATAATTCAGTGATGCCCTCAAAAAAGAAAAGCAGGTTTTCCCCGTTTTGGAAACAAGTGAGTATTTTCAGCTGAAACTTTATTTTATATTCTTATCACAGAAAATTGTAGAAGGTGAAAGAACCTGGATAGCTGATTTATGCCATTTACAAATGCGACGTCTCAATAACTGGTAACCGTACTTTCAGTCAGCCTGCATCACTCTGCTGCTGAGCAAGAGTCTATCCCAAAACTTCCAGCTATTTCGATCCTGGGGGTCTACTCTCTAACTCCGTCAACGACGAGACGGGCCCGTCCGAAGGTAGTCCGATACGATGCAGTAAACCCTACTCCCTATTGATTTCGGACTATTAGGTTTCTAACGGAATCATAGACACTATTCGTGAACGAATGGCGCATGACGATAGAGTTGCGCTATTTTACCGGTCGATTACCGGTTTACTTACTTTGTGGTTTTCAAGCTTAATAAACAAAAAATAATATTGTTATCGTTATAAAATTACCACATTTTTAACAATAAACTGTTTATTATATTTCCAAATATAGAACTGAACTATTTTAGCCATTTTTGTCCGGATTGTAGCTTTACCCTGTTAATACCTTTGCCTTTTTTCTTTTTGACGGCAATTTTCAAATGAAATGTCATGTCAGTGTTTATTATTATTTACAACCACACTAAATAATTGCATCAATTCGCAATTTATTAACACGACGCGGGATGTTTTCGTTATTAAATATTAATTAATGTTGTAAAATGGCCCCAATCGCTCCAGCAGCAACTCACGCGCAAATAGAGGCCGTCCTTAATTTCATGAGTGAGAATAATGAGTTGGCACGTGGACTATTGAGGGGTGCCGACGAAAGAATTCGTTCAAAAGGCTGTGGGAAAACCTTTGCAACTCCCTTAATTCAATGGGAAGTTGCACAAAGTCTGTGGAGCAGTGGCAAAGGGTGAGTATAATACATTACTCGTCAATATTAATTAGGTTTTTAAGTCTTGTCATCATTAAAGTGCATACAATGATAATCAGTCATCCTCCAAATGATTATCTGTAGGAGTATACTGGCTTGTATATCGTTTTTTATGTAATTAAAATTAACCAACTTTTAGGTGCGGGCTGATAAAAAACATTTAGCCAATAAAGCTGCTGAAGCTGCCAGACGTTCAGCATGTGCTACAGGTCAAGTCCCATCGGTAGCAACAACCCTCTCCCAAGTGGAATTGAGGATACTATTAATTATGGAAGAGGGTTTTGGACAGCCACAAGCCAAGGCAAGAGTGCCAGCTTTTTCCATCGGTAAGTAATAATTAAATTTATAATTTATGATAGTATGTTTGAATGGTAAAAACAACAGCATTAATGCCTTTATAATGCTGTTGCTTGGAGTCTTTGCCATGACTTTAAAAAAATTCAACAACAATAAATAACAAACACATAATTATATATTTGTTGTACCCGTCAATGATATTTTGGTTTTTGTTGTAGGTCCACCTGTAAGACAAGACCCAGCAGCCATCACACCCACCCAAATATCTGCTGCTACACCTGCCAACCCACTTTCCCAAGAGCAACCCTCAATATTCACTGATGCACTGGAGCGGGAGCTGCCAATGCAAAATTAGTGAAGTAAGTATTATTGTTTAGTAGTAAAGAGATTATGTAAGTCATGTTTCAGAAAATTACTTAAAACTGACTGAGATTTATTTTAATTTGTTTACAGCATTAAATTCTCGTCGTGCACATCCACGAGTTCGGCAACACCTCACTGCCGACTCAGCAAGAAGTCGAAGTATTGAGGTGGAAGAACAAAGACTACTAATTGAATCCGGGAGAAATGTGGTGCCTGATGAAATAAGGGTTGTCATTGTGGAACTTTGTAACTTAGTACATAACTAGAAACATTTAAATTGCTAGCTATACATATAACTCTTGAAAGTCACAGGGAGAGGCCTTTGCCCAGCAGTTGGATGATGCAGGCAGTAACATATATTTTTTTCTCCATTGCTCTATAATTGCAACATTGTTCACAATGTTGCAACATTTATTTCCCAAGCTCCTCATCTCTTTTGTTGCTTGGAGTCTGGTCTTCCAACTCAATAATTCACTGAATGAAAGCTTGTCTGTTACCAGTAATTATTTAAGATTAAATTATACAAGTAATAGAAAATGGTATGTGTTGATTGGTTAAAAATATCTTTTGATTGTATAATGTTGATTCTTAATTTGAGATTAGTCTAGAATAAAAGAAAATCTATGTATTGTTGATTGTTAATTTTATTCAGATATTAGGTATTTGAGACTGAATAGACAAGTAAGAGAAACTAAGTACCTAGTAATAAATTAAGACTTCAATAGATACATAAAAGAAAATCTGTGTTATCATTGTTATAGTGTATTGTTGATTGTTAATTTTATTCAGATATTAGGTATTTGATATTGAAGTAGACTAGTAAGAGAAACTAAGTTCCTAGGAATAATTTAAGACTACATGGATAAATAAAAGAAAATCTATGTTTTGATTGTTACATTGTGTTGTTGAATGTATTTTTTTTTTCAAATTGATTGGTGCTAAATAAAAAGAAAACATTTTGTTTATAAAAACAATACTTTTATTGTGGAAATCTTTTTCTTATGTCAGAATCGTCCCGCGCCAGTCCCAACACCCATTATGTCCTGAAAACAAAATAAACAGTTTGTAAAATAAATACTCAAATCAATATTATAAATACAAACATCCTATGTATTTATGTATTTATTGACATATTTTATTAGTAGAGTAGTTTTCTTGTGAGACTGCATAAGTACCTATTTCTGTCCAGCAATTCCGGTAATCTGTCTCTCGCTCTTTGCCCTTGCTGAAGGGCTTGATGAGCGGGCATAGACTCATATCGCTATCCTCCCTGTCTACTGCACTCTAATTGTAGGTCTTCCTCAGAGAGTCAGAGAGGGAAGTTGCTTCTAAACCTGCCCGATTACACATATTGTGTAAGACTGCAGGCGATGACAATTTTACCTGCAAAAATAATATTTGCTCTGAAATTTATGAAAAAAATACTGTTCACCTGTTCAATGCATTATAAGGAAAAATATAGAATTGTGACAAATACCTGCTGTGATGGGTTTATAAAGCAGCTCTCTAGCTGCTAAGAGGCATCTCCATCAGCCTTTTAAAATTCCAAATGTAAGTCTGCTAAGGCCCACTGCACCTTGGTACCTCCCCCGAGCATAAAAGTTGAGTGCAGCAAGGATCTAAAAGTAAACAAAATCACCAGTAAATACAACTCAATTAATTGCAGAATCTTCAATAAATAAGTATAACCTTAGCTTTAGTCCTTCATTCTTATATCAAACAATTACCTTCATTATTGGATCCACACCATTTCTTCGTATTTGTTGAGGCAAAAGAGGTACTATATGCTCACACAAGTCTTCAAATAATTAGTTCTTTAAGAACTTAACGTCGGGTATACTCGCCAACCGAAAGTTTTGGCGCAAATATAATCGGCATCGCCTCCGCTCTTCGTGTAGAGCTTCATCGAGCATTCAAAAATGCAGCCATAGGTTCAAGTTTTTGGCAAATTTTAACTTTCGTAGGCAGCACGATAACTATTTTGATGTCGTATCAAATGACATAATGATCCGTCTATACAAGTGTCAAATTCAACTTTTCGGACGGGCAAAAACACATCGGGAGTAGGGTCAACAGTCAAATCGTGTTGTCATTCGTTCTTAGTTCGGGTTCGGGACTAATCGTAAGTCCGTAGGTGATACGGAGTAGGAAACGCCCGTAACGAAGGCCGAAGCTACGGACTTCGTGCTTAGAGAGTAGGCCCCCAGGGCTAAATAACCGTTCTAACAATTGACTAAATTACATCTTCTTGCCGAATTTGGGGGGAGCGTCTTATTACACCCCATTAATGTGGGTGCCTACCCCTTCTGAGAATATAGGCGTGATGTTATAGTAGTTTTAGTTCTTGTGTTAGTTTTAAATACCGTTTACATTAATTACTTTTTTTTTCAGTGTTTCGTGACGGCAGCAGTGGGCTGCAACATCATCGGGCACGGCTGCGTGATCGGCTACCCCGCCATCTTGCTGCCTCAGCTGCATCTGATCGACTCCGAGTTTAAGCTAGACCCCGTATCTGCGTCATGGATTGGTCAGTATAGAGAAAGTTTTTTAAAATGTTTAATACCTCACTTTGCGCAGAATTTCAGGCATCACTAATTAAGACAAGCCTTGAGCATTACTCCAGCCAAATGCTTACAACTAAAGTTTTGAAACGAAGTTTCTTACCGCACGTTATAAGATACTCTGCACACTTCATGAATGAGAGCTCAACCAAAAAAAGTGTGACACTTTGACCGTCACGACACTTTTGTTACGTAACAAAACCGATGGAAATTCGTTCGTACCGGGTGTCCCACGACACCTCTCGACTGCTTTTTTTCTATCACTTTTTGTAGAACATGTTTAAAGTTTAAAGTTTGCGAAACGACATATTTTTGTCACCGCTTTGCTGTTCTTGATTGCTTCATTGTTTTTTATAGGAGACGGTAACCATTTGACAACGTATCGCCAATAAAATTTGTGTGAAACCTTTTGAGATCGATGTGCTATATTAAATGGTTTCTAATTAGTTTCTGAAATTCGTGATAGTTTTGGTTATTTAAGGATTTGAAAACTAAAGAATGTATTAATTTTTTAATATTTTTTCAAACTTTAGCTGTCGATAGACAGATAACTTTAAAACCCACATCCGCCTACTTTCACAGCATCAATCCTGGGTATCACACAGTTGGTTGGGAGCTTCATCTTGCCTCCTATCATGGAGAGGTACGGCAGAAAGTTGGCACACTTCATCGCCACCGTGCCCAACCTGGTGGGGTGGTTCATCATCACCATGGCTTCGAACTTTGAGGTAAGAATCATGAAGAATATGAGTGAATTCACGTCACATACCCTGATTTATTATTGTGCAGGCGAAAAAACTTAAAAAAAGAAATAGATTTAAATGAAGCTGATGCAATTGTCAAAATAATGTTAACGTCGTGTCGAAACCACCACGAAATGTATAAATATATGTAATGATTATTCTAATCTAGTTTTAAAATATTTTCTTGACGTGTAAAAGTGTTTGTTTAAACCAATTTACAAAGTACCATAATTTACAGAGAGTTGGAATTAATCAACAGTTATGTGCTTCTGAAGAAGATAGGCCTCTCAAAAGACCACTACTGTAGAATTATAGGTTGCAGATCAGACCCTGCTTATTATACATTTCATAAATTATTTTAATTTCCAGATCCTCTTTGCTGGCCGGATACTACAAGGACTATCAATCGGCATGCTGTCACCCCTACGATCAGTCCTCATTGGAGAATACGCGAGTCCGAAGAACCGCGGAGCTTTTCTCACCACCGTCTCCTTGTCACAATCCTTTGGAGTATTCTTCGCTCACCTCATTGGATCCTTCCTTAGTTGGCAGCAGACGGCTCTGGTCTGCGCATTCTTCCCATTTATAAGCCTGGTCATGACGATATACTCTCCTGAATCACCGAGTTGGCTTGTCACTAAGGGAAGACATGATGATTGTCGAAGGGTGTTCCGCTGGCTCAGAGGTAATGATGAAGAGGATGAGTTGGAAGAAATGATAGAAAGTAGATTACTCTTTGAGAAGGCGATGATCTCAGCGAGTTTTGGCAAAAGGAACAACCGAATTAGAAATATGGTTACAACGATCAAGAAGAAAGAATTTTATAAGCCAATCATACTGATGATGCACGCTCATGTATTAGTAAACTTTGCTGGTGGTACTACCATGTCCGCCTACTCAACTTTGATCATAGGAGTAGTGATGGGACCACAAGTAAATGTACATTTCTGGATGATCTTTTTGGGCGCCCAAAGATTTATTTCAAATGCTCTAGCAGTTTATGCTATCAACAAATTCAAGAGACGAACAATGATGTTTGCGACTGGAGGCCTCTCAATCTTCATCCAGTTCGCTTTAGCTGCTTATGTGTACTTTAAGCAACAAGGGACTTTACCATCTGATGCTTTATGGATACCTATTTTACTGATCAATTTAAAAATATTTGCTGTAGCTACAGGCATGTTACCTTTACCAAATGTTATTGGTGGAGAGGTATTTCCTTTGGAATATAGAAGTATTGGAGGAACTATCAGCCTGGTATCTTTCTCAGCAACATTCTTCACAGTCCTCAAAACGTTTACGGGTTTAGTTGCAAGTGTAGGCATGCATGGGACGTACATGGTGTATGGAAGCATCATCACTTACTGCATGGTTGTCATCTGGTTCCTTCTACCAGAGACTAAAGACAGGACCTTGCAGCAGATAGAAGATGAGTTTAGAGGTAGACCGTTAGCTCCTGAAGAGATTGAATTCAGGAAATCTTTGCAGGCAGATCCTATTATTGCGTACAAGAGGAAAATGTCAGAGAGAAGATGCAGCAGTCCTATTCCATTTTAGGATTATGGTTTTAGTAAGTATTAGAAATGGTGATAGATACTAAATGGTGCTAGATATTAAATGGTGATAGATAATAAATAGTGATAAGCGCAAGTATTATTTGTAAATAGAATAATAAATACGAAATAACAAAACTAAGATTTGGTTTTTGGTTTGGACCGCAAAGAAGGCGGTAATGGTTATTTTACAATTAGACATATTATTCTGTAGGTAGAAATATCAAGCGATTTTGCCAGAAAGTTTTTTATACCCATTTAGCCATCTAAAGCATATTCCTAGGTTACTTTAAAAACTGGGCTAGAGGAAGAAAATTAATGTTTTTTGTCAAATCAATGAAGACTTTTTTTTAAAAATCAGTTCCAAATTGGTAAAATTTATATTTTCGAGCTGTTTGGGGTTGAAACCGGGTCGTGTGTTCCGAGTGTTCATGGTATGTTCAATGAAATCTCAAAACGGCTGGTTGACACTTCCCGTGACCCAAGGCCTGGACCAGAGATTAAGCTTTACCGTAGAACGTGGCAATGCCGCCAGTTTTTTGGGCACATTACCAGTTGACTGCGATGGAAATTTTTCGACGCCGCATTTCAATTTATATTTCATTTTATATATTAATTAGGTATAAGTTGTAATTATTACTATTTTTTTTTTTTATTTGAGATGGCTTTGTTCTTGACTCTAGTCTAGGTCAGAGATGAGTCTATGATGGAGTGAGCTTACCCAGAAGATGCCTGTTCAATCTAACTTTGAAGAGATTTGGGTTCTATGCGTTCGGAAACACAGGCGCAGATAGAGAGAGTTATTTTTTTTTACTGTACGCACTATAAAAGATATTTGGAAACGCTTAGTGCGGATTGGTGGAATAGCAACTGGGTAAGGATAGTAACTTGCAGTGCATCTAGATGTCCGATGGTAGAAGGGGGCCGGTGGAATGAGGTCGTGGAGTTCTTGGGCACACTCAGCGAAGTAACACAGTTCTTCGCACATTTATGTACAGTTGATTTTAATTTTGAATAAAAACAACGTTACAGGTTCTAAATTAATTTCAATGCAATCAAGCCGAATCAATCAAAGTCTGGGTAGACGTTCTTGGGTCTCCTGCTAGCGATTCGGGAACTGTTCCTGAAGGCCATGGCGCTGAACCAGCACATCATCAGCACCACCATGGTGAGGACTCTGGAGACGTTGCGGCTGACTTGGTTCATTGTAGTTTTGTTGGGAGATGCTGTTGAAGAAAGGTTGAGTTTAATTGTGCTATGGAATCCAAGAGAAGAGGTTATAATTTTTTCTAGCTACGACCAAATACAAAATTAGATTAGGGATGTACGGTTCACGTACAGGCAAAATGCTAACACCGCGACCTACTTTTCGCTACTCGATTTATTTACTTTTATAATTATAATAAGTTAGTTGACCAATAGCTGCCGTAGCGCTATAACCGCGGATTAGCATCCAACGGAACTTACGTGTAACGTTTACGAATAGATAGGCCCAGGTGGAATAAAAAGCGGACTGTATTTCTAGGTTATAATTAGGTATAGGTAGGTACAATGGTCAAAATTTAATTATATTAAAATCGATGCGATCGTGGTCGCGGTGTTAAAAGGAGTGTCCTGTCGAGGGCGCGCGAGCCGTCGTCCAGCCGCTGCTGCTACCACGCCGCCCGCTCCCCTCTGCTTGATGACGCATGTGTGTCTTGGAGGTGTTAACGTGTGCGTTAACATATTCCCGGGCCACCATGGAAAGGCCAGCCCAGCTGATGATGATGATGATGTATGAAGTATGCTTCGTGATCAGTCCGATGGTCCATCCAACAATGGGCATATTTTATGAAAAGCCCGTCTGATTGTCCCAGTCTTTATTTTGATGTCCGCTACTCGAGCTTCTCCGTCATGTCCCGGATACAGCTTCACGATACGTCCCAACGGCCACTGAGCCACCGGCAGCGCCTCGTCCTTCACGATGACCAATGAGCCCTCTGTGAGCGCGCCTTGTGAGCGCTGCCAGCGCGTCCTTTGGTGCAACTGGGAAATATATTCCTTATTAAAGCGTCTCCAAAAATGTTGTCGTAGAAGTTCGACTCGTTGATGACGCGGCAGCCGTGCCGAGTCGCAGTCGGACATCTGTGGATGAGGTAGAACAGTTAGAGTACGACCAATGAGAAAATGAAAGGGAGTGAGAGCTGAGAGATCAGATGGATCGGATGAAAGAGGTGTGAGAGGCCTTGAATTAAGAATGCCTTCTATTTGGACTAGCAATGTGTACATTTCCTCATATGTGAGGTTTGCCATCCCAAGTACTCTTTTGAGATGATGTTTCACTGATTTAACAGTGCTTTCCCATAGGCCCCCGAAGTGGGGTGAATATGGAGGAATGAAGTGGAAATTTACACCTTGTTCTGCAGCGCAACTGTAAATTGACTCACTGTGATTCCTGATAAAGTTGGTGACCACACGCGCAGCACCCACCAGATTCTTCCCGTTGTCTGAATAAATATTATTTGGTTTACCTCTGCGAGAAATGAACCTGTTAATTGCTGCTATGTAAGACTCTGTCGTCAGATCTGTAACCAACTCCAAATGCACAGCTTTAACTACAAAACAGATGAAAATACAAATGTAAGATTTAATAAGTACACTTCCACGCCCCTTACGGTTGTTGATCATAATTGGCCCTGCGTAGTCGACACCTACGTCACTGAATACAAAGTTTGCGTGCAATCTCTGTTCAGGTAACTGTCCCATGATAGGTGTTACAGTTTTACCTTTAAACCGTTTGCATGTAACACATGATTGTGTAGTTTTTCTAGCCAGGTTTCGACCAGAAATTGGCCAGAAAGCTTGACGTATGTGAGACAACAACAGTTGTGGGCCAGCGTGTAGAAGTGTGATGTGATATGTTGAGAATATGATTTGAGTAATGTGATGCGCTGGATGCAGTAGGATAGGAAACTTTCTATCATAATTGTATGGCGATTGTGCTAACCTTCCGCCCACACGAATGAGGTGATTATCCCCTATAAAAGGATTAAGTGAATTTAATCTATGTGAAGCAGGTAACTGCTTGTTATGTAATAATAGTTGATATTCCTCAAAAAAGAAATCTAATTGTACTATCTTCGCTAATTGGTATCTAGCTGAATTAAGTTCGCTAGTAGATAAAGGCATGACGTCACCTATGCACACCTGTTGGCATTTTTTTGTATTGATGTTATTTGATTGTTTATGTTTGCAGTGATGAATGAACCGAAGTATGTAAGCTACGATTCGTGTAAGTTTGTTAAAATTAGAATATTTGTAAATAAATGAATTATTATCAATTGTATGTTTGTGCGTGAGATGTGTTTGGGAGCGGACTTCTGGAAGGTCAGATACGCTGAGATGCCCTGGTTGTTCAGGCCAGCTGTGACTATCATCATTCCTTAAGAAGTCAGGTCCTGAGAACCATAAAGGTGTATGAAGTAACTGTTGTGCATTGGTACACTTCGTGATTATAATAATAATAATAATAATAATTCCTTTATTGTCAGGCAACTGAAGCCCATAGATAAAATACACAAAATACAAAATAACAAACTAATACATAATAAAACTGAAACTTGTGTTAATAAATATTACTTAAAACTATGTTAGTAACACTTCACTTCACTAGCTAATTGTCCTTGTGCTGTCCTGTGGTATTTGCCCGCGGAAGCGACGGAACACCACGTCCTGTGGCCAAAAGTCTTCTTCCAAGACGACGGACAAGTAACAATTCGGTACTCGCACCACAAACGCCTTGAAGTTGACGATTATCGTTGATTGATTATGTCAGCTGGATTTTGTTTGGTTGGTATATAGTACCATGACTGTGGTTCAGTATGTTTGAGAATGTCCGTGACTTTGTGTTTGACGAATGTTTGTAATTTGTGTGTCGGTGAATTTATCCAAGATAAAACAATTATTGAGTCACTCCAATAATAACACTTACAGTTGTTTTTATTGCGAAGTGAGTTTAAAACTTTATTACTTAAATTAACACCGGTAAACGCGGCACATAATTCAAGTCGCGGTATGGTAAGTGTTTTTAAAGGAGCCACCCGTCCCTTGGCAACTAACAGTTGAACGTTGATATTGCCACCTGGTGTATATGTACGTATGTATGCGCATGCACCATACGCCTGTTGTGAGGCATCGCAAAAAATATGAAGTTCAATGTTATCGCGTAATGAGTCATGGAATGCTCGCCGAGGAATAGATAAATGATTTATAAAAGATAATGATTCCACGAACTTTGCCCATTGTTGTTGTATTGAAACCGGTATTTCACCGTCCCAGCTGATGTTATTTATCCACATCTGTTGCATAATTAGTTTAGCTTCAAGTACGCAAGGGCTAATGAGTCCCAGTGGGTCGAAAATATGACCGATAGTGGATAAAATTGTGCGTTTTGTGATTTGTTTTTGTGATACAAATTCTGAATGTACTGTGTATGAAATTGTATCTTTGTTGATGTTCCAATAAATGCCTAGTGTTTTTGATGGATCGTTTGAACTAAGATTAAATGTTGTGCTGTCTGAATCATTGAAACCTAGTTTATTTAGAACAGCGGGACAGTTAGACTGCCATTTTCTAAGTGGGAATTGATATTTTTGCAATTCGGAAAAAACTCCTTTGGCAATTTCCAATAGTACCGACTCATCATCTGTCCCGGTCATAAGGTCATCACAATAAAAATCATGCAAGATGATCTCGGAGACCAATTTGTGATCATAGCTGTCCGAATGATTTTGTGTGTTTTGACAATCTAGGCCTATTTGTTTTATGCAGCGTGTTGCTAAAAACGGCGCCGATGCCGTGCCGTATGTGACAGTGTTGAGCGTGTATGTTTGCAGAGGTTCCGTAGGATTGTATCGCCATATGATTTGTTGCAGTGGGCGCTGATGTTCCGCCACTGTTATTTGGCGAAACATTTTTTCAATGTCCGCTGATATTATATACTTATGTTGACGAAATCGTATGAGTATAGAAATAAGATCGTCTTGGACGACAGGGCCTACTAACTGAATGTCGTTGAGTGCCAGTTTTGAGGATGTCTTTGCGGAACCATCGAATACTGCTCTGAATTTTGTGGTTGTGCTTGACTCGCGTATAATACCGTGATGTGGAAGATAGTATACTGGTGAGTGCTGTATGTTTGTGTTAGTGCTGTTTGCACTTGACTGTATGATTGATGTATTATGTTCTGAATGAATGTACCGTGAAACATGCCAACTTTGCCCACTTTTTTCGAATAATTACAATTTTAATACGATTTTTCTATGGAGACGTAAGTATTTTCCTTCATCAGCTACAACTATAAGATTATGTGCATGTGTTAGTATAGCAAAATTTACTATTATTCAACATTTAATTCAATATTTGTTCGATTTTGTTGGCGGGCAAAGTTATCTGGACTTTTAGCCTACTTTGCCCACATTGATTTTTGACGCAAATATGGCCTTTATGCAGATGATATAAAAACCAGTACAAGAATTGCGGTAAATACTGGCATTAACTTTAGGAATGTAAACGACACTATGAAACGTTTCTTACTAAAATGGCTGGGCAATGTTACCCTGACATTTCTTCTCTTTTTCATACAATCCACATTTCGCCTTTTAAAACTGCTAGGGTTGGCACATGGTAAAAAGAATCTGTTTTTTTTTTTCCTTTCTACAAAGAATATGTGTTTAGGTAAACTAAAATAAAAACGTAGAAAAATGTTTCACTTTTATTAGTATTTAATAAAATTAGAAATTACAATTAACAATTTTTTTGATATAATATATACTTAGGTACTACTAATAGAGAACAAGTCAAGTAACTCGTATGTGGTAGGTCAAATAAATAAAGACTTGAACAGACATTTTAACATTTCTTCAGTGTAGTTTTTATATACCCTGGATTCAATTATTCGTTTTGACTTTCCCCTATCAAACTCGAGATTTAAGTTATTTTTCTGAAACAAACCATGCAACTCTCATCACAAAATATTAGAAGTAATAATAAAATAAGATAATAGCAGAGTATTCTTGGGTTTAACTTTGGATGCTAAGCTTCGGTGGGCCCCACATATAGATACATTGTCAAAAAAGCTAAGCTCCACAGCGTATCATGCTGTTAGAAAAATTCGTAATTTAACTGACATAGAGACAGCCCGTTTAGTGTAATTTAGCTATTTTCATATTGTAATGTAGTACGGTATTAAATAAATAAGCTCAGCAGTAGCCATAAATTCGAAAAAGGAAAATATGAAAAGTTTCGTAATGTGCCAACCCTAAGCCTTTTTTGATGGCGGGCAATGTTGTCAATCGTAGGTCGGAACATTACTAGATAACTTTGCCCATCATCATAACTTTAGTTTTGAAAGACCTTGAGCAATGACACTAACATCAATACATTCTATAAATAATTTTCTATAACATGTTACAAAGTAAACTAACCTGTGTTTTCGCCATCTCGCGGAATTTACTTTCAAATTTGCACTAAAATTTGCCCGCAAAAATACGCACCTCACTCGACGAGTTTCAACAAGTTATTCAGTGAAGTTAGCAACAAACACGATAGTCAGTATTGCCATACATATAACCTATTTTCCACCAAAGTCAGTAAATGTTGCTATAATATTAAGATATTTAAGCACATCAAAGATTTGCTTACAAATTGTTCATCGGGCAAAGTTTCACTTGGGGGCAATGTTGGCATGTTTCACGGTATGTATTTTTATGTGAATGTTTGTTTAAAGTCATGTGACCTAGTTGTATGTACTCTGTTATGAAGTTCGAGTACTGTTGTTTGTATGTGGGATTTGAATTCATGCGGTTTTCTATTGAATAAAACCGTTTTTTGGCTTGATAATATGAGTCACCCAAGCAATCGGGTGATTTTTTAAATGGAATAGTGACAACGAATCTGCCGTCACTTTGTCTCGTAGTTGTTTGTGTAAAAATTATCTCGCATGCATCTGATTCGGAGGGATCGTTTATTTGTGAATTAGATAAACTATCCAGCTCCCAAAAGCGTGATAACTGATCTGAGTTGTTGTTATTGAAAAAACAACTGTTTGTGTGTTTGTCGGTGTTTGTTGTACACCCGGAAACTAGCCAGCCTAATTCAGTTTCTTGTAGTGTAGGCTGTTGTTTACCTAACCGAATGTGACCGCTGCCAATTATTTGCCAGAATATGTCCGCGCCTAGCAATATATCAATTGGTGCGGGTTCATAGAACTGAGGATCGGCTAGTTTTAAATGTTTAGGTATATTTAAACCTTGTGTATTGATGCGCATGTGAGGTAATGAGTGTGCTATTGTATCAAGTACCAAACATGACAAATTGGCTGTGAATGAACCATGTAATGATTTTATCAGAACATTTGTGCGATGAAAAATTTTTGTATGTTGCTGATTTATGCCCGAAACTGTGCCGCGAATGGGTTTGAGTGTGAGATTGAGCTTTGTACTCAGACTGTTAGTGATATAACAGGAGGTACTTCCACTGTCCAGCAAAACCCCCGCCAAGCGTGGTGTTCCATCACTGGCGATGACATGTACTAAGGCAGTGGAAAGTAGAACTGATGTGTGTTGTGAGCTACTGTTACTAGCGAGTGTGGTGTGCGCAGTGTCCTTGGTCGGTTCCTTATGTATGTGTAGCATTGTGTTATGTTTTTTTTGACAATATTTACATGCTCCGCCACGGCAAGACTTTGTTTCGTGACCGTTATGCAAGCAATTAGCACAGAAGTTGGAAAACTTGGAAATTTTTTCTATCCTCTTCTCCACAGTCATTTGTTTGAACTGTGGACAAGCGAACAGAAAATGTTGACCCTTACATAAGGGACAAGGAATGCGAGATTGTTTATCTTTATTGTCTGATTTTGGTGGATGTGATTTTGAATCTGTTTGTTGTATGTTTTTATGTATGTTTTTAGTGTCTTCAAGATTTTGTAAAAGCATGAAACGATCACTGAGATATGATTTTAAATCTTGAAGTGTGGGCTTTTCTACTGTGTTGTTTTTGCTTGATTCCTTCCAATATCTGAGTGTTGTGAAATCTAATTTGGAGGTAATCAGATAAATTAAAATTGTGTCTACTGTGGGTTCGCCTAAATTATTAAGAGCTCTGAGATTTTTATTTACTGTGTCTAGTAATTGTCTGAGTGATGTTGCGGATTCTTTTTCAATGTTTTGTATGCTGAATAATGCGTGAAGATGATTGTAAATCAGCTGATGTATATTATTATATCTTTCCGTTATAAGTTCCCAAGCTACCCGATAATTGTTTGATGATATTTGTAACGATTTAATAATATCGGAAGCTTCACCTTGCAGAGATGCACGCAAATAGTGAAACTTTTGAATGTTATCTATTGATTTGTTGTTGTGTATGAGTGATTCAAAAGTGTCTCTGTATTCGAGCCAATTCTGATATTCCCCTGAGAAGTGTGGAAGGTCAATGGTGGGTAATTTTATGAATGCTTTTGTTGCTGTGTCACCTGCAGTTGGAGTTGGTACAGACCCGGCGACGCAGGCAGTTTCATTTTCACGCAGCAGATGGATGCCGAGCGCAAGTTGATACTGGTATTCCATTTCAAATTGCTCCCGCTCCCTCAGCTGTTCATCTGAAACCCCAACAATGTCGTCGATGAGGGTTTGATTTTTATCGAACTCGTTTCCAAGGGACTTGTAGGACTCTAATCGATTGCTAAGTTGTATAATATCTAAATCAGACAAAGGCTTTTTAGATTTTAATAATGACTCAAGAAAATTTTTAAATACCGTGACCTTTCCTTTATGACTGGATCTCCTCTTTTTGTATGTATTGAGCTGAGGAATGTCATATTCGTCGGGCTTATTTGTAGTTTGAGCTGATTTGGGATCAGTCATAATTGAAATTTAATTAAAGTAATGTACTTAATTGAAACGTTACTTAAATTGGATTGAGAATGTGGCAAGCACAGCGCGGCGATCACGTAACTTTACCAAATTACCCTCGGTGTGTTAATGAATGAACTCGGTAGGTACGCTGAGAACAAGGCGATGTAAGCTGTATAAGAGAAAAAAAAAGGTATTAGAAAGTGATATAATAATGAAAAAGAAATGGTTGGTGATAGGAAAGAATCGAAATGATAAAAAAAGTTACAAGAAAATTGAGAAAAGAAATATGTAGGTAGGTGATGACTGGAAAAAAAATCTGATGCAATAATTGCTTATAAGAATAATTGACTATAGAAAGGACTAATTATGGATGAATTTATGCTTGAAAATGGAAATGGATGGCAATTAAGCAAGTTGACTGAATATGTGATGACTTTTAATGACTTTAAAAGAATGAATTGGTCGAACTCACGAAACCGCTGCTACCAAACCCTTTGTTCGTCCTTTGCGACTGATGTGGCCGACGCTGCTTGTGTGGCTGCTTCCAGATGCTGGTAGGTTGAGTTCACTGATGCGATGTCCTCTGTTTGACCTCCAGCTGATTTCTGACGCGCTTTGTGGTGGCGTGGCTTGCGATCGCGCTTCTTTCTTTGCGACTGATGTGGCCGACGCTGCTTGAGTCGCTGCTTCCAGATGCTGGTAGGCTGAGTTCACCGATGCGATGTCCTCTGTTTGACCTCCAGCTGAATTCTGACGCGCTTTGTGTTGGCGTGGCTTGCGATCGCGACGAGATTTTTTGTTTAAAATTGACCGAAACCTCGAAGGACCATAGATAGGCCCAGGTGGAATAAAAAGCGGACTGTATTTCTAGGTTATAATTAGGTATAGGTAGGTACAATGGTCAAAATTTAATTATATTAAAATCGACGCGACCACGATCGCATCGATTTTAATATAATTAAATTTTGACCATTGTACCTACCTATACCTAATTATAACCTAGAAATACAGTCCGCTTTTTATTCCACCTGGGCCTATCTAACGAATAAACTGAATAATCGTGAAGTCTGTGGTTTTCGTCAACTCACATCCAACAACTCAACTATAAGTAACTGACTACCTCTGAGCCATACAAGGGAGGTGTTGTTAATTAACGCCAAACACTATCGTAATTATTAACTATCACGTCCTAGATGCCACAAAGAGGTCGTGACTGTTAGTTCCATAATCCACTATTGTCAGCTTTGGCCAATAATTTATTTTATTACAATAATATTAAGGTCACGACCAAAGAATATTATTACGTCGTAACTACCATGAGGACGTAAAAAGCAACTATAAACCTCTAAAAGACTCACCGAGGGAATAGGGAAATAAGTTTATCAACGTTTAATATCTTTTAAAAGCGAAAATCCTCATAGATTACTCAGCCCTCAAGGAAAGACTATATACTGTACAAATCAAATCATTTATTTTTTTGCCAACATGGGTAGGGGTATCGATGTTATACATGTTTTGATAATGTTCTCCATGCTCTGCCGGCGCTTGCGCATGCAAAATTTTACTCATAAATTAACAATCTACTATCAAAATACCATGCTAAATAACAACAAATATTACAAAATTATCAAATTGAAAAAACAGGAATAAATTTTAACCAGTGCGCAAACTGTGGCCATTAATTCAGCATATATGATTCTAGACCACCTAGCATAGCAATTTTTGGTCGGTTGTCAAAAAAAATATCTGTTGTTTCATAGAAAACTGCAATACCTACGCGGTCAAAATGTGTAGAACAACAATTTCTTTTTTATAATCGACCAAAAATTTCTACGCTAGGGGGTCTAGAATCATGCTGAATTCATGGCTACAGTTTGCGCACTGGTTAAAATTTCTTCCTGTGTATCAGTTTTAGCGACTAAAACCTCAAGGCGCTCAGCAGCTCCACCTTGTGTATGATAACTGGGTATTTTTTACTCGGTTGACAACCACTGGTCGGTTTGGCTCTAATTTTGGTGGACGGTTTGGCTCTAATTTTGGTCAGGGTTGACTTGAGGGGCAAGTCATTCCTTACCAAAATGTGAGCTCCCACCGCCATGGCGCGAACGCTGGCACAAGAAAAAACAACTTATTTTAAACAGAAAAAATCACTTTATAATTACATTCAAAATACGAGGTACTTGCAACTACAGTGTGACACCACAACTGTGTGTCAAGGGATCGCAACGCCTTATAAATTGAAGCCATAAAGTTCGTTTTATTTTAATTACATCCGCCATCTTACATCACAAGTTGCAGGAATGTTGTACTTACTTTGTTTTTTTATTTAATTTAAATAAACTTATTGTTGTTTGTATGATTCGATAATGCTTGCATAAAGGCTCCCGCAAACAGGAGCGACGCAACAGCACAACTCAAAGGCAGCGCTCATCGCGCGATACGCGGTGCCTTTGTGTCGCGCTGTCGCGTCGCGTCAGTGTGTAGCAGCCTTAACTTCCTGATTTAAATACGAAGGTAATAATAGTATCTGAGATTCAGTTTATATCTATACAGTTGGGAATATGCGAAGTGATTGTTCGGGTGCCCGGTAATTTCTGGCGCCTTTCGGTTAACTCATAATTATTTGGGCGCTGAAATAGACTTTCTTTTTTACTTGAGGCAATTTTAATGAATACTTCTCGAATGGGGGCACGAAGGATTACGTCGCGCGTCGGTCAAAAGCAACTAGTTTACTCTTTACCTCATAGCATTTTGTGGCAACAAAGATTGTAAGGTGAAATCTTTGCGCAGGCGCACATTACCACTACTACAAGCAAAGTACCTATTACATTGGATTGTTGAGTGCTACTTTACGTTTAGTACAATTTCCTTTTTGCTTACAAATAACTGGCGAGATGTGGGTGTACTAATAAGTACTCGTAAGTACACCTCTGCCTAGCCCTTCAGGGATTACAGGCATTATGGTATGTTGTGTGTAATTCATGATTGCCTACGGTAGCCGGGAATCGGCTTGGGATGCCCTACGCCCTTGGCGTCTCCTGCGCGACTAGGGATGTGACGGCGCACCCATTGCCTCACCCTCGCGCACTCCGCCTCCTCCTTCGCGAGCATTACTGCTTCGTAGGAGGTGACGGCATCCCATGCGCCCTCGCTCCGTACCATGGCCTGGACCAGGGCGGACACGGGAGATCGCCGCCGCCGATCGCCTCCGCGAGGACATGGCGGTGCTCCGCTCAAGCTGGGCAGACCTCCACCGTATGCTCCACCGTGACCTCCGGGCGTTCCTCACAGTGGTAACACCCGGGTGTTTCGGGGATTTACTGCCGCAATTGTGGCGTGCCTAAATGGGAGACTACTCAGGGTGCAATAATTCGCAAATTGACTGCGTGCACTTACTAGATTTAAAATGTTAGTGCCGTAGTAGCACTCGATCGAGATATAGTCCTCCAGACTGTATTTCGGCCGTGGCGACCAATCTCAACGGACACTAACTAGCCTTTGGCGCGGGTGATATTATAGTGCACAAGTGTGTGCGCAGAATCGAAGATACAGGTGCACTCTCTCTTCCCTCACTCTCATAGTCCAATGGGACGGCAATTTGACACGACCGGAGAGAAATCAGGCGCAGGACCAACGGCTTAACGTGCTTTCCGAGGCACAGGGGTATCGCACCGCCGACTTCCAAACTCCAGGCTGTTGCTAAGAAATTCCTAGTGGAAAAACGCAATATCTGATACAATAGTAATTCACGTCGAGTCATCACCCCCCTCCCTTCAAGCCATTCCTACCCCCCCCCACACCCCCTCCCCTCAAGCCATTACCACCGCCTCCCCTCACACCCCCTCCCCTCTCCGCTCGCATGACGTAGCACTGTCAGCAGTCCCCAAATCACCCATTTCTGTACCCCAACTTCTTTCCCTGAAATTAGTTCTCCTCGAAATATCTCGGAAACGGCTGGGAATATCACAATTTTGAGTAAAATTTCCCCCCCCCCCCTAGTACCGCCTCCCAGCTGGAACATAGACTAAGATAAGCCACCTAGACCCCCTTTTTGACCCCCTCAATTATTGACCCCCAAAACTAAGTAGCACTATAATTACACATTAAATCCCTAGTCTACTCATTCTTATACTCCCGTGACCTCCCGTGATCCTCGTGACACACTTTGACCCCCTGGAACCCCCAGGACCCCTTATATCACCTTTTACACCCCTCCTACCCTCCGCCCCTTCAGGGCTACCTCACCCCCCCAGGCCTAACTTCGGAACCGGAGATCGTAGACCCACCAAGTTTGGGGTCTCTGAAATCAGGAGAAAGAGACCTGTCTTTTGGCTCCAATCGATTCACAAATTAAATTTATTGCTTGTTGTTTTGTTATTGTCTTCATCCATTTTATATTATTGAATATTGCGTTATTTATACTTACTCCATAAAGAGTAAACCTTGACTTACGTTTCAAGTGACTTAGTTAGTATTGACGCCATTTACACGTCTTACTAAACTATCCATAAATATAATAGACTATCCTACCTGCATAAATCATGTTCGGATTTAGGTCCCCGATGAAAAACATGTCATCAAACTCCCCCAAGAAAGCCTTGGAATCGGCGGAGTAGGCAGGTCCCTCGTCGGAAACCCAAGACAAAACTTTTGTGGTTCAGCAAAGCATTGGCGAGATAGAAGCCAGGACGAAGACCTTACCAAAAACGGTGGCGGCGCCGGTGGCGGGTCCCTCTAAGGCAAAAACCCAAACAACATCGTTGGACGCGGGTAGCCCGCCCCCAAAACCGACCTATCCCACCAGACTTGCTGAGGGAAGGGCATGCCTAAATAAGGCAAAACTCCACCTTGGCAACTCCAGGAATTTAAAGACAGATATTAAAGAAGGGGTCACTGCAGCCGTGGAACGACTCTATCAGTTGCTGAAAGAAACAGTTCAGAGCAAGGGGCGTGATGGAAAGGAAGAGGAGGAACCTTTACAACCTCCGCTATCTTCTCAACCTGTCAGTAGCGGGGTTGAAAATGAGTTGTTACAGAAGATGGAAGAGCACCTCAAACTCATCGCAGTTAACACCGAGAAGATGGAGGGTCTTAGAGACACTTTATTATCCCATCAGAAAGTCTTGGAGGGGGCCACCTATGCGAGTGTGGCGGCTGGTAACAGTAGGGGCAGACTCCCGGAGCAAGCCACCCTGCACTCTGTGGTGGTCACCTCCAACGACGAAACAGAGACTGGGGATGAGGTGCTCCACAAAATCCGGACTGCAGTGAACGCCAAGAAAGGGGGAGTGACCATCGATAAAATAAGAAAGGCAAAAGACAGAAAAGTCATCGTGGGCTGCCGGAGCGAGGAAGAGAGGCGGGTATTGAAGGTGAGAATCCAGAATGCGGGTAATCATCTTAACGTCGAAGACATTAGGAACAAGGACCCACTCTTAATCCTCAAAGACGTCCTGACGTACAACACTGACGAGGATATCCTTCTCGCTCTGAGAAATCAGAACGAGAGGATATTCAGAGAAATTGAAAAGCAGGACAATAGAGTGGAGATCCGATACAGGAAGAAGACAAGGAACCCTTATATGAACCATGTCATCGTTAGGGTGTCACCACGGAGTATAGAAAGAAGTTCTATACTCCGTGGGTGTCACTCAGAATATGGACTAGGGTAATGGACGCGGAGACCGTGCAGATCGACCTGCAGCGCATCCGAATCGCGGACCAATCTCCCCTCGTGCAGTGTTCCCTCTGTCTGGGGTACGGCCATGGCAGGCGTTTCTGTAAAGAAACGGTCGAGAAATGTAGCCATTGCGCCGGGCCCCACAAAAAGTCGGACTGTCCTTACTGGCACGATGGTGCAGCGCCAACATGCTGCAATTGCACGCATGCTAAACTGGCGAATGCAGAGCACAACGCGTTCAGTCAGGACTGCCCGATAAGGAGGAAGTGGGACGCCTTGGCGAGGGCCTCAACGGCGTATTGTTAAGGTGGTCACGGGCAGGGGAGCGCTCGGGAGCGGCACTCCCACCAGCGAAGCTTCACACCTTATAGTACAGGCAAACCTGCAGAGGAAGCAACTCGCCACCAATGAACTGATGATAGAAGCGGATCGCAGGAAAGCAGCCATAGCTCTGCTCCAGGAGCCCTACGTGGGGGGCTCAAGTAGTATGAAGAACTACAGAGGAGTGAGGATCTTCCAGAACACCAACCCAGGAGAAGGAAATGTCAAAGTGGCCATTGCAGTGTTTAATCACGACTTTGACATCATACAGTACCCGGCTCTCACCACAAACAACATCGTTGTGGTGAAAATCCGAACGCTGGCCTGGGAAATCACCGTGGTATCGTACTATTTTGAGCCCGATCAACCCATAGAGCCGTACCTGGAGCATATCAAGAAAATCCGAGAAAAGCTGGGACCGCAAAGGCTAATCATTGGTGGCGATGCTAATGCCAAAAGTAGCTGGTGGGGGAGCGATAGAGTCGATCTGAGGGGGGAAGTCATTTCTGGTGCTCTAGAGGAAATGTCCTTGCAGATGCTGAACGACGGAGACAAACCGACCTTCGACACGATCAGAGGAGAACGAAGACTGACCAGCCATGTCGACGTTACTGTCTGCTCAGAGGATATGCTCGACCTGGTGGAAGACTGGAGAGCCGTCGAAGACCTGACGGGTTCGGACCACAATGGTATGGTATTTAAAATTAAATTACAAAAATCAAAAGGAATCAACATAAACAGGACAACTAGAATTTACAACACAAAAAGGGTTAACTGTGTTACGCGCATCACTATTATGGAAAGCGCTGACACAAAGGCACGAGGCACGCCGCGTGCATCATTGTCGTCATCGTCGACCCAGTTGCTACGAAGGAAAACTGCTGACACGGAACACGAGGCCCGAAGACACCGTCTACGTGACCGAGCCCGCGCACTTCGTATCCACCATCGATCGGGTCAATTTGATTTCTCTTATATTGTAATTTATTTTATTAAAATAAATTAGTTTGTAATAAATTCGGTTTTTTTTGAGTCCTCCGGCAGTAGCCTACGTAATTGGCGCAGTCGGTAGGATTCCCGGGTCGTTCTTGCGATTACCGGTATATCGCACCGCGTTCGCTTCGATAGACTTTCAACGTCGCACCGGGAGATCCTGAACAACGAGACTACGCCGGAGATCCAGATATCGATACCGCTCAACTAAGACCAGAATGTTCATGTAAGTCCGCTGAATTTTCTTAGTGGTTGCTTGCTTCCCTTTTGTGTGTAGGTTCTATATACCCTGTCCAACATTTTTTATCCACGTAGATCGAGTACACCTAGGTTAGTTAGTAGTAGGAATAGTAGTGTAGATTCTAGACGTAATATTAATCCCGGAATTGAAACCGAGATGGCCGATTTGGATAATATATTTAAAGCCCTCCGCTTAGTTCCTGATTTTGATGGGAACCCAAATGTACTTACCAGGTTAGCACTTCAGTTCATTCAAGAGGGGCAACCGGATATAAATCAATTAGCGCTTTTAAACGGCATATTGAATAAAGTTACGGGGCCCGCCGCCCGTCTGATTAATGCTAACGGTATACCCAATGATTGGGTAGGCATACGTAGCGCTCTTATTAATAACTTTGCCGATCAGCGAGATGAGACTGCTCTCTACAACGATTTGGCTTTACTTACACAAGGTTACGGCACGCCGCAAGAATTTTATGAGCGTTGCCAGAATCTTTTCAGCACCGTCATGACATATGTTTCATTGGACGATACCCTGGAATCAACCATTGCGGCAAAAACGCGATTTATATCGTAAACTGACTTTGCAGGCCTATCTCCGCGGTTTGAAAGATCCTTTAGGTGCGCGTATTAGGTGTATGAGACCGGAGACCATTGAGAAGGCTCTAGAGTTTGTGCATGAGGAAACTAACACCATGTATTTGCAGAGCCGAAATGATAACTTGCCGGATAAGAAATCTTCGGCTCGAATGCCACCTAATCAACAAAACGAAATCAATCATAAAATGCCAGTCCACCCAAATAATATGCTTGTTCCATTAAGACCTAATCCTTTTAACATGCCCGGTCCGTTTACACCTCAGGGATCGCAATTTATGTTACGGCCTTTGCCATCTCAGAACCAATTTAGAATGCCGTTTAATCAATCCAATATGCAACCACGTGGGCCGACCCGTACGCAGCAAGCGTTTGGCACACCACCGCATAATGACAATCAGGGTGGTTCCGGATTCAGAATACCCTCAGCCAATCCTTATCCGCCGAATAACGGTCCCAGGCCGATGAGCGGCGTTAGCCACTTTGCATCTAGGCCTCTGCCTGCTACTAACAGATGGAATTGGGCACTACAGGGCAATCCACCACCTTCCAACTATATTAAAACCCGCGATGTTAATGTGAACGAGTGTTCAGAGTATGGACAGGACTATTATTACCCCGACTTATCTGACTACTTTTACATTGACCCCTATAACTATGGCGACTACAACAGTGATGACTTTTATTTCAACGACTGTACATATGACCACGTCACACCACAACACACTGACAGGACTAACGACCAGGACAAGCCAGGTACTGTGGACCAACAGCAACCCTCAACCAGCCAGGATTTTCAGAAAGCTCCGAAGTCAAACAGCTTAGGATAGAACTAAACCTGCAAACCCAAAGGCAACTACCGTATGTTCGTATCCATAACCCTACACTTAACTTTCTAATAGATACCGGTGCAAACCAATCGTTCATCAGTCCAGAAGCAGTCCAGAATTATTTCCCGCACATACCCCTTAACTACGATCCGTTCGAGGTTACTAACGTTCATGCCACAAGCAGGAATGACTACTCCGTCAACTTACCCTGCTTTCCCGAGTTCTGTGACACAGAACCAATTAAATTATTCATATACAGATTCCACGATCATTTTGATGGTTTGATAGGAATGGATTTACTTACCAAATGGGAGGCTAGGCTAGATTTGAAAGATCTTACATTGATAACTAAGTTTGCAATTAATCCCATCCAAATTTATAATTCTCGAAACTTAAATCTCTACGAGGAAATCATACCAGCGGGAAGTTCTAAGTTAATACGATTACCTGTTAATGCACCGGATGGTGAGGTTTTTGTAGAGGAACAAATTATTTGTAACTGCATTATATCCGAATGCCTGACCACCGTGTCCAATAGCCGCGGTATGGTTGAAGTGACTAACCCAACCAACAACGATATAATATTTTCACTGGAC
Source organism: Dryobotodes eremita (assembly GCA_917490735.1). Classification (NCBI taxonomy): domain Eukaryota; kingdom Metazoa; phylum Arthropoda; class Insecta; order Lepidoptera; family Noctuidae; genus Dryobotodes; species Dryobotodes eremita. Next base: position 86,975 of record OU823266.1, read on the forward strand.
CAGGCTACTCAGGCAACGATATTTAATATTGAAAGCACTGAACAAATGTCACCTCGCGCTAAAGATATTACATCCCGGATACGTACCGATCACCTAAACGAGGAGGAGAAGGCAAACTTATTGGCATTATGTTCAAAGTACGCCGACGTCTTTTACATTGAAGGCGAGGCATTAACCTTTACCAACAAAGTGAAGCACAGTATCAAAACTACAGACGAAATTCCCACTTACACTAAAAGTTATAGGTATCCATTTATACACCGTCAAGAAGTTAGTGATCAAATAGAGAAAATGTTAGATCAGGGAATCATTAGGCCGTCTGAATCTGCATGGAGCTCACCAATTTGGGTCGTCCCAAAGAAGATTGATGCCTCTGGAAAACAGAAATGGCGTCTAGTCATTGACTTCCGGAAGCTAAATGAAAAAACGATTGATGACAAATACCCTATCCCAAATATTACTGACGTCCTGGACAAATTAGGCAAGTGCCAATATTCCAGCACTCTTGATTTAGCATCAGGATTTTTTCAGGTTGAGATGAACCCCAGTGACATTCCCAAGACCGCTTTTAATGTTGAACATGGGCACTTTGAATTTTTGAGAATGCCCATGGGACTTAAAAATTCCCCTTCCACGTTCCAACGAGTAATGGATAACGTACTCAAAGGGCTCCAAAACGTTATATGTCTTGTATATTTAGATGATATAATAATTTTCAGCACCTCTCTCCAGGAACACATGAACAACCTAGAGAAGGTGTTCCAAAGGTTAAGAGAATCTAACTTCAAAATCCAGTTAGATAAATCAGAATTCCTAAAACTTGAGACCGCATACCTAGGTCATGTCATCAGCACCGAAGGAATAAAGCCTAACCCAAATAAAATCACAGCTATTCAAAATTATCCTATACCTAAAACACCTAAAGAAATTAAACAGTTTCTCGGACTCCTCGGTTACTACCGAAAATTCATTCCAGACTTTTCCCGAATTACCAAACCCCTGACACAATGCCTAAAGAAGGGTAAGAAAGTAACTTTAGACTCAGACTATATTAACTGTTTCGAGAAGTGTAAGACGCTACTGACCAACGACCCTATCCTTAAATATCCCGACTTTGACAAAGAGTTCATCTTAACCACAGACGCCTCCAATTTTGCAATCGGCGCGGTACTCTCACAGAGATCTATTGGCTCAGATAAACCTGTAGCTTTTGCTTCACGGACGCTTAACGCAAGGGAAGTAAATTACAGCACAATAGAAAAGGAATTATTAGCGATTGTATGGGCCACGAAATATTTTCGGCCTTACCTTTTTGGACGCAAGTTCAAAATAGTAACGGACCACAAACCATTACAGTGGGTCATGAGCCTCAAGGAACCAAATTCACGGTTAACCAGGTGGCGGTTAAAATTAAGTGAATACGACTTTACCGTCATCTATAAGAAAGGCAAACATAACACCAATGCCGATGCCCTCTCACGCGTTGAGATCTATAACGAGGAGGTTAGTTCGATGATTGCAAACGCAACTGACAGACCACCATCCCTAGCTAACTCCAACACCCTGACAGCACATACCTCTGAAGAAAACCCTATACTCGAAATACCCATCACCGACGAACCACTTAACAAATTCCACCGACAGCTGTGCTTGACCGTTGTAGGTGACTTTAAAAAACGACCTACGGCAAATAAGCCATTTGACACCCACACTCGAACATCTGTTCAGCTATCTGAGTCCAACCTAGAAGATGACCTGGTTAACGCCATTAAGGAATACGTCAACCCTAAAATCAAGACTGCCCTGTTGATAAATCCACCCCTTGCAATGTACTTGAACATAATCCCTTTGTTACAAAAATATTTTAAAAGTTCGTCTATGAAATTGGTATTGTCAAAAAAGGAAATTGAAAATGTAAAAGAATACCTGAGGCAACAGGAAATTATTCGTCACTACTACGAAGGTAAGACTAACCACCGTAGCATTAACGAGTGCTTCCTAGCCCTATCTGTTAAATACTATTGGCCTAAGATGCGAGAACACATAACTAAATTCATAAATGACTGCACAGTATGTGGGCAAGCAAAGTATGATAGGAGCCCCATAAAGCAAAAGTTTAATATAGCACCCCCTGCCACCAGGCCGTTCGAAATAGTACATATGGATAGCTTCTCAGCACAGAACGAGAAATACTTAACATTCATAGACGCCTTCTCAAAATATGGTCAAGCTTACCTCCTTCGAGATGGGACTGCAGTTAGTGTCATACAAGCTTTACTAACATTCAGCACGCATCATGGCCTACCACTAACCATTATTACAGATCAAGGGACCGAATTCACCAACCAGATGTTCTCCGAGTTCTGCAAGGTACACAAAATAATTCATCACCAAACACTGGCATACTCACCAAACGCTAACGGTAATATTGAACGCTTCCACTCCACTATATTGGAACATCTTCGTATTTTGAAACTAAAATACAAAGATGAGCCAGTTGTGCATCTGATGCCATATGCTATCATAGCGTACAATAGTTCGATCCATTCCTTCACACGATGTAAACCATACGACCTTATATTAGGACACACCGACCCACGAGACCCGATTGACATAGATCTGACTGGACACTTACTACAACAGTATACTGAAACACATAGAGAACGTATGCAAAAAGTATACGAACTAATCAATGAGACGTCTCTCGCTAATCGAACAGCGCTCATAGAGAGTCGTAATAAAACCCGTGAGGATGAGGTCGACTATGAGCCCGACCAACAAATATTCATTAGTAATCCCTCTGCAAGTAGATCTAAACTCGCACCCAGATACAACCAAGACACAGTTCTGGCCAATTTACCTATCCACATTTACACATCCAAGAAAAAGGGACCTATAGCTAAATCTAGATTAAAGCGTATCCCTAAAACTGCGAAATTGTTACAGGATACCCCTGATGCTGACGTTTAGCCTAACATGGGCGCAGGAGATTAATCTAGAACGACTTGAGAATGGACCTGGACTATTACCCTTCAAACTAGGGCGCATGAAACTCATCACTCATTATCATACATTCCTTCAGAACATAGAACTAACAGACATAGACAACAATATTAACGAGATACGGATTCAACTTACTAAAGCTACAAACAGACTAGATAATTACACCAGCACTTTATATGAGCTTCAAATAGATAGTTTGAACGCGAAATTAAATAAAGCCTCATCTCATTTACAAAGCCTAAAGCCCAATCGATTCAAGAGAGGTTTAGTAGATAGTCTCGGATCTGTAATTAAGAGCATTACAGGAAACCTGGATCACACAGATGCCATTAATTATGATAACGCCCTTAAAGCCCTCAATGATAATCAGCAACAGGTAGCTATTGAGCAAAATCATCATATAAGTCTGAGCAAAGGTTTGATGAGTGAACATACAAAAATCATTACGAAACTAATAGAGAATCAAGTACAATTAAATGTCAGTCTGCATATTTTACTTAACGCCGATAAGTATAAACAACACAATCTTATAAAATTTGCAAAGTTTTCGCAAATATTACAAATAATTAGCAACAACGTAGATAGCTTATTAAGCGAATTAAGTAGGTTAGAGAACGCGATAGCACTTTCCGGTCAACTGCATACTCATCATTCCATGCTAGGTACAGAAATACTAAGCGACATGATACGCAAACTAAGTACGCTTTATAATAAAGACCAATTACTAGAATTAGAAATTAGGGAATATTATGACATCATTAAACCCATAGCCTATTATCATGGGAGTCAAATAGTTTTTGCATTTAAATTTCCCATAACTTCTCCACTAAAATTCCTGTTATATAAGCTAGTCATTGTACCAAATAAAAATAAGCAAGCCATCATTCCGTCCTACCCATTCCTAGCAATCACTGGAAACATTCATGCGTACATAGAGGCAGAATGCCCGAAGGTAGCTTCACAATATCTCTGCGAAGAAAAATTCAACCACCAAATGAGAACCCATCCAGACTTCATTTGTGATATCATTGGAGGTCACACACCGCACAAAACATGCAACACGATTACTATTAGCCTGACGAAACCCGCAATGGAAAAGTTAGATGACCGCCGCTACGCCGCCGTGTTCCCGAAACCAACACAAGTCCAGTTAATCTGCGAACAGGAAGAATCCATAACCCTAGCCGGAAGCTTCCTAGTCACTATTCCACATAATTGCAAGCTGCGAACAGATGAATTCACCATCGTCAACATTAACGACCACATTAGAGGACAACCCATGAAGATAAGCAACGTGCCAGACGACAACGAAGGGTTAACCATGCCACCCCTTCAAATCAATGCTATTAACTTAAAGAAGCTGCACGATATTCAAGACAGAATAGACTCACAGAAGCCAATCCACATTGAACCAGCCTCAACTATTTACCATACGACAATCCCATTTTATGGTACACTACTTGCCTCATTCATACCGGGAGCAATACTATTATACCGAATGCACATCCGCATGGTACAGAAGAAGAAGCAGATGACAACTCCAGATGAAGCCACCTACGCCGAGCCTGAAACATCTGTAACCCGCCAGAATCAACCAGCATCCCAAGAACAATCTAAACTCTCGACGATATTTCATCTCAAAATCTGAAATAGTCGTCGATCTGAGGGGGGAGGTGTTACGCGCATCACTATTATGGAAAGCGCTGACACAAAGGCACGAGGCACGCCGCGTGCATCATTGTCGTCATCGTCGACCCAGTTGCTACGAAGGATAACTGCTGACACGGAACACGAGGCCCGAAGACACCGTCTACGTGACCGAGCCCGCGCACTTCGTATCCACCATCGATCGGGTCAATTTGATTTCTCCTATATTGTAATTTATTTTATTAAAATAAATTAGTTTGTAATAAATTCGGTTTTTTTTGAGTCCTCCGGCAGTAGCCTACGTAATTGGCGCAGTCGGTAGGATTCCCGGGTCGTTCTTGCGATTACCGGTATATCGCACCGCGTTCGCTTCGATAGACTTTCAACGTCGCACCGGGAGATCCTGAACAACGAGACTACGCCGGAGATCCAGATATCGATACCGCTCAACTAAGACCAGAATGTTCATGTAAGTCCGCTGAATTTTCTTAGTGGTTGCTTGCTTCCCTTTTGTGTGTAGGTTCTATATACCCTGTCCAACATTTTTTATCCACGTAGATCGAGTACACCTAGGTTAGTTAGTAGTAGGAATAGTAGTGTAGATTCTAGACGTAATATTAATCCCGGAATTGAAACCGAGATGGCCGATTTGGATAATATATTTAAAGCCCTCCGCTTAGTTCCTGATTTTGATGGGAACCCAAATGTACTTACCAGGTTAGCACTTCAGTTCATTCAAGAGGGGCAACCGGATATAAATCAATTAGCGCTTTTAAACGGCATATTGAATAAAGTTACGGGGCCCGCCGCCCGTCTGATTAATGCTAACGGTATACCCAATGATTGGGTAGGCATACGTAGCGCTCTTATTAATAACTTTGCCGATCAGCGAGATGAGACTGCTCTCTACAACGATTTGGCTTTACTTACACAAGGTTACGGCACGCCGCAAGAATTTTATGAGCGTTGCCAGAATCTTTTCAGCACCGTCATGACATATGTTTCATTGGACGATACCCTGGAATCAACCATTGCGGCAAAAACGCGATTTATATCGTAAACTGACTTTGCAGGCCTATCTCCGCGGTTTGAAAGATCCTTTAGGTGCGCGTATTAGGTGTATGAGACCGGAGACCATTGAGAAGGCTCTAGAGTTTGTGCATGAGGAAACTAACACCATGTATTTGCAGAGCCGAAATGATAACTTGCCGGATAAGAAATCTTCGGCTCGAATGCCACCTAATCAACAAAACGAAATCAATCATAAAATGCCAGTCCACCCAAATAATATGCTTGTTCCATTAAGACCTAATCCTTTTAACATGCCCGGTCCGTTTACACCTCAGGGATCGCAATTTATGTTACGGCCTTTGCCATCTCAGAACCAATTTAGAATGCCGTTTAATCAATCCAATATGCAACCACGTGGGCCGACCCGTACGCAGCAAGCGTTTGGCACACCACCGCATAATGACAATCAGGGTGGTTCCGGATTCAGAATACCCTCAGCCAATCCTTATCCGCCGAATAACGGTCCCAGGCCGATGAGCGGCGTTAGCCACTTTGCATCTAGGCCTCTGCCTGCTACTAACAGATGGAATTGGGCACTACAGGGCAATCCACCACCTTCCAACTATATTAAAACCCGCGATGTTAATGTGAACGAGTGTTCAGAGTATGGACAGGACTATTATTACCCCGACTTATCTGACTACTTTTACATTGACCCCTATAACTATGGCGACTACAACAGTGATGACTTTTATTTCAACGACTGTACATATGACCACGTCACACCACAACACACTGACAGGACTAACGACCAGGACAAGCCAGGTACTGTGGACCAACAGCAACCCTCAACCAGCCAGGATTTTCAGAAAGCTCCGAAGTCAAACAGCTTAGGATAGAACTAAACCTGCAAACCCAAAGGCAACTACCGTATGTTCGTATCCATAACCCTACACTTAACTTTCTAATAGATACCGGTGCAAACCAATCGTTCATCAGTCCAGAAGCAGTCCAGAATTATTTCCCGCACATACCCCTTAACTACGATCCGTTCGAGGTTACTAACGTTCATGCCACAAGCAGGAATGACTACTCCGTCAACTTACCCTGCTTTCCCGAGTTCTGTGACACAGAACCAATTAAATTATTCATATACAGATTCCACGATCATTTTGATGGTTTGATAGGAATGGATTTACTTACCAAATGGGAGGCTAGGCTAGATTTGAAAGATCTTACATTGATAACTAAGTTTGCAATTAATCCCATCCAAATTTATAATTCTCGAAACTTAAATCTCTACGAGGAAATCATACCAGCGGGAAGTTCTAAGTTAATACGATTACCTGTTAATGCACCGGATGGTGAGGTTTTTGTAGAGGAACAAATTATTTGTAACTGCATTATATCCGAATGCCTGACCACCGTGTCCAATAGCCGCGGTATGGTTGAAGTGACTAACCCAACCAACAACGATATAATATTTTCACTGGACCAGGCTACTCAGGCAACGATATTTAATATTGAAAGCACTGAACAAATGTCACCTCGCGCTAAAGATATTACATCCCGGATACGTACCGATCACCTAAACGAGGAGGAGAAGGCAAACTTATTGGCATTATGTTCAAAGTACGCCGACGTCTTTTACATTGAAGGCGAGGCATTAACCTTTACCAACAAAGTGAAGCACAGTATCAAAACTACAGACGAAATTCCCACTTACACTAAAAGTTATAGGTATCCATTTATACACCGTCAAGAAGTTAGTGATCAAATAGAGAAAATGTTAGATCAGGGAATCATTAGGCCGTCTGAATCTGCATGGAGCTCACCAATTTGGGTCGTCCCAAAGAAGATTGATGCCTCTGGAAAACAGAAATGGCGTCTAGTCATTGACTTCCGGAAGCTAAATGAAAAAACGATTGATGACAAATACCCTATCCCAAATATTACTGACGTCCTGGACAAATTAGGCAAGTGCCAATATTCCAGCACTCTTGATTTAGCATCAGGATTTTTTCAGGTTGAGATGAACCCCAGTGACATTCCCAAGACCGCTTTTAATGTTGAACATGGGCACTTTGAATTTTTGAGAATGCCCATGGGACTTAAAAATTCCCCTTCCACGTTCCAACGAGTAATGGATAACGTACTCAAAGGGCTCCAAAACGTTATATGTCTTGTATATTTAGATGATATAATAATTTTCAGCACCTCTCTCCAGGAACACATGAACAACCTAGAGAAGGTGTTCCAAAGGTTAAGAGAATCTAACTTCAAAATCCAGTTAGATAAATCAGAATTCCTAAAACTTGAGACCGCATACCTAGGTCATGTCATCAGCACCGAAGGAATAAAGCCTAACCCAAATAAAATCACAGCTATTCAAAATTATCCTATACCTAAAACACCTAAAGAAATTAAACAGTTTCTCGGACTCCTCGGTTACTACCGAAAATTCATTCCAGACTTTTCCCGAATTACCAAACCCCTGACACAATGCCTAAAGAAGGGTAAGAAAGTAACTTTAGACTCAGACTATATTAACTGTTTCGAGAAGTGTAAGACGCTACTGACCAACGACCCTATCCTTAAATATCCCGACTTTGACAAAGAGTTCATCTTAACCACAGACGCCTCCAATTTTGCAATCGGCGCGGTACTCTCACAGAGATCTATTGGCTCAGATAAACCTGTAGCTTTTGCTTCACGGACGCTTAACGCAAGGGAAGTAAATTACAGCACAATAGAAAAGGAATTATTAGCGATTGTATGGGCCACGAAATATTTTCGGCCTTACCTTTTTGGACGCAAGTTCAAAATAGTAACGGACCACAAACCATTACAGTGGGTCATGAGCCTCAAGGAACCAAATTCACGGTTAACCAGGTGGCGGTTAAAATTAAGTGAATACGACTTTACCGTCATCTATAAGAAAGGCAAACATAACACCAATGCCGATGCCCTCTCACGCGTTGAGATCTATAACGAGGAGGTTAGTTCGATGATTGCAAACGCAACTGACAGACCACCATCCCTAGCTAACTCCAACACCCTGACAGCACATACCTCTGAAGAAAACCCTATACTCGAAATACCCATCACCGACGAACCACTTAACAAATTCCACCGACAGCTGTGCTTGACCGTTGTAGGTGACTTTAAAAAACGACCTACGGCAAATAAGCCATTTGACACCCACACTCGAACATCTGTTCAGCTATCTGAGTCCAACCTAGAAGATGACCTGGTTAACGCCATTAAGGAATACGTCAACCCTAAAATCAAGACTGCCCTGTTGATAAATCCACCCCTTGCAATGTACTTGAACATAATCCCTTTGTTACAAAAATATTTTAAAAGTTCGTCTATGAAATTGGTATTGTCAAAAAAGGAAATTGAAAATGTAAAAGAATACCTGAGGCAACAGGAAATTATTCGTCACTACTACGAAGGTAAGACTAACCACCGTAGCATTAACGAGTGCTTCCTAGCCCTATCTGTTAAATACTATTGGCCTAAGATGCGAGAACACATAACTAAATTCATAAATGACTGCACAGTATGTGGGCAAGCAAAGTATGATAGGAGCCCCATAAAGCAAAAGTTTAATATAGCACCCCCTGCCACCAGGCCGTTCGAAATAGTACATATGGATAGCTTCTCAGCACAGAACGAGAAATACTTAACATTCATAGACGCCTTCTCAAAATATGGTCAAGCTTACCTCCTTCGAGATGGGACTGCAGTTAGTGTCATACAAGCTTTACTAACATTCAGCACGCATCATGGCCTACCACTAACCATTATTACAGATCAAGGGACCGAATTCACCAACCAGATGTTCTCCGAGTTCTGCAAGGTACACAAAATAATTCATCACCAAACACTGGCATACTCACCAAACGCTAACGGTAATATTGAACGCTTCCACTCCACTATATTGGAACATCTTCGTATTTTGAAACTAAAATACAAAGATGAGCCAGTTGTGCATCTGATGCCATATGCTATCATAGCGTACAATAGTTCGATCCATTCCTTCACACGATGTAAACCATACGACCTTATATTAGGACACACCGACCCACGAGACCCGATTGACATAGATCTGACTGGACACTTACTACAACAGTATACTGAAACACATAGAGAACGTATGCAAAAAGTATACGAACTAATCAATGAGACGTCTCTCGCTAATCGAACAGCGCTCATAGAGAGTCGTAATAAAACCCGTGAGGATGAGGTCGACTATGAGCCCGACCAACAAATATTCATTAGTAATCCCTCTGCAAGTAGATCTAAACTCGCACCCAGATACAACCAAGACACAGTTCTGGCCAATTTACCTATCCACATTTACACATCCAAGAAAAAGGGACCTATAGCTAAATCTAGATTAAAGCGTATCCCTAAAACTGCGAAATTGTTACAGGATACCCCTGATGCTGACGTTTAGCCTAACATGGGCGCAGGAGATTAATCTAGAACGACTTGAGAATGGACCTGGACTATTACCCTTCAAACTAGGGCGCATGAAACTCATCACTCATTATCATACATTCCTTCAGAACATAGAACTAACAGACATAGACAACAATATTAACGAGATACGGATTCAACTTACTAAAGCTACAAACAGACTAGATAATTACACCAGCACTTTATATGAGCTTCAAATAGATAGTTTGAACGCGAAATTAAATAAAGCCTCATCTCATTTACAAAGCCTAAAGCCCAATCGATTCAAGAGAGGTTTAGTAGATAGTCTCGGATCTGTAATTAAGAGCATTACAGGAAACCTGGATCACACAGATGCCATTAATTATGATAACGCCCTTAAAGCCCTCAATGATAATCAGCAACAGGTAGCTATTGAGCAAAATCATCATATAAGTCTGAGCAAAGGTTTGATGAGTGAACATACAAAAATCATTACGAAACTAATAGAGAATCAAGTACAATTAAATGTCAGTCTGCATATTTTACTTAACGCCGATAAGTATAAACAACACAATCTTATAAAATTTGCAAAGTTTTCGCAAATATTACAAATAATTAGCAACAACGTAGATAGCTTATTAAGCGAATTAAGTAGGTTAGAGAACGCGATAGCACTTTCCGGTCAACTGCATACTCATCATTCCATGCTAGGTACAGAAATACTAAGCGACATGATACGCAAACTAAGTACGCTTTATAATAAAGACCAATTACTAGAATTAGAAATTAGGGAATATTATGACATCATTAAACCCATAGCCTATTATCATGGGAGTCAAATAGTTTTTGCATTTAAATTTCCCATAACTTCTCCACTAAAATTCCTGTTATATAAGCTAGTCATTGTACCAAATAAAAATAAGCAAGCCATCATTCCGTCCTACCCATTCCTAGCAATCACTGGAAACATTCATGCGTACATAGAGGCAGAATGCCCGAAGGTAGCTTCACAATATCTCTGCGAAGAAAAATTCAACCACCAAATGAGAACCCATCCAGACTTCATTTGTGATATCATTGGAGGTCACACACCGCACAAAACATGCAACACGATTACTATTAGCCTGACGAAACCCGCAATGGAAAAGTTAGATGACCGCCGCTACGCCGCCGTGTTCCCGAAACCAACACAAGTCCAGTTAATCTGCGAACAGGAAGAATCCATAACCCTAGCCGGAAGCTTCCTAGTCACTATTCCACATAATTGCAAGCTGCGAACAGATGAATTCACCATCGTCAACATTAACGACCACATTAGAGGACAACCCATGAAGATAAGCAACGTGCCAGACGACAACGAAGGGTTAACCATGCCACCCCTTCAAATCAATGCTATTAACTTAAAGAAGCTGCACGATATTCAAGACAGAATAGACTCACAGAAGCCAATCCACATTGAACCAGCCTCAACTATTTACCATACGACAATCCCATTTTATGGTACACTACTTGCCTCATTCATACCGGGAGCAATACTATTATACCGAATGCACATCCGCATGGTACAGAAGAAGAAGCAGATGACAACTCCAGATGAAGCCACCTACGCCGAGCCTGAAACATCTGTAACCCGCCAGAATCAACCAGCATCCCAAGAACAATCTAAACTCTCGACGATATTTCATCTCAAAATCTGAAATAGTCGTCGATCTGAGGGGGGAGGTGTTACGCGCATCACTATTATGGAAAGCGCTGACACAAAGGCACGAGGCACGCCGCGTGCATCATCGTCGTCATCGTCGACCCAGTTGCTACGAAGGAAAACTGCTGACACGGAACACGAGGCCCGAAGACACCGTCTACGTGACCGAGCCCGCGCACTTCGTATCCACCATCGATCGGGTCAATTTGATTTCTCTTTTATTGTAATTTCTTTTATTAAAATAAATTAGTTTGTAATAAATTCGGTTTTTTTTGAGTCCTCCGGCAGTAGCCTACGTAATTACTGGGACCGGTTTCATGAGAAACTGGGCCAGCTAATGAACGATAATAACATAAACAAAATAGAAATAGACCAAACCCAATCACATAAAGAAATAGACCAATTTACAGAAAAATATATACAACAGATCACCAGAACATGTAACGAGATGTTAATAAAAAAGAAAACAAATGAAATACTTACCATGCCATGGTGGACCAAAGAGCTCGAGGAGATGAAGAGGAAAGTCGCCACTAGGGAGCGCAGGGTCCGATGCGCAGCGCCGATCCGGAGGTCGAAGGTTGTCAGCGAGTACCTGCAACAAAAAGAGGAATACGAGTTAGCAGCCATAAGAGCACAGGTAGACAGCTGGAAGAACTAGCTTCATCTTTCTGACTGACCGACCCCTTGACAATTCAAAAGTGCCTGTAATTGGTTTATTTGAAATAAATGCTTTGAGTTTGAGTTTGAGTTTGAACTTCTGTGGTAGACAGGACAAAGAAAGCCTTTGGGAGAGCATATACCACGTCATAAAAAATACTACCAAACGCCATGAAGACATCCCACTGGTTAAGGATGGCCACCAACTTGACCAGAAGGAGTCAGCCAGTACCTTGGCGGAGACGTTTTTCCCGGAGGACCTTGAACGCGATGACAACTCAGACCACCGGCAGACCAGAGTCATTGCAGCAAACGCAAATAGCCGGGTGCATGATGAGATACATGACCCAGCATTTACGGTCGAAGAACTCCGGGCCGCGACGGGAGTTTTAATCCAAAATAGGCTCCGGGAATAGACGGTCTTACCGCAGACATTTGCAGCCAGGTTGTCTCGAAAAATTTGGAACTTAACCTGGTAATCATGAACAAGTGCCAGGAACTCGGCCACTTCCCAACCCCCTGGAAAGAGGCGACGGTAGTAGTACTGCGGAAGCCTGGCAAAGATGATTACACAAACCCGAAGTCCTACAGGCCCATTGGCCTGTTACCGGTCATGGGGAAGATTCTAGAAAAAATGATAGTCGGGAGACTAAAGTGGCATCTGCTCACGAGATTGAGCCCCCGACAATACGGCTTCATACCCCAGAGAAGCACCGAGGACTCCCTCTATGACATGATGCAATACCTGTACGGAAAACTCAATGATAAGAAACTTGTTACCGTAATATCACTGGACATAGAGGGAGCCTTCGATAGTGCCTGGTGGCCCGCAAACAAGATCAGACTTGTCGAAGAAGAGTGTCCGGTAAACCTCCGGCGTCTCGTGGACAGCTACCTACAGGACCGTAAGGTCCGGGTGAGGTACGCCGGAGAAGAGTACATAAAGGACACTCAAAAGGGATGTGTGCAGGGATCGATTGGTGGGCCGATTCTCTGGAATCTTCTCCTTGATCCACTTCTCAAGGGACTCGAACTCCGGGGTGATTATTGCCAGGCTTTCGCAGATGACGTAGTGTTGGTGTTTGCTGCGGATACAGCGCTGGAGGTGGAGACAAAGGCCAATGCCGCACTCGCGTATGTTCGTGCGTGGGGTGTCAAAAACAAATTGAAATTCGCGCCAAACAAAACCCACGCGATGGTGATCACCAGAAAATTGAAATTTGACACACCACGACTGAGCATGGGTGGGATCGACATTGGTCTGTCTAGCGAAATAAAGATCCTGGGGCTCACCATTGACAACAAGCTGACGTTTAACAGCCATGTGGCCAATACATGCAAGAAGGCGTTAAACATTTATAAACAGCTTTCACGAGCCGCCAGGATCAGTTGGGGCCTCCACCCGGAAATCATCAGGGTTATTTACTTGGCTACGGTGGAGCCTATCGTTACCTACGCAGCCGGCGCCTGGGCTAAAGCAACAAACAAGATCGGGGTACAAAAACAGCTAAACGCGGTACAGAGGGGCTTTGCGCAGAAGCTGTGTGGAGCGTATAGAACTGTTTCGTTGAACTCGGCGCTGATGCTGGCTGGGATACTGCCTCTCGATATACGGATCCGGGAGGCGGCGTCATTGTATGAGGCTAAGAGGGGAGTACCCCAGCCAGCATTAGCAGATAGAGATGTAGAGCGCAGATTGGCCTTCGCTGAAATTCAGCACCCGGCAAGACATATGCGCCTCGACTTCGTAAAGCTGGTGGACCAGGAGGAGTTAAACTTACACGTACACCAAGCAGTCTCGATTTATACCGATGGCAGCAAGATTGAGGGCAAGGTCGGAGCAGCATTGTCTCTTTGGAGCAATGAAGCCGAGACCAAAACACTCAAACTTAAGCTGCCATCGTACTGCACCGTCTACCAGGCCGAACTCCTGGCCATATGCCATGCCACTAAAATCATCCTGAGACGAGGTGAGGCCAGTTTCGTTATCCTTAGTGACTCGCGCTCTGCCTTGGAGACGGTCGTAAACCCGTATTCCTTCCACCCCCTGGCTGTCGAAACTAGGGACAACATCGAGGACAGCAGACTCCAGAACAAGGAAATTTCCTTGTTCTGGATTAAAGCACATGCAGGATTGGAGGGGAATGAGCGCGCGGACAAACTGGCAAAAGAGGCTGCACTGCATTCCAAGAAGAAGCCTGACTATGACAGTTGCCCAGTTTCATTAGTCAAGAGACATATTCGTTTGCGGTCTCTTGACGAATGGAATGTACGCTACCAGGCGGGACAAACAGCGGCTGTCACTAGGATGTTCTTCCCGGATGCAGTGAAAGGACACAAAACAGTGCGGAAAATCAGACCGACAGGCTTGACGACTCAGGTGATGACCGGGCACGGTGGGTTCTCAGAATACTTGCTCCGATTCAAGTGTAAGGGGGACCCATCGTGCGTTTGTGAACCGGGAGTCGCCGAGTCTGTTCCACACCTCCTGTTCAACTGTCCCGTCTACGCGAAGCTTAGATTTGAAACCGAACTAATACTGTGACGTAAAACCCGAAAATTTACATTTAATAGTAGCAAATAAACAATTAAGACAAACATTTATGGAATACTGTGTGCAAATAGTAAAAACAGTAGTAAACAAAAATAGATAAATAAGTTATGTTTAATATATATTTGGTAAATTATGTATTATAAACATATAAAAATAGGTTAGTAGAAAATAAAAATAAGTTAAGTTTGCAAGGTAATCTATGGAATTAGGATAAATTGTTAAATCTAAGTAATAAACAAACTGTCAAGTAAGTTATGTTGGTTATATATTGTTTAGTATATACGATGACATAATTAAGATAAGTAAATAGATAATAAGAAAACAGTAAAATAAAATTGCTCTGAAACCATAAAATGTTATAAATATAGTAATATCAGGCAAATTGTTAGAACTATAAGTAAAAAAGAATAGGCTCCACAGAAGTCAGTAGGTAATCAAAGAAGTTAGGTCAGCATAATTCGCTATAAAAATTGTAAAATTATTGAATAAGTTGTTAGTTATAGATTGTCTATATACAGATAACATAAGATAATAGTAATATTGTTGGAAACTGTTTAATGTAGTAAACGTAGTTTAAAATACGAGTTGTAATAACTTTAAATAAATAAATAAAATATACCCCCAGAAAAAAAGGTCTCTGATCACGTCAGAGGAAACACGCAACGCCCTGTGATGACGGGTGAATATAAAAAAAAAAATATAAAAAAAAAGCCTAACCTAACCTTTCTTTTTTGTTTTTATTTTGTTCCGGGGTGGTTTTCCACAAAGTGGGAAACTGGCCCTGCTCGAGGCACGCTGTGTAGAGTCCTCTCAGCTGGGGCTCATGCTCCTTCAGAGCGAGGGCTAATGCTCGGCCGTGGATCCCGTCGGGCCCCGGAGCCACGTTCTTGGCCCTGAGCCGCATCACGGCGCCCTCATCTCTGCCTGTGTCACCTCTGGGACGCTAATGGCGTTCTCCTCTGTAGACTCTGCGGCTGTGGGCAAAGCCATCGGCGGCAGAGTATGCTCCGCTCTTGCCGGGAAGAGGGCTGCGACTACCTCCTCCAGCAGCTCTGGCTGAAGACTCTCCGTAAGTGGAGGCGCCGCGGCTCGAAGTTTCCCCCGAACCGCTCGATAAGGGCGCCCCCACGGATTCCCGTCTAGAGTCTCCAGCATCTCCTCCCTGGCTCGCGTCTTCGCCTCGCCGATGGATCCCCCAACCTAACCATTTTTTTTTTTTTTTTTTTTTTGTCGCTGAGAAATCCTTTATGCACTTCCGCTCGTCGGGGGACGAGACGGGGTATGTGGGACTCCTGTCCGAATGACAGTATACCCACTAAAACTCAGCGGTGTTCCCACATCACCGTGGTGGGAGGGCCATGGGAAACCGGCTCAGCCTTTACATCCACAACCCTCCCGGCGCTTGCCCGCCAGCTGGCGGACCCCGCATGCCCCCCAGCTTTGGGGGCTACGGGAATGGCCAGGAACACCTGGCCACTCCCGTCCGACACTGGTGGAGGCCTGTGCAATACAGGCAAGGGTGCCCCCGCACCCGTTGCCTGCTGGTCTCCACCCGGGAGGAGCCGGAGATGACTATCAAACTGACGTCTTCTTCGACCCCTCCTCCGCCTTCGGAGCAGCGCCGCGTGAGGATCCTCCTCCCGCGCGCGCTCCGCCGCCTCCTTCTGGGACATGACGTGTTCGCAGAAGGAGGCGACTGCCGCCCAGGACCCCTCGTCCCCCAGCATGGCGTTAACCAAGCCAGGGAGTGAGAGTTCCGGTCCGATCACCGCGATGAGACTGCGGCGCGTCTCGGACCACGAGGGGCACACCTCGAGGGTGTGCTGCGCCGTGTCCTCCGCCGCACCACAGTCATGGCACGACCGCGTCTCCTCCCGTCCGATCCGGTGCAGGTACGATCCGAAGCAACCGTGTCCGGACAGCACCTGCACCAGACGGAACGAGAGGAACCCATGCGACCGCTCGAGCCAGTCTCGCAGGACTGGCCCAATCGCGTCGAGGGCTCGCAGCAGGCGCGACGACAGCCCGCTAAGATGCGGACCGAAGCGCCACCTGCTATCGAGTACAAGGCCCAGATATTTCATCTGGGCCTTCACCTCAATTCTGACGCCCTCCACGAAGATGTGGGCGTCAGGTGGGGAGCGCTGCCGAGCTCCGTGGAAGAATACGGCCTCGGTCTTGTGCAGCGCCACCGTTAAACCTAGGCAGCGGATCCTCCCCGCGACCAAGGATCCACCCGCCGAAGCCAGGTTGGCCGCCTCCCTGAAACTCCCCCCCCCGGGCGGTGAGGAGAGTGTCATCCGCATAGCAGACGACACTCGTGCCCCGGAGGAGAGTTCCCCGCAAGAGCCAATCATAGGCGATGTTCCAGAGGAGAGGTCCTATGACTGACCCCTGCGGAACACCAGCCTCTACGGCGTACCGCCGGACTTGGCCAGTCCTATTCGCCAGGACGATCGTCCGATGCTCTAGGTAGCTGGCCAGCAGACGACGCATGTATCGAGGCACTCCGTGGAATCGGAGCGCCTCTAGGATGGTGGAGTGGGGAACGGAGTTGAAGGCATTAGCTATGTCGAACGACACAGCCAACAATCCGTCCCCCGCCTCCATCGCCCCCTTCACCTGGCCCTTAAGGCGGGCCAGCGCGTCCGTGGAACGCTTAGCCCGAAAACCGAACTGAGCGTCCGACAAGTCCGGCCCGATACGCCGCAGATGACTTTTCAGGCGGGCAGCGATTATCCCCTCGAACATTTTGCCGACCTCATCGAGCAGAACGATAGGCCGGTATGCCAAGGGGGAGTCTGCTGGGCGGCCCTCCTTGCGAAGGAGGCACAACTGCCCCTCCTTCCACGGTTTCGGGAACCTCCCACTCGCCAGACATGCGCTGAAGAGGTCCCGAAACCTCTCCTCCATTTGAGTGGCAGCGATGGCCACCACTCTTGCCGGAACACCGTCGGGGCCCGGAGCCGTCTTCTTGGCGCGGATATGCAGAATCGCCGCGCCGAGTTCCGACTCCGTGACAGGAGGGGCCTCCTCTTCTTCTTCAGCTGGCGGAGCTATCCTCAACGTAGCGCCCATCACTGGCGGGGCGAAGTTGTTGTCCCTGCACGGGAACAGGGACTGAACCACCCCGTCCAGAAATGAGGGCTCCAGGGTCTCGGCCACCGGGGGACCAAACGGGCGCAATTTTTTGCGGGCCGCCTTGTATGGTCTCCCGTATGGGTTGTTGTCGAGACCCTCCAGCATCTCCGCTCTTGCCGAGTCTCTGGCGGCGGCGATGGACCTATCGAGGACCATTTTTGCCTCAATGTAAATCTCATAGAGGTGGTCCTCGTTGGCGTGGTCTCGTCGCCGCCGCCGCCGGCTTCACGTGTAGACCCTCCTTGCCTCCACGCACGCTGCTCGAAGCCCCGCCAGCTCCACCGACCACCAGTACACGGCGCGTTTGGGTGGTGGTCGGCTAGACCGAGGCACGCTAGAGTTGCATACCTCGGTCAGAGACTCCCTCAGGTGCCCCGCGACGGTGTCCACATCCAGGCCGGCGGAAGGCGGCGAAAACCAGTCCTGGATGAACGTCGCCTCCACCGCTGCCTCCCTGTCCAGGCGGGTGAGATCCCACCGCGGGAACGGTGATCGCACCGAGAGGGGCCGCGGCTCTCCGAGTCCACCGGTGGAGATGTCGAACCGTACGTAACGGTGGTCCGACATAGTCTCCACCAGGTCCACCCGCCAGTTCAACACGCGCGCGGCCAACGCAGGGGTGGCGAAAGTGACGTCCACTATTGAGCCACCCTGCCGCCGCACGCATGTCTGGACGCTTCCTCTGTTCAAGAGGGAGAGTCCAGAGGAGGCTGCCCACATTTCCACTGCCCTCCCGCGAGCGTCGGTGGCCGGGTTGCCCCAGTTCACCGACTTGGCATTCAGGTCTCCCAGTACAGAGACCTGACGCGGCACCGCCCTGCCGACCACGGCGGCCAGGATTGCGAGATAATTCTCGAAATCCTGAAGAGGGCGGTTTGGGGAGAAATAGACGCCCACAAGGGCTAATTCTCCCCACGCGGCGGCCACGTATCCCGGTCCCCTCTCTAATAGCGAGAGGGGAGGGGAGTCTGTGGAAGACCGCGCCGCTAGTGCCACCAAGCCGTCCTCGTCACCCAGCCAGCTGCCGGGGACAGAGTAGGGCTCGGCGACCACCGCTACGTTCACCAACCACTCGGCCATAACCTGCACCACCAGGTCCTGGACCGCCCTACAGTAGTTGGTGTTCGCCTGGAGGATGCGGTAGTTGGAAACCATTATTCCAACATCGCACATCCCTCCTCGGCTACCGCCACTGGAGCTGCAGCGGCGACAACGACGGCGGTGGTGGCAGCAGCGGGGCGAACCTGCGCCGGCACTATGCCCTTCCTCGCGGGAAGCTTACAGTTCCTGCCCGTCATCCTGTGGTCCGCGGGGCGGCCACTGGCGGCACACGCCGCGCAGCGCAGCGTGGTAGCGCAGCAAGCGGCACCCTTGTGTCCCTCCTGCCCGCATCGGAAGCATGTGTCTCCCCAGTCGAACTTGGAGGGACACGTGACTCGGGTGTGGCCGAACGCGAAGCACTTGAAGCAGCGCGTAGGTTGCTCTTCAAGCGGCCGGACCACAGCCGAACTGAGCCCCACAAGCAGCCGTCCCTTGGTCGCAGTAAGGACGGCCCCAGCCGCGGCGACCGGGCACTCGACGCGGATGGTGCCCATGCCGCGGCGGCCGAGCCTGATGGCTCCACCCTTCACCGCGCCCGCGTTGCAGCCTCCAGCCGCCGCAACGGCCGCCACCACGTCCTCTTTAGTGACCGAATCATCTAGATCGGCCACCTCCAAGGCTGCGGTCTTTACAGGCCTGACGACCGTTGCCGCATCCGCGATGACCTCTTGCACCATTTTCGCGAAGAGATCCGCGTTTGCGCCGCGCTGCTCCCCCGAGAACTCGAAAATTCGAGCCCCGGCTAGGGTTCGGCGACACGTGATGTTGCCGATCCCAAGCCGGGAGGGATCTGCGTTGGTACGAGCCCGTCTTAGGACGGACTCATACATCTCGCCCCGCTCCACGGCCTCGGGGGTGATGGTTACCACGACGGCCGCGGTTTTGGGAAGAACCAGCTTCCTTCCGCCGGCTGGATGCTTTTTCGCTGCTGCAGGGGCAGTCGCAGCGTGCTTGGGGGTCTTCTTCCCTTTTCCCCCCTTGACCACTTTCGTCCACGGCTGGTTAGACGGGGTAGTGGAGGGAAGAAGGGCGTCCTCTTCTTGCGAGTTCCGGGGGCTGCTGGAGTGGCAGACGACCCAGACGCTCCCTCTGCGCTCGTGATGGGCGTTTGAGGGGGCACCGTGGTCCCCTTGCCCTTGCCCTTGCCCTTGCCCTTGGAGGGCTTCGGGGCCCGGGGCTGCTCACCCAATGCTGGGCCTCCCAGAGGCGCAAGTTCCGGCTCCGTCGGCGGTGGACTCATATCCACCGCTAGCGGCGGGCGGAGCCGCCTTTCCGGCAAGAGTCGGTCCTCAATGCCCGCGAAGCAGCCTCTGATGAAGGCCCTCTCCTCCATGACCACCCCGCGGATAATTGCCTCAAGGCTGGCAGGGGAAGAAGAGCCCTCCACCACCGCACCTGGGACAGATTGGGCAGGTCGGGCCGTGACCTCAGCCAGCTTCTGGTGCAGCTGGCTGACCTCCGCCTGCAGACGATCGACCTTCGCCTGCAGCTGCCGCGTCTCGTCTGTGGCCGTCCGCTTCACCAGCTCCAGGACGATGCCGTGCATGCTGGCGGCCCGGCATTTGAGGGCCTTCTGAAAGGTCCCCTTCAAATTGGAGGACTTTGAGGCGACCTCCAGGACCTGTTCCTTGTCTTCGTGCGCCATGCGCTCCAATTCCGCCAGGGAGTGGTCAGCATATAGCACATTGGATGCACCATAGCCAGCCCTCGACCTGGCGGCTTGCGCCTGCCGCTCCTTGGCGGCGACCCTCTCCTCCAGGTCTGCTTGGAGTTGCGCCCTTTTTGCCAGGTTAAGCTGGCGCTCGGCGTCCACCAAGCTTACGTCGTGAGCAGAAGCCGAAGCCTTTTTAGACTTCAACTTCTTCTTCGACCTATTTCCGACCGACTCCGAGGAGCCCCCGGACCCGAGCCTAGGAGCGGCCCTCTTCCGTTGGGGACGGTCGTTTTCGGCCGCCGACGTGTCCATATTGGATTCGTCGGCGTCCGACAACTCGTCCGGCCTGCTGAAAAAGCTGGCCGCAGATGGTGCGCGGTCAGCTTCAGACGTCAAAGCGCCACCGGCGTGGCCCTGAGAAGGGCCGCTGGTTTGGCCCTGAGAAGGGCCATTGGGTTGGCCCTGAGAAGGGCCATTGGCTTGGCCCTGAGAAGGGCCGTTAGTTTGGCCCTGAGAAGGGCCGTTTGAATCACCCTGGGAGGAGTGATTCGAATAAAATCGCCCAGAGGCGTCACGACTTGGCTTTCTCGTCATATTCGCAGACGACCGCGTTATTGTCTGCGAATCACAGCGCACTTTAGCCGCCGGTCTGCCACTCCGTTACGGTGGTCAGACACGGCGTTGCCCGGGGGAAACTACGTGGAAGTATGCGCTGTGGGGGATCCCCCCCCCCAACCTAACCTAACCTAACCGCCACTCGGGCGCACTAGTTAAAATTTGAATGTTTGGAAGAGATACTCCTTTCTTATTCCCCCTTTTATTTTTCTGACATTGCGAACTTAATGTTTGTTTATTTTTTATAAAATATGTTTTATTATTGAATAACTCAATAGATATTTTAATGACTCTTTTCTTTTATGTAGTAAAATTTTATTCATTGCTCAAATACATAGCAAACTATAGTTTCGTATAATTTAGAAGCATTTTGCAATTTTGTAAATGTGAGTACCATGGATTCGTTTATTACATAATTATGTTGACTTGACAGCATGGCAGTAGAGACTATGTCATGCTCACTGTTAGTGGCGCGTGTGTTGGATCATTCGGTTCCCTACAAAATGGTTGAGCTGGATGGTGCTGATCCACGCGTCATGTTCGTGAACGGGCGCCGTCAGTTGAGACTGGTCATCTCTTAACTGTCACGGCTTATTTTTATTATTAATCTTATATTTTGAATTGTTTCTTTATATTTTTTTTTTCATTGTTCTCGCATATAGAAGCAACACGAATAATGTACCCAGGATTTTGTAATATCTTGATTTAAAAAGAGTTTCCTTGGAGTTTCTTGCCCGTTCTTCTCCATAGAGATCTACGTTTTGGAATGGGCAACTAGCTTCAACTTTCTGACTAACTGACCGACTCTTTGACAATTCAAAAGTGCCTGTAAATGGTTTAATTGAAATAAATGCTTTGAGTTTGAGTTTGAGTTTGAATTAAGTGAAAGTAACACCGATACACAAAATATTGAATACAAACACCGATACACAATAAGTATCGATCACTTGAATACACTAACACAGAAAGACTTAGAACAACCGGATACAAATCCTTACTTCACTGACACACCTACAAATATGCTCACAACTCATAAATCCCTAAACAATAGCACAGATACTGACATCGTATCTCAGACTTTCGTAAATACAGATGAAGGCAATTTCAATCTGTCAATCTGGACCTACGCTAAATAACTTTGATCCTGCCCCAGAAATCAACACAGAAATTGAGGCCACATTTCAACAAGCTCAACATAATTTTATTGACATATTCCCCACTAACAGGCCATACATCCCCAAGCAGAAGACATCCAGAAAGTTTTCTGCAATAGTTACGTACATAAATACTGTCATTCTCCTGAAACACGTAAATGTCGACACCGAATTCATCAAATTGCAGACCATAATTTATTGTGCAGCATAGACGGCAGCTACATGCAACGGAGGCAACTTAGGCCAAATAGTTTTAGATTTCTTCTTAAAACAATTATTGAACTCTGTTTGCACTAATGAAAAGAATTCTTTATACAAAATATTACCATCATTAATATTTAGGCCCTGAGCACTTAACTTGCTAATTAAAGCGCTATTAAACTTATTTAAGTTAGCCGATGTTATTGGTCTAGTCTGTATCTGCACTTTTTGTATTGGTGTGTTGGACTCAAAAGTAACAGTTTGACCGCTGTGATCAGAAGGGAGATAATTTACAATGGCTTTATCTAAATAGTCGCAGCAACAAAAAACATTATCAATACATGTAGCAGTAGCCGTAGTTATTCGCGTTGGTTCCAAAAACACATTTGACAGATTGAATGATTTGAAGAGGCTTAAGACGGGTGCCGGCGCTGGCTGGATCACTGCCTGGTGACCAGCGCGGCGCGGGCATCCGTGCGTGCCGTCACTGTTTTGTACGACGCATATTTTTCGGATCACTATCCATTACAGATTGAATGTGATATTAATCGAATTTGTCAAAAGACTAACACCGTAATAAATAATAGTGTCTGTAGTACTGTTGTGTGGGGTGACCGTAGTAGTAGCCAAATAGTGTTGTACACGAATTTATGTAATACTAAATTAAGAGATTTAGATTTTCCTCAAGAGTTCCGTTCGTGTGCAGGCAAAATGTGTAATGATGATAGTCACAAATTGATATTAAGAAACTTGTACTTAGATATTGTGAATATTCTATCGGAAGCTGCTACGAGTAGTTATATAAATAAGCACAGTAAACGAAGGTCTGTACCTGGATGGAATAAGTATGTGAGTGAAGCTCACAGGGGGGCTCGACTTTGTTTTCAAATGTGGCTATGGTACGGTAAACCAAAAACAGGAAAAATGTATCATGATATGTGTGAATCGAGAAAAATATTCAAGTCTAAATTGAAGTTTTGTCAAGACAACGAGCAACAGATTAAGATGAATATTATTGCTGAGCAACACAAAAATAAACAATTCGGGAAATTTTGGAAATCTACTAAAAAGCTCAATCCAAAGTCGGGCCTGCCTGTGAGTGTCAGTGATCTACATGACCCACACGACATAGCTAATGCCTTTCAGCAGAGTTTCAAAGTGGACCCACCTCCTGTACCTCCTGCGGTGTCTCAGATGCTCGAGACTGGGACTCAAGGTGATAAAGTTAGATTAAGATTCCAGGCAAAGGAAATATCTAATGTTATTAGTAATATGTCTAGAGGAAAGTCTCCTGGACACGATAGTCTCAGTATCGAGCATCTGAAGTACGCCGGTATCCACTTGCCGAGGGTGCTTGCTCTGTTCGTCAATTTGTCACTTTCGCATAGCTACTTACCTGAGGAGCTCATGCGTACACTGGTTGTTCCTATAATAAAAAACAAAACAGGTGATCCGTCGGACCTGTCGAACTACAGGCCTATCTCACTAGCCACCATAATTGCTAAGGTTTTGGACAGCCTGCTTGATAAACAGCTGGGGAAAAATATACATTTACACGACGCACAGTTCGGCTTTAGACCAAACTTATCAACTGAAAGTGCTATTTACTGTCTCAAGCAGACTGTTCACTACTACACAGCAAGGAACACACCTGTGTACGCATGTTATTTAGAACTCTCCAAGGCATTTGACCTTGTAAATTATAATGTTTTATGGAGCAAACTTCACAATGTTGAGGGGCTCCCTTCTGAATTAATTTGGTTGCTTAAATATTGGTACAGTAATCAAGAGAATACTGTTCGATGGGCAGGCACTTTATCTGAAGTGTACAGGTTGCAGTGTGGGGTGAGGCAAGGGCGGTTGAGCTCGCCACGCCTCTTCAACCTGTATATTGATGGTCTGATTGAGGAGCTCAGCGACACCGGTTTCGGATGCTCGATAGACGGAACATGCATAAATAACATAAGTTACGCTGACGATATGGTGCTGTTGAGTCCCTCAGTCAGAGCTTTAAGGTGTCTTTTGAATATTTGTGAGGCGTATTCGGAGGCTCATGGGCTGAGATATAACGCCAAAAAAAGTGAATTTATGATATTTAAGTCGGGAAAAAAACAATATCGTGCGCCCGTGATCACTCTTTGCGGCACACCACTTTTACAGGTGAGTAAGATTAAATATCTTGGTCACTGGGTCACCGACGACTCATCGGATGATATGGACATTGAGAGGGAACGAAGGGCGCTGTCCGTGCGGTGTAATATGCTCGCTCGTAGGTTCGCACGTTGTACAAGAGACGTAAAAATTACTTTATTCAAGTCGTACTGCCAGACACTGTACACGTGCGCGCTATGGGTGAATTATACGCATCGCGCGTACAGTGCCCTTCGCGTCCAATATAACAACACCTTCAGGGGAATGCTGGGGCTGCCCCGGTGGTGCAGCGCATCTGCCATGTTCGCAGAAGCGCGCACTCAGGATTTCTTCGCTGTGATGCGCACGCGCTGCGCTTCATTGTTGAGTCGGATACGGATCACCTCTAACGTTCTCCTGAAGACTTTGTCTGAACGGTGGGATTCACCAATGCTGCAGGCGTGGATGGGGTGGCACTCTCTTTGCAACAGAAGATGAGTGGTTCTCCTTTCATGCCCGATTAGTTTAATATTTTACGTACTAACTTTTTCTTTAAGACTGTAATACTAACAAAATGGAACCTGATTTCCGAAATAAACGATTATTATTATTATTATTAAGAATCTACTGCTATTTGAATTATTTTCCGAAATATTAATATTAAAGTCACCACAAATAATTACTGATGTATTACCAGTTGCAAGTTTTCCCAAAACATCTTCCATTACTGACTCAAATATAGAGTAGTTTTGATAATTTGCAGGTCTGTAAACGCACACTATAAAATGCTTATCTAGCTCAACACAGGACAGTTCAATGCTATGTTCCACCGATAGTTCAACTATGTCTTTACGAGACTTAGATTTTATACAATTTTTAATTAAGATTAGTGAACCTCCACGCAGCATGGATTTTCGGTTAAAACAACTGCCCACACTATAGTTTTCATAATTAATTAGCATTTCATAATCTTTCAACCAATGCTCAGTTATACAAATAATATCAAACATTGTTTTTTCTAATAACAATTCAATTTCTAATTGTTTGGAAGAAAAACCTTGAATATTTTGGTGAAACAATTTCAAGGAATTCTGCTTAGCCCCTTTTTTACCATTAAATCATTGAGTGCTAGAAGGTACCTTGTTGATGGCGAGATTAATAACATTATTACTGGTACCCTCTGTTGTCTTACTGACTAGTTTAAACTATTATGGCTAACCACCTTAATATTAGTATTATTACTAATTTTTGTGGTGCTAATTACAGCAGACTTCGACATACTACTTATGTCTGAGTTTATATTAAAAGCTAATAGCCAAGCTATTAGACGTCTAAAACTAATAGGCAGATACGCAGGATCCCTAGTCGATCTCGTTTCAACCAATGTTAAGTTAAACAAACAATTTCAAACATGGTTTTTTCAAAAAATAGTTCAATTTGTAATGGTTTGGAAGAAAAACCTTGAATATTTTGATGAAATAATGTCAAGGAATTTTGCTTAGAACCTTTTTTACACTTAATTATTTGAGAGCAAGAAGACACCTTGTAGTTGGAAGGTATAACTATATTGTTACTGGTATCTTCTGTTGTCTTACTACCTAGTTTATATCAACATCCAGAGTAAGCCCCAAGACTCGCATGCCATCACCAGGAAATGAGATCCTATTACTTGTGGACCCCACATTAGGACAAAAATTTGCCAAAATGACACATGGATCCTCCTTCGTACAGTTATTGTAAACAGTTATAGCATTAGAATTCTAAGATTTATACTGTATTTGACCAATTTTGATTTTTGAATAAATATTTATTATTTATTATTTATTTATTTTTATTATTAGTCAAAATCAAAAATCAAACATGTTTATTTTCATTATTACACGGTGTAAATGATACAGTTGGAGGCGTCTCCTTTTAAGCATATAGATGCCTGTGCCAGGAGGCACCGCTCTTTATAACTCGCAATTAATGAAACATGCTACACAAAAGTTAAAGTTTATAATTCATATTTTTTTATTACTACGTTACTACGTTTTTCTTATTTCCACGTGGCGTTTGTCTGTTTGTCCGTTTGTCTGTCCAAGTTTTCTGAGATTCTTGCAAATAAAATTCAATTACTTCCGGACTAGCTAGCAGGCTCAAATTTTTAGAGAAACTTAGTTCTAGATGACAATTCAATATTTCATCGCTTCTTGCACTCTGCGAGTAGTATTAAGCGTTAAATTAATTCATTTTGTTTTGATATTAGCGAATTGTTTGTTTTTAGCGCAACGGCTTCTATGATTTTGAATGAAATGATGTTCGCACACTTTCCGACTGAGGGCGCTGAAGTTTAAATGGTGTAATCAGAGACTATCAAATTTTGCAAAAAAAACTGTGGAAATAAGATAATGTAGAGGAAAGTGGATAGAAAATTGCGAAATAAACAAAATTTAAGTGATAATTTATAAGAAGAAAGTGGAACAGGCTTCTGCTCGAAAATCATTGAGCGCTACGAAAAGCGACCGACAGCAACAAGCGATGGCTTCAACTTTCCCGAAATGAGCCTCACCGAGTTTGCCATGAAATTCGAGGCGCATTACGGAAAGAAGATGGCCAATGACGAGGAAAGCGTCGACAACGATGCGATGAACGAGCTAGAGAGCGGTGAACTGGGCAATCAATGCAAAAAGCTCATCACGCTCACGGTAGTGAAATCCAAAATGGTAGTTCGTCTCTTGCTCGACGAGATTTCCATGGTGCCTCACGAGATGTTGTGCATGATAGACTCACGATTGCGCCAATTGAAGAACAGCGAGGACTTGTTCGGCGGCATCAACATCGCCTTCGGCGATCTCATTCAGCTACCGCTCGTGAAAGGAGCCCAAGTCTTCAACCAGCCAGCGCGACTTATGCCCTCAACTCACCTCTGGCGACTCTTCACTTTGGTCGAGTTGACAGAGAACATGAGACAGCAAGGAGACACGAGATTCGCCGATATTTTGAACGCTCTTCGAGTCGGCGAGCTAAAGGGCCCTCACTTTAAGCTGCTAAGTGACCACATGCTCACGGAAGAAACTGGCGAATTCGCACTCGATAAAGCTATACGCATCTTCCCCACGAGAAACATGGTAGCAGCGCATAATGACAGAGTCCTTGCGCACTATCGAGCAGGAGGAGCGAAAATCTTTAAGATCCGAGCTCAGGACACAGTCATTGAGGCCATAAAGTGAATTGAGGATATCAACTTGGAGAAGACCACCCCAGCAGACATCAATAAGACTGGAGGCATGCCAAAGGAATTGGAGATCTTCGTGGGAGCGAAAGTGATGCTGCGCTCCAACATCAATGTTGAGATGGGCCTCGTGAATGGCGCGATTGGCAACATCACACACATCCAATGGCCACTATTTCGCCGAGGACAGGTGCACGAAAGTGACATTCCGTCTGTCACCACCGACTTTGGCAGGGACGGCATCCACGTGATTGAGCCTCGCTCCGTTCAGTTCCCTGGAAAGTTCAACAGCGGAACAATCGAGAGGAGAATGCTGCCGCTCATTTTGTCCTTGGCCTGCACTGTGCACAAGATGCAAGGATGCACCGTCAATCATGCCGTAGTCTACCTCGGAAGGGAGCTGTTCGCGAAGGGCCAGGCCTACGTTGCTCTTAGTTGAGTGCGCTCACTAGATTCAATGTGACTGAATCAACGACCTCGAAAACCAAAAGATCACCGGAAAGAAGCCATCCAACGAAGAGGCCATTAAAGAGATGGGGAGAATGCGGGGAGGCAGGCCCCCCGATGATGAACAAAAAGGTGATGACTATGAGGAGCAGTAGTTTATTAATGATCTCTCTCTTTGCAGCTCCTCTTTCTCTTCATGTTCTTGTATTAGTCCTTTATGTTTGTCCTTCGTCTAATGTTTGTCTACGTGTTGGGTCTATAAGTTTGACGCGCAATACATGTAGCTCACGCTACACTTAGCCTCTCTTACCCATTTATGCCTAACCTTATCTCCCCTTGGTTAGACCTGGCAATCCAGAGAAATTTGAAAACCAAGAAGGTTTAGCCATCTTTGTATTAAAATGAAAATTCTCTATAAATGGTTCAATCATAAGAATTGTCTTTCATTCATTCTTTCTTTCTGGATATTTACCCCTAATAAATATGCAGAAATAAACTTATCTATTCCCATCCGATTAGAAAGGCATAACACATAATAGATTACATAATAGATTACTTTTTAGGGTCCATATTGGCTCAACTAAAGTTCTTTACCCGAAATTGTTCTTCCTAACGATTTGTAATCCGAATGATCACTCTTCCTAAAATTTTTCATCCTAAAGTTTTCATTCATACTATTTGTAGTGCTACCGGCGATGTTCATAACACTCATGTTTCCGAAAATTGTAATTAATAATATCATTAATGTAAATATATTTAAACTCCTACTGTTTTTTATCATAACGCTTTTATCCCTAAACATAATTACCATAATATTTTCACCCAACTTATATATAACCTACCCACTATATTTTAAACCAACTGTTTAGAATGATTAAAGGTCGTTTGACTGATTTTTGTCTTAAATGAATGAAATTCAGGTCAGAGTGTCGTCTTGGGGGCACTATGAAAAAAATACTTAGAAAAATTTCGCGACCAATTTCGAGGTAGCGCTCGCCGGCCGCTGCCGCGGCACCGCTCGCTTCGCTCGCTCGGCTCGCGCGTAGTTGGTCACAGTTCTAACCTAACCTAACCTATGGATATATTTGCAGGTACACACTGCTATAAATAAAATTAAAGAATACGCTTTATTCTTATATGTTACACATGTTATGTGAAAATAAAGTTACGCAAAATGTATAATACTGATTATTATGAATAAAAAGAAATCTAAACAAAAAAAATATGACTTTGAATAATAGTGTATAAGATGGTTATGTTGAGAGAATATAGGAAAACAAATACAAGTATAATAGATGTTTATTGCTACTGACATTATGAAGTTGAATGCTTCGGAATTATGAACATTAGAGACAGAGTAGTTAGGAATTGTGATTGTTAGGATGAAAAATGTTAGGAAGAACATTTTCGGATTTCCAATTATCGGAGTTGAAAATTTAGGTGAACTTTGGCGCACCCTACTTTTTACAAAACTAAGATGCAGAGTAGCTTGTTGCAACAGCAAAGCTAAGCAACCTAATATTTCAGTCGTATCTCAAAGGTCGATAAAATAAAGATAATAAAAGGGCACCTTAAATAAAACATCAATAAAGTTTTATTAATTTATTCAATGTCTTCCCTTACAACAACTGAATCTAAATACTCCGCAGGAGCTGAAATATTTGATTGGTATCGAGCCCACCCAAGGTACCACACAATCTTCATAACATGACCACAACATCCAACTGTGCGTCGCCCTACCAAACAGTTGCAACGATACTCTGCTATACCCCCTCTCCCTGATATACCATTTTCTATTAAAATATAAACATAGTATTGCTTTCTTGATACATGTCTAGACTTGATTTTGCCAAAGCAACGAACGTAGGACTGCGCAGTAAACACTTTGACAGCTGTTATGTCACAATGCGACATTACGTTCCGTTCTACGTATTAGTGCATTCTATATTTACTGTCAACCTATCATTTGCAACTCATTTCGGAATACTTAATCCATATCCCCAGCAAAAAATTATGTTATTGAATAAAAAAGCAAAAAAAATTAAAAAGTATTTACAATAAAATCTAGTGTTTAATAAAAGTAAACGCTTAGTGATAGTGATAAGATGAAACGTGTACCACAGATAAAAATGGGACGGGATTAGATGCGTTCAAAACCTATAAAAGGTAGGAAGGAAATGAGTTTTTTTTTATTACGAAGCTAAATTATTTTACTAGCTCCAATAAAATAAGCTGAACCTCATAATTTAATTTAAACATAAGTTACTATTTTTTGGCATATCAATCATTGGTGGTCGTTTCATATTTTGGTCAGGTCGTATTTGACCGATGTTCTTTAATTACAAGATTTATATAAAACTAAAAAGTCGAAAATAATCTCTATAAAAAAAACTTTTTAGGTAACCACGTTTTTCTAATGAACTACAAAGTAGAAAATATTTTTTCTGATACTCAAAAACTCATGACATGCTGCTGCTGCATCAAGGATATGTAAAACTAAAAACGTGGGGCGCATTTAAGTAATACACACTCACAGTTCAGAAAAGTGAATGACGACTACACTCTGCTTTTGGTCACCATGACATCAGTGACACCAAAATTTTACAGAAAGTATTACTGAAGAGCTTTCTGTCACTAGAGTTTGCTCTAAGGAAATTTCGCTCAGTTTGGCGAACAGTTCCGATTTATCCTTCACACGTTGCTTTAATCTGCGTTAATCTCACTTTGTTGCTATTCATTTCATACTCTGAGGGACAGTAAAAATTCCTTGAGGAAGGGTTATAAAATGCGCCCCCACGTTTTTAGTTTTACATATCCTTGATGCAGCAGCTGCATGTCATGAGTTTTTGAGTGTCAGAAAAAATATTTTCTACTTTGTAATTCATTAGAAAAACGTGGTTATCTAAAAAGTTTTTTTTATAGAGGTTATTTTATTTATTATTATTAGTCTGTTGGTGTCTGTGTGTATGTGTGTGGTGTGTGGGTGTGTATGTGTGTGTAGTGTGTGTGTGTGTGTGTGTGTGTGTGTGTGAGTGCGATTGTGTGTGTATGGATGTGTGTGGTTGCTTTTTTTTTAATTTTTTTTATGGAAGCCAGTTTACCTTGTATTTGATAGAAGATTCTCGACTTCATCGTAGCATAATTTGTTTATCCACTTAATCAGCAACGATTTACATTCTTTAAACGTTTTAGAATGTATATATCTGTATACCGGAAGCAAACAATCAAAAGTCACATTAAGCTAATTATTATTATACACAAAAGCATAAGTCCAGATGAGATAGTATAACTTTGAAGTGATCTGGACTTAAAGCATAATACCGAATTGGAAAGTTTGTATTTTTTTTTATTGGTCTTAAAATAGTATAACACTAAGTAGATCTATAAATGTTTGTTTTAAGGACATTAGAAAGTGAATGTCGAAAAAAATGGACTTAGAATAGTATACCTCCGGTATACAGATATATTTGTTTGTTTATTTTATTATATAAGAAAGATGAGCGTTTGTCGTACTGAATATTTGCAAATTCTGTTTTTACAAGATGTGTGGAAGCAATATTGTGTTTCCTTCTTCTAGCTAATACATTAGGATCAAAGGGTAGGGTTTTGTACTTTTTTAATACTATGTGTATAATATACAATTTTCGGACTGATAATAACTTACTTATTTGGTATAGCTCATAGGTAGGAAAGATCCTTTTTTTGAAGTACATTACTTTTATTAATGTCCGTTGCGCTCTTTCAACCTCGAGGAAACGTGTTTTCCGCGCACCCCCCAGATGGAGATACAATATATTATTACAGATTGAACTAGCGAGATATACACTTCATTTAGAAGATTTTTTGCTGAGTCACTCCTTGGGAATGTGTCGTAATGTTTTAAAAATCCAAATAAATTTTCGTATCCTCGCATTAATTTGCTCGGTTTGAGGATACCATGACAGGCTTTGGTCCAACATGACACCAGGTACTTGACGTGGTTAACTTTACTGATGATTGGACAAGTGCAGTCGTAATCAACCGTCCTCATGCACTCGTGTATTTTAATGTTAATTAGGTTCAGGTTGGACATTTTTATATACTGTGCTACACTTATTTAAGGTGACCACCTGTACATTAAGGTGACCACCTGTACATTAGAATTATTACTAATAATTACGGTGTTAATTATAGAACAAGACTTCGACATACTACTTATGTCTGAGTTTATATAAGCTAATAGCCTCGCTATTTTATGTCTACACCTAATAGGCAGATACCTGCAGATACACTGTATTCCTTGTCGATTTCAACTTATCGATAAACATGTTGGTGTCAAAAAATATAAGTTTGTCACTGTAGTGACTTACTAAGAACTGAATATGCTTATTAAGCATATGTATAAAATTGTTTTTAGGGTTCCGTACCCAAAGGGTAAAAACGGGATCCTATTACTAAGACTTCGCTGTCTGTCTGTCCGTCCGTCTGTCTGTCACCAGGCTGTATCTCAAGAACCGCGATAGCTAGACAGTTGAAATTTTCACAAATTATGTATTTTTGTTGCCGCTATAACAACAAATACTAAAAATAAAATAAATATTTAATGGAAAAAAAAAAAAAAAAACAAAAAAAAAAAAAAAGGGGGGCTCCCATACAAATCCAATACGCCATTTTTTGCCTATTTTTGCTCGATATCAATAAATGGTAACAGGTAGGCACCTAATTTGTGTACCTACTGTTGTTTACCTAGTCAATGGTACGGAAGCCTTCGTGCGCGAGTCCGACTCGCACTTGGCCGGTTTTTTCTTTTTGATAATCTCTCAAAATATGGAAAAGCACACAAAATAATTTGACTACATTAATTTTATCTTTAACATCGCAGTAACACTTAGTGATATCTTCCGTTTTGACCTGAGAACTATTACCTACAAATACAGTAATGTTGGTATTAAAATTATATTGATTACTTGTAATTGATGTCATTATTTCTTTGAAGGGTGTCCGTGGTAAACAATAGTTTTGAGTAGAAATACTCAGGTTGTACTAATTTCCCTAAACCTCTTCCTATACTATCTGAAAACATAACTGATAACAAACTTGACTACTAGGGTAAAACCGGGATAGATGCCGCAATTGGATAGATGCCTCATTTTCAAAAAACCTAACTTCCCAAACTCGCAACTATGAATTAATAGTATAAGTAGGAGCCGCAGTCACCCCGCACCTCAGAGGATTCGCCTGTGGTCGAACATAGACTTATCCTACTAGTTTCGGCATAAGTTTTTCCCGCGCGGACCGTATTTTTATTTTTATCGAGTCTCGGTGTTAGTCACTGCTGCGGTCGCGGGAGACCACGCCCCCGGGATGCCGAAGCCCGGCACACGCGGCTCGTTGGGCCGCGATGCCGGGACCCCGGAGTCCCGCCCGGTGTTGGATCGGACGATGTCTCTGCCGAACATCGGCGATGCGTCGTCCGGTGCACCACCGGCCGGCTCCACCAGAGCGAAGGAGAGGAAGAAAGGAGAAGCAGCCAGCAAGAAGAGTGAGGAGGGAAGGAGAAGCGGGGGGACCAGTGCCGCTGCAGCCGCCGGCCCACCGACGACATCGGCGCCTGCGCGCGTTGCGCCGACGCCGTCGTCGAACCGCCAGCACGCGGTACCCGTCCGCCCCGCCGCGTTCCGCCCGGTGCCGATTCAGGCCCCGGGGCCTGCCGCGTACCCGCCCCGCGCGCCGCAACCGCGCACTGCGGCACCGCCCGCGCGCTCTACCGCGCCCGTGCGTTCTGCCACGTCCGCCGAGCGCGCCGCCGCGGCGCAGCAACAACATTTCCCCGCGCTACCTACGCGCACTACCCCCCCCGCAGCCACCGCGCGTCCCCGCGCACCACCCGCGCGCACCGCCGCCGCGCCACCCGCGCGCTCCGCTGCGCCGCCGCCGCGTTTCGTGTCGCCGCCTGCGCCCTCCGGTGCCGCGATCTTCACGACGCCCAAGACGACCCGAGCTGTGCCAGCTTCGCGCACCGCCGCGCCCGGTCTCCGCCTCTCGCTGGCGGGCCCGGCGATGGCGGAGCGGGAGCGGCCGGCTAGTGCTGGATCGTACATACGTCCGGCACGGATGAGTGCCCAGGCGCCGGACTCACCGCCCAAGTAGCAAAATCGGGTCCTTATAATGGTCTCAAGACTATTTTTTCATGCACTTATAAGATACTTGAAGTATGCTACAAACAAGGATTTGGGCGCAAATATAGGAGCATATATTTCTGTAACGATCTTATAATGAACTTGGATAAAGTCATTAACTCGTATAATATACTTGACGAAAAACAATAGTTTCTATAACAATCTTAGTCTATGCAGTTACAGGCACTAGTGCTTCTATAACGCTTTGACTCCAGTATCTTATGAAACCTATCAATTTTATAATGCGCTTGTAACATACTTGGTTATTTGTTATAAGTACATTATATAGGTATAAACTGTAACGTGCACGTGTTTTGTATTTGAGAAATTTGTTTCTTTTTATATTCCTTACTAATATAAATAATTCCATTAGTATTCATTCGTTTTTAATATAGCTGGTTACTTTGTGAATATAGTGTGGAAACTGGTGGGGAAGTCAAATTTACTGTGAATATGTACCGCATATTGATTTTTTCTTAACGCCTAGAGCAAAATTGAACAATGTGAAGTTGTTGTTAAAATTTAATTTCAATGATTCTTGTGAATATTCGCCATGTTTTAAAAATGCTCTGCATTGAGTACTTTATAGAATCACTATTAGCAAATTAGTACTTATTACAGTTTTGGTAACTATCACTTCTCCTCCATTTTAAAACAAATTAGGGTTCCTCATGAATTGTTTATCAACCTCACCCGTTAAATCTGACTAAGCTTTGATTATTTTTTCGTCCGTCAACTGTTTAAGCAAGTTTACAAGACTTTTATTTGTTTTTAACAAAGTTCGTGCATCTTTGGGTAGAATGTTTTTAATTCTTTTGTATAATATTATTGATAGTTCATTTGGTGTCAAATGCATTATATTCAATTTTATAGCCCAGCTTTGTATATCTTGAAGTAATTCATGATTCTTTTCAGAGTCTGTGTTTTCTTTTATTTCTGAATCATATTCTTCCTCATGGCCTTTTCTTCCTGTTCTTCATGATTAGAATAGCACTCAACAGATACAGCATCATTTTCGACGGAACCCTCCATTACATAATCTGTTGCACTTGACTATGAGATGACAAACTATAATTTGACAAAATGGCTGACGTTTACTTACAAAGTACTTGGTCCAGTAATTTGTAAGCATGTTTGCTCTCATAGCGTATTCGTAACATGCTAACAATCATATAAGAGACTTCGACAAGACGATAATGCCAATACTTATAAGGATCTCTGATAAGTATGTTAAAAGTAAATGTATCCTATAACTGTCCTATAAGTTAATCTTGTAGTAGCTATAGGACTTAGTTATAGCAACCAATGCTCTTGAGTATATTTAGTCTTGTGAAATGCATTTATAAGTATATGAGTCTTATAAGTGTTCTATAAGTTAAACTTGTATTTACTAGAAGACTAAGTTATAGAAGCAAATGCTCCTGAGTAAATTAAGGCTTGTGAAATGCTACTATAAGTAAAATAGTCTACACCAATGCACTTATAAGAATCTTATAAGTGTTAATACACTTATCATATTTTTTTATAAGATTACTTTGCTTGTTGGGCGGCGCCCCCCCGATCCTCCGCCTTCGACTCGCCCGCCATGCTGTCGGCATGCTCTTCGCGCGTAGGGTCGAGCATGTCGCTGGCATCTGCGGGCTCGGCCGCGTCCGGTCGCGGAGACGTGTCTCCGGATACGACGCCGCGACCCGGACGCCGGCCCATCGAGGGAGGAGCAGCCACCGACGCCGCGATGCTATCGCCGGCGTCACCGACGCCCTCGCTGGGGTTCGATTTCGAGTTTCGGCTCGAGCCCAGACCCCAGCGACAGCGGCGAAGGAGAAGCTCGGACGAGACGGCCGACGAGGAGGCGAAGCGGCTCTGTCCTGACCCGTCGCGGCCACAGCGCGATAGCGCGCCGCGGAGTCGGGGCACGCCAGCGTCACCGATGTTCGCTGACGCGGCGCGCCGCTCGCCCCCCGCCTCACCTTCACTGACAACCGCGGGGGTAAGTACGCGTCCTGTACCTTCCCCTGCCCCTCCTGCCACTACCGCACCCTCTGATGCCCCTTCCGGGGCCCCGGCGACGATCCCTGCGAACCAACCGCCGGGGTCGAAGAAGAAGACACCATCCAGGAAGCCCCGCTACCCTCCGCTGGTAGTAGAGAAGCTGCCGAACTGGGCGACGCATTTTCGGGCCATCAGCGTCAAGCTGGGCCGGCCTCCGAACGCTCGTCCATACGGGGATGGAGTTCGCTTCACCCCAGACAGCGAAGAGGAATACAGGCTGGTCCAGCGCTACCTGACGGGACTGGAAAATGACAGCGGCGTCTCTTGGTTCGCGTACTCGCTGCCAGCGGACAAGAACCTGAAGATCGCCATCAGGGGGCTGCCAGCGGACACGGACCCCAAGGAGATCGAGGAGGAACTCCGGGCGTTGGGGTACCAGCCGGAGTATGTGCGCCACATCAAGGGCGCACAAGGACGACCCGGCTGTGTATTTCACGCCATCCTGAAGAAGACCCCCGACGTCCGAGCGATCTTTGACACCACCGTGTTTATGTACATGCGGGGTGTCAAGATCGAGGCATGGAGAGGGAAACGTGGGCCCGCACAGTGCCACCGGTGCCAACGGTTCAGACACAGTTCGCACCAGTGTCACCGCCCGCTCGCTTGTGTGCGATGCGGGGGCGAGCACGCGGCACGGGACTGTCCGCGCCCGCGGGAAGAGCCGGCCACCTGCGTGAATTGCGGGGGGCTGCATCCCGCGTGCAACAACAAGTGCCCTGTATACCAGGCAGAGTCCCGGAATAAGCGAGCGGGGACCGCCGCCATCACAACAGCTGCACGCCGGCCCCTTGTGGCCACCGAGAGGCTACCAGCGGGGCCGGAAGAGGCCCCAAGCACGACGCTTATGGCGGCGGCGAACGGGCCCACTGACAGGACCAATGCCACCTCCTCGAAGCGGAGGAAGAAGAGGAGAGGGGGGAAAGGAAAGGGGAAGAAGCCCAACCCCCCCCCCCGCGACCCAGGAAGAGAAGCTTACGGCCGCCCCTGCCTTAGACGGGGCGCAGGTTGTAAACAAAACAAAGAAAATAGTCACTAGTACCGGTGGCGCCGGCAGAGCGCCGCGAGATAATGCGGAACTAACTCAAGAAAAGTTCCGCATTCCAACAAGAGGTGTCGCCACCGGTACCAAAACAAATATTAACAATGAAGAAACCCGAATGACCAACAAAGAGTTCACAACCTGCGCCATCAAATTATTGATGGACCTAATTAAGGCGATAAGGCAGGGACAAGAGATAGAGACGGTCATCCTTGACGGTCTGGCCACGTTACTAACTTTGTATCATGGCTAGACCGTTAAGGATGATACACTGGAATGCCCGCGGCCTTAAGAATAAGGTCGCCCTCCTCCGCCATCTCCTTCGGGAACAAGACATCGACGTGGCGCTCATAAGCGAGACGCTCCTGGGACCCGAAGATAGGGTTAGGTTCCCGGGATATCTCGCTTACAGGAAGGACGAAAGGTCGGCCCACACCCGGTACCGTGGTCTGGTGGTACTGGTGAGGCGAAGAGTCGTCCATCAGGAACTCCCCTTGCCGTCGCTCAACACTTTTTACGCGCTGGGTGTACAGCTGCACATTGCCGGCGAGGATATTAAGATCTACGCCGTCTACAAGCCGCCCGCAGCTCCATTGGACATGACAGAGCTGCGGGCCCTATTAGAACCTGCATCCAATACAGGCGCCACTATCCTCGCCGGTGACTTGAATTCAAAGCACCCAGCGTGGAACTCAGCAAGTACGAATACCCAGGGGAGACGGCTCTTCGCGGACGCGGAAGCCTTCGGGTATACGGTGTCCGGCCCGGAGACACCCACCCACTACCCGGACACAACCAGATACTCACCGGACGTGCTGGACATCGTAGTCCACCGAGGGCTACACTGCCAGATAACGCAGCAAGTGATTGACGACGAGTTACAATCTGACCACCTACCTGTACTCGTCGTCATATCGGGAATGCCGGCCCGACTGAAGCCAATAGCGCCACGTCGTACCACGGACTGGAACAAGTTCCGAGAGAAAGTAGAGACCACTACGCCGACTCGGCCTATCGTCACCGCCGCGGACGTAGAACAAGCGGCGGACGATGTCACTGCTTGCATACAAAGCGCCTTGCAACCGGCGACTAGCACGCAGCCGCAGGGAGAGAGGGCTACTGCCGCCCCTGCCGGCGCACATTAGCGCAATGATCGCCGTCAAGAGGCGCGTTCGCAAGCAGTGGCAACAACTAAGATGCCCGACAATAAAGAGGGAACTCAACCGTCTCGCGGAGAGGGTGAAGGCCGAGTTACAGGCGCACACCGCCGCGGGCTGGGAGGAACGGATTGACGCCACGACGGACAGCTGGCCGTCGATTTATAAACTCTGCGGCCAGCTTACGAGTACCCCAGCCCCGGTGCGACCGCTGCTCAACAGCGACGGGGCGCTTAAGTACGTAGCGGAGGACCGGGCGGAGGTCTTCGCCGAGCACCTGGAGCGTCCGTTCCGCCCCAACTCGACCCACGACATCGAACATGTCGCAGCAGTCGAGAAACACCTGGGAGACTACTTCGCAACGCCGATAGCTCCCGATGAAGATACTATTTATTTCTCGCCGGGCGCAATCCGACGCGCCATCCTTAAGACGAAGCCCAGGAAGGCCCCCGGTGCTGACGGTATCACCAATACAGCGCTGCGCCACCTGCCGTACCGTATGGTAGCGGCGCTGGCGCGCCTGTTTACGAGGATACTGCGTCTCCAAGGTGTTCGAAGCACTCCTGCTGCGACATCTCCTACCACACATTGCGCCGCGCCCAGAGCAGTTTGGGTTCCGGGCGGAGCATAGCACGACGCTCCAGCTGTCGAGGGTACTGCACCACCTCGCAGCCGCAGCCAACAAGAAGGAATACTCGGTGGCAGTATTCCTCGACATGGAGAAGGCCTTCGACCGTGTGTGGCACGACGGCCTTATATACAAGATGGCCACCTCCGACGCGCCCCGTCGCGTTGTTAAAGTGGTCTCTACTTTTCTCTCCCACAGGACATTTAGGGTGGTGGTCGACGGAGCGCTGTCTAGCGCCCGCCCGGTGCTCGCAGGCGTGCCGCAAGGTAGCTGCGTCTCGCCGGCGTGTTACTCACGTTACACCGACGACATCCCCACAACCCCAGAGTCGACGCTCGCGCTGTACGCTGACTACGCCGCGTACATTACTACCTCGCTTAACGCGAAGTACGCGGCCGTCAAAATGCAGCGCGCCCTGGACCTCCTTCCCGACTGGCTGGCAAAGTGGCGGCTGTCGGTTAACGTGGGTAAGACGCAGGCGATGGTCACCGGGTTTGCGCCCCTCCCACCACCCTTGCAGCTGCAAGGAGTCGACATCGATTGGTCGTCCCGGGTCAAGTACTTGGGTGTGACCATCGACCGTCGGCTCACGATGGGGCAACATGTCCGCAACGTCGCCGCGCAGGGTAGGGTCGCCCGCAACCTGCTCCGCTCCGTGCTCTCGTCCCGCATCCCGGCGCGCGTCAAGTTGGGCGTGTACAAAACGTACGTGCGCCCAATCTTGACGTACGCCGCCCCGGCATGGTTCGCCCTCACGTGCGAGTCGAGCCGGAAGCTGCTCCGCGCGCAACAGAGTCTTGCGCTGCGGACCATTGTTGACGCTCCTCGTTTCGTGAGGAACGATGTCCTTGCCCGGGACCTCGGGATCGAGAGCCTGGACGAGTTTGTGCGGCGCCTCGCGAAGGGAATGTTCGCGCGTGCCGACGCATCCGCTTGGCCTCATGTCAAGCAGATAGCGCCCTGGCATGCGCGCCCCCCCGACGCGAGACCCCTGCCCCGCGACCTGTTAGCGAACAATTGACCCCATCCCCCGGACTGGACTTCCGAGTAAGCTGCACACAGGTTACACGCGGCTTACTCGACTCAACTGAACTCCACATTCACCTACATGCACCCGTTGCGTAGCGTGTTCTAAGTTAATATAGGCACGCTACGTCATCGCACCACAGACAAACATGTCTAAACATTCGCCTAAACTCACACGCGAAGGCGCCGCGCGGGCGGCGATTCGCGTTGACACTGAGCGGTGTTACACACAACACAATACCGCTCACACACGCACGACGACTCCTTAGCCCGGACCGTAACCGGCTAGCTCTGGAAGCGGGGCGGGCGGGGGTCATACACCTAACTCTGTAGGAGCGTCGAGTCAGCACCTTCGCCGCTGGTCGTCTTCGTCGGGCCTCCCCCAGGTAACTGGGGGTCTCACCTGGCGGGGACAGACCGCCGAGGTGTCGTGAAGAAAGCGACGCTATGTTATTAGCGTCGCGGCGCGCCTACAGAAATACATATAGCAATCACACATATGGGTGCGCGTAGCTACGCGCACCCAATAAGCCGCAAAGCATCTGTTGCGCACATTACGCGGGGCCCGTATTGACGGGTCCAAAACATGCCTCCGCGGCCAGAGGGCAAAGCGCCCTGGCACCGCTCGCCACGCCCCCTTGCGGGGGCGTCGCGACTTCCAAGAGCGTCCGCACCTCAATTAATGTCCCCTGGCTGTCATACGGTGAGGACGCGTTTCGCTCGTGTGTGCAATCATCTCCGCGGCGAACTTCACGAACACGTCAAAGATTTAAAGGTTAGTATTTGCCATTGTATAACTTTATAAGTAGTACTACATTCCATTATATTTTTTATTACATCAATGTACTGGTTCATTAAGTGTTCATCTGGGTGTTAATAGTTGCACTTTTGTTTTTAATTTATTAAAAAAATACTTTGGCATCTATCCCTATCATAAAGGATAGTTGCCCTGATTTTTCGAGGTATAGGTGCCCTTAGGGGCATCTATCCCTCCATACACTATAATTGTGTCAGTGCATACTTTAAAAATATTTTTGTGTTCTGTTATATTTTTTTTTATTTTTTTTTTATATTTGCACTCTTTACTTGTGGCAGAACCATGCCACGAAAATACAAAAGAAAGGAAGGAGTGCGAGCTCGAGTATGTTCTTGGACTGTAGAACAACTACAGTCAGCTTTCGATGAAATGGACAAAAAAACCGTGGGGATAAATGAAATATCCCGACAATTTGGGATTCCATCGAGAACATTGCGAAGACGTTATGCTGCTAAAAATACAACGAAGTTGACATCGGTGATTCTACAATTGCAGAGATTTTAGATACCGATATAGAACAAGAAACACCTTCAAAAATTCTAATAGATGCATCACCTATACCAAAAATTCCTTTGACCATGGCTAAGAGGGCAAAACAATCAGCAGATATTTTGAATTCAAAAGAAAATATAAAACAAAAGAAGGATGTGGCTGAAAGAAAGGAAAAACAAATAAAAACTAAGTTAGATAAGAAAAACAAGACTGAAACTACCACAGAAAAAAGAGAACTTAAGAAATCTAAAAAAGGAACCACTAACAAAGAACAAGACGACAAAAATAAAAAAATAAACAAAATCGTAAACATTATTGTAGTGAAAACGACGATGACGACCTAACTGATTTGGGTGATAAAGAAAATGATAATTACTTAAAAGTAAACCAGAACCGAACATCACTAAAAAGACAAATTATTTACAGTAGCAGCGAAGATGAAGACACTCCACCTAACTATGAAATGAAAGGAAATAAAACTAAAGGTTTGCCCGTAAAGAATACTAAGAGAGATGGACAGGATAACCCTAAAGATACAAATAAAGAAGTCATAGGCATAGAAGTCTAAATCAGATTGGATTCAATGTGTGATGTGTCAGAACTGGTTACATGAAACTTGTACACTTTTCAGAAATTTTTGATCAAGATGTGGAAAACTGAAAGCACTATCCGGTTCAACTACATTTAAGTAGGATTAGGAATGATCTCTTTATTGTGTTATTTTAATTTTATAAAAAGTATGATTATGCATGTTGACACTTAATAATTAATGTACATAATAACAACTAAGAATTCATATTTTTGTTGAACAAATGTTTTTGAAATTTTATTATGTTTGTTTGTGTCGTATTAGAATTATTTTATAACGGTAACAATTAAAACATTAAAAAAATGTTTTTTCGTAATTCGACCTCATATTTGGTTGGGATTTTCGTTTACACAGTATAAAGGGCATCTATCCCGCACTGCAGGCATCTATCCTTCTTAGTATTTTCATGGTAGGGCAACTATCCATACAGGTAGGCATCTATCCTCAAAAAAAGTGTTCCACAAAAAGCTAAATACTGCAAAATTTATTATTGGTAGGTCAAATAATAATAATTATAATTCAACATAAATGATTAAACTAGCTACACTCATAGAAATTAGTCATATAAAATTAATATTTTTTAAATAAGAAGGCTATTTCAAAAAGTGGGGCATCTATCCCGGTTTTACCGTACAAGAGAAAACACTACTAGCTCCTGACTGTACCACTTGAGATAATTCTTGCACAATATCAGGTATATTATCTTGGTTGGGGATA
Organism: Dryobotodes eremita; assembly: GCA_917490735.1. NCBI lineage: Eukaryota > Metazoa > Arthropoda > Insecta > Lepidoptera > Noctuidae > Dryobotodes > Dryobotodes eremita. Next base: position 130,333 of record OU823266.1, read on the forward strand.
CAGTCCAGAGCACTCCCAACTAGGGACGGGTCCTCCGTTGCCAGTCCACTCTGTCTACCAACTCATTTGTAGCAAGGATGTGTTCCTTAATTCGGTGACGAGCATTCTTACAGCTAAGTGGAAATAAAAATGCATAATAATAGTATTTCAATTTGTATTGTACAATTACTTATTTTTATAACAATCATCATAATATTTCATACATTTAAGAGGGTATCTGATACTTATAAAATATGTAGGCAACGTTCAAATTTAAAAAAACTTTTAGTATAATGCATATTATAAATGTTTGATTTCCTAAAACTACTTTCAAATCCATTTCTTCATAAACTACTGGACCTACTGAAGATGTATTAAAAAAATATAAATAATTTAAGTATAAAAATAGGGGTCCGCCAATGTTGGGAGCAGGGTCCAAGATCCAACTGATGGCAGCGCTCAAGAGACAGGATCTCTTTAAATCTTAACGTCTAGTATTGAGAGTTGACAAAGTTGATTAACACGAATGGTAAAAAAGCGTTAGTCCCAACCCACATTTCATCCATGTAAAGACTCGAACTAGCTAATATGTTCATTTAAGTCAAATAGTAAAACAAAAATACGCCCGATAAATGAGCCAAAAATACTCATTTGCAAAAAATCACTTTTGCGGATCTATAGAGTTGTCGGTGACGTCCATGTTCTCGACGGTGATCTCGTGCCACATGGAGTTATAGTTGTTGAATGTCTTGGAGGGGTAGCGGTAAAACTTGCCGAAGTGCGGCTCGGCGTACTTCTCGAACTTCTTCCACTCCCACTCCTCGTACTTCCAGGACTCGTCCTTCACGAAGAACAAGATCTTGCGCATCCACTGCGGCACGAAGTAGTTCATGTAGAAGAAGCGCTTCTTCCACACCTTGTGCGTCGCCACGTAATTATTTCTCTTGCCTCCTAACCAGTCTGGAAGACTGAAAAACAATACTTTTTAGCCTGTGCAGGGATATTGGTGGCTGCTCCACCCAATGTAACAGTTGGTAGGATTAACCGATGGTCGTGATATGGAAACATTGAGGATAGCTCTAAGAAAAGAGGTCGAAGACCAAAGAAAAGATTAATGGGTTGTGTGGAAGATCATATGGCTAGGAAAGAAGTGAATTTTTTGATGACGGCTTAATAGCCGTGTGTGTGTGAGGCGTATAGAAGAAAAATACGTACTGCGCCGACCACAAACCAATTGGGATAAAGGAAGAAGGACGATGATGGATGATGTGATACTCGTCAACTCACAGGCTGATGTGGCGCACAGCCTAGCGGTACATGTTCATTTATTTATTTAAGTTTACATGCACAACATTACAGAATAGAATCCCAAGGCGTTGTACAGAGCAATTTACAAACAAAAAAGTAACACACATACCTATTTAAGTAGCTTAGGTAAAATATTTTTTTTTTAATACGTAAACACGAGAAAATAGCAAAATGAACATTCAAAACACAATACAATAACACTTGTAAAATAAACAAAATGCAAAAGAAATGCATAGAAGTAAAAAAAAAACATTATATAAATTGATCTTTCATCCAATTCTCACAAAACTCGTACACATCTATCTGTCTCCCGGCAAACAAGTCACACTCCGGTGTTGATGTTAGAAGAGCATTGAGCATAGTGAGGGCCGAACACGGATATCTATGGGGCCGGACGAGGGGCGAGTGAGCTCTTGATACTGTGCGTGCTGACGGCCCGGCTAGTAGTCGTTGACTTCGAAATGTTTCAAATCTTAGGTCACACATATGTTTGAAAGTAAAGTAAGAAAGAAAGAAAAATATTTTATTTGGGACACGCACAGGAAATACAAAGAGTAAAAAATAAAAAAGAAGCATTTAAAATTAACAAAATTAACAATAAAAAAAACAACAATAAACAAGTAAAAAACCTGTGTGAGGCCAAAAAGGCTCCTATCTCAGCATTATGCTGCAACATAAAAAAAAAAATGTACCGCAGCGCTAGTATTCTGATAGGGCCCGCTGTGATGCCGCGGACACACCTACGGACATCTTTATATCCCACTAGGGGATTATTAATAAATAAATAAAAAATAAAAAAATATTATAAGAAAATAAAGCAATAGAAAATTATTTAGAAGTGAGAGAGTGAAAATAAATAAATAGGTAAATACACGTTATGTGTCTAACATCCCAACCGCAGCTAACAAAAGAGCTGATGACCTTGAAGCGGCTATGCCGATTTTAATAAAACATGTCTAAGAACCACTGCTAGAAAACCTGCTTTCAAATAAAAAAACGCATTTAAATCGGTTCACCCGTTTAAGAGCTACGGTGCCACAGACAGACACACACACACGCATACATAGCGGTCAAACATATAAAACCCTCTTTTTGCATCGGGGGTTAAAAACGAAAAAACAAGACGACGTACAAATATATGAATGCAACTCATGTAAGACTTAACCTAAAGTGTTATGTCGAGGTCGTTTATTTAAGGTGTGGTGATTGTATGGGATTTATATTATTTGAAACGTTGTGTCTGAGGGCAGACAGTGTGTAGGATGACAGAGTGTGGAATAAATTTTGAGTAGAAGGGAACGTATGCAGATGTGCCAGTGAAAGGTGAATAAGAGTGAAAGAGAGAGAGAGAAAAAAGTAAGATGGCGAGACGTGCAGGGGACGATACACGAGATGAGACGTGTTAGCATAAGTTTTTTTAAGCTTACATCAAAGTGATTCTATTATTTCACCACACGATCCCACAGTTATTAGATTAGGGAAAATGTGTGTTCTCCTATTGGTTGGTTGAATATTTTGAATGTCGTAGCATAGCAATAAATTGTAGGACCTAAGATAATAATGTAAGGCAGGATTTTCAATCAATAAATGAGCATTTATTCTCTACAATATTCGACTATCATTTCACTAATCCTTCTGAACCCAACACATTGAATGTCACTAATTATTTCTGCTGTAACCAAACCGGATAACGCCTACATGATTTCCTAGGTCTGTGTTTTTTCGGTACACATTCATCAAAAATTCTGACCAAGATGTTATAGAAATACTCTACAGCAGCGTCAACATCGCGAGCGAAAATAACCTCTTGTTGGTGTAGTAGTGCGCCATGCCGGGGAGCAGGTGTGGGTAGGCCTCGCGCATATCTTGCAGGTAGTTGTGTGATACTCACAGGCTGAGGTGGCGCATGGCCCAACGGTACATGTTGGTGTAGTAGTGCGCCATGCCGGGGAGCAGGTGTGGGTAGGCCTCGCGCACATCCTGCAGGTAGTTGTGTGATACTCACAGGCTGAGGTGGCGCATGGCCCAACGATACATGTTGGTGTAGTAGTGCGCCATGCCGGGGAGCAGGTGTGGGTAGGCCTCGCGCATATCTTGCAGGTAGTTGTGTGATACTCACAGGCTGAGGTGGCGCATGGCTCAACGGTACATGTTGGTGTAGTAGTGCGCCATGCCGGGGAGCAGGTGTGGGTAGGCCTCGCGCATATCTTGCAGGTAGTTGTGTGATACTCACAGGCTGAGGTGGCGCATGGCCCAACGGTACATGTTGGTGTAGTAGTGCGCCATGCCGGGGAGCAGGTGTGGGTAGGCCTCGCGCATATCTTGCAGGTAGTTGTGTGATACTCACAGGCTGAGGTGGCGCAAGGCCCAACGGTACATGTTGGTATAGTAGTGCGCCATGCCAGGGTGCAGGTGTGGGTAGGCCTCGCGCACATCCTGCAGGTAGCTGGCCAGCGCCGCGACGGTGAGCCCCGCTTGGTAGCCGTCGATAATCACCACGTACCCGTTGGCAACGTTGTCCCACGTCGGCTTGTGTACGGTCCGCGGGTAATCTGATGGACGACCAAATTTTTAGCTCTTGTATCCAAGTATTTTTATTTCCAAGTGCAAAAATTTAGACGTAAAAAAATTAAGCAAATTATACAGTCAAATGGGTAATATGCAACAGGCTTATTATTTGTTTTAGTCTCCGGACATAAATCTTGAATTCATATTTATTGTATAAACTTTAACTTAAAGGCTCGTGAAGACGGGCGTAATAAATAAATCTCGCGACGACTCGTCCCGCCCGCGACGCGACGCGAGACAAAAGAATATAAATGGCGGTGCCATCATAGCTAAGCTCACCTTGCTCGACGAAGCGCACGCCCGCGCCGTAGCTGATACGGCGCGGGCGTGCGCTTCGTCGAGCAAGGTGGTTTAAAGCTACAGGCTCAGGCCTGTAGCTTTAAATTCCCTGCATAATAATTATTCTCTAAATAATTCGATCCAGCTTGTCCCACCTTGCTGTCCTCACCCCAGCGACGCCCTAAGCCGAGGTCCGTACCCCACAGGGAGTGCCCTTAGCGTGCGGTCGCTTTGTAATATAAGAAATTCGCCCCTAGCTGGAGGCTTTGAGTTAGCTTAAGGCAACCACAGGATAGTCCGGTTAAGTAGTGACGACCTCTCAAGGTCAACTACGAGAGGCCATTTAAAAAAAAATGCTGAGCTCATTCGTAGATGATCTTCGTCAGAGGACGAAAGCAGGTCTGTACGTGTTTGCTGAGCGTGGGGTCATAGGTTCGATTCCCCGGTCGGTCGACATAACCCAACCTAACCTAAGTAGGTAGTAGGTATCTGCTCTTGACCACACAAGCACGAACGACAAAACTGGCGAATTCGGACGTGCTAAGTGACTTAGGTAGGCGTAATTTATTTATTTTTTGCGGACTCTTAGCTATCAATTTATTTGATTTCGTAAAAGTAACTTTTACTTTTACTTATAGCGTTTTAATTCTTTGTCGAGTTTTATATACCATTGCCTCCCTGTCTGCTTGAATCCGTACAATGCTTTGATAAGACAGCAAACTTTTTCTTTTGGAATGCTCTTAATGTCTTTTAGCATCTATTTTTTCTTATTGTAGATTGTTATATCATCTTTTGTACTTTTTTCGACCATAATTTCTGTCAGGTATTCTTCCAAGTAGTCAGGGTATTTCATAACTTCCTTTTGTTCCAGTTCACCGTTTAGGTAGGCGGTTGTTACGTCCATTTGGTTCAATTTTAACCCTTCTTCTACAGCTGTACCGATGACAGATCTAATTGAGCTTAACTTCGCAACGGGTGCGTATGTTTCATTAAAGTCGATCCCTGGTCGCTGTGTAAAGCCTCGTGCTACAAGTCTGGCTTTTCTTGTGACGCTATCATCAGATCCTATTTTATTTCGTAAGACCATCTTGTAGTCCACGACTTTCATATCGATGATTTTTTTTTCACGTCCCCTTTTTAACATGCGCTTTGATTTCAGCTTTTATGGCCTGATGCCAATACTCATCATTTTCATTTTCATCAGAGAGATAAGATATCCCTGTGAGTAAGTTACTTTCTTCAGAATCACCTAATATAAAATCCTTAGTCCATGCTGGTGGGTACCTTTCTCTTTGTGGCCTCCCATTTTCTGGTACTTGTACAGTCTCAGATGCGTCATCAAATAAATCAATTTGTCTGCGTCGTCATTTTGACTGCCAGGATTTTGCCGTGTCGACGATGATCAGATGACGCCGTGTACATCCCTTTATCGCTTAGTGCGCAGTACGCGGCGCTCAAGATGCAGCGCGCCCTCGACCTTCTTCCCGAGTGGCTGTCGAAGTGGCGGCTGTCAGTGAACGTGGGTAAGACGCAGGCGATGGTCACCGGAGTGGCACCTCTCCCACCACCCTTGAGACTACAAGGAGCCAACGTCGAGTGGTCACCCCGGGTCAAGTACCTGGGTACCATCATCGACCACCGGCTCACGATGGGGCCACATGTCCGCAAGGTCGGCGCACAAGGTAGGGTTGCCCGCAACTTCCTTCGACCAGTGCTGTCGTTCCATAACCGGCGCACGTCAAATTGAGCATGTACAAGTTGTACGTGCACCCAGTCTTGACTTACGCCGCCCCAGCATGGTTCGCCTTCACGAGCGAGTCGAACCGGAAGCTGCTCCACGCGCAACAAAACCTTGGGCTACAGACCATAGTTGAGGTTCCTCGTTTCGTGAGGAACGATGTTATCGTCTTGGACCTCGGGATTGAGAGTCTGGATGAGCTTGTGCGGCGTCTCGCGAAATAAATTTTCGCGCGTGCCGACGCATCTGCTTGGCCCCATGTCAAGCAGATAGCGCCCTGGCATGCGCACCCCCTGACGCGAGACCCTACTCCACGATCTGTTAGCGGACGACTGACCCCATCGTACCAGACTGAACGACCGAGTAAGTTGTTCACAGGTTACACGCAGCTTACTCGAAACAACTGCACTCTACATACAACAACATGCATCCGTTGCGTAGCGTGTGCTAGGTCAATATAGGCACGTTACGTTAACGAGATACAGACATTCATCTCTATACAGGTGCCTAAACTCAGACGTGAATGCGCTGCACGGGCGGCGATTCACGTAGACACTGAGCAGTGTTACTCAGTACAATACCGCTCACATACACACGACGGCTGCTTTGCCCGGACCGTGACCGGCTAGCTCTGGAACCGGGACGGGCGGGAGCCGTACACCTGATTATGTAGGAGCGTCGAGTCGGTAGCCTCGTCGCTGGTCGTCTCTCACCGAGCCTGCCCCAGGTAACTGGGTTTCTCATATGGCGGGGACAGACCGCCGAGGTGTCGTGAAGAAAGCGGCGCTGTGTATCAGCGTCGTAACGCGCCTAAAGATAACAAATAGCAATCATCCACATGAACGCGCGTAGCTAAGCGTGCTCAAAGAGGCCACAAACCAACCAGATGCGAACAAAATGAAGGGCCCGTATTTACGGCACCCAGAGTTGAAACCGCGGCCAAGGGCGAAAGCCTTGGCACGGATTTCCAAGTAGTTATAATCGTTCCTTTTACCGGATCATCGCCTATCTTATACATTGAACCCCTTGTGTTAGGGTGAGTACTTTATTGTGTTATATGGTTAATCTGTGTCTCGGTAGCCGCGTCCTATCTTGAGTAATTATACCTTTTGAAGTGGCTGCCGGCAATGTAAGTTTTCGGTAACCTAATTTACTATGTGGGTCATTATCAGGAGACTCATTATTTGCTTGATTTCGGTGTCATTTTTTCTTTTAAATGACCGCGTTACAAACATGAAATATCAAATCTAGAGTTAATTTAAAACATATTAGTAGTAGAGGGAATCAAATAGACCGAATGGATATGAAATGATTTAATTTTTTTTAAATGGTGTCCACCGAAATCAATATTCTTATCACCGAAATCAAATATATCAAATAATTTATATTTCAAAGACTTTATTACATTAAATGTAATTAAAAATAGTAGGTAGTCTTAAACTAACGATATAGGAACTTACAAAAAGTTGAGATCTAACTTAATCACAGACAGTTTACTTATTGATAAAAATCACTACAAAAATCACTTAAAAATCAGTCTTTTCAACAGCATCAACAATTATAGAAGGCACTTACTTAACTAATAATATTTGTATTTTTATTTAAAATATTACTTTGCCTGTTGATTTTAACACAATTAAAGTAATACGTTTTTAGGTATATTAAGCACCCTGCATTAAATTAAAAATGTAATAAAAACTTACAAAAACTTTATATTACATTATCAATCCTTAATTAAAAAATGTTATATTCTTCGTCACTGCTTTCTTTGGAATTTACAATTTTGGAGAATACTTCATTCATTACTATCGGAGCAATATTTTCACAATCTGTTGACACACGTGTCCAGAAGCTATCACTTTCATGCAATCCAATGTCTGAAGTTGGGAAGGTATGGGACAGGCGCTGCTTGGTTTCATAGAATTCATCAGCAAGATCAATAGAATAGCTACTACCAGGTTGAATCAGAATATTTGATAAAATTTGAGGTTTATTAGATTTAGCTCCACCGACTCCACTCCCTTTTTTGTCTTGACTTGACTTTTTAATCAGGTCCATCTTGTCACTCTTGTTCTTGTTGGTTCTATCAGTCAGCAGTCTGTCAGTTTGCTCACCTATGATGTATGTATAATCCTACATGATACCCATGTTCACACGACACTGAATTATTTTTACAGTCACCTTCGGCGCAACTCATTTTTCTCATCGATAGTTGGTTAGGTTCATTGGCGTTCCATACTGCCTGATGAACTTTCATAGTCCCTGAAAATTGCTTGAGATCGGATGGAATCAACAGCTCTTTTTCATAAATACCGGAATCGTTAATAGTTTTCTTTTAATACCTTGAACAGATTTCAGATGAGTCATCAATGATGATAAGCTTGTGATATCATTGCCTTGAGCAACTATTCGATCAGCTGTTCTTTTGAGGGTTGCACCGACACCATCTGGGGCTCCTTTTCCATGGCCGCTTTCTGTATAATTCCATGTAATACTGGTCAAACTGGGAAGGTACCAGTGGAGTTTGCTGATTATATAAAACATTTTACGATTTCGGTACTGGCCCGACGGACTATCAGAAATGAAATGTAGTATACGAATATTCAGATTTTCATCTTCTATGAATTTTAATATTTAAAGTAAATGCTCCCAAATGGCTGGTGCGTCATGGCGTAAAGACTCTGATAATGTACATATCGACTGAACTTTCAAAAGTCCATTTTTACGATAGTAAATGACCACGGTGTGCAGGGTTATTTGTTGGCGGTTACCCCCAAAATGAATGGCTTGAATCTCAGTAGCGTATTTTGTGCTGTAATTTTCACTAAAGTCGCAGTGAATTATGCACTCTTCATCAGTGAGATCGCTTTTCATTTTTTTAATGAACCTGTTCTGTGCGATCATAACTCCACAGTGAGTCATGTATGGAGGTAACATTTTTTCAAATTTTAAAATGGTGTCTCTAGGGAAAGCATTTATTTTATCTTTCGCTGTGTGAATGGTGTTTTTTGTTACTCCATTCTTGGAATAAGTTCTTTTACTTTTTTGCCAAGTCCAGTAAAATAATACTTCAGCGTTATTGAATTCTTTATAGATTAAGCTTTTATCTTTGCAGTCATCGCATTTCCCTGTTAAACATGACACATTCGTAGAGTCACAGCACAGTGATGACAAAATATGTTTGGTAGATTTTTCTTGAATTAAGTTGTTTTTTCTTAACGCAGCCACCATTAAGTCCATATTTTCATGTTCAATACAAAGACAGGTTTCTCGTTTATTTACAGTAGGTTTCAGTATCCAAAACGGTCGCTTTTTGCAAAAACTGGAGTAACTAATTTTATTTTGGGGATTTGTTTGCTTAAACTTAGTATATAAGTCTATTAATGAATCATTTAAGTAGCGTCTTTGTTTTTTATCCTTTTTCTTGGTAATGAACTCCTTTTTTCCAGAACACATACGACTGTTTTCATCTTCTTCAAGAAAAGTTTTAATGTCCTCTTCCACATTATTTTTAATTGTTTTTATAGCGTCTGATTCGCTTTGTTGTTTCATATCTTCAGTATTGGTTTTACTTGTAGGTTCATATTTTCTTAATGCAGCACTTTGGTGTTTTAATCTATATATCTGTTTTCGTTGTCGTTCGTTGACAGTCTTCAATTCATCAATCTTCTTTTTCTGTAACTGATACATTTTGTTCATGCGGTATTTAAGTCTACGTATAATAACTTTGGTATTTAGTTTCTTGTTAGCTGGAGTTGGAGGAAATTCCTTTTCAATCACACGAACTGCTGATCTGGTACATGGCTTTGAAGTTGTACTTACGTCACTAGATGGACTCAATGGTTCCGGTCATGTCTCGGTAAGCCTTAACACGCTGAGGTAAAGGAGATGAAACGACCGATGAACTTGATGGTAGCAAATCAACATAGGAACATACTTCAGTTTGAAGCGCTCGTGATCGTTTTGGTTGTGAACGTGAAGTCACTAAAGGATCGTCAGTTTCGTCGGTTACTTCTGGTACGATTATTAAATCCTCTTCAAGACACCTCATCTCTTTGCGTCTTTTTTTCAAATTGTGTTTGTTGGAAGACATTCTACTTCTCTCCCTAAAAATTCTTTGTTGGCGAGGCTCTAATTCACTTACAGGCTTTATCTTTCCTTCATTCTTCCTTTTATAATACCGTTGCCTATCTTTCTCTTTGTGCACTGCGTAAAGCTCTGGATCACTCTTGATGCGAGCTTTCCGACGTCGTTCAGCCAATCTCTTTTTAACCAACCGATCTTCTTTTGAATCTGCCATAATCACAATACTGAAACAAGATGAGAGGTCATGAGAAAGTCAAATAAACGATCTTAAAATGTAAGTAAATGACTATTGATTGATTTCGGTGACTATAAAATTGATTTCGGTGCACCTATTTCCACCGAAAACACTGAAATCAATGCCACTGAAATCAAAATAATTAGCAAAATCCTAGATATTTTCAAAAGTAGCCCGAATTTTTCATATTAATCTCTTTTATTGAAATCGAATACACATAAGACATACTTTTATTATAATTTAAAAATATTAATTCAAATAGCTGTGGATAAAATAGATTCACCGAAATCAATTTTAAGGGTATACCAAGCCACCGAAAACGATTACGTACCTGAATAAAAGAGTGGCACGGAGACGCACAGACGTGTTATCCTTACCACCGATGCGGCGCGACTGACAGTTTGTATTACTCGAACAACTATTCTCGCAGTCACTAGAATACAGGATATATGAACGGATCGGTGCGCGCCACTGATATCAATTCTAAACGTCGGACGCGAAGACAACCAGTTGTAACTTGTCTACTAAGGCCTATTACGGCGTATAAATATTATAAATTGAGTTAATAACTATCTAGTTGTTTGTGAACACATGCAAAATAGTGTCATGTATTGTAGAAAAAATGATAAAAAATATTTTCCGCCACAATACGGGGCCGGACGCGACACCGAGGTCAATATTTTGGAGGTTTTTATTTTTTTAAACTACTTTATATTGAATTTATTTAAAAAATAACACAGGCCCCTCCTACTATTTTGATCGTATCTGTTATAGAAAAAAATATCAAGTTGTTAGTTACCCATTTCGTACTGGATTTCGACCCGGACACGCGTATTTGAACCGGCTGAGAATGACCCATGTGTATTCTATTCCACTGTCCTTACATTGTACAATCACGCTGGCATGCTTGCCACGCTGCCTGCCACGCTGCTTGCTCAATTGCCTTGCCACATGTGTGATGTTAACGCCTATGGTTCAAGGCAACGTCCATAGCTTAACCTTGTGCTCACTTCATGCTGAATCACTTTAAACCACTGCGATGTGCGAGCTTCCCTCGCCTTCCACCTTCACACGTTTTGCTTTGGCTATAGCAACTTCTGCCTGACTAGGAAACACTGCACGCATCGCATGACGTTACGGGAATCTTTCCTGAAACTTACGGGCGCCCCCTTTACGCTATTTTCAGGGTTCTTTAAGGCGACTGATCTTCGACGACGACTTCCGGTCCGAAGCCTCTTCAAACGTCCGGACGAATGCACTAACCGCATTCACGCTAACGACGGGGCAGGTCTGTCTGTCCACACCACACTGCTCGCTATGACGGAGCCACAGCGGGTGTTGTGTGAACGCCTGCTTATTCACCCGCTCTGCTCGCTTTGACGCAGTCTTGGCGAGTGTTGCGAGGTGAACTGCGCACCAGACTTTAATCTGCAGCCCTGGAGCACGTGGCCGCTACTGTCCGCTGCCGCCCGCACCACTACCGTGGGCTTCGTACCGACTGATCCCTAGTCCCAACTCGCCCTATCCGTATATATCTACCTACATGTATAACTAGGAGCCGCAAAAGTACTGATAGTAAGAAAAGTGCTGGCATGGTTTGTATTTATTTTTATTCAGTCATCACAAATCACAGTTTTTACAATAATTAAAGCTCTGTTAAAAAATCACAGGCTGTATTTAAAATAATTTAAATTATCGCCTAAGAAATCACAGTTTGTACAATAATTAAAACTCAGTCTACATAATGTAGACTGAATTTTTAGCAGAGAAATTATTTTCTATATAGAAAATAATTTAAACTATCGTCTAAGAAATCACAGTTGTTGCAATAATTAAAGCTATATTTTATTTTATACAGTAATTGAGAACTGATTTACTGAGTTCTTTTAAAAACTCATAAATAGACATTGGTCCTTCATCATCGCCGTTGTCAGCTCAGCAATTCTGACGACTTTTGCCCGCTGCGGTTATTATTTTTTTTTACTCTTTTGTTCGGACACGTGCAGGCTTAGGCTTATTGTAACATTTCTAGGAATGAATTATTTAATAATTAATAACTAGGTACCTACTTATTTGCATGGAATCTAAGTAGGTTATTTTGTTAAAAAATATATTGAAAAAGATCAAGAGCAAAATATATACGTGATAAGTATTTATTTTCTACATCGTAGCATATTTTCGACAAACTGTATGTACCCTTGCAGCTAATAGGCATATAAAAAAGCGGGCGAGTTGGGACTAGGGATCAGTCGGGAAGTCGGGGCTCGCCTTGGCGAGCGTTAGAGATGAACCGCGCAACCACTCCAGTTGGCGGCTCTGAGGCACGTGGGTGTCAGCGTCCACTACTACCGCGCCACTGCCGTGCGCCTGAGACTGGGTGCGCCATCAACGGTGTCCCTCGGACAAAGCCAGGGCAATACCCTATTTCCCAACAAATTACCAGTGAAAGACCTTATAAGACTTAAAACCTACCCTCTAAGATTCTGTGCTCGAGCTCTTTAACTAACACATATATGTGTTCGTAAGTGGTATTCTGTTTAATTTAGTCTACCCTAATTTCCCTGCTATATACCCACGAAATACTCTGCGCCACACTACTCGCCAAAATTCGAAAGACAGACGATAGCATTATATTAAAAAAACCGCCCAAGTGCGTGTCGGGCCACGCACAGTGTAGGGTTCCGTAGTAGCCCGTTATCACCATATAGTACGATTCTGTTGTTCTTTATTCTGAATATAAATAATGGTAAAGACATTAGGAGTGAATGGTTGTAATAACACCAACAAGGGTGTCCAGAGTAAAACGAATTGCAAGAAAATCTTAACACCGCGATGTACAAAGTGACGTCACGGCACAACGCCATCTGTTATCGAATAGCGATACTAAACTAATGACAAAATGTTGATTTTCGAAGATAATTATTTACACATTAACTAATAATAGATAGATTAGACATTAACTAATAATAACCACTTTCTTTCTGCTAAAGCTAAAAAATAAGAGTACGATTTTTGCCAAGTTATTATTTTAATTCACAAAATTGTAATTCGAAAATTAAATAAAGTTCGTTTGTGACTTCTATAGCTACTCGAATGAAAACGTAACCCGTTGGTACAGTGCCATCTAGCGGCAGTATTGTGAAACTTATGATAATTTATTATGTGTTTTTTTTGTTTTATTTCATATTTTGTTTCTCAATGCAAGTCTTTACCCGTTATAAACAAGCAACTACTTCATCTCAGTCACTTTAAAGGATTAATGCTAAGGATTTTGTATTTGGTACAAAATTATCCAACTCCCAAGTTCAACGACTATTCAAGACCTATTAAACGATACCCCGCATGATGCGGTAGACGACGAAAAAAAATCATCCCCACTTCACATGTAGGGGAGCTACCCAAAAAGAAAATATTTTCCAAAATTTTATTTTACCATTTGTCGGCGTAATTGATATACACACACACTCCTACAAAATTACAGCTTTCTGGTACTAACGGCCTCTTAGCAAAACCTCGGAGAGACAGACAGACGGACATGACGAATCTATAAGGGTTCCTTGTCAGAACTACGGAACCCTAAAAAACAGCTGCGTATCTTACTTTTATAGAAAATACAAATGCTATTAAGTACTCAGTTAAGGAACATTTAAAAAACTCCCAAGAATAGACTCCCTAGACTTTTACCTGCTTTCTTTTTTACTACATTTATCTACATTTTTCCTTATATTTCTATCTGTTCAAGTATTTCTTAGAATAGTTCTTGTACATATTATGTAGTTTAGTTTTGTTTATCCCTGGCATAATATTGTTTTACTTTATTTTCTTATTATTGTACACCCTAGAGGTACCTATGTGTAGAGTATATTTTTTATTTTTGCCGTTTTTATCTGTTAACTACCTGCAACAACAATATTGTATTCTATTCTATTTAAAAAAAAAGTAATTGAAAAGTTTTTATATTCACAAAAGTCAGTTTATTAATGATTTAAACAAATGCACGACATGTCATATACCTACTTACTTAGATTAAGCGGTGCAGAGCGTTATCCAGTGAAAAACAGCACACAATAAAAGAAAAGAATGTTTACCTACAATTAAAATACTTAAATCAATTTAAATAACCTTAAAAAAGCATGTAAACAGGAATCAATAATGTTTAGACACACACTGTCTGCCGGGCTCCTGCACTCCTGTTACCTGTGTAGTTCATCACGTCGGCATCGGAACGATTTGACCGCTCTACGTTTCTAATTTGCATACGTAGGGGGCCTCCAACTACAACCTATTTTAGCCTTCGGTAGAATTTAGTTAAGAAGTTCCTCTCGAGATTTGGGAGCCCCGCAGGACCGAGGGTCCTATTATTTATAGATGCCCTTAGATATCAATTATAAATCCTACCTACTAGGGGGAGTCCAGGAGAGTTGAACCCCCTCTTACTTTAACATGCATAAAATTGTGACCATGTCTTGAAATTTGACAGCACAAGCACTTAGGTATTTAAAGCTCTGATAGATAGGCTCCACTTCCTAATGTCAAAGTTAATATATTACTTAATCCATTAGCATGAGCTGAAACGTTTAAAAAAATCGATTTGTCGTTCAAATCTCCCCAACGCATGGGAGACTTATTGAAAAAAGGAAATTTCTGAACAAATTAATGTCTAAGTAACATGTTTATAACAAAACATAAGACATTATTGGCCTTTCTAGAAAAAATCCTGCTCACTCTTGAATCGGCGTAATGGTAGCAATACCAAATATGGCATCGCGCATGAGACACACAATGACCGCACATGCTGTCACCTGCCAGCAAACCCAATGATGACAAGTTGCCAAAGTCAGTTACAGAACTTAGCGATGGAAATTTCAAAACCCACATCAAACGTATCCTTAACAAAAATGCATAATATTATAATATTAAAGACTACGTTGAAGACAAGGAAGTTTGGCAATAATTCCTTCTGCACATGTGGCTTCCCTGGTACTTCATTAACAGCACCACTATGTAAGGGTCTATTAACTGCTCCCAAATTACGAAATTTGTTTGAAAAAAAATAAGTTTCTTTTTTGTTTTATTGTTTTTTACTTTCTTCTTTGACATAATCTTCACATTATTTGACATATATACCTCTAATTCTTATTTCAACTCTTTACTTATGGCTTTTGTAAACAGGATTTTAATTCAGATTTGTTACAGTTGTAATGGCAATCATGTCATTTATTTTAAATAGGCTTTTATTTTACATAGATTCTTCTATATTTTGTGAATGTGAGAACGTAGTAGGCCTAACTTGTAGACTGTAGATTAGTAGACCTTTTTATATATATTTTTAAGCTATTGCATAGCTTTTATCGCGGGCTTCGAGCGCGGCGACCGAATCAAGAAATTCCGTAACGAAAATAAAACCTAACACCCCCCACTCCGCCTACCATGTAGCTCGGCCGAGCTTTCGCTTAACGTGTATGTATATGGTACGACTGTACTTGAATTAATATCAAAGAAAAAAAAATACTGCATAAATAAAAAATAAATAAATAATTATAATTGCATAAGTTGATAAAAAATGCTATGCAATAGCTTTACCGCGGCAGTCCCCGAATGCCACACGTGTTTTTTTTTAAGCTATTGCATAGCTTTTATCGCGGGCTTTGAGCGCTGCGGGCGAATCAAGAAATTCCGTTACGAAAATAAAACCTAACACCCCCCCACTCCGCCTACCATGTAGCTCTGCCGAGCGTTCGCTTAACGTGTAATGTATATGGTACGCCTGTACGAAGCTCGCACGGATCGAGACGAGGTGCTCCGAAATCGGACGAATACGTAAGCAGATTACATAAGTTGATAAAAAATGCTATGCAATAGCTTTACCGCGGCAGTCCCCGAGTGCCACACGTGTTTTTTATTTTTATTTTGTTGATTGCTGTTACTTGTTGTCAGGCCTACACTGTCCTCACATTATCAACACTGTAATTTGAAACATTGTAAAAACCCCTTATTTTTAAAAGAGTAACCGTGGAGTTTCTTGCCGGCTCTTCTCCATAGAAAACCACCAATTGAAACCGTGCACCTAGCTTCTGACGTTTCATAAGTGCCCATGTTGGTTTATGTGAAATAAAATATTTTGGTTTTGATTTTGATAAAATATTTTTATTTTGATTTTGATGCCGCGATTTTTAAATTGATTAAGGGGATGTGGAGCATCATCTACCTAAGCAAGCCTCTGGTTTTCCTGTACATTTTAAGCTTCGGTGACTTAACCGAAAATACTGTTACCCCGTGGCCATGAACTACACCACAGATTAGAATGGGTAGTATTTAAACGCAAATCAAAAAATATCCTTTTTCTATGCAATAAGATTCCGAATTCCCATCAAAATTACTGATTGCACAGCAAAATATTCAACTCAAAATATCACTAAACACACTACAATTTATTTTCGCAGCGTACAGCGATTTTTCCTAAAGCAAAAGCTTTTTCATCAATTTATTTTCTATTCCCAACGAGTACCACATTTTTTTAAATAAAAAATCTATTACTAACGAATACCAAAGCGTGACTTTTTGTACACTCAGCTACACAAAGTTTTATTTAAATTGCGTTTTACCGAAATCTAGGGTAATCTAAATATAGGGTTAGGGTTAATAAGCTGGTCGACGGAGCCCCGCTTCGCGGGGCTCCTATTTCTGTCTAAAGGGTTTAAAGGAACCTAACCAACCGAACCTCGGGATGCCACTGACGTCGACCATCTAGGGTTAGTAGGTATTTTCGGGAACATTTAGGTATTGGATGGGAATAGAGCATTTTTACGACAAACGGCTGATCGGAGACAAATACATAATACTCACACGCTATGAATGTGAGTATTATGTATGTACGGTCTGGTTGATTTGCTGTGCAGTCAGTATTTAATTTGCTGTGCAGTCAGTATTTAAATGATGGAAATAAATTGGTAGGTGATTATTTATTTCATGTGCAATTAATAATATCCCGATTAGAATACACGCTCAAGCGACACGCGTCTTGCGGCAGCGACTGCGGAAAAAACAAATCAAAGAAGTTGTTTAGAGCATGCCACGATTTACCGCGACGCGACGTGGCGACGCGCGACGGACTGAAACAGGTGACTCGCGCGCCTGTCGCTTGACGGAAGTCGCATCGCTCGAGACCGTGAACAGGGCCTTAAGGTTAAAAGAACCTTTTATAACTTTAAGGGTGGGGAGGAGATGTTAGCTGCGAGATGGCGTTTGTGTTGAATCAAATAGTGAGAAGGCTGTAAACTCACGCGTCGGCACGGCGATGTCGAGCCCCACGCGCGGCTTCCAGAAGAACGTGCCCGGCACCGCCGCCTGCAACCACACCACATGGTCAGTAGTACTGGACATGAGTCGCGGGGCGCGCAATACAGATAAGCCGGTTTGACATTACCGGATTCATATTACTGTGTCGTGTGACACAACACAGTAATATGAATCGGGCTTACGGCGTGGCGCCTTCTGAAACAGTGTTAGCCAATCAAAACTCGTGATTTGACGTAGCCTGGAACAGATTCGTTTGATTGGTGTATCCCGCGTCACAACACAGTAATGTCTCGGTGGCTTTTAATATATGGCCCTATGGTATAGTTACCTGCGCCAGCGGCACCACTGTGATCAGGACGCACACGAGCTGTGTTGCGGTGCGCATGGTGTGTGTCGGCGCGGTTGTCTCGCGGCGTGTACTCGAGATCAGAGTGCGCTCACCTGCGCCATGTCCGCCGGAAGTGACGCGCGCGGCGTGTTTGTTGTGTGAACTCGCGGGAATGCGTCAATCGCCGGGGACACCGCGACGCACTAAAAATATCAACAAACTCACCTCTGCGTGATAGAGTCAGTAGGTAGGTACCTACAGGCAAGTTTCCAAATCCTTCGTCAGTTAAAACGCCGCCAATGCAAAGAGTAGAAAACATCAGTCACCCGCTTGCCATTAACGTCGCAGTTCCTCGAGGGAGTGTTTTAGCAACAACCTTGTTCGTTGTCTACATCAACGACCAGCTCAAGGAATAGCTTTTGAGACGGTTACGACCAGGTACCTACTAGCCAAGTGGTTGGTAAAAGTAGGTAGGTATGTTGCTTTCCATCGGACTATTGCGTCGAGGGCTCTAGGCCGACCAATCTACTTGATCTTACCATCCACACCTGTAAAACTTACGAGAATTCCTGCTGCGAGCTGCGCCTGCAACCTGCATAAGCTAAGCTACATCAATACCATTCGCTACCTGGGCGTAATTTTAGACGACAATCTTTCCTTCAAAACACATCTTCAAGCAAGTCTGCGCCAACATATTCATAGATCTCGCACAAGCTTTTAATGAAGTTTGGCATGAGGATCTAATATCCAAACTTAGACGCATGCTACCTCCAAAATTTGCAAATATTCAGGAGTCTTATATAAGTAACAGAATGTTCAAAATAGGGCAAGATGATGCATATTCCGAGCTGAAAACTATAAAAGCTGGGTTACCACAAGGAAGTGTGTTAGGCCCAATCCTGTACTTGCTATACAAATGTGATATCCCAGAGCTAAAAAACAACGCCATTGCGACCTTTGCAAATGAAACTGCTATTATGGCTACCGGATCAATCCAAAAAGAAGCAGTAGATAAAGTTCAACTAGCTGTGAACAAGTTTATGACTGGACACAAAAGTGGAAGATCAAACTGAACCAGTCAAAATCAATTCACATTGACTTCATTAACAAACACTTCGATTACCTCTCAAACTACATAATTATATGAACGGCATGCAAGTGCATTAGCTAATTTAGCCAAATACCTTGGCATATCTTTTGACGCCAAACTCCGTTGGAAATATCACGTCAAAAAGTAAAGATAGGAACTCGACATACGTACAATGTTTTAAGAAGCCCATTTTTCAGACATTGCATTTTTATTGAAAAAGCTAATAGAAATAATCATTTGAGGCAAGATTTCGTGTTAATATTATTTGTCAGTGCACGGCCTAGTGGAGAGAATGCACAGACAGCTGCAAGCCGCCATAATGTGACATAACAACGCGCAAAAGTCGGAGTTACTTCCTCTTGTTCTGCTTCCTTTGTGCTCTTCAGCATTAATGGTGTACGACGAGCCACTCCGTTTACCTGGTGAGTTCATGAAACGAGTAACACATAATATCATAGATGAAGGAGACTTCTCAGCGCGCTTAAGAAAACATATATCAAGACTGTCACCTGCATCAACATCCGGCCATGGTGAGAAAATGTTTTATGGACCTAAAGATCTTAATACAGCCAGTGACGTCTTCCTGCGGAAAGGACCTCTAAAGAGGTCATTAGCATCACCTTATTCCGGTCCACACAAAGTCATAGAAAGAGCATCAAAAAACTTTACAATACACGTCCAAGGGAAACATACAACAGTAACCATTAATAGGCTAAAACTAGCCTACATGGCTAACAACAATGATGACTCGAAAACACCACTTTTAACACAACCACCATCACCAGCACCATCAGCTTCATCGCCAGCATCGCCAATACCGCAGCCGTAAACCACCACAAGAAGCGGGAGAACCGTTAGATTAAGCCGTAATTATAAGTTAGACACAGCTACATAAGAATATACATGTGGAATGCAATAAAAGTATTGAGTATTTTATTTTATTTATTATGGGACAATAAACAGCTACAATATAAAATGTTTACAAACAGCAATAATATAGGCTAAAAGATTAAGATAAGTAAAGCTAATTAAGATTAAAATGTGCCACTAGATTAGCATTACTGAGATATATAAAAAAAAAGATTATTAAAATACAATACAATTAATTAAGTACTAAGTAGTAATAGCATTGAATAGATTCCTGCGATACTTTCTCACTATGCACCTTGAACCGGTCTCAGTGGGGCAGTGATGTAGGCTATAGCTAAGCTATATCTACATTACCTCTGCTGCGTGTCGCGGGTTCGATTTCCGCACGGAACAAATATTTGTATGACCTACAAGTAGTTGTTCCGGGTCTGGCTGTTTGTGTATGTGAGTTTAAATGTTTGTAAACGCACCCACAATACAGGAGAAATTCCTAGTGTGGGGCAACGTTTTAAAAAAAAAAAACATTATATATATGGAAAAACCGGGGAATTCGTAGCCACACGTGCAGCCCCAAACATTACCTTATAAGGTGGCGTTTTTGGTCGACAATCGTGAAACAGAAGAGGACGCATCCTACCAGCTTCAAGGCCACCATATTCCCACGCAAGACGGGTATAAAAGCTCTGACACGAGCTAGCATGCGTCGCTCCCGACCCTTGCTCGACAAAGTGCCCCTGCGCCGTAGCTGAACATGTAGCTTTAAATTCCCCTATAAATAATAATTCTCAAAATTCGATCCAACCTGTCCCACCTTACTGTCCTCCCCCCAGCGATGCCTTAAGCCGAGGTCCGTACCCCACAGGGGGTGCCCTTAGCGTGCAGTCGCTTAGTAATATAAGAAATTCATCCCTGGCGGAGGCTTTGAGTTAGCTTAAGGCAGCCACAGGACAGTCCGGTTAAGTAGTGACGACCTCTCATGGTCAGCCAAGAGATGTCATTCATAAAAAAAAATTGCATGCGTTCAGAGCCCAACATAGTCTCACAGTAAATGGTGCCGATCCTCTTGTCACAAAATTCTCTAAACTAGACTAAAAATCACTAAAATGTAGTTTATTCCTGTCAAACGACGATTTCGCATTCTGAAATAGACTAAAGTGACACAACTTAACTATATGACGGAGAAGTTATGTCTTACTCGTTATTATCAGCCATATTTTAACTACTGTGGGCGTACTATGGGAAGTGTTGGTTATTGCGCAATAGAAAAACCGTTGGCAGTTCTAATCAAGTTGTAATTTACGATCAAACTAATCACACTAGCAAATCACACACTGTAGATACACGATACAACTATACGGGACGCGAGACAGTTTCTAAACGTGTTCACTGCTTAACCGCCAACAACAAACTTTGGTTAAGCGTTATGTTATAGACTCTGGCGAGCGCCACCTGGTGGCGCTGGCGTCCCGATTAGTCAAAGTCAAACGATTGAGTTATCATATTTCCGACATATATTTTAGTCTGACAGCACTAAGATGGCACTGAGATAATAATTTGAGTGAAAATGGCAATTTAGTTATTTTGAATTTAACGTTTTTAACCTTCAATTTTGGTTTTCTAACTAAATCTGGCTATTTTTAATCGCGACTAAAAAGGTGTGGAATAAAATTAGTTGTCATGATCTAAAATTCACCACAACACCTCGACTTCAACTGCAGAAACAGTAAGTACTGTATGTTTTTTAAAATTTATTTTGCTTGTCTCGAAAATGGTGTCCCATCGCAAAAATACTCAAAATTTCGACCACCTTTGTGGAACCCTTAAACCCCTAAAACACTACATGTAGGTAATAATTTTTCATACGTTCCATACAAAAAGTGAAAAATTCCATATAAACACGTCGAGGCTGCCCGCCATGCGCGCCTATGGCCCCAAAAAAAATTCACGGGGTACGGCAAACAATCACCACGTGGAGTCGCGATTGTCAAATTAAATTTAAGTTGCGTCAAAATTATTTTTACAATTTTTATTTTATTTGTACACACTGTCTGTTGCTTTTTTCTTTTATTTTTTTTACACTGCTTTCACTAAGATACGCCACTAGAAAAGTATGCAATAATATTCAATAAATAACTAATTAAATATAAAATATTAACCCCACATACGATTTTGATCAAATGAACTAAGAAAAGTTAAAAAATATATTTTATAATTTGTGAGTATATTTTTATGGCCATACTCTTTTACTATAAAGTGATTATGATTTCGGTCAATCTCCTTTAGAGATTTTTTATGCAGAATAGCTTTGTTTCTCATAGCCAAAAGTAAGGAATTTTAGTGATAGTTTAGTTAGTTTAGTTCGGTGTGCAAAAGAATCGACACCATTGTTTATTTATTATAACTAACTTGAAGTATGTTGTAAAGTGCCTACGCGTAAACTGTGTGAACTATTAATACTAGAGCTGTGTTTATTTTGAAGAGTTCTCAAAACCACCAATAAACCACAAACTCTACAGATCCATTTTAACCAAGTTTCCAAACTAAATAATTTAATTTATCGATTGTGATAATTTATAAATGCACGTATTGGGTATATGAAATAAATAATGTTAACAAGAAATTATCCGCTCTGACCAGTGTGACCACACCATGAGACCATGTTTTTTTTTTCCAGTGTACACACTGTCTGTTGTTTTTATGTGCGTGGCTTTATGGCTCGATCCGTAGGGGCCTTCAAAATTTTGTCGTTTTTTTTTTTTTAATAGTGGCCTTTCGTTTTAATACTGAAGAAAAATGGAGTCATATTGTAGAAAAAGCAAATAGATCTTGCTGTGAAAAAAATCGGAGGACTACGACATTCCAATAGATAAACGAATTTGTCGTAAAAACATTTTTCACAAAAAAATAAACCGACGAAAAAATAAACTAAAAAGCAAAAAATATTCCTTTTAACTAAGCTCCTAAATTAATGTAAATTACTAATTTTGAGTTGGCGCCAAAAAACAATCAACGCAGATTAAACAAAGCTGCCGGTAACTTTACTTGGCGCCTTGTGTTTGTTCGGCGCCGCCTCAAAATTAGTAATTTACATTAATTTAGGAACTTAGTTGGACTAAAAGGTTTATTTTTTGCTTTTTAGTTTATTGAATTTTTTGTTTAATAGCTTTTTTATTTTTCGGTTTTCAGTTTTCTTTTCAAATACGAACTTATTTGTATTTTTATTTAGGTTTATCTACCAACAACTAGTTACGTACACTACAATTTTTTTTTAAAGATATTCTATTCTAGCACATCAATTACTTAAATGTACACACCACATGACCAAAATAAATCTATGTTAATTGACAGCATACACAAGCAAACTTAATACAATAGAAAGGAGAAACCCGTTTCTGGGCCTACCGTTACACGAATCAGATATGTACTAAAAAAATCGTATATTTTGCTTAATTAACCCATTTAAATCTTAGCCTCAATAACAATGGCCAAGTGTAGAAAATATGTAGATTTCTATTTTTTTTGCTTTAAACTACCTTTGTAAACCGTTACAACACTTACGTCCTATACGTCACTAACTTCACAAACGTTGACATTATATCAATAGAGCGTACCTTAAGAATATGATCGATAAAGTGGAAATGGATACTATTACAAATAATTAAATAATATTCCAGTGTTTTAGTATAATTGTCTTTTTAGGTAATACAATCTAAGTAAAATAAAAAAAATGAAGAATTTAATTTATTTTTAACGTAACCTCCATTAAAAAAAACACCTGACTTGAAAGGACTTGGCACACTATCAGTCACAATCTGGAATAATATATTTTGAAGCCTAATGCTAATCCATTTCTTTATACCTGATCGAAATTGGTAAACTACCACCTTTAGACGCGAAACCAGGAACATTGTCAGAGAAATTAATTGTTTTAAAGCAAATCAGCACTCTACGAAAATTTCATACAACTGTCAAAATTGAATAATAACAGTAATTGTGATTTAAATATAACTACGGACAATTTAATTTATTTCGAAGGATGAAGGTATTTTTATGATTTGAAAGTGATTCAATCTCAAATTTACTATTATTATCTGCCTGACGACGACGCCTGCAACCAGGGCAGCGGTTGCGAGGGCTGCGCCCTGCATGCGCCGCTTCTCAGGTTCCGAACGCGACTGCGCCGCACTCGTCATCTGTGACATTCTCCATTGACATTTTTTTATGTGTAAATAGTGAAAAATTGGTTTTGTGATTTATTTTGTTTGTGTTTGCTTTTAGTGGATGTATATATACTTCGTTAATATTAATTTTGATAGGTAAGTTTAATATATGTTCAATGACGGCAGTTGCGATGCCGGAAACAGTGCCAGTCAACCTATCACATCGCTCGATGTCCAGCTGGTGAGATGCCCGTATTGCTCACAGGCACGCTTTTTTAAAGGCGAACGGGGGCTGAGGATACACTATGGAAAGATCCACAGATCATATAGTGTACCCTTGTGCCCCCCAGCTACATTCCCAACATCAACACCTCCGGACCAAACATTGTGGCAAACGCTAACAAAATTAAAAAATTCAACCCCGGTTGTAAAGAGAGTTCCCCGGGGCGCGAGACGATCTGTTGCTCTAAGTTTGGCGCGATGTCTCCGTCTTGCGACCCAGGAGAACTCACAAAGTGCCTGGGAGCAATTACTTACCTTCCCTTATAGGATTCTTCATGTGCAAAAAAATTTGGCACCCAAAAAAACACTAACTAACCAAATTAAAGACAATTGTAACAATTCGACCCTAATTTTAGATCCAAAATTACCTAAATTTAACAACCAACCACAAAAAGGCTTATGTTCACATGTGGAATCCAAATTAAGTGAAGGTGACATCAGGGGCGCGGCTAGGATACTGTTTAGCAGCGATGTGGTGGCGCCTTACTCTCCAGAAACGCTAACAGCTCTGGAGAATAAACACCCAGCGCCTGCGGATGGTCTCACCTTTCCCGACCCACCTGACCCTGCCAATCTTAATTCAACCATTCTAAACGTTTCGGCCCCCCAGTTGATTGCAGCCGTGAGCTCTTTTCGAAGTGGTTCCGCCGGCGGCCTCGACGGCCTGACTCCACAACACTTAAAAGATCTACTGAGTTCAGGCGCCGGGGAAGCTGGTGAGTCGCTTTTGAAAGAGCTTGCGGCCCTGATTAACCTCATGTTCTCCGGCGGTGTGAACGAGGCCGTCGTCGACATTTTGTACGGGGCCAACCTATGTGCCCTGCGCAAAAGGGACGGTGGCATTCGTCCCATCGCCGTTGGGTGCACCTACAGGCGTACGGCAGCCAAAATATGCTGTAAGCTGTATAGCGAATCGCTTACAGCTAAGTTTCAGCCCCTACAGCTTGGTTTTGGCTCGAAAGGGGGCTGTGAGGCTGCCGTACATGCCCTTTCCACCTTTTTAAACTCCAACAGAGGTGAGGTCATCCTCAAGGTTGATGTGAAGAATGCCTTTAACTCTGTAAACAGGGACACTTTGTTGGCTGAAGTCAAAAAGGAACTACCCGAAATCTATGGTTTTTTGTGGCAATGTTACAGGTACCCTTCCAAATTATTATACAAGGACAATGTTTTGGAATCTGCAGTAGGATGCCAACAAGGTGACCCTCTTGGGCCTGTGATTTTCAGCTTGGCTATTCATACAATTATCCAAAAATTAAATTCTAAATTTAACGTGTGGTATTTAGATGATGGAACGCTAGGAGGTGATGTAGACACTGTTTTGAAAGACCTTCAATTGCTCAAACAGCAATTTAAATCTATTGGCTTGGACCTAAACCCCTCAAAATGTGAAATTTACCTTTCTGACATTACCGACAGAGAACTGACCATAGAGTAATTTAATGCAATAGCCCCACAAATCAAAATTCTAGAAAAAAGTTCACTGCACCTCCTAGGGTCCCCAATTTTAGAAGACAGCTTTTCTCCTTTCATCGACGAAAAAATCAAAAACTTCAACGAAATTTCGGACAGACTTTCCAAAATTAATTTACATTCGGCATTCACCCTGATTAGATATTGTTGTTTTGGCCCAAATTTTATATATTTTCTACGTTCTTCGCCTTTATGGAAGCAGCCACATCTTTTAGACAAAATTGATCTAATTATTCGCAGCACAGTAACATCCATTTTAAACGTGGCCTTGGACGACCGAGCGTGGCTTCAAGCCACACTACCCATCCGTTTTGGTGGCCTCGGCGTCCGCAAAATTACCAGTATTAGCTTACCGGCGTTCCTGTCCTCTGTCCACAGCACCGAAAAGTTAACCAGGAAAATTTTAGCCCCCTCCCTGGTTGACTTTGAAGTGCCGTGCTTGACTGATGCGGTGAACGCCTGGACAGCGGCTTGCCCAGATACAGATCGGCCCGTAAACCCATCTTCCCAGAGACAATGGTATGAGCCGCTCTGCAGGTTGGTACGGAATAAACTTTTCAATACGTCCTCCAATACTGCTGAGCGTGCCCGTCTGCTGGCTGTGGGAGAATGGGAGTCGGGCCTCTGGCTTCAGGCGCTTCCATCACCTAACATAGGCACTATGTTGGGTGACACCACTTTCCGGCTCGCTACTTGTCTCCGTCTGCGCGCTCCTTGCGGGGCTCCGCATCGCTGCCAGTGCGGTGAAGCTGTCGACTGCCTCGGACACCATGGCCTATCTTGCAGTAAGAGCGCAGGCCGGATAGCACGACACGCCAGCATTAATGACATAATCCGCCGTGCTCTTGCCGCCGCCGCCGGGGTGCCAGCTATTTTAGAACCCAACGGCTTGGCACGCGACGATGGGAAGAGACCAGACGGAATGACCATAATGCCCTGGAAGTTAGGCAGGCCTTTGGTGTGGGATGCAACGTGTGTCGACACCCTTGCGCCATCCCATCTTCCTAGCACGGCGGGCTGTGCTGGGGCGGCTGCTGCAAGTGCGGAAAACCTCAAACGGCGAAAATATTCGAATCTTATTGGGAGTTATATGTTCGAGCCGTTTGGGGTTGAAACACTAGGGCCGTGGGGTCCGAGTGCCCACTTGGTTTTTGGAGACATCGCTAAGCGGTTGGTCGACTCTTCGCGTGACCAGAGGGCTGGCCTATTTTTTGGCCAAAGAATCAGTATCGCTATACAACGTGGCAATGCTGCCAGCCTTTTGGGCACTTTTCCTGTCGACAGCGATGCGGATGAATTTTTTGATGCCCTATGATTCTTTTCCTTCTTTCTTTTTTATTTTTATTTATTGTTATTTAGTTGTACATACTATTAATATCATTTGTAGATTATGTAAGATATATTTGAATGATGGAAAAATCGATAAAATCGATTGCACCTCGGATTGCACTAGTAAACGGCAAATGTCAATGTCAACAGCTGTCAATTATCATGGTTGTAATGGCATGTCCTTTGTCATTAATTAATGTCATAATTGTCATTCGCTTTTCGTATTTATGCGCGAGTGAATGTGTTTTTCAGTATTTCTAAGGATTTATTATTTCATAAGACTTCTGCTCGAATACCTGGACTCCGAAATTGATTGCCTTCTGACTGACTCTCGCTTGAACATTAGACACCGTACCCTGCCACCCCCGCTGACTTTTGCTGGCAAACCGGATCTGTATATTGCTGTTTTGACGATTGGATAATAACGATATCATGAGCCTGTGCATTAATTGCGGAATAGCCACGGACCGCTGCAATACAATAGGAAGGCGAAGATTGGAAGATGAAATGATTCTTTCAATTGTTCAGGAATGGGTCGCGCCTCAAACGGTTAGTATCCGATATTTCTATATATTAACATTTTTGTACTATGTAATTATCAGTGATCGGAGTAGGTAGATTGAACTGGGGTCATTGATCCGAAACGTATATATTACTATGGACATTCCTCCGGAATTGGTGGATTATTAAAAAAAAACCGGAACTTATGTAGGAATTGTATTCTGCCAGAGTGGAAGGAGTCATTTGATGATTTGCCATTCTCAAAAAAAAGGTAGGAATTGTAATAAAATGAGCAATTTTATTCTTTATTATTCTTCCTATTTTTTTTTTTGTCACGATTTGACAAAACCCAACGACCAATCAGAACAAACTTTAAATTTTGAATTGAGTAGTAATAATATCACTACCAACATTAACAATATTTAATTGAATCCGGAAATACCGGAATTACTTTCCGGAAAAATGGCTTATCCATGTTATTCTTTCTGTGTGCATTTATGATACAAGTACTAAAAATCAATCTACCTACTCCGATCACTGGTAATTATTTAATTTCATCAAACTAAATAGTGTTATCGCTTATGTTCAGTTGTCTGTTAATAGTTGTATTTTATAAAATGATACCAGAATGTGCAACAAATTCATATTCGCAGACATGTGACATCACTAATCCGGACTGACCCTGCATGGTTAATTACGGACTATTCCCTC
Source organism: Dryobotodes eremita (assembly GCA_917490735.1). Lineage (NCBI taxonomy): Eukaryota > Metazoa > Arthropoda > Insecta > Lepidoptera > Noctuidae > Dryobotodes > Dryobotodes eremita. Next base: position 158,569 of record OU823266.1, read on the forward strand.
TCTCAGAGAAGAGGTCTGTGTCCCTGCAGTGGGAATGTAATAAGGCTGCTTATGTTTACCCAAATGTGCCACTCAGATGTTTATTGCTAAATGCTAGTGCTAGACCTAATAGTCAAACGATAAATGTTTGCTTCAGGTAAATGAAAATGACTTTATCTGCCAAGCTTTCTGGAATCATGCCAATCATGTATCTCTTGATGGAAATAGACCAGAAGAAAGTGAACAGACACCTATAGGACACCGACGAGTGTGTATTCACTGTGGATGTTCTCTTCTTAGAAGAGTTTGTTGCCATCAACTTAGGACTGGTACAGTGCAAGAATGCAGAATAAACGAAGTTATAAGAGAATGGATCTTACCACGCACGGTTAGTTTATTAGTTTTATTCACGGTTTATTAGTAACATTCTTTAGTTCAGTTTTGATAACAAGGCCATTAAAAAATGTTATTTGGTATACTGAAACATTTAAGTGAATTAGAAAGACGTGATAAAGGTCAAGCTCCTACATCAGGATTTCTTTACATCAGTCTTTTACAAAATGGGCAATTACACATCACTCATCTCTGGTGTAAAGGCAACCTTTAATATAGATAAATTATTTTCAGGTGGGTGCTTCAAGTGTTGTCTGTCATTCTTGTTGGGTGCGAGCAAATTGAGCATCTCGGCATTTCCATTCAGGCCCCTCAACATCTGGTGCATCTTCATCAGCTGTCAATGAGCCAAATAGTCAGGACATTCCTCATTTAGAAGAACCTCCAACAAGGCAAAAAACTTATTCTGCACCAAGGGCACCTACTGTTGGAACTCTTATTATTTTACCTGATTATTACAGAGCAGTTGAAACAGAAAGTAGATGTTTTGTGGAAGGATGTCGGAGACATGAAAGAAACCGAATAACAATTACAATGCGAAAACAGTTGCTTAAAATGTATAACTATTGTGTACCTCCAAATAATCGCCTATGTGATATCCATTTAACATGCACATCATGGGACTTTCTCAATGATATTAGTGATGATACTATCAACACATTTTGTGCAAATCAAATTCAAGATATATTTTCATTAAAAGAGTCCGACTGTAATTTTTTGGATTTGGAAAATGTTGAGTCTATGGAAGACCATATTTTTTACCAGTGGGTTTGGGTTGGTTTTAACAAAGAGCAATTCAGACAGATATTGAATGAAGTGCCTCAGTTTCTGAACCTTAAAAGGGGATCTGCTATATTAGCTGCTTATTTAACTAAACTTAGGACTGGGGACTCAGATGATCGATTGTCAACACTTCTGCTAATTCCTAAAACTACTTTAGCTACTCTACTGGGTAAAGCTAGAAGTCTCTTGTGTAACAGGACTTATCTATGTGAGGGTAGATTTACATTAGTAATATTATAGAAAACAGTCCATGGATAAGTCTTGTTATAGTCGAGTTACTTCTATGTCATTTTGAAACGTTCAAAAGTCACTGTCAAATCATTTTGACATTAAAAGTGAATTGTCAGTTTAACAAGTTGCCGACATGATTCAGTCTTGAACGAGGCACCGGAGTGACAAGTTTTAAGGTTAGTAAAATAATGTAAAAATGTACTAGAAACTGTTAAATAATTTATAATAAATATTGTTATTGCGTTGATTTGTTTGTTATTTAAATTCATTGACTCCCTTCTGAGGTAGGTTTACATCTCAGAAGTGGGATTCGCGAGACATTTTGTTTTGTGGTGAACCACCCCACGAGCTCGACCGATAAACAACACTATATTGGTTTTAAAAACGGAAAATCGACGCAATCACAGGAAGAAAAATAAAAATGTGCGTGGTCTAACATTACATGTTATCATTGTGAACCCCGATTTGGCTGATTTAAGCGGATGTGTTCAACAATTTATTTTTGAAAAATATTTATTGTTGATGGTCATAATAAATAGACAGATAAAATAAATTAGAAATATTAGTTTTAAATAGCAATCGAGTATGATTGACTTCATAGAATGATAAAATCCTTACAGAATTATTAACAGATTTCGTGATGAATACAGATTAAAAAAAAAAATTATAGTGTGGCTAATTATTTTCTTTTCCTGTTATCTATCAATTTTGTGTCCCCTCGTCGGAGGTAGTTTAATAGGAGTAGAAATACAGGTTTAAAAGAGAAAAATAGTGAACATTGTAACTAGAAATAAATAAAGAACCCCAAAATTTGTCGCCATTTTTGTGATGCAAACAGATAAAAAAAAAAAAAAAAAAGAAAATAACCGAAATATATTAATATTTAGGAGAAATAAATTAAATAAAATTGCAATAATGTTATGGTAGACTGACACTAGTAAATAGTTATAAGATTATGTTGAAATACCCACATTCAAATTAAATTCAGTGACTTTGTTTTTCAAGATTTTACACAATACATTAACAAAATGTTGTTCTGAGTTCCAGGAAAATGAGCGACAAAGAACCCAATGCGGATTATCGACGCACCAGCAACCCTTCTTGCAACTACGAAAGACAGAGCAAATATAGTGAAGCATCCCGTAGTCGAATGCGACACCTAGGGGAAATCGAGAGGCGCAGTCGTAGCTGTAGTCGCAGTGGCCGTGGTGATGGCCAACAACAAACGCAAGGATCTCGGGAGCGCAGTCCGGCTCGCGATCACAGCAGCGCAACGCGTCATCAGCTGAGAAGCCGAACCACAAGCAGCACGCGTACGCTACTCGAGCAGGAACGTGAGCTTTCCAGGGAGAGGGAAAAATTACGAACCCTTGAAAACCAGGTACGTAAAGAACGGGAGAGATTAACGGAACGGAATAGATCACGTAGGCGTTTCGAGACACCTGAGCCTGGCCCGAGCAATCGTGGGCAGACAATTGCTGGCAATAAAAGCTCAACTCGGCACCGTTCCTTAATCACTCCCGCGAAACGACACACGCCCAGTGATGAAACACATGAAGCACGTGACAACAAGAAAACGAAATATATGACTACGGAGCTGTTTGAAGATTTTTTTTTAAAACTTCTTAAGTCTAAAGCAGGGGATCGTGAATCGTTTTCGAGTTCAACTTTGCATAACGTCGTTCCAGACTTTGACCCCATGTCGAACGAACAGACTATTAATATCTGGCTTGATAAAGTCGATGAATGTTCCGAAATTTATAATTGGAACGATAAGCAAACGGTTCACTATGCCCTGCCTAAACTCACCGGACTGGCTAAGACATGGTTCCAGGGTCTGCCCTCTATCAAGCATACTTGGCTTGAATGGAAGTCGATGCTAAAGGAATCATTTCCTGCAACCGAAAATTATGCGGAAATTTTGACAGATATGCTTAATAGACGGGTACGCTCTGGAGAATCTTATGAACTTTATTATTTTGCGAAAATTAATTTACTGAACAGATGTAAGATATTTGGAAAGCAAGCAGTGGATTGTTTACTTTATGGGGTCGAAGACAGAGGCGTTCGCGTAGGTGCTCAAGCAGCAAAATTTGATAAACCAGAAGATGTACTTGAATTCTTTAAAACCATTAAGTATCATAATAGAAATCAGTCTGACTTTAACAAAGACTTTAATAGGGATAAGCGTCCTAGCAGTAGATCAGTTAGTAATAACTCTGCAAAGAATGCAGATAATACGGCGTCAAACTAAAATAGTGGCGTGAGAGGGTCAATTAAGTGCTTTAACTGTCAGGGTGTCGGTCACCCTAGCTTTAAGTGCCCTAAACCGATCGTCAAGTGCACTAACTGTAAATTTATGGGACACGACATTTCCCACTGTCCTAGATTAAAGGATCAAAAGAATCCTTTAAAGGATAAAGAGGTCCTTGAGGTTTTTTTTAATGAGAATAGTAACGACAAGTACAAGGTTATGACAAATATCAACGGAATCGCTACAATTTGCCAATTGGATTTAGGTAGTGAGGCAACATTAATTCGTCAAAATAATGCTTTAAGACTAGGATTAAACTGGGAAAGCGTTAATGGCCCATATTTAAGAGGATTAGGGAATGTACCATACTTACCGCTAGGGCGTACTTTAGTGAATATAGATGTGCAGGGTGTTTCGGAAAGGGATGTCGAGGTGTTTATTGTAGATGATCACTTAATCAATTATGATGTGTTGCTTGGACATAGCTTTACTGAAAGACCTACACTTAAGATTATTAAAACTCCAACAGATCTAATATTTGAACGGATAGGACAAGATAACTATTCTAAATTACAATCTAGAATTTTTATATTATTTTTTTTAAGAATTGAGATAAAACTGATTAATAATATTGTTTTTGTTAAATAATACCTATGTACAGGTTATTTTTGTAAGTAAAGATGAAAGATGATTGTTTGATAGAATAGAATAGAATACTCTTTATTATGTACACCATAAAAATTACAGATATAGAAGATACTCACCAAAATTATAACACACCTCTTATACAATAATAAGGAACGAAGGGACTCGTTCTTGAAGGATGGCCGACTGTAACAGGACTTATCTATGTGAGGGTAGATTTACATTAGTAATATTATAGAAAACAGTCCATGGATAAGTCTTGTTATAGTCGAGTTACTTCTATGTCATTTTGAAACGTTCAAAAGTCACTTGCAAATCATTTTGACATTAAAAGTGAATTGTCAGTTTAACAAGTTGCCGACATGATTCAGTCTTGAACGAGGCACCGGAGTGACAAGTTTTAAGGTTAGTAAAATAATGTAAAAATGTACTAGAAACTGTTAAATAATTTATAATAAATATTGTTATTGCGTTGATTTGTTTGTTATTTAAATTCATTGACTCCCTTCTAAGGTAGGTTTACACTTGTATGATTATTTTGTGCCCCGTCACTTGGGACTTAATCATATTAATAAGCAGCAAATAATTGAAAGGAATCTTCTTATTCCAAATGAATTGTTTGGTAACCATAACAGTGAAATAAAACCTATAGTTGTTTTAGATGGCACTTACGTTTATGTGCAAAAAAGCTCAAATTATAAGTACCAAAAAAAGACATACAGTTTGCATAAATATCAAAATCTTGTAAAACCATTTTTGATTGTTTGTACTGACGGATACATAATTATGTTTTGGGCCCCTATCCAGCGACAACTTCAGATGCTGAAATAATTAATAAAGAGTTTAGAAACGAATCTGTTCTCAGACAGTACTTCGAATCTGGAGATGCGCTTATATTGGATAGGGGCTTCCGGGATGCCTTGCCCTTACTCAATGAATGCGGCTATAGAACATATGTACCATCTTCTTTGCAACAGGGTGAATCTCAACTTTCAACCCTTGAAGCCAATAAATAAAGAACAGTTACAATGTGTAGATGGGTTGTAGAAGCAGTTAATGGTAGTTTAGTGTTATTCTTGAAGTATGCGGGTGTGTGGAGATAAGTAAAACTTTTTACACTGACACAAGAACGTTTATAGTTTATTAGAAGAACTTAGATTGATGGGTACACAGATTAAAGTTCACAACACAGTAAGAATGAAGAGTAGTAAAAGATAGGTAGGAGTAGACAGTTAGAAAGCACAGTACAGAAAGATATCTAGTTCGTAAGCGAAAGCGGTAGCGGACCGAACGACACAGTGGTCACTTGGATAGCAACAAGCTGACTAGCGGGCCGCCGGCGTGCACTGGCGCGCGGCGCGGCTCAGGAATGCGAGTCCCCACCTCGCGCGTTAAACAATGGAGCGGTCAGGCGGCCGACCGCTTTCGTCACTAATAAGAAACATGGTTTGCTTGTCCTTCCATATATACATAAATATTTATTTTTAACAGAATAAGTAAATTATTATTGTTAGTATTTATTACGTATTCACTAATCTACGCTACAGTAGGTTTAAGCGAGATTTTAAGCTTTTTCGCCAAGTTTTTTTTAATAGAGCGTCAAACAAATTAATGGTACACTTTGAAGTGGCTGCCGCTTTAATATATGCTTTCCACCCTCCTATCGCAAACCTTAGTGATGCTGAGGAAATTCTGCAAAAAAATAATCAGTATATGTAAGTGGAAAATAGATTAAGTAACTACGTGATTAGCAACAATATAAATCGACGTAGGGCGCAGTTCCAAGCAATAGATGTAGGAAGAGATAATGTTAGCGAGTTTCCTGAATTAACATACAGTGAGCTTATTCTTGTCTCCTTGGGAACATACCAAGTTGAACAGGCCCGTTCTTACTATGGGGAGCATGTGAGAGAAAATTGCTCATATGTCATAGAAGTGTGTAGAGAGGTGGATGGTGACCTACAGCAAGAGCTGTCAACATCGGACTCAACCTGGATGTTAAGAGGAAGAATAAAGTCTAGGCATATTAGTAAAAGGATGTATTTCGTTTATGTACTAGTCGACAGCTCTCTAAGTGGAAGGGATGCTTTAATCCAATTTTATTGCACTTGCATCGTTGGCAAAAGAACAGTTGGTTGCTGTGCCCACACCATGAGCATAATATGGTATCTTGGTTGGGAATGGCACCAGGATAGTCAATTGCCTCCTGCACAATTTCTGGATACTGTCTCATTGTATTATGATAATCCTAATGAAGAAGGTGATTAATAAAACCATTTATCACAATTATGTGTGTTTTTGTATTTTAATATATGTATTATTGCAATCTCAGATTACTGTAATCTGAGATTGCATCAAGTCCCCTAGTCGATACAATATTTACAAATGCAAGCCAGTTTTGATGTGAGTGGGTCTTGTCTAATAAACATAGTTTTCAGCTGAGGTTTTCAGTAAGATCAATCTGATAAATCTGAAGTCACCCTTAAGCGGTTATTATGTACCTAAAACCTCATCTTGATAAGCTGCAGGCGCTTCAGCACAGCGGCTGCGCATGTGCGTTCCAGATTTACGTAGGAAACAGCCTCAAAAATATTATTTTTTAATTTAAATACTCTAAAAATAAAAATAACCTAAAATGTCAACATTGTCTGATTTTACCAATTTGGCCATTGCTGGGAGACGTGATAATTGGGCTCGTGTAACCTTCCTAAATGCTCTAATTTATGGCCAAATTTCAACCCTGTAACGCCAGGCCCAAGCTTCTATGGAGTTTGGGTTTCTCCTTTATATAATATATATATATTTTATAGTAGAATGTGCTAAATATAAAGCTCATAAAGGCTTCACAGTAAATCAAACAAATAGTTACGAATTTCAGCTTTCTTCTTAGTTAGAGAATCAAAGAATAAAGGCTCGTACACACTGGCGCGACGCGACGCCCGACACAAAGGCACCGCGTGTCGCGCGACGAGCGGCGCGGCGCCTTTGTAGTAGGGGAGCCCAAGCGGGGATTTCGGGATTTACTAAAGCGCGGCAGATTAATATATAGGGGGATACCTTGTACCCGGTTAAGTACCTCCACAAAACATGAGGCCCATATATAAGGCCGCCCGTGAAGACTACAGGATCAGATTAGTAAAAAAAAATTGACCATGAGAAATTCTCGAGCGCGTCAGATTAAGGTAGGGTGAGTTAATTACATCCTAAAAAGTGTATATTCCACTAATCTGACAATTTGAGAGTGACGTAAAGAAAGGGGAGGGCAACAAAGTTGTAAAAAAAAAACGTCATCTCGACATTCTCGAGCGTAGCTAAATTTTTTTTTATTTTGAAGGAAATAATTCAAGAATAATGAAAAATATATAATCTGACGATTTCCGCAACCCGAAATAACAAAAATTCGTCGATAAAGTTAAATGCGTGCAGCGGCGTGATGCCTACATTTCCTTCTCCGCGTTTCTATTCCTCTCTCACTCTTTCTCTATCTATTACTCTCTCACTCCGTCCCCACTCTGGTTTCTGCTGCCATGACGCCATCACAGCTGATCATAAAGACTCGTTCGTGGCATACTGTTTACAACGTGTTTCCAACGTTTTGGCTTTTTTTGCTATTTTAATATTATATGTGTGAATTAAAGTTTATAAATATTAAGGTCATAGGAAGCTTCCCTGACTACCCCCGCGATGTTGTCACTATGTCTGTATGTATGTGTGTGTGTGTGTGTGTGACTATGTGACTCGCTTATAACTTTTGAACGACTAAACCGATCGGAATCTACTAAACGGCGTTCTAAAGATTTCCCTCAAAATTAGATTTCCTGTGAATTTGAACCGATTCGGGCCGATAGATTTTGAGAAATTTTGAAAATACTCAAAAAAAATAAGTTTTTTTTTTTTTGAAAGTGTTTTTTTTTGGAATAACTTTTAAACGGCTTTATCGATCAACTTCAAAAACTAATCCGCCTTTGAGCTTGAAAAACCACGTCGATCGCCACCAAGCTGGTCAAAATCGGTTGATTCGTTCGAGAGATATCGTGAACGAAAGAAACCCGAAAAAGTGTTTTTTCGGGATTACTCCGAAATGTTTGGTTCGATCAATTAAAATTGCAAAATTACTCATGAGGATGATAAAACTGCGTCGAATGCCGCCAACCGGGTGAAAATTGCTTGATCCATTCAAAAGTTATTGCGGTTTAAAAATTCCAAAAATAGTGTTCTATGAAACTTCTATCAGACTTTCGAGCTGGGAGAGCTCAAAATATCACATAAATTATATTTTGAGCTCAAAAATGTCATAAGTACAAATTTAAGCGCCCAGGAATGGAATTAGCGGGAAGTTGCAGGGATGGCCTTTAAGGTGAACCGTTTTTCTTCATTTTTTTTTGTCAGATCAGGCGAATCCCTCTAGATAATCGTCAGATTATGAGACAGTACGTTTAGAACATAAAGATGAACCATATATATCTTAATCTGACGCGCTTGAGTATTTCAAAATGGCGAATTTTTTTTGCACATTATGAAAATGGCCGCGAGTTTGCGTCCCATCGAAATCGTCAGATTAGTGAATGAGAGCTTTTTTTTGGTGCACTTAACACTCCCTTAGAAAATCTGACGCGCTCGATTATTTATTTTTTTTTTCATTTTCAACCCTTACATACAACCACCCGCATCATGCAAACGATCAGATTAACATACGTACATTATTAAAAATACGTAGGGCATTGATGCTATCAATATCTGACGCGCTCGAGGATGTCCATGCAACAGTTTTTTTTTACATATTTAAAAATCTATAGCCGCTTTCCCCACCGATGTAAAGGTATATATCATATAACATTTTTTCTTCTTATCATCTAAGCTTTGCAACCCAATAATTTCAATTTATTAATCAGACGGTTTTCCTGGGAATCACGCTAGACGAGAAATTGCAATGGGGACCCCATATAACATCTCTTGCGGGGCGGTTAAGCTCGGCCGCTTATGCTGTTAGGAAGATAAGACAGTTAACAGATGTAGAAACCGCGCGTTTGGTTTATTTTAGCTACTTCCACAGCATTATGTCATATGGCATTTTACTGTGGGGTCGGGCTGCTGACATTGAATCCATTTTCATTTTGCAAAAGAGAGCTGTCAGGGCCATTTACAATCTATGTCGTCGCGAATCTCTTAGGGAACTATTTAAAAAGATTAATATTATGACGGTACCTTGTCAATTCATTTATGAAAATATTATGTATGTAAGAAAAAATCTACATCTTTTTAATAAAATAAGTGATAGACATAATTTTAATACTAGAAATAAAGATAAAATAGATCAACCATTTTTTAGATTATCTAAAGTACATACATCTTTTATGGGGTACTGTGTTAAATGTTACAACAAAATACCTTGTGACATATTGCAATTAAATGAAAGAAAATTTAAAACTCATATAAAAAGTACACTTTGTAAACAAGCATATTACAAATTAGAGGATTATATCCTAGATAAGAATGCTTGGAAACATGCTGGTCCTGCTCCATAGGACAATCTAGAGTCTAGACAAAATCAAACTGGTTGCTATTTTAATTGTATAATTTATAATTTTTATGACATTGATTGTTACATTATGTACTTAACTACTTTAACTCACACACTAAATTATTACTTGTTAAAATTTTGGAAACATCATCTACGTTTCAATATTTGTAAATATGTGAGCACCATGTATCTATCACATAATTAATTTACCTGCCTTTGCATTATATTTAATTCTTTTTACCTATTGTGGTATAGTAATTTTATTCTAGGTGCATCGTGTTCACATATGATTACATAATTAATGTAAACTTACATAATGTTGTAAAATATTTTAAAAGAGTAACGGTGGAGTTTCTTGCCCATTCTTCTCCATACGAAACTACCTTTTGGAAGGGGCAACTAGAATCAATTCTATTTTTTTTGTAAATTTTGACGTTCAAAAGTGCCTTTTATGTGCCTATTTGAAATAAATGATTTGACTTTGACTTTGACTTTAGGTCTCTACGACGCTCGAGTAAATCCCCATTTAGCATCGTGGGCTCCCCTACTATTGTGTAGCGCTGTCGCATCGCGCCTGTCTGTGGGAGCCTTAAATCGATTAAAATCGCTATAACTATTTAAAACCTTGCAAAACTTAGCATAGGGAGAGTTAGATTCCAACATTGTTCTTCATTGTGGAGGACAAAGTGGAGTGATAGGTCTACGCGGAATTCTTGAGTCAAGGAGAGTCGATTATTCCTTTAAAAATTAAAAAATACAAACATTGCGTCGTTTAAACATCATCGTTCTTCTAAAGTGTGTCTCTTGGCGAACTGCAATCTATTTTTGTAAGTAGGTTTTTTTGTTGTTTTGTTTTTGTTTATATACCTACCAAACGAAGCGTTTTCGAACGCGTTCTAGATGCAAACTATTCGTAGCATAGTGCGCACACTACAGTATTCTAATATGCTACGTACCAAACCTTAGACACACGTCAAAAGTGTCTAGGGATCAAGGAATTAAAAAAAGTCGGTATGTTATTGCCCTATTGAAATAAAATAAAATTGTCTATTTAGATTGATTAAATGTTTTAGTATGTGTAGATCGACGAAGTACTCTCTGCTTTTTCATTAATAAAGACTTCGCGATTTTTGCTTATACTGGATTTTTCACCTTAGTTAATCCTGACATTAAAATGTGATAAAAAAGATAAAATTAAAAGTTTTTAAAGGTTTTTATTGCGTTAGTAGTCTGTATCTTCTTTTTTATATCTATGAGTTCATCCAAATCACTTTGAGGAATTGCCGCCCACTCCGTTGTATCAAGCGAAAAAGATTTTCTGGTGTGTGTACTGCATTCATGCTTTCATATTTAGCAGAGCTCTTCTTTGAAGCATATCCCATGCGTTCTCAATGGGATTAAAGTCTGGCGATTGAGCAGGCCATGGTAGGACGTTGATATTAGCTGTGGCAAGTGTGTTTGCAACGACTCTGATAGTGTGTGGACATGCATTATCATTATCATGCATAAGCAGAAATGAAGCACCAAATTGGGTCTGCAAAGGAATGACAACATCTGATACAATCGTTTCAGCATAAATCTGTGCATTGAGATTGCCTCTGATCCAAATCGGTTCGGTTCTTCCGCCGACCCAAATACCCGCCCCTATCATATTTGTTCTACAACCGTAATTCAAATTCGTAATATGCATGGACTTCTTGGCATGATTTTAAACGTTCTTGGCATCCAGGGGTCCTCCAATACCGTGTACGTCTGGTATTTGGCCAAAGCGAAATTCGTCAGAAAAACACAAAAATGCCAATCTTCTTCTGCCCAATTTCTGTGTTCACGGGCCCATTGTAAATAATGATAAATGATAAATGATAAATGATTTTATTTCTGTAAGTAGGTTTGTACAAACACTTTTACACGTCAATCATGTTTTTTAAACTAGATGAGGTCGGCGTTTCCTATCTGACTACTCTGAGAAGAAAGGCCGAAACAAACTCAGAGGTCACAGTCTCTTTTAAAGTCCAGACATAATCTTGGTCAGGTCATGCGAAGACCATGCAGATTGGTATCTGAAATGGTCTTTTGAGGAAAGAACCACACAGTTTGAGTGGACCTGTCCAGTCAGTGCACGCATTTGTCAGTAATCGTGCAGCTCGACTCAGGAAGTCAGGACTTAAGGAGCTCAACGATTCGACGAACAATACCAAAGAAAGGACATTTGGGTAGGCCGCATGAATTACTCAAACTGCCAGATCATAATTAAAATTAAATTAGAAAAAAAAAAAAAAAAGCAATTACCCACATAGTCTTCACATTCACAAAATTAAAATAATATAATACTTTACAAGTAAATACTCATGTCATTGTATATATAAAATTTATCAATGTCAATGTGTATATATAAATTCGGCAATAATGTTTGAAGATCATGTAGATCGGTGTCTGAAATGGTCTTTTGAGGAAAGAACCACACAGATTAAGTCGACCTGTCCAGTCAGTGCACGCATTTGTCAGTAACCGTGCAGCTCAACTCAGAACTTAAGGAGCTCAACGATTCGACGAACAATACCAAAGAAAGGACATTTGGGTAGGCCGCATAAACTACTTAAACTGCCAGACCAAGAATAAAACTGAAAAAAAAAAAATGACCCACATAGTCCTCATATTCACAATAATGAAAATAACATAATACTTTTTATAGTAAATATTCATGTCTAAAAAGAGTTAGCAAACTAAAATCAACATTCACTGTGTAAATTTATTGGAGCAGCTCAATCCCAAGCCTTTTTGTCTTCAATATAGTCTTTCACATTATAGTAGGCTTTTTGGCATAATTTCCGCTTTATAAAAGATTTGAATTTATTAAAGCTTAGATCTTGAATGTGGCTAGGAAGTTTATTATAAAAACGTATACATTGGCATCTAAAGGAGCCACCAATTTTTTTGAGCCTGGTTGTAGGAACAAGAAATTTGTGTTTGTTCCTGGTATTTATATTGTGGATATCACTGTATTTTTTAAACAGATTAATATTTTTATGTGCATACAAAAGATTTTCATAAATATACTGAGAAGGCACAGTAACAATATTAATCTCTTTAAATTTATCTCTGAGGGAGTGTCTGGGACTTAATTTATAAATTGAACGAATTGCCCTTTTTTGTAAAACAAAAATTGTCTGTATATCGGCGGCATTTCCCCACAACAGAATACCGTACGACATCACACTATGAAAATAACTAAAGTATACTAAACGGGCAGTCTCTAAATCTGTTAAATTACGAATTTTTCTAACGGCGTATGCTGCAGAGCTAAGCTTTTTCGACAATTTGTCTATATGGGGGCCCCATTGAAGCTTGGCATCCAAAGTTATGCCTAAGAATACTGTGGTATCTTCGGGTTTCAACACTTCACCCTTTATGAGAACACTAGTTTCTACTTGTCTAACATGAGGTATCGTGAACTTAATACATTTAGTTTTTTTCTCGTTAAGAAGTAGGTTATTAACATTAAACCAGTTAACTACTATTGCGAGAGCGCTATTTACATTGTCAGTAACCAGCTGCTGACGTTTGAGTTTAAATAAAAGTGAAGTGTCGTCTGCAAACAACACTATATCATGTTTATCCTTTATGAGGTAAGGCAAGTCATTTATATAAATAAGAAATAAAAATGGGCCAAGAATTGAGCCCTGGGGGACCCCCATTCTTACTACAGATCCGGGTGAACGTTTTCCGTTAACATCAACTCTCTGAATCCTATCACTTAAGTAAGAAGTAAGAAGATCCAGAGAGGCGTTTCGGATTCCGTAGTGGTGCAGTTTCCTGATTAATGTTTCATGAAGAACACAATCGAATGCCTTGGACAAATCGCAAAAGATTCCCAAAGCATCGCATTTGTCCTCCCATGCATTATAAACATGTCCTAAAAGTTCAACTCCGGCATCAGTAGTCGAACGACCCCTTGTAAAACCGAACTGTTTGTTATGCAGTAATTTGTGTTTATTAAAAAATCTTTGCATTTGATTCAAAATAAGTTTTTCAAAAATTTTACTAAAAGTAGGTAGCACTGAAATGGGTCTATAATTAGTAGGATCTGATGTACTACCTGATTTAAACAACGGTATTATTTTACTGTTTTTCATAAGATCAGGAAACTCACCACAGTCAACACACTTATTAAAAATACCAGCTAAAGTAGGTGATACAATGTTTATAATCGACTTTGCAACGTCCACAGAATTGCCCCATAGATCTGCGGTCTTTTTAACATTTAACGTTTGAAAGGTTTTAATTATATCTTTACAGGTGACATATTGGAAATGAAATTCAGAATCACAAACAGGGACGTTTTCTTTAAGTAAAGACTCTGCAGCAGTGGGTGATGAGTTTAGAGATTTAGTAGTGGATACAGGAATATTTGTAAAGAAATTTTCAAAGGCCACGGCGACTTGTGAATCTGATTTAATTATACTGTCATCAATATCAAGGCTGTAGTCACTACATCGGTTGCATGACCTTCCCGTTTCGCTATTAATGATACTCCATGTCATTTTAATTACATTACTACTATTTTTAATTTTTGAACTCAAATAACGTGACTTGGCCGTACTACAAACTTTTTTAAATAATTTTGAATAATTCTTAACATATAAATTAAATTCAGCAGTGTTTATATAAGTCCGTTCATCATATAGTTCATAAAGCCGTTTTCTACTTTTATGTATACCAATGGTGGCCCAGTCACTGAAGGAAGCGTTACTATTCACCGAGAAAGTCTTTGGAATGAATGTGTTATCAAATTGTTTACAATACATATTAAAAAAGTCATTATATTGTTTATTAGGGTCATCATTAGTCGACAAAAATGGTAATTTACTTAAAAGTTTAGTTTTAAATGTTTCCAAGCGATTATTAGTTTTTGGGTTAACAGTGATATCTTTTTTAGTCATTTTTTTGCTTATATTTGGAATAGTGATCAATTGTCCGCAATGATCCGATCCGCAATAGGCTCTACGATTGCGAGGCTCAATAGGTGTTACACGTAGCGGCCTTCAGGAACGGAGATTAACTTCATGCAAGCGATTTCTTATGGTTTGATTGCTTATTAACATCCCTGTCGAGTTATGGAGCCTCGTAACCAACATCATCGCGGTCATTGTACGATTTCGTCGAGCAGTAATTTTGTATGTAACGATCTTGTCTGCGAGTGCTGATGCGAGCTCGTTCTCCATTCTGCTCTGCCACGTTGCCAGTAATGCGGTAACGTGTCCAAAGTTGACTTATAACAGTCTACGTAGTGCCCAGACCGATTGCCACAGCACGTTGCCGAGAACCAGCTTCCAACATTCCCACGGATCTGATCATTTCTTTTCGGCTCAAATTACGTCTTCTCTCCATAATAACGTTATTTTGTATTGATTCCACTCAGAATTATGGCAGAAAATTTACTGATTTGGCCTAAAACCCGTTATAGGAATACGACTTGACAGAAGATTTTCATCTTTTGACCGAAATTCAAAAACTATTCCTTTTCAAATGACGAAATTTTCTAAAAAGTATCCGTAGGAGTTACAAAAAATATACCTAATTAAAAGACCAGATTTTTTGTAACCAGTAAAAACGCGCTTGATCCCTAGACACTTTTGATGTGTATATATAGGTACTATACATTTTTGTTTTACTTTAGAAGAAAACCATTACACTGACTTATGACAAAACCCAGCATCTTGGACGCGTTTTAGTTATGCGGTTTAAGTTTGGTGCAAAGGTTAATATTTTGGTCAAACAGAACCCTTAGTTTTTTTGGGATTTTTGTGTCACATATAGTGTCTATTTAATTAACTTCGTCCTCAATAATGTAATACACTGTTTTGATAAGATATATTTTGTTGTATACTTAACGTAGTAACATTTCTTTGAATTCAAATGCATTTCATTGTTTTGCACCATTGAATCAGACTATTAAGATTCATCTGTGGCAGCGAAAAGTCTCTTACAGACTTAATTGAGGACCTTGCAGCTAAAGGGAGGCAAGTCCAAATTTCAAAACTGTTGGGTATTAAAAAAAAAGGTTTTTAAAAATTGATTGATGTACTTATGTCTTATCGTTATATGGCATTATATAATATGAACATTTATAAACATTTTATTCAAGATTTTAAAGCAATTGAAGAAGTAATAGAATTACTACGATTTTTTAAAGTTTGGATCTGCCTCCGTTTTGCACCAAGGTTGAAGAAAAATTGTGTTAAGGATAATAAAACAGGTAAAAACGGTTATTTTTTTATTTCAAGAATTAGTAATCACTCCACAAAGAATTAAACAATCAAAAGAAATACAAAAACGAATGAGTTCTGAACAAAAAAAAAAAAAATTAAAGGTTAACTTCAGCTTGATCATCGTCGTCTTCGCTAGAAATATCATCTGTTGGTCCGACAGCTTCACTTTTAAGGGCCCTGTAGAAATATAGTTTATTTGGTGGAACATAGTTCTTTACCAACTGCATAACATCGTTGTATTTAGCCTTTTTCAACGGCAATGCATGATCATACACCGGTTTCTGAGGCAGAACTGATAGTTGGGCTTAAGCATTTCTCATTATAGGAAAATAATCAAATACTGGCGTTCCCGTTGTAACACTGACTGCAATAGTTTCAATGTGGTCTTTACTATATTCAAAAATACGATATTAGGATATTTTGAATCGAATCTTCTCTGTATTTGTTATAATTTTTTTGAAATGACTCTCATAATGTTGGCTGAAGTTAAGTATCATATTTTGACTTGCATTTACAACTTTAAAATTTTTAGATGCTTGCGTAATACAATCGGCATATTCAGAAGTCGTAAATATGTAATCTTTCCTTCTGTTAAACTTTTCTATTACGCCGAAACACCGATCACATGGTAAGAAGCTGTGTCCTGGTTCTGGAAATCGATGAACAATCTTCTCAAAAGATGAACACCGCATAAGCGTATATAGATACTGAACTAAAGTCGAGTTCTTATTTTGTGCTGCTGCGTTATCAGAAAATAAATACAGTACTTTAACGGTGCTTGGTAAAATGTCATTTATGTAGTGATTTATAAAAGATATGACTTCGTTTGGTGATTTTCGGCCTATGGTTTCGTCATATAAATAAAAGTGAGCAATCCCTGTTTTTGCTGAATGAATACAAAAATTATATGCCCAAAGTTGACGTTTATAAAACGCTTCACCTGCTGGAATTTTAGGTAATGGCATATTCTGCTGATAATCAAATGTTAATACTTCGCATTCTTCATTATTAAGAGCAAGTTGACTCTTCTCTTTTAAATCAACAAAAAAAGTGTCGGCCTTGGCTTGATGAAGACTCTTCTCTATCTGTATTTGTTGGGTTTCATCGCTATCCAATGTCTTATCTTTTAGTTTGTTACTCAGCATGTCGCACTTCTTGCAAGTATCTGAACGAGGTGACCCAAAACTGTATTTAAAATTTTGTTTAAAGTATCTGTAGTAAAAATCAAATGATACTATAGGCTTAGCAGATGCTTCAAGACCAAGCTCATGCTTTTTCAAATATAACTCATACATCCTTTTAATGTTCAACTCTGGAGACAGATAATAACGTGAGCTTTTATTTCTACTGTAGTGTGACTCGCGACGTGGGAAACTTCTAATATGAGAGTCAACTTTAGAAACCCATTCACTTGGAATACGATTTGGTCTATTTTGATGTTTTCCACGATTAGACTGAGCTGGTATAGTTACAGTAGGATCCCGATACTCTTTAGCAACATTGTCTACACGCTTTTTGGATATTCCATGGATAGATGCAAAGCCATTTCTGCAAACTTGTATATTTCTATTTCCTAATTTAATATAATATTTGTGTGAACAACTGCGTTTCTTCCCCGTACCAGTTTTAGATCTTTCCCTTTCAACATTCTCAGTTTTAATTAAACCGCCTAAGTATACGTTTTGCACATAGGTTTCTTCCAATTTATTAAAATTTTCCAATATTAGTTTCCTATCTTCTTCATTAATTTGAACAAAACAGTTATACTTCTTACAACAACAATCCGGTCCAGTTTTTCTTTCGCCTATTTCACGGCCTTTATAGTTTATATAGCCCTTTCCAGTAGCAATAGACTTCTTTATGGCATTCCGTTTCCATTGTGATGGATTCGCGGATTTTCTTTTCTTCGGCGCTATGCCACTCGTCGATGGGCATGGATTATCTGTATTAAATTCATCCAAAATATTCATACCTTTATCGTTCGCCTCATTAGTTTGGTTTTGAAATGTCAACAAACCAACATCGCTTCCATCATCATCTGAACTGGTTGAACATGACTCGTAGACAGGCGGCTGGTAAATATCTGACGAGCCGCTACTAAACGGTTCAGTGTCACTCATTTTAATACACACTTAACGTATTTAAACACACTTTCGTACTTAAAACAATTATTTAAAAGAATAATACGCATGTCCTTTCGGGCCGAGCACAAAACGTGCACTGACTTGTTTACAAATGATGCAATAATTTCATTTGTTGCAAGAAGGAGGCAGGTCCGGACCTGCTCCCTTCTTGCACCAAACAGAATAAGGTAGCAGATCCAAATTGTGTTATAGCGCGCTTGTTTGTCGTCGGATCTGCCTCCTAAATGCACCAAACCATAGCTAATTTTTTTGTTTAAAATGTAGGTGAAAAAAAAGGTAACGGTTAAAATTTGGATCTGCCCCTCTTTTGCTGCAAGGTCCTCAATTGTTCTGAGAAACTTTAAGTCATCCGCATACATAAAAAATTCGGAGTGCCGAAAACAGCTGGGAATGTCATTAATTATATAGTTTAATAAAATTGCCCCCAGATCGGCCTTGTGTGATTCCAGAGGAGATATTATAGACGATAGATTGATAACCATTTACTACGGCAAAGAAAGATCTATCTGCTAAATATGAAATCACCCGTTCAAGCAAGCTGCCAGTGATAACATAAGCACGCAACTTCCGCAATTAAAAGTTCATTAAATGGAACCAGTGTAGTATTTGTTAATCGTGATCAAACAAATCCGTGCTGATAATCGCTAATGAATATCTTTAGATGGTTTTAGAAATGCGGGCAGAGTAGTGAATTAATTATGTTGCTATTGTTATCCGCTTTACGTATAGGCACCATCTTTGCAATTTTCTGTTTTCAAGGGAATATGCCAGAAATTAAGGACTTGCTGTATATGAGCAGAAGTGAACACACTAACTCCGCCGCGCAAGCTGTAGGTAATAAATATTGGCAGTATGCCATCAGGGCCCGCACCTTTGTTAATATACTTTGCCGGTACGCTTGCTAAACTTTTTTAATTTTGTGAGTATGATCGCCCAGCTAATAGCTGAAACTTTCCTCGACGGCATTCCGTCTCCATTATCAGACCTTCGATGATAGTCATACCCTGGCTAGGTCTAAAGTTCTCATCAAGATGAATGAAATAAGCCCAAACACGATGTAACTACTGTAAACTGTTGATGAGCTATCTCCACTTCTTCCATCTGCATCATAAGATCATCTCCAGGTCACCATTTTGTTGAAGCGTCATCTGAACTACATACGTTTGCCAAGTTTCAACACAATCGGTTCATAAGTGAAAATTCAGTAAGTGGTAAATAAAACAACCCCTCAATTTTCGACACTCAGGGATGGATTTTGTTTTCAATGTTTAATGGGACAATCTTCAAAGTACCTATAAGTACCCTTTCCAATAAAAAAATAATTATCAAAATCGGACTACTCTGTATAAAGTCATGCGTGGTCATAAACTAAAAAATATATACGCGTTAACTTGAGAACCTCCTTTTTTATCGTCGGTTAGAAATGAATGGCCGGTGAGTTGGCTACCTATGCAGGACTCACACTGAGAGCTGAACTTCAAAATGGTAAATTGGAATGCCCTGACCGATTCAGTATTGAAGTCCGAACTAGATCGAAGTCCATTCTAGATGTAGCTTCATTGTTCGGGGTTGTGCAGACAAATACTTTGCTTTTAGCAAACACTGAAGAGTTGAAATTAGTTGTACCCAAATTTACAAGTTTTTGATATGAACTTTCAGAAACAGAACTCGTGTTGGAGATATCAAGGTTGAGAAAACATTTAAAATCGGCCAATGTCACAGTTGCTAATTAGGTGGGTGTCTTTTTGACATTTATCGTGGAATGGGATTTTAGAGAATCTCTTCCGAATCTTATAGTCGCACTAATAAAATTATAATTAAATTATATAATTTATTAATCCACAAATGCTATTATTCAATTACTGAATTTCTTTATGACAAAAATATTTAATTGACAATTTGATTATTTACTTATCTGACATTACTTTATATAGCTTCATGTACCTTGCATAATAATATAATATACTTCAGTAATAATGAACGAATTTTCTTAAAAAAGTGTAAGCCCAATGGGTAGTTTTTTGAGCACAATGTTTGTATTTTATAAGACCATGTAACCTCACCAAAAAACACACTTAATAAATGATTTGATTTGATTTGATTTGACTAAAGTTATTTACTTATGACAATTTGCGGATCAGCTGCTTCGTGTGTGGAGTTTCAGCAAACTAAAATGAATAAAAATATACTTTCGGGCAACAATGACCGAAATGAGACTTAACAATCTTGGCATATTAACAATAGAACGCGAGGCAACACAAAATATAAACTTTGATGATGGGATTTCCGAGTTTGCAGCTGTTAAAGCTAGAAGAGATTTTAGTGTTTGTACTTAGGTATATATAATAGGTCTTTACCTATGAAATTGCCGTTTTGTATGAAAAAATTTAAACGAATTTTTTTCATGAATTTTTTATTTGTATTAATCGAAGTAATCACCCATGCAATCAATGCATCTTTGCCATCGCAGTGGCAGTTTATTGATGCCCTTCTTAAAGAAATCAGCTGGACGGGAGGCAACAAATTCTTCAAAGGCATTTTGTACTGCCTCTCGGGTATTAAATTTTTTTCCCGCCAAGAAGTTATCCAAATTCTGGAAAAAGTAGTAGTCTGTAGGCGCAAGGTCTGGTGAGTAGGGCGGATGACGGAGAGCTTCCAACCCCAGTTCTTGCAACTTGGAGACCGTCTGCTGTGCAGTATGAGGTCGCGCGTTGTCGTGCAGGAGCAGCGGAGACGAGCGATTGACCAATGCTGGTTGGAGATGCGCCAGCTTCTCCATCATTGTGTTCAGTTCTTCACAGTACACATCTGCAGTAATGCTCACCCCGTTTGGTAAGAAGCTGTGATGAATCACACCGGCGCTAGACCACCAAACAGTGACCATCACTTTTCTAGGGGTAAGTTTTCGTTTAGGGCATTGTTTAGGTGCTGAACCAGGATCCAACCAACTTGCTGAGCGCTTACGGTTATCAAACAGAATCCATTTTTCATCGCAGGTAACAATGCGGTTCAAAATTCCTTCATTTGTGTGTCTGTTGAGCAGTGCAAGGCACGTCTCGACGCGTACTTCGCGCTGGCGATCATTGAGTTCGTGGGGCACCCATTTGTCAAGCTTTTTTACCTTGCCAATTTGACGCAAATGGACCAATATTGTTTTGACGCTAACGTCGAAAGCTGCTGCTAATTCAGCCGTAGATTGTGTATCATCAGCTTCCACAATCGCCTTTAATTCGTCATTGTCGACCAAAGTCTTCGGACGACCGCGAGGTTCATTTTTCAGGTCGAAATTTCCAGAACGGAAGCGAGCAAACCAATAACAGGTGGTGCGTTGGTTTGTAGAGTTAGCTCCGTAAACGTCGTTGATGTTGCGTGCCGCTTGTGCCGCGTTGCTGCCACAACGGTACTCATATTCCATAATTACTCGAATTTTTAACGTATCCATGATGACGAAAAAGATTGAAATGCGATGAAAATGTAACACTAATCAATAAAGAAATGACTACTTTTAGAAAAAAAAATCCATGTTTTTAAAATAAAATTAATTTGAAATTAGAATTCATAGCCAAACAAAAATTATTTTGATTTGAAATGGCCAGTACTGCAGAACGGCAATTTCATAGGTAAAGACCTAATATTAGGTCTTTACCTTTTATTTTAAAAACATGGTTTTTTTTTTCTAAAAGTAGTCATTTCTTTATTGATTAGTGTTACATTTTCATCGCATTTCAATCTTTTTCGTCATCATGGATACGTTAAAAATTCGAGTAATTATGGAATATGAGTACCGTTGTGGCAGCAACGCGGCACAAGCGGCACGCAACATCAACGACGTTTACGGAGCTAACTCTACAAACCAACGCACCACCTGTTATTGGTTTGCTCGCTTCCGTTCTGGAAATTTCGACCTGAAAAATGAACCTCGCGGTCGTCCGAAGACTTTGGTCGACAATGACGAATTAAAGGCGATTGTGGAAGCTGATGATACACAATCTACGGCTGAATTAGCAGCAGCTTTCGACGTTAGCGTCAAAACAATATTGGTCCATTTGCGTCAAATTGGCAAGGTAAAAAAGCTTGACAAATGGGTGCCCCACGAACTCAATGATCGCCAGCGCGAAGTACGCGTCGAGACGTGCCTTGCACTGCTCAACAGACACACAAATGAAGGAATTTTGAACCGCATTGTTACCTGCGATGAAAAATGGATTCTGTTTGATAACCGTAAGCGCTCAGCAAGTTGGTTGGATCCTGGTTCAGCACCTAAACAATGCCCTAAACGAAAACTTACCCCTAGAAAAGTGATGGTCACTGTTTGGTGGTCTAGCGCCGGTGTGATTCATCACAGCTTCTTACCAAACGGGGTGAGCATTACTGCAGATGTGTACTGTGAAGAACTGAACACAATGATGGAGAAGCTGGCGCATCTCCAACCAGCATTGGTCAATCGCTCGTCTCCGCTGCTCCTGCACGACAACGCGCGACCTCATACTGCACAGCAGACGGTCTCCAAGTTGCAAGAACTGGGGTTGGAAGCTCTCCGTCATCCGCCCTACTCACCAGACCTTGCGCCTACAGACTACTACTTTTTCCAGAATTTGGATAACTTCTTGGCGGGAAAAAAATTTAATACCCGAGAGGCAGTACAAAATGCCTTTGAAGAATTTGTTGCCTCCCGTCCAGCTGATTTCTTTAAGAAGGGCATCAATAAACTGCCACTGCGATGGCAAAGATGCATTGATTGCATGGGTGATTACTTCGATTAATACAAATAAAAAATTCATGAAAAAAATTCGTTTAAATTTTTTCATACAAAACGGCAATTTCATAGGTAAAGACCTATTATGACTTATGAGGGTATATTCATTGTACTCTCGTTCTTCTTTTGCCATACCCAAATTTCACTTTCATGCATCAATGTGAAAAATGTATAATTAGTAACTTTTATTACCATAATATTGTATTTTAAATAGCGGAGCAAATGTGGCTGTCATACCATGTCCATCCATCGAAAACATATCTCTTAACAGAGTTGAACAGTTCAAATAACTCCACCGCAGTAACCATTGTAGCACCAAAAGTCTGTGTTAGAGAGAGACATACACAATAGAATCCAGACAGCCTGGCTGAAAAGGAGATCGTTGTCTGGCATCTTAGGCAACTCCCGTATACTGATTAAAACCAAGGGCAAAGTATATAAAAGGGCGGTAAGACCAGCCCTACTATATGGATCTGAGTGCTGGCCGATGAGGTAGACGGATGAACAGAAAGTTCACACCACAGAGATGAAGATGCTACGCTGGTCTGGTGGAGTTTCGAAAATGGATAAAATAAGTAACGAATATATCCGTGATACTTTTAAAGTCGGTAAGATACCTACACGAAAAACTTAGTGAAAATCGCTTGCGCTGGTGCGGACATGAGATGAAGCAAGGTGATGACCATATGACTAAGAGTAATGAATATAAAAGATGGAAATAGAGGCCGTGGATGACCACCAATAACTTGACTAAGAACAATAAAAAATTACATGATAGCGAGCAACACAACAAAAGAGACAACCTACAACCGTACGGTGTGGCGCAGAAGTACTAGTAGGGGCTGGTCGCAAATAAATTGGGATAGTAGCTAGGAGAAAGAAGAAGAGAAGAATATTTTACTTTATTAATGAAAGACTCATTTGTAATAATTAAATAAAATCATATTTTACGTTTATCGGATGTTTATTAATTTTTACAGTTTTAGTTCTAGGGTGACACCACAATTATTTTGCGCACCGGTTGTCACCCATGCTAGCTACGCCACTGCGTCTGACGTAAGTATAAAAAGTTCCCTAATATTTTTATATATTTTTTTTGTACTACTGGTTAACTACAATATCTACCTAAGGTTTTCTCATTGGTCCGTTACAACTTTTCATCCTAAATTGATGAATCCATTGTTACAATAAACTTTATTCAGCTGGTAACATTTACGTAGAATTGTATTTCACTGAAGTACATAGGGTCAATCGTGAGGGTGAAATCTTTCTAAGAATTTTTGCGTATTCAGGACGGGTATGGTTTCGGTGGGAAGGAGGCGCAGCAAATCGTCGCGCATGTTTGTAGATTATAGTAGCGGGTCCGAGTGTCCCGAAGCGTGGGACCGCTCGCGCTGGCGGGTGAGGTACAATTAAAACAAACTATCGCTTTACTGATTCTTTTATTCTTATAACTGGTCGCTTTGAGCTTCCATATACAGTACAGTCGATCACAGTTCTAGGAGGCGCGCGGCCAGTCGAGTTCGACGGAGGCCACGTCGAGCGCCAGGATGTCGGCCTGCGCGCCGAGCGCGTCGGCCAGACGCGGGCGCGTACGGCCCAGCTCGCCGTGCGCCCATTCCTTCACGTACGTGCCCGCCTCCGTGCGCACGCGCACCACCAGCAGCGCCGGGTGCTCTGTGGAGCGAGAGCGACCTAGTACTACACATTGTTCACACAGTTCGATGTGTGTGTGTGTGTATGTATGTGTGTGTGTGTATGTATGTGTGTGTGTGTATGTATGTGTGTGTGTATGTATGTGTGTGTGTGTGTGTGTATGTGTGTGTGTGTGCGGGTGTGTGTGTGGGTGTGTGTGTGTGTGTGTGTGTGTGTGTGTGTGTGTGTGTGTGTGTGTGTGTGGATGTGATGTTCGATGGATGGACTGTGTCACTGTATGAAAGATGAGATAGCTAAAAGGGGATGATGATGATGATTATTCTATCAGTGGTGCCATCATCTCCGTCCAAAATATAAATATATCTCATTATTCTGTTAATCTAGTATGTGTCATGTACATGCTTATTGGAGATTATAAACTGGTAATTAGTGCAGTAATATTATTCTTAAAATTATATTGTGATAATATGGACCTGTACTAATGTCTGATATAAAATATTTATTATTATTAGTACGTACGGGGCACGGTGCGCGCACTGAGGTCGAGGATGCGGCGCGTGCGCGTGAGCAGCGGGCGGCGGTGCAGCACGCGGATGGGCGTGCGCTGGCGCAGCAGCACGCGCGCCGCGTCGTGCGGCGGCGTGTTGCGGTACGCGTTGATACGCGCGATGTCGCGCGCCGTCACTGCCACGCCCGTGTCGCCGTTGGCCTGATGACAGTCATTTTAAATGGTACATTATTATAAATGAATTTCTATTCCTTCGATTAGAAAGGCTTTATTAGAATATACTGTTGTGAATTTACATTTAGTTCTTTATTTTCTGTTGCATCTTGTAGTACTCAGTGTATACAAACTTTAGTAAATCTAAATAGGTAAATGTTAAATCTATATAAATAAAAATCAATTGCCGTGCGTTAGTCTTTATTTTATTTATTTGTATTATTTTTTTCTTCTATTTGTTATTAATAAAATAAAAAATCCCCTAATGGGATTTATGGATGTCCGTAGTGTCCGTGGCATCACAGCGAGCCCTATCAGAATACC
Source organism: Dryobotodes eremita (assembly GCA_917490735.1). Taxonomy (NCBI): domain Eukaryota; kingdom Metazoa; phylum Arthropoda; class Insecta; order Lepidoptera; family Noctuidae; genus Dryobotodes; species Dryobotodes eremita. The sequence goes on from OU823266.1 coordinate 184,245, forward strand.
AGCGCTGCGGTTTTTTTTTTTAAATATCGCAGCATTATGCTGAGATAGGAGCCTTTTTCGCCTCGCACCGGTCTTTTATTTTTACTTGTTTATTGTTGTTTTTACGTTAGTTTTTTTTAGTTTTGAATGCTCCTTTTATATATATATATATATTTTTTTATTATATTATTTCCTGTGCGTGTCCCAAATAAAATATTTTTCTTGCTTTCTTTCTAGTCTCGAAAAAACTTGATAATGGCTCGACCGATATGATTTTTTTTTTGTGTTCTTCGCCTGAATACTGAGGTCGTTTAGGAAAAAAGAAAATAAGGAAAAACTGAAAGGAACAGCCGAAAATTCTAAAAAATCTGAATTTTGTATCGATCTCACGTGGTATGAAATACACCGTATCATAGAAATATAAGTCGAATATCAATTTCGACTATATCCATAGTGAAAAAAAAAACTGAGAGTTGTAGTCGTGATAGTTTGATCTTAATCACTTCAACAGTGACAAAGCACTTACGGGGGGACTTTACCCACAGCCGCAAGTCCGACTGGCATTCGTTAGAGATCGCCGTACGTTACGTACGCGACGTACACGCGGCTGCATATCAAGTGTTAAAAAAACGCTTAGTGTCAAATATTACCAAACGACATAAACCAAGTCTTTAAAGAAAAAAAAAATACGATTTGTAATAGGTAACATTAGGTACCTACTTTATACATTGTTACAATAAACTTTATTCAGCTGGTAACATTTACGTAGAATTGTATTTTTAGTACACTAGTAAAATTATTGTAAATAGATAAAGAAAACATTATTCCATAATTAATTTAGCTGATAACTTTTTCGTTCAAAAAGGATAATTTTAAATATCAATGCGAAAAGATTATTTCATATAGGTATGCAATTTAATGTTACCCTTATTTTTGTTTGATTATTAGAGAATATAAAACATAAATGTGGATTCCTATCAGCGAGCGATCTTGTTCGCGTCTTCTAGTTAAAAGGTTGTGATCATCGAAGATCTTTTCGCCCTTTTTTATCGACGAGTCGGGAGTATTTTATGGCAATAAAACAACACCACGTACTCAGAACGGAGACATTTATTTATAAAATTCGAAGTCTCTTATAATTTGCGTGGTAACGAAACCATAGCGCGAATTTAAACCGGCCAACGCCATCTATCGAGACATCAGGTAAACTTTCGTACAAAATTTGTTTAGATTTTAGAAAATACAATATTATAACGTTAACATTCCGCCCACCAAGGACCTAGTCCTTTCAAGCCGCCCACCATGACATAATCGTGACTAAATATATGGGCAACTTCAGCGTTTTACTAAAGTCCTTGGTGTTCGGAGACCACAATGTTCATATTATCTTAACATAAATACCATATACAAATAGTTCAGATTTTTCAACAGCATAACATTTTCAATGTGCTTACTTTTACATTTCTAAAATTAGTATCTGAGTGGACTGTATATTTATAACATAACAAAATAAAAATTAAAAAGAAAACAATAAAAATACACGTTTATCATTCATCGTTGACAGGCAGAATGCATAGCTTAGAAGTTGGACGTTTGACTCGGGAGTCCTTACACTGAAGGGTAACTACGCGCACTAAATTATCCTTGCCAGGGTGTAATTCGACTACCTTCCCGTATAACCACTTAGCAGGTGGTAAATTGTCTTCTTTTATGAGGACAATATCACCAACCTTCGGATCGCGCGTACGTTTAGCCCACTTGTGTCGTTGAAAAAACATAGTTAAATACTCCTGAGACCAACGTTTCCAGAAAGATTGAATCATTCTTTGTGTCAATTGCCAACGTCTCAAGCTACTGACTGTCACATGCTCATAATTATAATCTGGTACTGTTACCAGTGGCTGACCGACCAAGAAATGTCCTGGCGTCAATGGGTTTGGATCTGACGAGTCCACACTCGACTGTGATATAGGTCTGGAATTCAGACACGCCTCAATTTGGGATAAGACGGTACTCAGCTCTTCAAAAGTCAGTGTCGATTCGCCAATCACTCGTTTGAGGTGATGCTTGGTGCTTTTGATCCCAGCCTCCCATATACCTCCAAAGTTAGGAGAATGAGGCGGGATGAAATGCCATTCAGTTCCATTATTTGCCAATATAGGCGCAATTTCTCGGGGAAGAGATGCGCATTCATCGCGAAACATTGCTTTAAGCTCCTTTGATGCCCCTACAAAGTTGGTGCCATTGTCACTGTAAAGGTGACTACAATGACCCCGTCTAGCAACAAAACGTTTAAATGTAGCCAGAAAGCCTTGAGAGGTCAGATCAGAGACCGCCTCTATATGCACAGCGCGGGTTGCCATACACACGAACAGGCATATGTAGCCTTTGTAGGACTTATGTCCACGACCCCTTGCTGTTCTTATTTGAATCGGTCCCGCGTAGTCGACACCTGAATGGAGAAAAGGCTTACTTGGAGTCACTCTGCATGATGGTAACTGACCCATCAATTGAGTTTTTGTTACGGCTGCATGACGAATACACGGTACGCATTCGCGGATGTGGGCCTTGATCAAATTCTTTCCACGAATAACCCAATATTTTGACCGAAGAAAATTGTGTGTTAATTGGGGTCCGCCAGGCAGTACACGTTCATGAGCATCAGCTATGAGTAATCGTGTCAAATGGGATTGATGAGGAACTATAAAGGGATGCTTCATATCATCACTTAGTTGCGAATTTTGGATTCTACCCCCTACTCTCATCAAGTTCTTATCATCCAAGTAAGGATTCAAAGAAGACAAACCGCTGCTTTTGCTGACGTCTCTTCCGGCTTGTATTGCCTTTATTTCTGTATCAAACCAAACCCCTTGACTTTGCTTGAGACAGCAATGCATGGTGTCCGAAATCTCCGAAGCTTCAAGGTAAGGTGGCAACTTTGTCCGTGATTCTCTGGCAATCTTTATTTTCAGGAATCGTCTGCAATAAGTGAGAGTCCTGATCAACTTACGGAACGATGAAAATCTGGACCACATCTGTTCAATCGGGTGAACGTCTATCTGTGCTGCATGAACCTTGACAGATTTTAGTTCCAGTTTAGTCATTATAGCCTTAGGTCTACAGTATTCTATGGTATCCTCAAGCAACCACGACGGTCCATGTTTCCAAAGTGAGTCGTCTAACAAAGATGTGGATGTTGTACCCCTCGAAGCAATGTCAGCTGGATTGTTTTTTGTATCGACATAATGACATTGAGTAGAATCAAGGGCATTAAGGATTTCAGACGTCCGGTTTGCGACGAAGGTTTTCCATCTACTTGGGTGATCGCTCAACCAAGCCAGCACGACCGTTGAATCAGTCCAAGCATGTAAATTGGATTTTTGGACATTCAAGACATAAGCCACTTCTAAAAGTAATTTGGTAACTAAAACTGCGCCACATAGTTCCAGTCGTGGTATGGAAATTTGTTTAATTGGAGACACCTTCGTTTTTGCAGTTACCAGATTACAGTGGACTCGACCTGCAGCATCGATGACTCTGATGTAAACAACCGCGGCATATGCTACGCTTGACGCATCAGAAAAACCATGCAGTTCAACCTTTTCATCGTCGCTTTTTCTGTTCAGCCACCTAGGAATTCTGAAGTTGTTGAGTATATGCAACCCACTACGATAACACTGCCACTCTGTTAAAAGATCCTCAGGCAGTTTGTCATCCCAATCCAAACCAGCGATCCATAGTTTTTGGATGAAGATTTTAGCGGTAATTATACATGGTGCAATCCAACCTAGCGGATCATATAAACGTGATATCTCTGATATAACTGTTCTTTTAGTTTCAGATGCAGACGGCGGCAACGACGACGGTGTTGAAAAGGGTAAGTTTACAGTATAATGGAATTCATCGGAATTGCGATTCCAGGTAAGTCCTAGAATTCTAGTAGTTTCATCTTCCTTTATTTCCAGATCTCTTCCAGTATCCAGCCTTATCTGTTTTAGCAACTCTTCTTTGTTACTTGTCCATTTTTGCAAAATGAAGCCTGTTTTATTCAATAGTTCATTAAACTCATGATAGATTTTTACAGCTTCTTCATCTGTCTGACAACCTGTCATTAGGTCATCCATGTAAAAATCTGTCCTAACCTTACTAGCAGCGCATGGATACGATTGACCTTCATCGCTAGCGGTTTGCTGCAATGCCTTGACTGCTAGGTAAGGTGCACTAGATGTTCCAAATGTAACTCTCAAAAGCCTGTATTCTTTTATATCAGAATGAACGTCATCTCGCCATAAAATCCTTTGAAAGTCCACGTGATCATCTGCTATTTTAACTTGGCGATACATTTTTATGATATCGGCTGCCAAGCATACTGGATGCTGTCGCCACCGCATAACTGTATGACGTAAATCAGCCTGTAAGGCTGGCCCTACCATTAAGGTGTCATTTAAGGAAATACCATCGGATCCCTTAGATGACGCATCAAATACCACTCTTAATTTTGTGGTCGACTTGTCTTCGCGGATTACAGCATGATGCGGTAAGTAAACAGCGCCAATCTTATTTTTGTCTTTTTCATTAGAAATCTCTTCCATATGACCTAGTGATAAATATTCCTTTATTACCGATGTATATTGTCCTTTAAGCTCGCTATTTTTTGCTAGCTTCCGTTCAAGACTGTATAATCTTTTTAACGCTATTTCCTTTGTGTTGCAGGGCGTTTTACTGGATTGAAAAGGCAGTTTTACAATGTAGCGACCATCTGCATCCCTACATGTGGAAGCAGCAAAGTAATCTTCACATGCTTGCTCTTCAGGGCTAAGAATTGACCTTTCAGAGCATGTTGGCTCTGCCTCTAGTTCCCAAAACTTTTTTAGGATTTCATTTTCTTCGACCTTAGCGTGCATGCTTAGAATTACATTGTGACAAGACATCACTCCATCTTCATCGCTGACTTCTCCCGATATGATCCAACCAAGGTAAGTATCTTGAGCCATTGTTTTACCTTTAGGGTCCTTGATTAAGCCTTCTTTTAAGACTTTAGTATAGACTCCCGATCCTAACAAAATGTCAATTTTATTAGGCTCATTGAAATTTGGATCAGCCAAAGCCATACTATTAAGCTCTGGCCAATCCACCAACGTAAATTTCCTTTCAGGTAACATTGAAGTCACCTTACTCAGCACATAAGCTTTTATTTGAAGGGTGAAGTCAGGATCCCGTAACGATTGAATGTTAAGTCGAACCATAAATTTTGACGTTAGATCGCTCTGACCTCCCCCTACACCTGAGATAGACGTTTTAATTGCTATCTTTTTTAGCTTCAATAACTGAACCGCAGATTCCGTAATAAAGGAAGCTTGTGAACCCTGGTCTAACAGGGCTCTCAAAACTTGTGGATACCCATTTTTCGATCTAGCCTTAATAACGGCTGTAGCCAGTATGACTTGACTATGAATACTTTTTGCGAAATGGGTTGAAATATGAGGTTCAGCCGTGGTCTCGTCCTTTGGCGGTTCCTTTTGCAATGGAGACACAGAACTGCTCGCCTGTGCTTCTGAATCAGTTTGTAGATGCAAGAGTGTATGATGCTTTCTGTTGCACATTTTACATTTGGTATTGACTCGACAATTAATATTAAGATGACTTGAGCGAAGGCAATTAAAACACAAACCACGAGATTTAACTATTTGACGACGCTGATCGACGGTCTCCTGTGCAAACTTTTTACAATTACACAAGAGATGCTCCTCGGAACAATGTGGACAGGATATTTTTGAAGCAACGTGAAATGCTTTAGTACTACCTTTAGACTTGCTACTTTGAGGTTCTACAAATTCCAAAGCCCGAAAGCGTTTATCTAAAAAGTCCCGAAACTCCTTGAAGGTGGGAAGTTCCTCGCAAGAATGACTTACGTGCAATTCCCACTGCTTCCGAGTCTCAACGTCCAACTTGGAGCTAATCAAATAAATAATAATAATATTCCAAGCGTCCACTTGCACCCCTAGATTTGACAATTCATGTAAGCAATCGGTTGTGGTATCTAAAAGCTCTTTGAGAGCAATAGATGACTCAGCCGTCATTTGTTTTTGGTTGAGTAAGCGCTTGAGAATACAATTGGCTAAAAATCTCTTATTATTGTAACGACTGTTTAACAGAGTCCAACATTTCTTATAATTTGCATGCGTGATCGGTATGTGCTTTATGAGTTGTGATGCTTCACCTGACAACTGAGATCTTAAATAGTGTAAACGTTGTACATCATCAAGTGATTGATTACTATCAATTAGTGACAAAAACAAATCTCTAAACGTTGACCATTCCTGATAACTACCACTAAAAACAGGAATTGTTATTTTGGGCAATTTAGCAATTGACCTCATTTTCGGTTGGCTATGGTCTGGTGAGACATCACTCATTTCAGAAGACTGATATTTTGGTAAAGCATTTTTTAATTCTACTTTATAATTTATGAAAGTGTCTGTAACCTCTTCGAATACATCATTTTTGATGTAGCTGGTTGCACTCAATTCACTGTTTGTGTAGTTGACCAAAAGTTCTTCGTGTTTCCTTGTGAAATCTTCAAATTGTTTGTCCAATATTTCCAAACGTGAATCCACATATGCCTGATTTATTCTCTCTTTTGGAGATTTTTTGAAGTTACTAAGCCCTTTCTGAATACGACCCTTAATATCTTCCAACAGCCTTAGCTTAGCCTCCATGATTTAATTTGATGTCTAATTTGCTAAGTATCAATTTGGAATTTCACTAAATGTAAGAATGTCGTAATTTTTCTAAGTGTTCGAACTGTACTCTAATTCTAAGTGAAATCGGGCATAGATTCGGGGTCTCTTCAATTTTTCACGAATTATTCTAAGTCCCAAGTTTCTTCAACTTTTCTAAGTCCTTGCATTAACTTTAAAATTTTACAAGTCTCTGACACTTGGAACTGTTAATTAAACAATAATGTACTCACAGTTTTTAAGTTGCACTTTGATCACTTTAAAACCACTTTCCTTTAACGCTCCACTTAAATTCGTCGACCTCGCTCCACTCAGCTCAGCTTCGTTGACCTCGTTCCGCTCAGCTCAGCTTCGTCGACCACGCTCGCTTTTTTAGGTCTACTCCAAACTTGCACCAATTCGACCAACTAACTGCTTTTTAACTCTCGACTTCGACACCAGAGGGCACTTTTAGCTTTTTCAAAAACCGTTCCGGATCGTAGGACCTTATGATCATCGAAGATCTTTTCGCCCTTTTTTATCGACGAGTCGGGAGTATTTTATGGCAATAAAACAACACCACGTACTCAGAACGGAGACATTTATTTATAAAATTCGAAGTCTCTTATAATTTGCGTGGTAACGAAACCATAGCGCGAATTTAAACCGGCCAACGCCATCTATCGAGACATCAGGTAAACTTTCGTACAAAATTTGTTTAGATTTTAGAAAATACAATATTATAACGTTAACAGGTTGAACTATCCCTTGTCGTGTTATTTGAGTTAAGTAGAAGTGCACTCTATTTGCAGTGAAATAAACTAATTATCATTATTACGTGGACTTATTTTAACCAGTGATCTAACACAAGCTATACATTTCCAGTATAATATGAGCTCTTATTGTACGGAAATCCTATACAATGCGAGATCAGCTTGTACTGGAAATGTATAGCTTGATATGTAGCAGTGTGTACGCGTACGCGTCTATGTGTGCGTACGCCTTATTACTCGTTGTATGGAGCGGTTACTTCGGCTGGCACACGGGGAGTGTTGCCGACATAATGAATTTTCCGTCATATAACAGATTTAGTTGGAGTGGAAACGGGAAAAACTATGTCTAACGGCTGACAAATTATAAACGTAACATTTAAGATTTTTAAACGTTTCAATTTTATTTTAAATATATTTTTTTTAGATGAACGCATGTTAATACTAATACAAAATAAGTAACACTTAAATGTACTGGAAGTTGTCAGACATCTGTCAAATCCAGAAAGAACATTTCATGATATTTCGACACGTTCATATTATGTCGGCTTGTCGGGCTGTAGATGTCATTTATTTTTTATTATGCTGCTACAAATTATAAAATATAACTACGCAACCGTAGCCGAGCGTAAGAACTTATCGACGCCTTAGAGTGAAAACCTCGTGGGGTGCTAAGACAGGAAACCTCCCCGTGTGTCCGTGGGCTGGAGTTTCCCTTGGATGCGTCTGGGGGAAAGGCCAGTCTCCGGGACGGTGCACCCTGGGGTGCGGGCAATAACTCTCCATTAGGTACTCTGTGCCTAAGGGGTCTTGTTGCCCGTACGCTAATATCCTGTCGGAGGAAGGCTCCAACGTGTGTCTCTCTGTTCAGCAGAGACGCACAGCGGCGGAGTAAGAGCGGGCTCGGTGTGCACTAACCCTGCCGCCGGGCAGGCAGGAAGGAGTCTGCTCCTTCTGCCACCGTTAATCTCGTAGCCCCGAAGATCGTCAACGTCATGTCTCTGACTTTTGACGGGGGTCGAGGGTTTTGGCTTAACCGCCCGGGCCGCGAGGAAGATAACCTCTATAAAAAATTCCTCTAATATCAAGTTCTGGTGCGCGGCGAGGGTATGAATGGCTGAGGAGTAGGGTCATCTACAACTTTCCAGTTGTAGGTGGCGCATCAGTCGCTAGCGCACCCCCAGCCAGAGTACCAGTGGACCCTCTGGTTGGGTAACAAATTAACACTTGCCTAGGGACAGGGGGTGAACCTGGGAATGACCTTTTATATCCTCCACACTCGTGGGAACAAAATGGAAAAATTTGATACCAAAACCAAACAACTGACGAAGAGTAGCGAAGAGGAGGGGAGCGATGCGGGGTCGGAGTCCGACGCTGCATCTGGCGCGAAGGGCTCTTCCAAGAGCCCGGAGCGCGTAGTGGTGGGAGATGCTGAGAAGAACCGAAGGCTCTTCCAGAAGCGCCCCAAACCAGGGGATGGCCAGGGGTCGTCCTCTGATGGCGGGAGGAGCGTCGTCCGCAGAAAAATTACTCGGCGGGGTGGAGTGCACGAGCGAAGTACGGGCAAAGGACGTACCACCGAGGAGGACAGCGAGCCGAGCCGAGTCAGCCCAGCCGAGCCGGCCCAGCCAGCCGAGAGGCTCGCCACGGAGGGGCACGACCCTGGAGGGGCCAGTCGCAGGGCAGAACTGTCTGAGTCGTCAGGCGGTGAGCCGGACGCCGCTGGCGGCTCGAAGTCAGAGCGACTGGCTAGGCTGGAGGCGGCCGTGGTAGCTGCGCTGAAGGGTGTGGCCTTATAGAGGATTCAGTCCTCTAAAGACAAGGCCATACCCGCTGCCGCGGCTTCCATTATGGAACCCGCGGGACCGCCCCTAGCGAAGTCAGCGCCGCCCAAGCCCAAGAAGGGTGGAGTGGCCACGCAGGCGGCGAAGGCCCCAGCCCTGGCGGCGAGACGGCCGCCCCCCCCGCCTCCTAATGCTCCTCCGGCTCAAGCCGAATGGCAAGTAGCCGGAGAGAAGCGGAAGGCGGGTAAAGCATCAAGGGCGGCCAAAAGAATGGAGAGGCGGCAGCGGCGCAAGGAGCGAAGCGTCGCGGCTAGGCTCCGCGCCCCGAAGTCCGCAGCTGTAGTGATCACACTGCAGCCGGAAGCGGAGAAGAAGGGCGTGTCCTACCGCGACGTGCTCACTAAGGCGAGGGCGGCGGTGAACCTGCAGGAGCTAGGCGACACCAATGGCATCCGGGTGAGGGTCACTGCGACTGGGGCCCGGATGCTGGAGGTGCTCGGTGCGGCGAGCGGCCCGACCGCTGACGCTCTGGCCGAAAGGCTCAGGGCGTCCCTAAATGCGGACGAGGCCCGAGTGTCCAGGCCCACCAAGTGCATCGACATGCGCATTCTGGGCCTGGACGACTGTGTGACGGAGGCTGAAGTGGTGGCCGCTGTCGTCAGGACTGGGGGTTGCTCTGCCGAACAGGTGAGAGCGGGCACCATTCGTCCTGACCACAAGGGGATGCGAGCCGTTACGGTGAGCTGCCCCGTGGCGGCGGCCAGGAAAGTCGCCGGGGAGGGCCAAAGGCCTCTGGTGGTGGGCTGGGTTTCCGCGCAGGTGAAACTGCTGGAACCCAGACCTCTGAGGTGCTTCCGCTGCCAAGTGGGCAACCACGTGGGAGTGCAATGCACCTCGGAGGTGGACCGCAGCGATCATTGCTTCCGTTGCGGTCAGCCCGGTCACAAGGCCGGCTCGTGCAATGCCACGCCGCACTGCTTTTTATGTGCGGCAGCTGGCAAGCCGGCCGATCACCGGGCTGGGAGTAAGGCCTGCGCTCCACCCGCCAAAGCCAGGGGCAGGGGCAAGCCCTCCGCCATCGCCGTCACCGCCGCACCCGCCGCCACTGCCACCGCCGCTGCCGCCGCTGCCGCCGGACAGGCCTGCTGACATCAACGACGAGGCAGAGTGGTTCCGGGAGGCCATGTCCGAAGTGTGTGACGTGGCAATGCCCCGGGTCCAGCCCGGACGCGCCTGGCGCCAGGTGTACTGGTGGTCGCCGGAACTAACGTCTCTGCGCGAGGCGTGCGTTGCCGCGCGGCACCTATACACCAGGCACCGCAGGCTCCGTATCCGCCCTCCGGATACGGAAGCCATTCAGGCGGAGCTGTACGAGGGTTACAGAGTGGCGTAGATCGCCCTCCGAGCGGAGATCCTGCGGGCCAGGGGACTGGCCCGTGAGGAGTCACTGGGGACTCTGAACAGGGACCCGTGGGGGCGCCCATACAAGGTGGTGCGGGAGAAACTCCGCCCATGGGCTCCCCCGCTGACGCAGAGTCTCCGGCCCCAGCTCGTGGAGGGCGTGGTGAGCGCTCTGTTCCCTTCGCGGGGAGAGCATACTCCCCCGCCCATGGCTCCGCCTCCTGCGGTGCCAACTGCGGACCACGTGACCGACGATGACGACGTTACTCCTGAGGTGACCGAGGTAGAGTTGAGAGCGGCGGTACGTAGGCTGAGTGCCAAAAATACCGCCCCAGGACCCGACGGCTTACCTGGAAAAGCCAGGGTCCTGGCCTTGGAGGCTCTCGGGCCTCGACTAAGAGGGCTCCTAAGCGCATGCTTGGAGGAGGGCCAGTTCCCACTTCGTTGGAAGACGGGGAAACTGGTCCTCATTAAGAAGCCGGGGCGCCCAGCGGACTCTCCGTCCGCTTACCGGGCCATTGTGCTGCTCGACGAGGTGGGCAAGCTCTTTGAAAGAGTCATTGCAGACCGCCTCGTCGGGCAGCTGGTGCGGGTGGGGCCGGATTTGGCGGAGAGCCAGTTTGGTTTCTGCAGGGGGCGCTCCACGGTGGACGCCATCATGCGCGTGCGAGCCCTCACGACGGGGGATGCTGTGGCCCGGGGTGGGGTCGTCTTGGCGGTGTCTCTAGACATCGCCAATCCCTTCAATACCCTGCCCTGGAGTTGCATCAGGGAGGCACTCCGGTATCACCGGATGCCGACCTACCTCTGTCGTGTAGTCGAGGCCTATTTGACGGATAGGGCGGTTATCTACCCCGGTCACCAGGGAGAATGGAACCGGCGAGAGATGTCGTGCGGTGTCCCACAGGGATCGGTCCTGGGGCCGCATCTGTGGGACATCGGTTACGACTGGGTGCTGCGCGCCGACCTCCCTAGCGGCGTCAGCGTGGTGTGCTACGCTGACGACACGCTGGTCCTGGCGCAGGGGAGGTCGCACCAGGCGGCGGCCGAACTGATGACACGCGGGGTTGCGACAGTTGTCGAGAGGATCCAGCAATTAGGACTCGAGGTGGCCTTGCACAAGTCCGAGGCCATGTGTTTTCATGGTCCTCGGAACGCGCCACTGTCGAGTTCCCAAATAACGGTAGGAGGGGTTCACATCGGCGTCGAGTCGACGATGAAGTACCTGGGACTCGTCCTCGACAGCCGGTGGAACTTCGTCGAGCAATTCCGTCGTTTGGCTCCCAGACTGCAGCGGGCCGGAGCTGCCTTGAAGCGGCTCTTGCCCAATCTGGGGGGACCAAACGCCTCCTGCCGGAGGCTCTACGCGGGGGTCGTGCGGTCCATGGCCCTTTACGGGGCACCGGTGTGGGCGCGTTCATTGAGGCTCCGGCCAGCCCGCCGGTTGAACGCGTCCCAAAGGGTCATGGCCATCCGGATGGTACGGGGATACCGCACGGTCTCCTGCGAGGCGGCGAGCCTCCTTGCCGGATTGCCGCCGTGGGATCTGGAGGCAAAGGTCCTCGCGCACGTTTGGGAACGGCGCGAGGAGGCGAAACGCCGGGGCGTAACTCCGCTGCCGCGAGAAATCGCGGCACAGCGGACAGAGCTCCGGCGGGATCTCATGGCGGCATGGAGAGTGCGACTGTCGCAACCCAGCGCAGGGCACGCCACAATTGCGGCGGTAAGACCCCTCTTTGAGGAGTGGCTTGAGAGGCGCCACGGCGTCCTCACCTTCCGCCTGACGCAGGTCCTAACCGGACATGGCTGTTTCGGGAGGTTCCTGTTTCGGATAAGGCGGGAGGAAACGCCCGGGTGTTACCATTGTGAGGATCGACCGGAGGACACGGTGGAGCATACGGTGGAGGTCTGCCCGGCTTGGGCGGAGCACCGCCGTGTCCTCGTGGCGACGATCGGCGGCGGCGACCTCTCGCGTCCGGCCCTGGTTCAGGCCATGGTACGGAGCGAGAGGGAATGGGAAGCCGTCACCTCCTTCTGCGAAGCAGTAATGCTCGCGAAGGAGGAGGCGGAGCGCGAAAGAGAGAGGCAATCTCTGCGCCCTCGCGCCCCTAGCCGCCGCAGGAGGAGGAGACACTCTGGGCGTCGGGAGTCGATTGCCGACTCCCGGCCACCGTAGGCGCGGGCTTGCGGACGGCGAGCAATGGGCAGCTCGCCGTCCGGTAAGGACCAGGCCCGGGACCATGGCGCGTCGTGTTCCACGCGCGCCTCAAAGAGATGTCAGCACCATTGACGGGGTCCGATAGGACCGATGCCTGCCGGGGTCGCGGATTGTTCGAAAGAGTTACCGTGGCCCTGGCGCACAGGCAAGTGAAGGAACACGGGTGGGTTTTAGTCAGTAAGCTGACACGCCCTTCCGCTCCGCCCAGAGCGGGAGAGGTCATTTGATGATTGCCCAAACAAAAAAAAAAAAAAGAGTGAAAACCTCGTAAATGTAACAGAAGTAACTTTTCAGGAGGAAGAAAAAACTGCGTGCTGTAAAATTTTTGTATGCCGTCTTTTTTGTTTTTTTATTAATTAATATGCAAATTTAACCCGATTTTATATCCAGAACTGTTCGATACTATAAGATTGTCCGAAATGTATAAAATGCTACTTACGAGGTATTCGTACAAAAAAACTCGACCTAAAGCATGCAAATACTAGGTTTTCACAGATAGGAAGAGAATTAAAATCGTTTATTTTATTTAATTATTTTTATTTTTAGGTTACATTTGTTTTGTAAAAAGGCACGTTTTTGTGATAAACGGCTTTAAAAGTGATATGATCAGTTCTAGCCGACTCCGCGTTGATAAGTATGGTCAATCAATCAATTCAAGTTTTGGAAGCATATTCAAATATTCTCTTAAAAGTTTTCATCCTTCTTCTTCTTGTTCTTTAACTGTACTGTTCCTATTTTTCGAATGCACTTTATGAGGTACGCTACGTTGCCAGTTATGGACAGTCCATTCTCCGATGTCAAAAGTATGTAGATACATTTGTTTTCAAACCGTGTACTGCCCTTTAGGCGTGTTTAAAGTGTATTTAGAAGTATTATCTCTTCGTGCATTTATAGTATTACATTTACGTCTTGCCACACTTTGACATTGGACTGTCTTTTTAATCCACACTTTCTTCGCCTCCCAAAGTCCCAAGTTAAATTCCAGTACTGATTAAAATTTCACTGCCTGCTTTCTTCAGTCACTTTATGACACTGAAAATATTTACTGTTTTCGGTATGACAACACCTTAGTTTCACGGAATGATTCCTTCTGGGAACATCGAAAACCACTTTCCCTTCTTCAGTTGTTCTTCTTCCTGCATAAGTGTCTCCTTTCAAACGTTTGTTCTTATTCGCGTCACTAATCCAACATTCTTTATTTGCCTTTCCTCTTTTAGCTCGACGTCTTTTTCCATCAGTCACATTATTGGCTTCTGATTCAGAGGATGGTTCTCTCAATAATTCGTTGGATCGATAGTCAGAGTCTCTATCATCAGGCGAGTAGTCACCGATACCAGAACAAATCGAAATATGACCCAAAATCGGATCTTCGGAACATGAGGAATAATATCTAGAAGTTCATGAATAGTACTTACCTTTTTTCGAAAAACACTAAATTATACAACTACAGCAGGATAAACTCAAGTAACCAATTTTCAAATAAGAAACGACACGTTCGTTGCAAGGTATTCACACCAAGCTGACTGATGCGAGTTATTACGAGGTTCTCATTTACTGTCATAGATGGCGCTACGACTGTCGAATGAACAAATTAGTCATATCAGGATGAGCGTTGCGAGGTTTTCTACCTAGAAACGCAATAAAATAAATTTGAGCAAAAATGCATACCCGAGGTTTTCACTCTAAGGCGACGTTATGTAAATAAGTAATCTGCGTCTAATATTATTATTCAAACAAATTAATGGCATTTATTGGAAGGGGTTTTTTTTTGTAGTGGGTGGAACGTGCAGTGTTGCCAACAAGTATAAGGTATAAGAATTCCAATAATTTCAAAAAAAAAATTGGCAATTCTGCACACGGGCTGAGCACGCGAGCTTGTGACGTCACTAACCGTGAGCTCATCGTCGCCGGCGTGCGACAGTTTGATGCAGAGCAGCTCGTACGTCTTGCACTTTGTCTCTTCACCCTTCTTCAGCTGCGCGAGGTCCTCCCTGCAAGTGCAACGACGCGAGTTACACAGACTGCACACATTGCGACACGGTGTCGCGGCACAGTGCACTCACCGGGACACGGGCACCAGGCGGGACACGAGCACGTGGCCGCTCGCAGAGATCTGCTCGCACAGCTCACTCAGCTCCGCTTCGGTCGGCGTCCGCGTTGGGTCCGTGATCTGCGAGCACATCGACGTTTTTCATTTATATCACTCATTTTTTTTTCGTTCATCAGTTTGCAAAAGCCCGCAAACTCAAAGCATTTATTTCAATTAAACCATTTACAGGCACTTTTGAACTGTCATAGAGTCGGTCAGTTAGTCAGAAAGTTGAAGCTAGTTGCCCATTCCAAAACTTAGATCTCTATGGAGAAGAACGGGCAAGAAACTCCAAGGACACTCTTTTTAAATCAAGATATTAAAAAATCCTGGGTACATTATTCTTGTTGCTTCTATATGCGAGAACAATGACAAAAAATATATATTAAGGAACAAGTTGACCATATAGTGATGTTGATGATATTTTCTAATGTTTAAAATGAAAAGTAGTTTCTTATAAAAATATGATCAAACGTCAATCTCGCGTCATTTTTTGGAAAACTTGTTGTGAATTTCTGTGATTTTACATGAATACTTAATTTATTTGAAAAATCCCTTTCAGCCACATTCAAGACTAAGAACTCGACTTTTCAAATAACAAATAATTTTGTTTAAATTCCTTTTCCCTTTCTCAGAAAAAGTGAACAAAATTGATCAAAATCAGTCGATTTCGTGCACGGCCCCTTAATGTTTATCTGTGTACGTTCTACGAACTATAATAATAATAACCCCACCGCCGTATCTCTACGTTGACGTCTTGGTGGGGCTTGCGCGCTCCGAACTCTAGGTCTGTGCCGGTAGAGTTTACTTTGCCGAGACAGATCTAGGATGAGGAGCCAGACCAAGAGACATACAATCCAAGCCAAGGTCGCACATGCCGAGGACTTCATGGCTAGGGGAGAGCACTAGTCGTTAGTGTGCCAACTCTGGATAATAGGGGACCTCCAGTTTTATTCACCCTTACTACAGTAAACGCAGGGCTCTGCCGTAGTCGACTTTTTAAGTCCCTAGCTACTTGTGGGAACAACATGAATACTCGATCTCAAACAAAAAAACAACTTCAGGCGAATCTGCCTCAGACAAATGACGAAACTTCACAATTCTCTTCGTCATCTCACTCATCTCTTTTTCAATCAATCCCATCATCATCACAATCTTTTCGCGTCACTCCGACGCCATCAACATCATCTATCAGTATACAGTCAGCGGATGTTGTACAGGAGACAAATTTTGTCGATGATACTGTACCCACCGCAAGAACTGCAACAACTCGTAGGAAATGGAGCATTGAAATGAATAAATTCATCCTACGCACTTATCATCATCTTACTAGTATGGACACCGACAAAAATGCATAGGTACCTTCCATCTCTCCACACAGTTTCTTGAAAAATACCCTGCTATGCAAGTAAGCCGATAAAGAATAGGCGACCAGCGTCTAGCGATAGTTCAAAAGAAATTACTTCCACAGGACACAATAGATCAGATTTATGAGGAAGTCAGAGCCGAATTACAAATAGTACACACTCAAATAAGCAACACTCTACACAATCTCATACACAAACCGGCCAGCGAATGAAATGCGACGAACGAATATAATGAAACTATAATTAAAATATATAACACTGCCACAAAATTAGAAACAGATAAAACAGCCCATAGAAAATATTTACATGAGGAATTCATAAATATTTATCCGGAGTTAACACATATAAGTGATCAAAGATTATCCGATCAAGTAAGAGCGATTTTAAATAACAAATATATAAACCCCAATAGATTAGAAGAAATCAAAAACCAGATAGCTGCTGAATTTGAAATCTAAAACTATTTGCCCTAAGTTTTTATTCAGTGACTGGGCAACTAAAAGCATCAGGAAAAGTAGGGAAAGATTATTTGAATTGTATGGCCTTAATCCGTATATTAACACGGAAACTTTCAATAAGTATGTTGCTACTTACTCGAAAACTTTTAAAAATGTCTGCAAATCAGCTAAAGCGTCATTCATTAGCAACAAGGTTAAATCAGCAGACAATAAAATAAAGACAGTTTGGAAAATTATTAACAATGAAACGAACAGGAACAAAAGGCATAATATTGATTACACACTGGACACTTCCCGCGGTCTCATTAGCGATAACATCGATGTTGCTCAGGAATTTGCAACTTTCTTTACTAATATTCCAATTAAAACTACAGAAACTTTAAATTCCTCGCCCTCTCTTGCTATTGATTTATTAAGAGCGAATGTTTCAGCCTGTCCTATAGAATTTAAATTTAAACATATAAGCGCTGTGGTCGTTGTAAAGGCATTTAAGCAACTTAAGATTAAAATTAGTAGATCAAGGGGTATTTCCAGATTTAATGAAGTATAGTAAAGTAATTCCACTTTTCAAATCTGGGGACAGCATAGACACTAATAATTATAGACCCGCATCGGTTTTGCCAGTTTTCAGCAAGGTGTTTGAAAAAGTAATGTTAAATCAAATGCTCAATCATTTTAATCGTAATAACATCCTACACGATCAACAGTATGGTTTCACCAAAGGACGTTGTACAACCGACGCCGGTGTTACATTATTAAAACATATTTTTAACGCATGGGAGGAGGCACAAGATGCAATAGGCATCTTTTGCGACCTATCCAAGGCATTTGATTGCGTGAATCACGAAACACTGCTCTTGAAACTTAAGCATTACGGACTGGGTAAACTTGCGCTTAGCTTAGTAAAATCATATTTGAATGATAGACTGCAGCAAGTTCAAATAAACGGTATAAATTCATTGGGCTTAAAAGTCAAAATGGGTGTACCGCAGGGTTCAATATTGGGTCCTTTCCTCTTTTTAGTATATATAAATGATTTACCTCATTTACTGAAAATCCGACCTCAAATGGTGTTATTTGCTGATGATACATCACTGATTTTTGAAATAAACAGACATGCACATGAGCTTGACGACGTAAATAACGCCATGCTTAAGGTTCATAATTGGTTTACTGTAAATAATTTGGTATTAAATGAGAAGAAGACTAAATGAATAAGATTCTCTTTACCGAATGTTAGAAGTAGTAAATGTCACGTTGTATTGAATAAGGAGATACTAGAATTCGTCGAAAAAACGGTTTTCCTGGGGATTACGCTAGATTCAAAGCTACAGTGGGGTCCTCACTTAACATCACTTGCAGGGCGGCTAAGTTCAGCCGCTTACGCTGTTTGGAAAATCCGTCAATTAACAGACGTGGATACCGCGAGACTAGTATATTTTAGTTACTTTCATAGCATCATGTCTTACGGTATTCTGCTGTGGGGACGGGCTGCGGATATTGATTCTATCTTTATTCTGCAAAAGAGGGCTGTCAGAGCCATCTACAACCTCCGCAAACGCGAATCTCTAAGGGAACTGTTTAAAAAAATTAACATCATGACGGTACCTTGTCAATATATATATGAAAACATTATGTATGTTCGAAAAAATCTACATCTTTTTAGTAAGATAAGTGACAGGCATAATTTCAACACTAGAAATAGGAACAAATTAGATCAACCACGTTTCAGGTTATCTAAAGTAGGTACTTCTTTTATGGAGTACTGTGTAAAATGTTATAATAAAATACCACTCGATATTCTTCAACTAAATGAGAAGAAATTTAAAACATGCATTAAACGCACACTATGTAGACAAGCATATTACAAGTTCAATGACTATATAGTAGATAAAAATGCTTGGCTTAATGCTGGTCCTGCTCCACAGCCACTCGGGCGCACTAGTTAAAATTTGAATGTTTGGAAGAGATACTCCTTTCTTATTCCCCCTTTTATTTTTCTGACATTGCGAACTTAATGTTTGTTTATTTTTTATAAAATATGTTTTATTATTGAATAACTCAATAGATATTTTAATGACTTTTTTCTTTTATGTAGTAAAATTTTATTCATTACTCAAATACATAGCAAACTTTTTGTATAATTTAGAAGCATTTTGCAATTTTGTAAATGTGAGTACCATGGATTCGTTTATTACATAATTATGTTGACTTGACAGCATGGCAGTAGAGACTATGTCATGCTCACTGTTGGTGGCGCGTGTGTTGGATCATTCGGTTCCCTACAAAATGGTTGAGCTGGATGGTGCTGATCCACGCGTCATGTTCGTGAGCGGGCGAGTTGAGACTGGTCATCTCTTAACTGCCACGGCTTATCTTTATTATTAATCTTATATTTTGAATTGTTTCTTTATATATTTTTTTCATTGTTCTCGCATATAGAAGCAACACGAATAATGTACCCAGGATTTTGTAATATTTTGATTTAAAAAGAGTGTCCTTGGAGTTTCTTGCCCGTTCTTCTCCATAGAGATCTACGTTTTGGAATGGGCAACTAGCTTCAACTTTCTGACTAACTGACCGACTCTTTGACAATTCAAAAGTGCCTGTAAATGGTTTAATTGAAATAAATGCTTTGAGTTTGAGTTTGAGTTTGAATTAAGGGAAAGTAACACCGATACACAAAATATTGAATACAAACACCGATACACAATAAGTATCGATCACTTGAATACACTAACACAGAAAGACTTAGAACAACCGGATACAAATCCTTACTTCACTGACACACCTACAAATATGCTCACAACTCATATATCCCTAAACAATAGCACAGATACTGACATCGTATCTCAGACTTTCGTAAATACAGATGAAGGCAATTTCAATCTGTCAATCTGGACCTACGCTAAATAACATTGATCCTGCCCCAGAAATCAACACAGAAATTGAGGCCACATTTCAACAAGCTCAACATAATTTTATTGACATATTCCCCACTAACAGGCCATACATCCCCAAGCAGAAGACATCCAGAAAGTTTTCTGCCATAGTTACGTACATAAATACTGTCATTCTCCTGAAACACGTAAATGTCGACACCGAATTCATCAAATTGCAGATCATAATTTATTGTGCAGCATAGACGGCAGCTACATGCAACGGAGCTAAAATATTATTGGACCCTACACAAAATGAACGTTGCACATATACACTACGAAAGCCAAAATGGCAAATCAGATTAGAAAAGAAAATTGAAAATCTAAGAGCAAACATAGGTCGGCTGACACATTTTATTAACGGTAGTAGAAGTCAAAAATTAATAGCAGCAGTAGAAGAAATAAAGAAAAAATACCAGCTGCACGCACGACACGAAAACTCAAATACACAAATAAAACTTTTTGGACACTTTAAAACAAAAATTAAGCGCAGCATCTAGTAGACTTAAAAGATAGATAACTGACTGGACAGGTCCACTCAAACTGTGTGGTTCTTTCATCAAAAGACCATTTCAGATACCAATCTACATGGTCTTCGCATGACCTGACCGAGATTATGTCTGGACTTTAAAAGAGACTGTGACCTCTTTTTTTTTTGGGTGGGAAACCATCAAATGACCTCTCCCGCTCTGGGCGGAGCGGAAGGGCGTGTCAGACTCTTACTGACTAAAACCCACCCGTGTTCCTTCAGTTGCCTGTGCGCCAGGGCCACGGTAACTCTTTCGAACAATCCGCAGCCCCGGCAGGCATCGGTCCTATCGGACCCCGTCAATTTTGCTGACATCTCTTTGAGGCGCGCGTGGAACACGACGCGCCGTCGACCCGGGCCTGGTCCTTACCGGACGGCGAGCTGCCCATTGCTCGCCGTCCGCAAGCCCGCGCCTACGGTGACCGGGAGTCAGCAATCGACTCCCGACGCCCAGGGTGTCTCCTCCTCCTGCGGCGGCTAGGGGCGCGAGGGCGCAGAGATTGCCTCTCCCTTTCGCGCTCCGCCTCCTCCTTCGCGAGCATTACTGCTTCGCAGAAGGAGGTGACGGCTTCCCATTCCCTCTCGCTCCGTACCATGGCCTGAACCAGGGCCGGACGCAAGAGGTCGCCGCCGCCGATCGCCGCCACGAGGACACGGCGGTGCTCCGCCCAAGCCGGGCAGACCTCCACCGTATGCTCCACCGTGTCCTCCGGTCGATCCACGCAATGATAACACCCGGGCGTTTCCTCCCGCCTTATACGAAACAGGAACCTCCCGAAACAGCCATGTCCGGTGAGGACCTGCGTCAGGCAGAAGGTGAGGACGCCGTGGCGCCTCTCAAGCCACTCCTCAAAAAGGGGACTTACCGCCGCAATTGTGGCGTGCCCTGCGCTGGGTTGCGACAGTCGCACTCTCCATGCCGCCATGAGATCCCGCCGGAGCTCTGTCCGCTGTGCCGTGATTTCTCGCGGCAGCGGAGTTACGCCCCGGCGTTTCGCCTCCTCGCGCCACTCCCAAACGTGCGCGAGGACCCGTGCCTCCAGATCCCACGGCGGCAATCCGGCAAGGAGGCTCGCCGCCTCGCAGGAGACCGTGCGGTATCCCCGTACCATCCGGATGGCCATGACCCTTTGGGACGCGTTCAACCGGCGGGCTGGCCGGAGCCTCAATGAACGCGCCCACACCGGTGCCCCGTAAAGGGCCATGGACCGCACGACCCCCGCGTAGAGCCTCCGGCAGGAGGCGTTTGGCCCCCCCAGGTTGGGCAAGAGCCGCTTCAAAGCAGCCCCGGCCCGCTGCAGTCTGGGAGCCAAACGTCGGAAATGCTCGACGAAGTTCCACCGGCTGTCGAGGACGAGTCCCAGGTACTTCATCGTCGACTCGACGCCGATGTGAACCCCTCCTACCGTTATTTGGGAACCCGACAGTGGCGCGTTCCGAGGACCATGAAAACACATGGCCTCGGACTTGTGCAAGGCCACTTCGAGTCCCAATAGCCGGATCCTCTCAACGACTGTCGCAACCCCGCGTGTCATGAGTCAGCCGCCGCCTGGTGCGACCTCCCCTGCGCCAGGACCAGCGTGTCGTCAGCGTAGCACACTACGCTGACGCCGCTAGGGAGGTCGGCGCGCAGCACCCAGTCGTAACCGATGTACCACAGATGCGGCCCCAGGACCGATCCCTGTGGGACACCGCACGACATCTCTCGCCGGTTCCATTCTCCCTGGTGACCGGGGTAGATAACCGCCCTATCCGTCAAATAGGCCTCGACTACACGACAGAGGTAGGTCGGCATCTGGTGATACCGGAGTGCCTCCCTGATGCAACTCCAGGGCAGGGTATTGAAGGCGTTGGCGATGTCTAGAGACACCGCCAAGACGACCCCACCCCGGGCCACAGCATCCCCCGTCGTGAGGGCTCGCACGCGCATGATGGCGTCCACCGTGGAGCGCCCCCTGCGGAAACCAAACTGGCTCTCCGCCAAAACTGGCCCCACCCGCACCAACTGCCCGACGAGGCGGTCTGCAATGACTCTTTCAAAGAGCTTGCACACCTCGTCGAGCAGCACGATGGGCCGGTAAGCGGACGGAGAGTCCGCCGGGCGCCCCGGTTTCTTAATGAGGATCAGTTTCCCCGTCTTCCAAGGAAGTGGGAACTGGCCCTCCTCCAAGCATGCGCTTAGGAGCCCTCTTAGTCGAGGCCCGAGAGCCTCCAAGGCCAGGACCCAGGCTTTTCCAGGTAAGCCGTCGGGTCCTGGGGCGGTATTCTTGGCACTCAGCCTACGTACCGCCACTCTCAGTTCTACCTCGGTCACCCCTGGAGTATCGTCGTCGTCGGTTGTGTGGTCCACAGTTGGCACCGCAGGAGGCGGAGCCATGGGCGGGGGAGTATGCTCCCACCGCGAAGGGAACAAAGCGCTCACCACGCCCTCCACGAGCTGGGGCCGGAGACTCTGCGTCAGCGGGGGAGACCATGGGCGGAGTTTCTCCCGCACCACAGTATATGGGCGTCCCCACGGGTCCCTGTTCAGAGTCCCCAGCGACTCCTCACAGGCCAGTCCCCTGGCCCGCAGGATCTCCGCTCGGAGGGCGGTCTTCGCCGCTCTGTAACCCTCGTACAGCTCCGCCTGAATGGCTTCCGTATCCGAAGGGCGGATACGGAGCCTGCGGTGCCTAGCGTACAGGCGTCGCGCGGCAACGCACGCCTCGCGCAGAGACGTTAACTCCGGCGACCACCAGTACACCTGGCGCCAGGCACGTCCGGGCTGGACCCGGGGCATTGCCACGTCACAAATCTCGGACATGGCCTCCCGGAACCACTCCGCCTCGTCATTGATGTCTGCAGGCCTGTCCGGTGGTGACACCCAGGCCTGCACGATCGTGGCTTCCAGGAGGAGCTCCCGGTCCAGCCTCTTCAGCGCCGACCGTGGACCACTCGGGGCCTGTCGGACCAGCGCGCTCGAGGTCTGGGCGGAGACTTCAAACCGGATGTACCGGTGGTCGGAATAAGTCTCCACCTCCTCCATGACGCGCCAGCAATGACACGCGGTGACAGAGCGGGGCTGGCGAACGAGATGTCCACCACTGACTCGCCCTGCACACACGTGGGTACAGAACCCCTGTTTAGGACGACCAGGCCCGTCTCCAGAGCCCAGTCCTCCACCATCCTGCCCCGTGTGTCCGTGTACCGGGAACCCCAAGCCGTGTTCTTGGCATTGAAGTCCCCGAGTACGAGCACGGGCAGGGTATGGTACCCGACGACGACGACTCTCAACTCCGCAAGGGAGTTGTGGAACTCGGCGAGAGTTCGGTTCGGGGAGAGTATACCCCTACCACAACAATCTCCCCGAACCGTGCTGCCACGCAACCCCGTCCCCTCTTGACTGCCTCAAGCGACGGGGTACCGGCGGCGGCCGACGAAATGAGGGTCACTGAGCCGCTCAGGTCCTCCACCCAGTCATCCCTGGGCGGGACAAAGTACGGCTCAGCGACCACGGCGATGTTGATCGACCACTGCGCCATGCTCTGGAGCAACAGATCCTGAGCAGCGGCGCAGTGGTTGATGTTCGCCTGGAGGAGGCGTAATGGGGCCATTATTGGCACTCCATATCAGCCCCGTCCCGAGCCCCCTGTGAGGGCCCTGCCGCGGTGGTTGCGGCGGCTACGACGATGGGGGCGGCAGCGGCGGCGGCAGTGACGGCGGTGGCGGAGGGCTTGCCCCTGCCCCTGGCTTTGGCGAGTGGAGCGCAGGCCTTACTCCCAGCCCGATGATCGGCCGGCTTGCCAGCTGCCGCACATAAAAAGCAGTGCGGCGTGGCGTTGCACGAGCCGGCCTTGTGACCGGGCTGACCGCAGCGGAAGCAGTGATTGCTGCGGTCTACCTCTGAGGTGCATTGCACTCCCACGTGGTTGCCCACCTGGCAGCGGAAGCACCTTAGAGGTCTGGGTTCCAGCAGTTTCACCTGCGCAGAAACCCAGCCCACCAGGAGCCTTCGGCCCTCCCCGGCAATTTTTCTGGCCGCCGACACGGGGCAGCTCACCGTCACGGCTTGCATCCCCAGACTGTGACCTCTGAGTTTGTTTCGGCCTTTCTTCTCAGAGTAGTCAGATAGGAAACGCCGACCTCATCTAGTTTAAAAAACATGATTGACGTGTAAAAGTGTTTGTACAAACCTACTTACAGAAATAAAATCATTTATCATTTATCATAACATGCACCAACCGCAAAGTACAGAACATAAAATTTACTAACAATGAAAAAATATTTTATAGAAACCTAACACCTAATAACAAAGACAGCCCTACCCAAACCCTAGAAACACCTTCATCCGAAACACTAAGGGAATTCTGGGCCAACATTTGGGAAAATCCAGTATACCATAATAATCGCGCAGACTGGGTCAATGGAACAACACGGGAAATTCCAGAAATGGAATTTGAGTTTATACCTATAGATACATTTATAGACGTCATCAAACGTACACACAACTGGAAATCGCCTGGCACAGACCATATCCAGAACTACTGGTATAAGAAATTCTCTTACATACATCTATTCTTAGATAACCATTTAAATACATTCATTCAATCACCAAAGGCGATGGGCAATCCTGGGCCCAGCAGTTAACTAGTTGAAAGCAGGAAGGATATTCACACAATGTTTATTGATTACCAAAAGGCTTTCGATTCAGTTCCGCACAGCTAGTTATTACACGTCCTTAATATATATAAAAATCACCCAACACTGAAACAATTCTTAGGAACTTCCATGCAGAATTGGCAAACTGTTCTTAAAATTAATTCATCCTCCGCGACTGTAGCTACTGAACCAATCTGTATAAAACGTGGAAGGGGAACGCCCGAAAAATGCCTGAAATGGACAGAAACTACTAATAGTCCATAATTCTATTTAGAATTTATTATGTATTATGAAATAATTCTCAAGTTTGTTTATCTAGGGTAAAAATATAATGATTTTTAAAATATTTAACTTGATATCAGTATAGTTCATTCTTATTTTTTTATTGGAGGTTAGTGTTTATTTGACATGGGTAAGTGACATTCAGGCAAACAGGAATCATCAAATAATCCTTAACGAACTATTTTATAGAATTAGTGCACAGTTATCATTAATTTAATATAACTCGACCTATATGTAACCTAAATCTAATTAAAATAATATATACATGTCAATATTAATTAAAAATCAAATTATTTTCAAAATAAAAAGGTAACGTAGGCTGTATGAATAACATGTCTTTTGCCTTACTGACAGTTTGACATTACTGGTTTTTAATTTTTTCGTTTGTATAGTTGACACAGAGTACCTTTTATATTACTTGATTCATGTTTTGCGGAATTACGGATTGCTTTTTATGATATTTCACAACGACTGTGGCCATTTATTAAGGATTTTGATTATACTTCTGCACACGATACCCATTTATGAACACGGACTTACATTGGATACGCCTAAATGATGACTGGGCTTTTTGACGACGGACCTGAACCTGCTGTAGATACAACGCTGCTGTTGTTTTGGACTTGTGCCCAGTGTACATTTAAACAAATGGATAGAAACCTACACTATCTTAATTGCTATCTCGATATTGCAAAGATGAGATGTATTC
The DNA here is from genome assembly GCA_917490735.1 of Dryobotodes eremita. Classification (NCBI taxonomy): domain Eukaryota; kingdom Metazoa; phylum Arthropoda; class Insecta; order Lepidoptera; family Noctuidae; genus Dryobotodes; species Dryobotodes eremita. Next base: position 210,127 of record OU823266.1, read on the forward strand.
TCTTATCAGTGCAAAATGATGAAGTACGTTATTTAATACAGGCATGGATAACACCACAAGCTGTAAGTATAGAGATTCCTCAAATGAGAAAAAGAAAGAAGTTCCTCAAATGAGATCCATCACCTTGTTACCTAATTATGGAAGAGCTGTCGACACTCGAAAGTCATTGTCTCTATCCAGGACGTAATATGAGAGACAGACATGTAGTACCTCTTTCATTAAAGGTGTGGCTCTTCAAGGACTGTATTATCATTATGTACCAAAGAATTCACACATATGTAGTCATCATTTAAACGGCGAACCATTGGTATTAACATGGGCCCAGTACTAGTCCAATATCTATCCTCCTGCATTTCTTGATGATATTTTTTTTTAATGATTAATGAATAATTTAAATGCTTTTTTGTTGTTTAATTATTGCATATTTTGTACAAAAATGTTGGAACTGGTTATACCTAGTTTTTTGATAATTATTGAAATTGCATTGGATTTCCTACGATTTGTAGTGCAATTTGGCTTTTATTTCATTGTTGTTCATTTTAGGCATTTCTTTGTATGGGTGATGGGCATTGCCCTTTTTAAGGAGACGCTCTAAGTCCTCTGTGGTTTTGCATGGCACTCAATCCACTCTCACACTTGCCTGATAAAATAGACGCAGGATTCACCCTGGCAAACAATGACACACAATACACCCTTACACACCTACAGCCTTACTAATAAAGATTTACACACAACGTATACCGGAGTTATAACGTTTACTCTACCAATAAAAGATATTTGACAGTTCAGTTGTACACATCTGGTATACCGGCAGTTTTTATTGTAAGAGAAATTACACAACTGTTATTCAGTCCTCAACCCTTGTTTAGTGAGCGTGTAACCGTAGTAGCCGGACATCTGGCGGGCTATTGTACTAACTTTTAAGAACGTTCGCATTCAAATCTCAGTCTCAATGATGGATTATTTGCATTATTTCGTTATTTTTGATAAAATGGATCGTGAAGAACTACCAAGAAAATGAAAATGTTACAAAAATCGTTTCGATCCTTTTACTTTTAACGAGACAGACTTTTAACCAAAAGTCTATTACGAATGTATGTCGAAGAGTGGCTAACGCTTTGACAAATAAAGCGGCACAATTTATACGCATACCTGGGACTCTTGAAGAGGAAGAACAAGTAGTTTCTGGATTTAGAAATATTTGTGGCTTCAGAAATATGATTGGTGCTATAAAAAAAAATCACACCACACACACACACCCACACGATCGATTGCACACATATTTAAATTGGGACACTAGTTTGACATTTCCAAGGGGCATTCTTAAATGACAAACAAAGTATGTTTCATTTTATCCTTCATTTTACCGTAAAAAAACGTACAATTATTTTTAAATACATTTCCAAACAACATTTTGGGCACAATTTGTAGTATTTATTAAAAATAATCATTTTTTATGCTGTTTACAAGGTTTTCTAAATGTCTCTACAATTTGGTCATCAAGTTTCAAAACGTTTCCGAAGAATGTTGCCAATGACTTTTGTTATAACGAATTTATAACTAAACAATGCTTACACACCCATTATTGGTAAAGGGAGTGTGTAACTCTTATCCATAGCTTATACAATGTATAAGTAAACTGTTGTTAAACGAGTGGAAGAGGATTAATAGAAATACACAATTTACACAACAAACAGATACTTTCACTCAGAGCGTACTTCCATAACAAATCAGAACATTCATCACTACACAAACAGGTTACGGAAACAGATAAGAAACTTACACCACTAAACCTACAAAACAGGAATACGCAAATAAATGAACACATTGTAAGTACACAACAAAAAATTGCAGCATGGTCTGCAAAAGCCCTACACGGAAGACACCGAGCCTACCTGAGCCAGCCACACGTCGACAAAGTTAAATCTTATAAAATTAATATTATAATTTATATGTATATATATATGAAATAAAGAAAATAATAATAATAATAAATGTTTTTTCAAGTGTATTATTATTTTAATTTTTTTTAATGCTGAATTAAAATTTTAATTTATAACGCATGTTTTGTCTTTTCTTTTTCTATGGACCATGGTCTGAAAATAAAGTATATTATTATTATTATTATAAAAAATTACAGATAGTTACAGCAACAAACAGTGGGTAGAGATTATACAATTAAGTAGGTTTGTTGTAAAATCTGCACTAAAATCATGAAACCCTACCTCTCAAACTAGGTTACAACCTGTATTTTAAGAAACAGTGTACGGCCACTAAATTCTTATACACTAAAATTGTTACAACAATTAATGAACGGTGACGTTCTACCGCTGCAATAATTTATCTGAATCTGTGATAGTTGTGACTTATGTATATGAGCGTGAGGGTGTATGCATACGTGATAAGGTGGAGTGGACGAAGGGGTGCGTACGCGCCTGTTTAAATGTGTGTATTTTATCGAAATCGGAATAGGGGTGGGTGAGAGATTAGGTGATGTATGTAAGTAGGGATTCCATGAAGGTGTTACTTTAGTTTTTACCGCGTGTGTGTTTAGTTTTAGGATTTTTAATTCTTTATTGATTTTATTGTAAATATATTTACTAAGTACATAAAATTGATGCGTTGCAAAGGTGGTTTTATGTTGAGTCCCAGTGATGAGGTGAATTCGCTTATTTGGATTTGGCGGCGGCAGCTTAGCATGAGTTCTTAAAATCGATCGAAGCACGAAAAGCTGACGTACCGTAAGGACTTTGCAGTTAGAGTATAGTTCAGTGGTTGGGTAATTGTAGGGTTTTCTAGTCATTACTTTAAATATGGCTCTTTGTGCTCTTTCTACTCTTAACATTTTAGTCTTAGTTGCTCTGCCCCATGCAGTAATACAATATCCAATAACAGATTGGCAAAGGGCAATATACACCATTTTCAGAGTGTCAAGTTTGGACGACTCCCTTGGTGACTTAAATAAGTGTATAAGGCGGACTTCCTTGTGGTTAGGGCATCAATCTGTTTGTCCCATCTTAGTCCATCATCAATAAGAACACCTAGATATTTTATATTGTCAGATCTATTTAGAGTTGGACAGTCACAAGATGGTATTGGATTTGAGCATGAGTGAGCTGAAATACTAAAAGAATGTGACGGCATCGTGTTACGTCGGATTGCGAAAAGGATGTAAGTAGTTTTGTTTGAGTGTCAGAAGGTTAGAGTTCAGCCATTTCATTATTTTGGACAGGGCTTCTTCTGCAGTAGTCTTAACCATGTCCCAAGTAGGTCCGCAAGCGAGGATCGCGGCGTCATCTGCGTACGCGTAGATGTCACAGTTAGGCAGGATCATCGTGCAGAGGTCGTTTACGTAGATTTGAAAGAGTATGGGTCCGAGTATACTACCTTGGGGGATGCCATATGTTATTAGCTCCTCGTCACTATAATACGCATCAACCTTGACAAGCTGCGTTCGATTATTAAGGTAATTTAAAAAAAATTAAAGTGGTATTCCACGCACACCAATACGTTCCAGCTTGTCAATAAGTTAGGGAACAGAAACTGTGTCACAGGCTTTAGAGAGGTCCAGGGTGATTCCCAGGCACTTTGTTTTAATGTCTAGCTTCTGGCAACCTGTTGCGTAAAGTCTAAAACTGCATCTTCCGTCGACACTCCTGTACGAAAGCCATAATGTTTTTCGGCAATGATGTGATGTTTGTCCAGGAAGTTCTTTAGAGAGCCTGCCAGGATCCTCTCCAGTAATTTGGGAAGAGCAGTCAAAACAGAAATTGGCCTATAGTTACTAACACAGCTTCTGTCCCTTCCCTTGTGAACTGGGTGTATTATTGCCTTTTTCAGGGCATCCGGAAATACACCCGTTTGAAGGCTGCGATTACAGAGAAAGGTTATAGGTGGAACCAATGGATATCGACATGTTTTTAACAATATGGAAGAGATTCCATCCCAACCCACGGCGCAGTCATGACGCAATTGCAAAATGAGAGATTCAACATCTGTTTCATCCACTTCCAACACGACAAGAGAACTGACAATTGGGTTATGAGTACTGTTTTTAATTTGAGAAGAAGTACATTGATCCCTTGCTGCTATTGTCTGTCCAGGTGCCTGTGACACAATTTTTGCAGCCAAACTTTTACCTACATTACTAAGGAAGTGATTTACCTCGTTTAAGGAGGATTTAGGATCGTCTCTTAATTTGAGCAGCACCCTAATTGCGTAACACACTATCTATCACAATCTGAATCATTTTGAAGCCTATTGCTAATCCATTGCTTCATATGTTCCAAAAATTTGTCAGCTCAACAACGTAAATAACGCAATGAATGTTGGTGAACTGTCAAATGAAAGCCATTCCTACTGTTAGTGTGTTACGCAATTACCCCGCAGCTCTAAAGGGCTGATATGGACTTTTTGTATGTTTGTTATCGTTTAATTGTATTCCATATTTTTTTTGGATTATTTCTGGCCTTTTCTAATTCTGTCGTTTCGTAAGCTATTTTTAATTTTCGTAGTAAGTTATTACAGAAATTCCTGTAGCGTGTATATGAAATTTTCAGGATTAGGTTAGGAGCTTTTTTTGTATTGATGTGCATTTTATCTCAATTTTTTATACATTTTAATAGACCAGGAATCACCCATGGCGTAATGGTTCGTTTTTGCCTGGGAATTTTAACCTGCTTCGAATGTTTTGTAATTACTGATCTAACAAGTAACAATATCTATAAATCTATTCATGCACACGTTTACGTCATCAATTTGGTATAGTATCGTATAATACGTGTTTTCTAGCTCAGCAGTAACGGCTTCGTAATCTAGGCGGGTGATAACATTATTCGTTTTCCTTGTTGGACTAACGTGAGCTATGGATAAAACAACAGGCAATACAAGTGTGGTAGATCGATAGTTAGATTTGAGGAGCACGTGAACTATCATATAATAATATGACTCACGGGTGTAGAATGTGGCTAGACTACGGTATAGTGTTGTTGTCTGCTTGGCAAACAGTAAGGTAGGCATTAAGGAAGACGTATATATGTCAGACCACTTACCGTTATACATTGAGTATGACTTGAATATAGTGGGGCCAAATTGAAACCACGAAGTGCACCGCGCTCTAGAGTTATTTGGGGTGAAAGGGATGAACATCAGATCAGACGGTATCATGACCTCTGTAACAATGGATTGCGTTATGTTGATTTTCCCTCAAGTTAGCAGAGTGTAGTTATGGGTCGTGTAGCTCGGTAGCACACAAGTGTCTTAGACGGTCTGTATAATGATATTATACTTATAATATTATTATACGGACCGTCCGATGAAACCACTGCCACATTTTCCGGCTAAACAAGTCAAAGTTGCCATTAAAAACATGAGCAGAGGTAAATCTCCCGGCCACGACGGACTCAGCATTGAGCATTTCAAATATGCTGTGGTTCACCTGCCGGGGGTCCTGTTTTGGTTTCATACAATGTGCATTAGGTGTGCGCGTTGTGCGTCAGGTGGTACACCGTGTGTTGTCATCTGACATTATGCTGAGCTGAGGCCCCTTTGGCATTGTAATAATTGTTTTCCGTATTTTTTAGTTTTAAGGTGTATTTTTGTTGCTACAATGCCAATAAACGCATTTTTCTTTCTTTCTATTAGTTATTCTCATTTACCAGCCGAGTTGATGCGAAATATACTCAATACTCAATCATTTATTGCAACGCACTTGATGGAGGCAGAAAGAGCTCAACGTGCCATACTTAAGGTTGCTGCGGGTCTTCCCTTTCGATATCCTACAGTCGACTTATACAGAAAGTGGGATGTACTGTCTATAAGACAAACTTTCATTCTGCATACAGTCCTTAAAAAGCACTCGCAGCTGGTTTATGATTCGGGTCTATTGAAAGATAAACGAAGAAAGGGTACTGTGTGCAATACAAAGTTTTTCCGTTTACGTCAATCTCACAAGTTTTTCTGTTTCCTGGGGGATTATCTATATAATGTCATCAACAAGGGTCAGAATGTATATTCACTACACAAACCCAGTTGTAAGAAAAAAGTAACTGGCTTTCTTAAAACTCTTTCTTATGAGGACACAGAAAAATTGCTCCACACAATTACATAATACTTGCACTCAAATAATTACCTACACATTCACCACCATTCGAATACACACATTCACTACCATTCAAATAAACACACACCACCATTCACCTTCACGTTAACTACCATTCACCTACACATTCACCACACAACCTGGTACTGCTTTTGTTATTATGTTATTTAATTTCCTTATTTACATTTAAGTTTTTATTTTTCTTTTAAATTGTTTAGTAGAAAAATACATGTTACCTGCCTGCTTATTTATGATGCCATTAAGTGGGATCTGGTGACCTGTAACACAGGTTTTTTTCTAAAACCTACTTCAGGCACCAGCTCTCACAATGTGAATTTATAAAGTTCAAAACTGTTAAGTGCTACAAAAACATTGTGAGAGAAAATAAATAAACTAATTTATTATTTATTGCATTCCACAATGTGCTGGTGGTAAGTAAACATTAGTTGTACCAATCGTGGACTCTGTCGGGCACAGCAAAATAAAAAATTGAAGGAAGAGGTCTTATTTAAACATGCAAAAAAAAAACGTATTCTATTTAAAATTAAAGGTAACATTTTGTTAATTATTAATGAAATTAATTAAATCTAAATATTTATTATTCATTTATATTATTGTGCCAGTTCTATGGATTTTTCAATTAAATATTAATTTATACTGTAATAACATTTATTTAGTTTTTTTTTTAATTTATTGGTAAATATAGCAATTTTCCCCTCATTTCTGAGCACCTCAGGCAGTTTATTATAGATTTTTATCGACACATAGTTGTACCTATTGTTAAAAACAGGACTGGGGATATCTCGGCCCGGGGAAACTACCGTCCGATCTCTCTGGCGACCACCTTTGCTAAAATATTGGACAGTATGCTTGACTCATGTTTGAAAAAATATCTGTGTTTGCACGACGCACAGTTTGGATTCCAACCTGAATTATCGACAGAAAGTACTATTTAGAGAATACTATTAAATTTAATTAAATTACACAGGCCGCAAAACCCCAGTATATGCCTGTTTCCTGGATCTCCCCAGAGTCCTCGACCTTGTGTCATATGATGTGCTGTGGAGAAAGCTGGGGGACAGGAATGTACATAAGTTCTAAAAATCCTCCGGTATTGGTATGCAAACCAGACAAATTATGTAAAGTGGTCCGGAACCTTCTCTGAATCATATGGGTTTGAGTGTGGTGTGAGGCATCTCATAGACGAGCTCAGCAGTATGCGTGTCGGCTGCCGGGTTGGTGTTGTTAGTATTAACAACATTAGCTACGCGGACGTGGTACTGCTGGGCCCGACTGAGGGATCTATCAGAGATATGCTGAAGGTCTGCGAGAAGTACGCTGGTGCGCATGGCCTGGTTTATAATGTCAGGAAGTGCGAATACATGGTCTTTAAGGCCGCCGGTAAGTGCCCTAACCATACACCTAATTTCACCCAAAATGGCATGAGCATAACTAAAGTGGACCAATTTAAGTACTTGGGGCACATGTTTACCGACGACCTTAAGGATAATATAGACATCGAGAGGGAACGTAGGGCACTAGCGGTCCGAGGTAATATGTTGGCCCGTAGATTCTCCCGTGGTAGTGACCAAGTCAAGATCACCCTATTTAAGGCTTTCTGTCAGGGTCTGTATGCGGGGGGTTTATGGGTCAGCTACGCCAAAAGATCGCTCGATGCCTTACGTGTCAATATAATAATGTTTTGAGGATGCTATTGGGACTGCACCGTTTTTGTAGTGCATCAGACAGAGATGTTTTCGCAAAACCGAACTGACGGTTTCCACGCAGTCATATACAAAAAAGTTGGTTCACTGATGCATCGAACGCAGGTTAGTAACAATAGTATCCTGAAATTAGTGGCGGAGAGTCCTTACTCCCCTGTTCTGTGGCATTTTGTGGAGAGGATGGCCAACTAGGTAACTAATCTCTTGCTTGATCGTTCTCTGCGCACCCTGCCTCGGACACTTAATTCGTTATGTGTTGCCGGTGTGGATTGTGTGTTTTGTATTACTAAAATTAGTTATAAGGTATTTTTTCACTAACAAAATGGATTATATTGTTGTCCGAAACTGAATAAATAAAAAAAGATCTAAATGTAAAAAAAGGAAGCATAAATAATATCAATAGTTGAGATTCGAACATAAGTTTGTAAAGCAGTCGTCGAACTTTTAAACTAATTGCTTTGTTGAAAGTTGACTAAAGTAGCCGATCTTATATTATGTCATGAATGGCTGCTTAGCTCCATAAAGGCATAGCTTGATGATAATCAATGTTTCTACAGTTTTGACTTCGCTACGATTTTATTACATGTAAGTTATTTGTGATTTGAAAAGTCGATTCTTAGTTCTGCAGGTGCCTCGAAGGATTTAAAAAAAAAATGTAAGTATTAATGGAAAATCACTGATATTCGTAACAAGTTTTCCGTAAAATTACGCAAGACTGACGTTTGATCATTGTTTTATAAGAAACTACTTTTGATTTTTTAAATAAAAAGATATTATCAACATCATTAAGTATAATAATATGGTATATTTGCTCGCGGCTTGACCACTTATTTCAAATTATTATAGCAAAAAATAAAATGTAGAAAATACCTATTTTTGAAAATAAATACCAGTCCCAGTCAGCTAGCCTCAGTCAGTCAGTTCCTATTATTTAGCAAAACTTTCAAGATTTTTTTATTAGTCTGCAGCTATCCATGAAATTAATAATTTTACGAAAACATAAAAACGCTAAATTAACTATAAATATTTCCGAGAGCGCAAGTGATTTAACAATTAAGAGGTGCTGTGACTGACTCGATTGATTTTGCGGCACGAAACTGTACTTTTATAATCAAACACACTTATGTTTCAATTATTTTAAGCTTTCTCATACTTAAGAACTTGATAAAAGAGGGGTTTTTCGTGCACGGACCCTTAACAAGTTGTCGATCCTTGACAACATTGCCAATATTTCGAAATTATAAAAAAATCCTATTGACATTTATAGCAAAGTCACTTTGAATCATCATAATCATTTTAATTATGGAAACCAACAATACCCCACACGCATTCGTGCACTGAACTTCTTTTTTTCATCCCTCGGTAACATGCTTTGGAAGTGCCCTATTCTTAAAAAAAAAAAACATACATACACACATCATACATACATACACTCATAGATACACACACCATACACACATTCACCCATCACATGATTCATTCGTTCATACATTCACTACACCATTGTTAAGCGGTTTATAGAATACACCTTTCTTCCAAATGTCATCGATATAGTGCTAGTAGTCTCTGATTAAAATGGCTGTCTGTCAGACGGACGGGACGAAATTATAATCCGTTTTTGCCATTTGGCTACGGAACCCCAAAAACGGTTGGAATTATTTCAAACTGCACTTTAAGAGTTAGTGGTGTTTAGTGTGTCAGTTGTGTATGAATGATCGCGCCTACTGGTTAGTTCAGCCGATATATTATGTAAAAATCTCACCGTGAAAATTAAGGTGAAGTGAGCTGTCAATATAGTGCCAATCCCCAACATCAGGTGGTATGACAGCTGTCAATATAGTGCCAATCCCCAGCATCAGGTGGTACGACAGCTGTCAATATAGTGCCAATCCCCAGCATCAGGTGGTACGACAGCTGTCAATATAGTGCCAATCTCCAGCATCAGGTGGTATGACAGCTGTCAATATAGTGCCAATCTCCAGCATCAGGTGGTATGACAGCTGTCAATATAGTGCCAATCTCCAGCATCAGGTGGTATGACAGCTGTCAATATAGTGCCAATCTCCAGCATCAGGTGGTATGACAGCTGTCAATATAGTGCCAATCTCCAGCATCAGGTGGTATGACAATTGTCAAGTGTCAATACCCAGCAACAGGTGGTATGACAGCTCACTTCACCTTTGTTTTCACGGTGAGGTTTTTACAGAATAAACCAGCTGTATTGTTATTTTTGCAATCATGCGGAGTACCTCAATGGCGAAGGGCCGTCCGTCGCCGAGGCAGCGCACGTCCACGTCCTCGCGCCCCGCCGACATGAACTTGAGCCGGTACTCCGCGTCCTCCACGCCCAGCCTGCACACACCCGACATGGTCACTACCAGCTCGCTACTATTTACCGACCTTTTCGTTGGTGACAGTCCCATGGTTCACGCGGGCGACGGAGTACCTGCGGGAGTGGTTATAAATCTGCGAGCGGTGCGACCGCTTGGCGGGTCAGTCGTCAGTCGTACGCCGGAGTCACAGGCGGCAACCTGTGCGACCAGATACACCTGCGCATCTCAAAACGCACATGATATTGCTATTCAAATAAAATATTGGAGAACATAACAAACAAATTACAATGTATGTATGTTTAAAAAATTTAAAAAAGAATCTCATTTCAAAACAAAAATAAAGAAGTACAAAATAAAATAAAAATGCCGAATTGAAGCAGGGTGAAATATTGTGATGGGTGCTCTCATGTAACTAGGGTTGCCAACTTTTTATATTAAATATAGTATTTTCAAAACCAATTCCTGTAAAAACATGGAAGATAGCAAAAAAATATATAGTACGTTTTTAAAAATAATAATAAAAAGCATCTTTTTTTGCTACTTTGATCCTTTATTAAGGGGGATGCGCTCAGGTAGCCAGCGAAATTCAAAAATACTTACGTTTTTTGCAATTTGCAGGTCACTTTCAGGTTTTGTGATGATTAAAATATGATTCGTGGACGTACGTAACAAATATGGCTTTACATAATTATAATCGTTAGAGTCGGCAATACACCTCCATAAGTTAGAATTGGCCTAAAATGTCATGATCTCATGAGTCATTCTATAGGGTAATATGAACATAGAGAGATGGATTGATGATTTTTATGATTATAATTCTATAAATAAATATTTGATACGGTCGCGAATCATATTTTGTTTAACATACGTGACTCTGGCCTCCAAATTGCAAAAAAGGTAAGAAAATTTTAATTTCGCGGTCTACCATGGCGCTTCTCCCTTAACAGGATTTTTTAAAACTATTATTAAACTCTAAAAATAATTTATTGTTACTAAAAATACCTTTATTTCACCTTTTACTCGTAAAAGGTGAAATAAATGTATTTTTAGTAATAAAAAGTTTATTAAAAGTTTTATAAAAAGTTTTTAATACTGGCCCTATTGCGCTCATCACGCCATTTTGTATTCATCCCTGAAAATATGCGCCCAGTAAAAGCTGAAGTTGCTGGTATAGAAAAAAAAAAATGTATTTGAAAATATAAGAAAAGTCAGAATCGCAGTAGATTTAGCAACACATTTTTGGTCAGAAAGAGCAATAGAAAAAAATAATTTTTTAACTAATTTATTTCTGAATACAAATTTCAAAAACAGATTACGATACACTACAGATGCTATTTTTTTTTTAGATATATAGTAGGTTTGCCTCCAATATAGTAGGATACTATATTATATCGTAGGGTTGGCAACCCTACGTGTAGGCCAGAATATTTTTTTTAAGTTCTATATTTATACTTTATACACGGGCCTTTGTGGGCATAGATATCGTTTTGTGTAGATCAATATTTTTGAAATGGAAATAAAAGTAAAAAGGGTTTTGTTTTTCGCTTGATGATTTCTGAAATTTTGCTCATCGGAAGTAAACCACGAAATATTTCATGAGAAATCTGCAGCCTCATCTTTGACAACGCAGTACCTTGTACGGTCCGCCTTCACCCGCTAGGACCATGGGACCCTCACCAACGAATTTGTCGGCCTATAGCCCACTTTACCCTGCAGCGGCAGCGCTAGTAACAAGAACGGCGCGGCTCACAGGTACAGTCACGAGCACTAATATGTATACACTTAGCAACGTCTATATGTGATTTTCTCCTACTGTAATGATTGTAATTTGATGCTGTTACGAATATAGCATTTTCGAACCTATACTGTAATGAAATAGGTCTTATGTCAAAGTTGCGATCAATGTTCCGCGAGAAAGTTGCTTTTAAATTTTGCTAAGTGTATACATATTGCTGCTCGTGACTGTGCAGCGCGGCGAGGGGCTGGCAACTGATCTCCTGCCCGGACGAAAAAGAAAGAAAATACGTTTATTTGCGGTAAACATGACGCAAAGAAAAAACACACAAACACAAAAAAGAACACCGCCCACCAGCCACGGCGTCTGCGGCAGCGCACGGCTCAGCTTCACGTACCTGCGAAACACGCTCTCACTCACCCATAAAGCGCGGCGATGGGCTGGCAGATGATCTCCTGCACGGACGAGTGCATCATGCGCACGCCGCCCACCAGCCACGGCGTCTGCGGCAGCGCGCGGCTCAGCTTCACGTACCTGCGACACACGCTCTCACTCACCGACCGGACGCCTGCCAATCTATTCTATAAAAATCTCACCGTGGAAATTTGTGGAATGGCAGTGCACTTCTAGCTCATTTCATCTAAGTTTCCAGGGTGAGTTTTTTTTTTTTAATAAACCGGCTGAACGGCTGATCTGTCGTTTACTTCAAAATGCGCGTGCACGTGCTTGCACGTGTTTCTGTGACAAATAAACCTATTTTTCTTTATTTAACCATTTATGTAGACACATATATAAACAGACAAGAAGAAAGGAACAGAAAAATACGTACAAAGGTGATGCTTATTTCTAAAGAAAACTCTTCCAGCATACCTGCGATAGGAGAGTATATTAAAGAGATGTAGACAACGTGTGTAAGAGTAGAAGGGAAAACAAAATACATAAAATCTTAAATAATTTTCCAATTTAAATATAAACATACAATATGAGAATATACTTACATACATACATACTACTAAAATATTTAACAATATCAAAAAAATTAAAAAATCAATATCAATATATTACCTTTCCTTCAAAGATACTTTTAGGAAATCGTTATTCTTTTGTTGCTATTAATAGTCTGTTCCAAAAGTATCCGATGAAAGTGTAAACAAACCCTGTAGTTGCAGGTTAAATTCTTACTCAATCACTAACTATAGTTAACTATCACTAACTATAGTTAACTATCACGAACTATACTGTGACGTTGCAAAATCAATAAATAACGCAACAAGTAGCGATATCTTGTGTCAGGCATTGGCATGGCTGTCAGCGTGTTCTCTGTAACACTAGAGAAATTATGTCATGTAAATTATGTACAAGAATATTAGTTAATTTAAATAAATAAACATACAGACATAATTTCCCACGTTTTATTTAAAACAATGCCTAAGAAATGGAAAATAATCAACAGACAAGAATTCTATTTAGTCTATGGTGGTGGAAGCTTCTCGAAGGTTTGTGACATTGATCCGGCTAAAAGGGAAGACCCGCGACGTGTGTGACACGATACGAATAGGATTTGGAATAGGGACTTAGTTCTGGAGGAACAGACTGTACCCAAATAACCCGATGGGTTTCCAATAAGTCCCATTCGAAGCTGAATCCGGTGAGTGTTCAACCGTATTCTTTGTTCATGCGGGATGGCGTTGCTCGCACATGTGATTTCTGACACGAGTGTATTGTTACAGGTCTGGTTGCTTATGCTAGCCTTTTTTCTTGTATGATCTGCTCTAATACATAATTGAGACGTGATGCTTTGGAGTAGCCCTGTGGTCTGATGATTGGAATGGATCCGGGTGCAGGCAACCTTTGTGGTGTGGTCATCCGTTTGACAGGAAGGCTTTACTTATGGTGATGAGGGAAGTTCGCCGCTCCAGGTAACGAAGCGTCATTATTATACCCGTAGGCCACGTAACGTGCGAACACAGGGGTATCCTGTGTTTGATGCCAAGGGTCGTAGTCCTGTCAAGTGAAGGGATTAGTACAGAGAGATCACCGAGAATAATCGGTAAGGTAGCAATTTAGTCTATGAGAGAGTTAGGCCTATTGTATGGACTTGGTGATGAGACCAGTTGCCATAAAGTGTTGTGTCGCGGATTGCTTAGCATAATCTTATGTTCCCGTTGTTAGCACAGCCTTGATAGGTAGGTACTTGTATGATTGAGCTAGTATCTATTAAGTGGTTCACCTCACGGACTCGCTATAGCGACTCTTGAGTTATTGTAATAGTCTCATTGCAGGTCAACACACCAATACAACTAGACCCGTGACTGGTTGTACTGGTGTGGAAGCCCAGGTGTATGGGGGAAGGTATGTGGCCAACCACATTCAATCTTGTGAACCTTCAATAGTGAGTTATTGTAATAAACATTGCATTGTGTAAGAAGGTACTTGTTTAATTGAATCTTTCCCTAGCAGCTTATTATACCCTACAAATTTACTTTAGCACGGTGGGGAGTAGTACAACAACAAAGGAAACCATCAACATCCAGTCTCCTAACCAATTCTGTACAACTCCGAGGGCCGGGTTACAATACTTACCTGGTAACAGTGATAACGTTTATGCAAAATTTCAGGATGATCGGTTCAGTGGTTTAGACGTGAAAAGGTAACAAACAAACAAACAAACTTACTTTTGCATTTATAATATTAAATAATAAAATAATTAAAAAAATATATATATAATAAATATAAATATAGTATATGTCGACGCAGGGCTAATGTAAACTTTAAAAATATTAACTTTAAGTTAAAATTTAACAGTTAAATATGACTGGATAGGTTTAAATTAGTTTAGATTTGATTATTGTAGTCAGTTTGATACTTTTCAATGTAAAAAGTCTTGTTATGATTTGCGGTTACTTAACAGCAAACCATAACTGAAGGTTTATTCAAACTTAGGTTTAAAAACAAGCTATTTATTTCTAAATTCGTTTCTTGATTAATAAGCGGTATGCGTTATATTAAAAATGATTTTTGGTTACTTTTTGCTTATTCAAACTTACTTGATTAAGCTACTATAAATTGGTTAAGCAAAGAAAAAACATGGCGCGGTTTTAAACTGTTTAAAATGTTTTAAGCAATACAGAATTAATTCAACGTTAAAATCGAGTGCTAAAAATAGTAAAACGAATTAACAAATCATAGTTTGTTACTTAAATCAATGTTACCTGAAATTTGTAAAAAATAACAAGTGTAATGACTTCGCAACGACGACGCCATATTGGTATTGGATAGGGCGAGCCGCTGCGAGGCCACATTGTCAAGGAGAATGTTGTGAAGACAAGTGTGTCACTGAAATATCTTGTGAGTACGATTTTTCTATTATTAATTAAAAATTTAAGGCTGTTTTAATTGTGTTTGATTAGTAATAAAAATAAAACGTGAGAAGATCAATTGGGTGTATTCATTTTTGCAATGAGTGAGCCTGGCGGTGAAGATGGTGACGTCAGCTCCGCTGACGTTACGATTTCTAAAAATCTGAATGGTCCCGGTGCTCCGTTGTAACCCGGCCCTCGGAGTTGTACAGAATTGGTTAGGAGACTGGATGTTGATGGTCTCCTTCGGTGTTGTACTACTCACCACCGTGCTAAAGTAAATTTGTAGGGTATAATAAGCTGCTAGGGAAAGATTCAATTAAAGAAGTACCTTCTTACACAATGCAATGTTTATTACAATAACACACTATTGAAGGTTCACAATATTGAATGTGGCTGGCCACATACCTTCCCCCATATGCCTGGGCTTCCACACCAGTACAACCAGTCTCGGGTCTAGTTGTATTGGTGTGTTGACCTGCAATGAGACTATTACAATAACTCAGAGTCGCTATAGCGAATCCGTGAGGTGAACCACTTAATAGATACTAGCTCAATCATACAAGTACCTACCTATCAAGGCTGTGCTAACAACGGGAACATAAGATTATGCTAAGCAATCCGCGACACAACACTTTATGGCAACTGGTCTCATCACCCAGTCCATACAATAGGCCTAACTCTCTCATAGACTAAATCGCTACCTTACCGATTATTCTCGGTGATCTCTCAGTACTAATCCCTTTACTTGATCTCTCAGTACTAATCCCTTCACTTGATCTCTCAGTACTAATCCCTTCACTTGACAGGACTACGACCCTTGGCATGAAACACAGGATACCCCTGTGTTTGCACGTTACGTGGCCTACGGGTATAATAATGACGCTTCGTTACCTGGAGCGGCGAACTTCCCTCATCACCGATATCGACTAAGTAAAGCCTTCCTGTCAAATGGATGACCACACCTCAAAGGTTGCCTGCACCCGGATCCATTCCAATCATCAGACCACGGGGCTACTCCAAAGCATCACGTCTCAATTATGTATTAGAGTAGATCATACAAGAAAAAAAAGGCTAGCATAAACAGCCAGACCGGATTCAGCTTCGAATGGGACTTATTGGAAACCCATCGGGTTATTTGGGTAGTCTGTTCCTCCAGAACTAAGTCCCTATTCCAAATCCTATTCGTATCGTATCACACACGTTGCGGGTCTTCCCCTTGCCGGATCAATGTCACAAACCTTCGAGAAGCTTCCACCACCATAGACTAAATAGAATTCTTGTCTATTGGTTATTTTCCATTTCTTAGGCATTGTTTTAAATAAAATGTGGGAACTTATGTCTGTATATTTATTTATTTAAATTAACTAATACTCTTGTATATAATTTACATGACATAATTTCTCTAGTGTCACAGAGAACACGCTGACAGCCATGCCAATGCCTGACACAAGATGTCGCTACTTGTTGCGTTATTTATTGATTTTGCAACGTCACACCGTTATATATAATATAATATATATAGTTAGGAAGTTAGGATTAGGATTAATAACACATTCATCTGTATTATATACACTGCTTTTTTCAACTATTATTGTTTGAATAATATTAAATTATAATTGAAAAATCATCAACGAAAATTAAGGTTATAAAGTTAACCTCAATTTTCAAATGAGAAACATCTTTAAGATGATTTAAAATTAGAATTTCAAGTTTAAATATTCTAATAATCAAATCAAAGCACTCAATTTTTAAGTGGCACTACAAATTGGCATCCACAGGTACGTTTTCTGATCCATTTGTAAATTAATAGATTGAACGACCAAGCCATACATTTTGCCAAGATGTAATGTTTGTAGAGTTAGGCCTTGTAGAGTTAGGGGCTTTGCTCTGCAATCGATCTGATAACTTTTAACAGTGAAAGCGTTATGGGAGTCTTGGCAACCTATTTTACAAGAAATGTTTTTGGTGGGATTATATCTTTACAGATGACATATTGGAAATAAAATTCAGAATCACAAAGTGGAACATTTTCTTTAAGTAAAGACTCTGCAGCAGTGGGTGTTGAGTTTAAAGATTTAATAGTCAATACTACTTTGATAATTATCAAAGGCCGCGGCGACTTGCGAATGTGATTTAATTATAATTATTGTCATCAATAGCAAGGCTGCAGCCACTACTTCGGTTGCATGACCTTCCCGTTTCGCTATTAATAATATTCAAAGTAATTTTGATTACAATACTAATATTTATAATTTTTGAACTCAAGTAACGTAATTTGGCCACACAACAAACTTTTATAATAATTTAGAATAATTCTTAACATACAAATTAAATTCAGAAGTGATAATACAAGTCCGATTAACATACAGCTCATAAAGCCATTTTCTACATTCATGTACTCCAATGGTGGCCCAGTCACTGACGGGAGCGTTACTCGTTGCGTTAACCGAGATTGTCTTTGGAATGGAAGTGTTATCAAATTGCTTGCAATACATATTAATAAATGATTATATTGTTGATTAAGGTCATCATTAGTTGACAAAAGTGGTAATTTACTCAAAAGTTTAGTTTTAAATATTTCCAAGCGATTAGTAGTTTTCGTGTTAACAGTGATATCTTTTTAAGCAACTTTTTTGTTTCAGATTTGGAATAGTGATCAATTATTGTCCGCAATGATCCGAGTCTATTAAATTAATGATTTAATTGTGGGTTGGTTGGTATAACTAAATATCTAAGCATGTGGCACTAGTGCGATTGTAGTGGGCTCCAAAAATTGGTTTGCAAGATTGTATGACTAAAGCAAACTTATAATTTTAATAAGAACTTTTAATTTTATAACTTTGCAAATTAACATTAAAATCACCACAAGTGGTGATAGAATTGTTTGAATTAAATATTTTTTAGCAATATTTTATCCACAATCTTTTCAAAGCAACCATAATAGATTCCGACATGACAGCGTGAAAAAAGTACCGACATTACAGCGTGAAATAGGTACCGACATTACAGCGTGAAATAGACATGCTATGTCACACGAAAGAAACGATGGATGGACTGTGTGAAAAATATATGGTTAGAAAGGGAGTCACTACCGCGATGAAGACTAATAGAGAAGTATGGAAGAAACAGACACCTCGCGCCGACCCCGAATAAATTGTAATAAGGGCAGGAGAACGATGATGATGATAACAGCTACCTGCCGCCGAGGTAGAGCGGCGCATGCGTGCACACGACGCTGACGCAGGCGGGCCGCGCGCGCAGGGGCGGCGCGGCGCGCAGGCCGGCGCGCATGCGCAGCGCCTCCAGCGTGGCGCCGGCCAGCGCCTGCTCCACGGAGCGCCGCGTGAACTGAATGATAGCTACCTGCCGCCGAGGTAGAGCGGCGCATGCGTGCACACGACGCTGACGCAGGCGGGCCGCGCGCGCACGGGCGGCGCGGCGCGCACGCGCAGCGCCTCCAGCGTGGCGCCGGCCAGCGCCTGCTCCACGGAGCGCCGCGTGAACTCCACGCCGAAGCGCCGCCCCGCCGCGCGCCGCGCGCTGAACAGCCCCGGGGACAGCGCCTTCAGCACCTCCAGCTCCTGCACAGATAAGGTACGGCTGGTCTATGCTATAAAAAAATTGGGTCAATGACCACATAAGTATATTGAAATTAAGTAGGTACTTACTTGAAGTTTGGGTTTAGTAGATCAGATTTTTATTGTTTTATCGTGTTTAGATATCGATACTTACCCATCACGTCGGTGAAGTTGACACAAAAAAAAACTAATTTTTTATTTACATTTTAAGTACTACAACTACATACGGTCGCTGACACAAAATAAAATATCTTAAATTATTTTCTTTTTTTTTAACGAAGTTCCTTAACGCGACTTGCGGTAAGAGTTGACTGCTAGAAATCGTCACATAAGGAAGAAGCGTTATGGCCCCTCCATGCGAATTTCTCTCTCTGTCTCCTTCTATTATATATTATGTATATCGATATCGATACCCATCGTCCAATCACTTCTACGGAGTTTCGATAGCTAACTTCATTTGACTCGATATGCATGGCACAATGGTATGTATTGCGCAAAGTGAAGGGCAAATCATTTAATTCAAAAAGTGCCCTTTGATTTGCCTAACATAAAAGGAACTTTTGAACCCGAAAATTAACAAAAAAATAGAATTGATTCCAGTTGCCCCTTCTAACGAGCAGTTTCGTATAGAGAAGAATGAGCAAGAAACTTAGTCCACGCCGCGGCACGCACCTGCATCTCGTCAGGGTACTCGATGTTGAGCGTGACCAGCAGCGGCGACACGGCGCCCGAGTCCAGCGCCTTGCCGACGTGCTGCGCCAGCTGCACGCCGAATGACCACTTCCACGCCTCCTTTAGCGGCGTCAGCGACGCTACAAGAAGCACATCACAGTTTGAATGTGAACTAGTAGAACACGCGCCTCGAATCTTTCTTTTCATTTGTTTTCACAGAACAGATTATACATTCGACGCGTTTTTATTAAGGTACCACACACCCTGAAACCGCTTTCGCCAAGATTTCTTACAACTTCCGAAGAAATGAATCCCAAAAGACTACCCCCAGGTAAGTTCCCTGTACTGGTGCTCACCGTCGTCATACCCTGCGCAAGCGTCTTTGAGGCGCAGCGACACGAGCCGCTCGCGTAAGATGGTGGCGATGGGCGCCGACAGCGCGCACGCAAACGTGGAGCACTCGTAGCTGCAACAAACACCATCGTCAACGCCACTTGTTGCAACAATATTCTTGTCGCTCTGGGAAAATCTCGCATTCAACAACTGTACCTATGGTCTGTGCCAAAAGGGTCTGATAAAAATGTAAACAAATCGATCAGAAAACGTAACTTTGGATGCCAATTTGTGGTGACACTTACAAATTGAGTGATTTAATTATTTGAATAATTAAACCCGAAATTCAAACTTAAAATCACTTTAAAGCTTGCATGAAGTTTATCTAAGCTTTAAAGATGTTTTTCATTTGACGATTGAGGTTAATTTTATAACCTATTTTTTATAACCAATTTTCGACAGTGAGTTTTCAATTACAATTTTTTACTGTGGACCCCGGTAATCCGGCCCCTGTCTAATCCGGCGCCCCCTGTAATCTGACATGCCTATCACTGTTGAATGTAGGAACACAAACATTATTTTGACATTTATTATATTATTTTGACAAATCTTCACTAATGTAATAGTAAGGATTCGTTAAAAAAAAAAAAAACACATGCGGTGTCCCTGGCCCTACTTATTATTTTGATTTGTAATTTGCGGGATAACAAGGTACACTTTAAAAAATAAAACGGTCTGGAGGTTGTCTCAGGCAGTATTCTATAATCCGACAAATTCGATAGTCCGACAGTGCCCTGCAAAACGTTTGTCGGATTACTGGGGGTCCACAGTAATGTAATTATTGTCAGACAATAATTGTTGGAAAAAGTAGTAAGATAACATAATATCACGCCTTGTTCCCCGAAGGCTAGGGCAGAGGTGTAGCTATAATAAACCCACATTTCGCTGGCTATGTTTAAGTCCCATGTGATAGGGGGCGAGCCTATTGCCATCAACTGGGCACAAATCCAGACTCCAAGCTGCTACAAAGAAATTTCAGATAGAAAAATCCACTAACACTTTTCCCAACCTGGGAATCGAACCCATGTCTTATCCAAGACCTGATAAACAAGCAATAAACAAAGCAGCAAAGCAAGCAAGCAACCAGTAGCAAGCAGTAGCGCTTGCAACCATTAGACCAATGAGGCAGTGAAGTAGTGAGATACATATAAAGTTGAAACCTTCTATGTGTATTATTCTAATAAATAAATAAATAATACAGATGAATATGTTACTATTTCCCTTGAGTAAGTGATTGTGTAATAATTTTAACTGAACAGGGTTTGTTTACAGTTTTATCAAATACTTTAAGAACAGAGTTTAGACTGGGCAAACCATGTAGTAGTAACTGACCTTTTCTTTTCCAGCATTTCTTTGACCATGTTCCAGCATTGTGGCCAGTTTTCTTCCTGAAGCACTCCGAGGCAGGTCACACACACACCTTCTACCTTCAACCTCTTGGCCATCGGCTCACTACATGAGGAGTCTTCTATTTCATGTGACTTGTCTGTGGTGAGTGGCTTACAACATGAGGAGTCTTCTATCTTGAGTGACTTGCCTGTGGTGAGTGGCTCACTGCAGGAGAGGTCTTCTGGCCCACGTAACTGGTCTGCGTTATCTTTCTGAGATGGTTCTGATTTTACTTCCTCGGGAGGATTGTCTATTGGTTCAACCACAGGTTCCAGATTAACTTCTAAGTCTGGTTTGTGTGGCTGGCTGTCTGGTTCCGCACACTATTCAATATAAATCAATTAAATAAATTAGTACTGGCATGTTGCTACAAGTGGCATTAAATTCTGAAGGAACCAACAATGGAAAAAACATGCACAATTTTTAATTAATAATAGATCATTATTTGATCATCTTTGTTACAATTTTTACATTCAGTATCATTATTTTATATTTGTTCATGGAATCAAAATATAAAATACTGTAAGTACTGATAATTACAAGATAATTATATCAATAAATAATAATTCAACATTACATCATGCCTGTTCACCGAAAGGGTTGGGCAATGGCTTACCTATAGTACACCCACATTTCGCCAGTTATGTATAAGTCCCATGTTGTAAAAGGGGGAAATCCATAATGCCATCAACCAAGCACAATTCCAGACTCCGGGCTGATACAGCACGGTTACAGTGTTAATTGTTATTGAGTTTTTCTATTACGAATTTTTCAGTCCATAATTATTATTTTTGAATAATCAAAATCCCTTACCTAAGCTTACCTTAACTAAGACAAGTGCTTTTATAAAATATACAATACCTATTTCATACAATTTTGAGGTTAAGTAAGTAGTATAAATAATATTTTAAAGTAATAGCTGGTATTTAATTATATGAAGTACATTGATAGTAAGCAAAGTAAAGTATGTTGTGTTCGCTGCTCTGGCTTGCAATAATGTAGTAATAGCAAAGTTAAAACTAGACTTACAGATTTACGAACGAACTGTTGAGCATTTTCGTAAGCCGAAGGAGTTTTTAGTCCTAAATACCGAATACAGCACGCATCGCAGCAGCCCAGCTTCTTACAAAGCTTTATGATAGCTTTTTGATTCATTTTAACAATTTATTGGAAGAATTTATGCATGTGCAACTAAAACTGTGAATGAACTTTAAAATAAAAGTACTCTGTGACTAAAACGTAAACAAATACAAAGTAGGTACGGCTACGTTTCTTTTCTCGGACCAGACACAAACAATAATGTCAAACTTGAAATAATTGATATTTAAAAATGACCAAGTGTAAAAAAAAACGATAAAAATTATTTAGTACTTAACACTTATGAAATCGTTATAGTAGTGTTAATGTTAAAATTTTAGCAAGAATGCCATCAGTTTTATATTTCGTCATTAATAAATTGAAAACGAAACGTTTCAGGCCTCTTTCGACGTTTTGGTATTGCATTGTCATGATTTATTTTGTCATTATTATTTTACAAAATTGCAGCATTTATGACAGTAAAAAACAAAAAAATTACTTAGCTTTTTATGAAAAACAGCAACTACATCGTAATAATTATTTTGATTGCATCAAAATACTCGTAATGTAGATTATACCGCGACGGTTAACTTACGCACCTACGTTTTGTTTGCTACTATTGAAGCATTTATTCGCATGTTCTGTAGTCAACCATAGCACTACGAAAATACCAAAAACCACTTTGTACAGTCGCCAGCACATCCAGTTACCACAAACTGTCAGATTTTCTCACAACTATTAACATTTAAATTTTGCAGTTTTTGAAATTTGACAGTTTTGTGTAGCTTGACCTGCTGGCAACTGTAGTATGTTTAAGAGGGCCCTTCCAGCGGGGTAATTACGAAACACACTAACAGTAGGAATGGGTTTCATTTTGACAGTTCAACAACATTCATTGCGTTATTTACGTTGTTGAGCAAACACATTTTTCGAACATATGAAGCAATGGATTAGCAATAGGCTTCAAAATGATTCAGATTGTGATAGATAGTGTGTTACGTAATTAGGGTGCCGATCAATCTATCATCAACGCGAGCATGATTGAAAAGCTTGTTGTTTCATCCATGGTCCAAAAAAACAAGGTCTGGCATTCCGAGAGTGACACATGCTTACGTCACTATCCAGTTGCCAGTTTATTGCAACAAAACAAGAAGTATGGAAACATTTTCAGTCACCATACTGTAAAAAATATATATAAAGCATTTAAATTGTCCTTTCGTTTTTCTAATCAAACGAAAGAATTCGATTTAAACATATAGCAACGTAATTGTTAGTTAAAACCTCATTGTTTTATCGGATTCGCACAGGTAATAAATGCGGTTGGGGAGTTATTATTACACACTGCTGGTAACACAGCGGTGATGACGTAGGCTTGTGTCACCCAAGTGACCACTGTGTCTCGGAATGCTATACCTGGCGAAGTATATTATTATACCATGGTTTCATCTAACGCAATGTTTGAAACAAGAAGCAAGAGTGAGAACGCGATAACATCGAACGAAAATTGGCGCGCGGAGATTTCACAAAACTTATTGCAGGAAATACGTGTTTTTGAAAAAGCCTTACAAATTTTTGGAAAATATGTTTGTCATTTAGAATCTCCATTACATGTGCGAGGTTTCTATCATGATGTTTTCTTTACGTTTTCAATTAATGAGTACATTAAGAACGGCCGAAGTTCATGTATAATTTGTGCAAAAAGCAGATTTTTGGAGGCTTTTACTGAATTTGTTTCTCCAAATTTTGAATTTTTGCTTGCATAGAAACCTAGGTAAAATAAACAAGACATCTATTAATTCAAAAAATTTAATGAAACGTGTTACAACGCCATAATCACGTACGAGCGTTTGTATCAAAAGTATGACGGGTTTGCCGCTCTTAAAGCTCCCCATCGTGCGGTGTACTAAATTCTTAACCCCGGTACATTTACCACATTGAAATGAGAATTTGAAGTTGAGAACTTGTCAAACTCTACTTTAGCATTAAGTACTTACTTAGATTAGGTTCTTACCCAATAAAGTACCTACCTAGTTACTTATTCCTTTTTAAGCTATTGCATAGCTTTTATCGCGGGCTTTGAGCGCGGCGACCGAATCAAGAAATTCCGTAACGAAAATAAAACCTAACACCCCCCACTCCGCCTACCATGTAGCTCGGCCGAGCGTTCGCTTAACGTGTATGTATATGGTACGACGGTACTTGAATTAATATCAAAGAAAAAAAAAGCTGCATAAATAAATAATTATAACTGCATAAGTTGATAAAAAATTGCTATGCAATAGCTTTACCGCGGCAGTCCCCGAGTGCCACATGTGCTTTTTTCACGGTCGGTTGGCACCACCAAACAGGTGGCACCCGGTGCGGACCGCCCCCACGCCACTGCCTACAATGGTTGCAGACTTGTAGACACTAGTCATGAACATGATATCCCATCCGAGGTTCTGTATACACCACGTCGTGGTCAGAGCGTCTTTGATTTATGGAGTTTGCTAGCCAAGCCAGGACAAGATACCAGAGTTAATACAACCTTTAGCTATTTGCTTTATTGACATCGTTCGTTGTAAAAGGTAGGTTAGGTTATGTTATGTTTTTCGCAATTAGCCCTTCAGGTGAAGCCTTGTGCATGGACCATGTGGGCCGGGGTGGTGGTTATTCCAACCAGCCCACCTCCCTCCAGAAGTTGATTAATTCTCCTGGTCTGTTAAGAACTGTGTGAGATCTGGGTGCCCCGAGGGTTTCCTAATCTGGGTGATGCCTATGCACTCAAAGAGCACATGTGCGACGGTTTCCTCAGCCTCCAAGCCGCCCTGCACAGAGGACTATCCATTATGGCGAGCAGTGTCCCGTGATGGTCCCTGTCACCAGGCGCAGCCCGTTCCTGTCATGGCGTAATAACCGTCCAGTTAGCCTGCCATCTAAGGATGGCATAGCTTCCATGGACTGCCTGCAGCCCGGTGTCGAGGTCCATCAGCTCTCTGCTTGTGTGTGGGTGAACTTCTGTAGCCACCTGCGTATCAGGTTGGAGGGGATGGGTATGATAGGTTCGGGTACACAGACTGACACGCTGGATGCTCTTCCAGCTAGTTCGTCAGCTGCGTCGTTACCTAGTGATCCGCCGTGTCCTTTTATCCATTGCAGTGTCACTGTGTTGCGGTTACTCGTTCTAGTGCATTGTGACATTCTAGTGTTGGGCAGCAGGTAGGTAATACATATGTGAATGCTATATTATAATAAATAAATAAAACATTTTATGCTGCTTCGACTAATCATTTTCTAATTTTAACTATTCTTGTGTAAGTACCAACAGCACAGTATTGACCGCTCAGAGCAGATGAGCACATTGCGAGGCGTCGCGCGTTGCCGTGGTTTTACCAGCGTTTGCCAGTTACCTAGTGTGTCAAGGTAATGATGATTAAATGATCATGTTGACGAGTGCCGCGCGGCCTGTGCGGGCTGTGCGGGGCGTGCGCGGCCGCCGACCGTGCGAACTTTACTTATTGTTCACCGGCAACACAGCAATCAGGCTTTACGTATGTTTATGTGATACAAGTATGTCATTTATTTAATGTACTTAGCTATTATTTTTACCAATGTTTTATGACTAATTATCGCAAGCGATACATGTGTAGCGTTCATTGCAACAGAAACAACAAGATGGTAGGATGAATGGTATGCCGCCCTATTGTAACGGAGTGAGGAAGTGAGGATAGGCGGCACACCCGTCGAGCAGTGCCCAGTCTGAATAACAGCATCCCGAGGGGTACCCATAGTAACCCCACATTTCGCCAGTTATGTTAGGGGCGGGCCTATTGGCATAAATCAGGCTCAAAGGCCCAGGCACCGGTCTGCAGAGAAATTTCAATTGGAAAACCCAGTAACACTGCCTGAGCTGGGGATCAAACCCTTGACCGCTTGCTTGGCAATCGCACTTGCGCCCCCACTAGACCATAACACAACAGTCCAAACCTGTTCCTGAACATCGCTCACGTTATGGTCCCTGAAGTGGTGTGTTGTGGCTGCTGTGCAGCGTGGTGGGAATACTCCGAGGCAAGCCAGCGCGGCAGCGTGGCTCGTGGTAATATGTAACGAGCTGGCAATGATCGGTAAGTACTTACTATCTACTTACACCACGCAAACACTTTAATCTTTTTGAAGACGTTACGCTTGATTAGTTTCATTATTGCTAATTAAGATTACCTACAGTTTCACTGATTACAGAAGGTACAATACATTTATATCTAATAATAATGTTAATGATGACACACCAAATCACTATCACTATACTTACTTCAACTTTAAAAAATAGGCATCAGACAATACACAGCTAAACAGGTACCTATTGTTCTAATGTCAATGTTATGATTTTAATTTAAAACCGTCTCAGAATAGAATAGCCATCTAATCACGCCATTCAATCAATTTGATCATTCGATCGATTCACAGCATCACAGCTGAACGAATGTGGAGTGTAGGTATTAGGGCATGAATCTCGGAATATTGCAATATCGGAATCTCGGAACGCAAGTTCCGATATTACAATTCCGATACTGAGTGATCCAATATCGGAATCAGAAAAACAAAAAATTGAGTTTTAAACTAAACCTATATTTTACCTACTTGTGTAGCGCCGAGCGCGATAGCGAGCTTAACCGTATTCCTGTTGCCAGGCCTTGCAGTCTCGACATAGATAGCGACAAAATCGGTCGTTAAGTCGTATCGTTGTCAAATTCCTTTAATAGATAAATAAAGTTGAAAATCTATTAAAGGAATTTGACATCGATACGACTTAGCGACAGATTTTTGTCGCTATCTAATGTCGAGACTGTCGGCCCAGCTCGCTAATCATGCGATACAAGAGCTTTAATAGGGTTAGTTGTCTGTCTCGCTCACTCATTACCTGCGCGTGTACGTCTTGCTTATTCGCACAAACGAACAAAATATCCTGTCAATCAGTTGCGCTCGTGGACTGTATAAGTTAAGACGTGTTTGTATTTTATGTGGCTACATGCAATGTCGCTTTAAAATATGTAAGTACAAATTATTATCTAATTGTTGTTTTCCAATTCAATAGAAATATCAGTGTTTAAATGATTTTATAATTGTGCTAGGTGCTAGCTCAAAATAAAACAAAAACCGCCGAAAGTGATTCTTTCGTTCGTAGACTTTTAGGTTGCTAGTTTGTATTGGATCGTACAAAGATGGTTTCTCCATATACATTTCGTGAAATAAAATTGTAAAAAGATAACTTCTGTTTACAATTTTATTTCACGAATTAACACGAATAATAATTTATTAAATAAACCGGAAAACTAAGGCCAAACCGCGAAGTGCCAGATATGTACAAAAGAACTAAAAACTACTGGTGGGTTTACTACGGGCTTGCACACACGTTTACGAACTGTGCACTCAAACAATGCAGTTGGACCCCCTTCATCGGAGAGTACTCCAAGCACATCAACATCACAAGAGCAGACGACAAAGCTCAAGAAACGGAAGCTAATGACTGAATACTTCAGGTCTTCAGAATCAGTGGAAGCTGTTGTTTCTCGAATGACCGCTTTAAATGGTGCTAGTTTCAGATTATTTTCTGAAAGTCAAGATCTCCGGCAACTCTTCAAAAAAAGTGGATACGACTTACCGAAAACGCCAAATACTATTGCGAAACTGGTTCTTGAACATGCCGAAGTCAAATGTGAAACAGTGAAAACCATAACGCTCATGAATTATAAGAAGTTTTGTTGATTCTGAGTCTGGTAGTTTAATTAGTAATAAGTATAGGAAAATAATGAGAAATATGCGATTTAATAAATACAGTAGACATACTTAATAAACAGCCAATTTTTTAACCAAATTAAAGAATACTATTTAAGAATGTTTTTTATTGTACTAAATCCAACCTCATACCGAATTTGTGCAATTTATAAATAAAATGTGCAATTTCTAACGAAATAACGAAATTCCGATATTAATATCGGAATTCCGATATTGAGATCTAATATCGGAAATCAGTATCGGAGTTGAAAACCTTCCGATATTACATGCCCTAGTAGGTATGCTCCCCGCCGCCGCCGCGCGCCGCCGCGCGCCGCCACGCGCCCGGCCGCGTAGGGGCTTCCTACCTTCTACCTATTCTCGCCATAACTTGGTTTAGGTTTTAAAAAACTGGGTCAAAACAGTGTAATATAAAAGCATGCGATCGTAATACTTACCTTAGCACATAAGTGCTACGAACATAGTTGTAAGCAATATTTATTAACACAACTTTTAGATTCATTATGTATTAGTTTGTTATTTTGTAATTTGTGTATTTTATCTATGGGTCTCAGTTGCCTGACAATAAATGAATTATTATTATTATGTCATTTATTGATTTACATACTTATTAAATACATTTTTAAATATTTTTGTAAAAACATAAAAAAATATAAAAAATAGTGGTCCGCCGGTATCCGGAGCAGGGTCCAATCTACCGGTGGTTAGGACTCCAGAGATAGGAACCTCCTCACAATGCGAGCAGTATCGAGGAATACTGCCTTCTGGATCAGGTCCTTGATCCAACTGTGTAACGAGAGCCTCGAGAGATGCGGGTCGAGGCTTTCGGCCATCAGACCATTGGCAGATACGACAATCGGCACAATGATAGCCGAGCTAACATTCCACATTTCAACAACCTCGTGTGCTAAGTCGAGATATTTAATTTGTTTCTCTTTCTTAGCTTTCACGAGGGTCTCGTCATGCGGAATGATAATATCGACAATCATTGTGCGGCGCGCTAAACGATCTATCACCACAATATCAGGCTTATTGGCGACAATAGTAATGTCAGTAATGATTGATCGATCCCAGTACAACGTGATATGGTCATTTTAGAAAACTGGGTCGGGCACATACTTATAGTACGGTACCTCAGAATCCACTAGTTTATATTTCAAAGCAAGTTGCTGGTGAATAATCCTGGCTACTTGGTTATGCCTGTGCAAATACTCACCATTAGCTAGACGAGAACAACCAGAGATAATATGTCTGATGGACCCACCCAGACGATGGCATGCCCGACACACGTCAACCGTCCCATCCTTCATATGTGTATGTCACCGGTAGTTATTCGTCAAGATAACTTCGTCCATAATTGCACAGACGAAACCTTCAGTTTCCCCGAAAAGGTCACCAAAACGTAGCCAGGATACGGACGCTAAGAAATCTACACCGGGCTCATGAAGAGCCCTATAGAAGCGCCCATGAAGCTCCTTGTTTTGCCATATCTCCTTGCAGTCATCGGTAGTAAGTACTTCAGGTTTGCGCCAGTTCTCTTTAGCCATGGAGAGCGGGGTGAGTCCCTTGTCCACTGCAACCACATCATGGTGCATACCCACTTTGGTTTTCAAAAAATATTCCCTGAGACTGCACACTTCGCGGTTGTGGAGGGCCTTCTCATTTAAAAAGTCTCGACCCCCGCACTTCCGCGGTATGTACAGTCTCATTACTGATGATCGTGGGTGATGCATCCGGTTTGCGGTCAGCAATGTACGGACTCTCCTATCCGGGGCGTCAAGTTCAGTCTGAGTCCATTTGAGTATGTCGGAAGAGTACATCAAAACCGGCATGACCCAACCATTAAAGGCGCTCACCTTGTTTCCGCCTGAAAGAAGACTAATTAATACCTTCCTCAGGCGACCAAAGAAGCGTTCCTTCAACGATTGCTTCATGTCAGTAAGGTTGATACCTAACGCTTCTGACATACCCAAATACTTATATCTTTCGGATGAGGAGAGAGATCTAAGGTGAATCCGAAAGTTGAATTCCTTCGGATTCCATAATCTCACCTCGCTTTACATGCATGACTGCACATTTGCCCACACCAAATTCTATCCTGATGGTGCTACTAAAAGTTTCATTTACCTTCAGTAGCTTCATCAGTTGCAATTTGTTGGGGGCAAAGAGTTTCAAGTCATCCATGTAGAGGAGCTGAGATATGACCTGACCACCTCTCCTCAACCGATAGCCTAGACCTGAATCCTCAAGTGGTGTGCTTAAAGGATTCAGAGCTAAGCAGAACCAAAGTGAACTCAAACTGTCGCCCTGAAATATTCCTCGTTTAATCCATACAGGCTCATCGCTCCCCTGGATCCGTCGACACACTGGATAGCGAAGAACCGTCCTCCATTGCCCCATACACGACTTAAGGAAGGTGCGTAGAGTTGTATCTATCTTGTAAACTCCAGCACCCTCAAGAGCCATGTATGTGATACCGAGTCGTAGGCCTTCTTATAATCAATCCAGCATGTCGACAGATCCTTGCGGGATCGACGAACCTGTTAGCTAATGGTCATATCGATGAGGAGTAGCTCCTTAGTACCACGGGATCCGTTCCTACATCCATTTTGAGAGGCTGACACAATCGAGTTACTGAATTATTATGTCATTTATTTATTTACATCCTTATTAAATACATTTTTAAATATTTTTATAAAAACATTAACATTATGTAGATATTATTGCACTGCAAGAGACCTGGTTGTTGCCTCATGAAATATCATTTCTAGGTCACTTAGACGCAGGTTTCAGTTATGTTGGTAAATCAGCTGTGGATACGTCGCTAGGGATATTAAGGGGAAGACCATACGGAGGTGTGGCTCTTTTGTGGAGGAAATCGTTGTTTACGTGCGTAACTATTTTACCGTGTGCTAGCGATCGTATTGTAGCTATTAAAGCGACGACGTGCGACGGCCGTGACATGCTATTGTTTAGTGTTTACATGCCGACTAACTCTGTAGATAATTTAAGTGAGTTTTGTAAATGTCTTAGTGAAACAGCTGCTATCGTTGAGAGTGAGAATGTTGAGTCTGTTTATATACTGGGGGATTTTAATGCGCACCCTGGTGAATTGTTTAGCCAGGAAATGTTATCTTTTTGTGATGAGCAGAGTTGGTGTTGTGCTGACTATAAGTTCCTAGGTATAGACTCGGACTCTTTTACCTTTGTGAGTGATGCCTGTGGCAGTAGACGTTGGCTTGACCATTGCCTGGTTTCTGAAGCAGCGTGGAAATCAGTGGAGAAGGTGGAAGTGTACCATAACGCCTACTGGTCAGACCACTACCCACTCTGCATTCAGGTCAACCTGGGGATGGTGAGGCGAACGGATGCCTCAGCAAATCTTGAGGGCAAGGTAGTGGATAAAGTGAGGTGGGGGGAAAGATGTACTGACCAAATAAATTGCTATTACGATCTATGTATGCAAAAGCTTAGACTGGTCGATTTCCCAGCAGAGTTAAGCAACTGCTGCGATAACCTATGCATGAATAAAGAGCATACTGTAATAATTGATAACCTGTACAAGAATATTGTTACGTCACTGCGAGAGGCGGCTGAGGCCAGTGCTGGTTTTGTGAGAAATAGTAGTAATAAACGTACTGTGATAGGGTGGAATAGACACGTTAGGGACGCTCATGGGTGCGCTAGAGAGGCTTTTAAAAACTGGGTTTGGCACGGGAAACCTCAATTTGGTCAGTTGTTTATAGATATGCGAGAAACGAGGAAAGTCTTTAAACAAAAACTAAAATATTGCCAGGACAACGAAGAACAAATTAAGTTGGACATTATAGCTTCAGAACATAAGAAAAAGCATTTCAATAAATTCTGGAAGTCAACTCAGAAGTTAAACCCCAGACCTGCTGTACCTTTGAGCGTTAATGGCGTGTCTGAACCAGGGGAGATAGCGGACATGTTTAGAATGCATTTCTCTGTGACACCACGGTTGCAAGTTAATGAGCAGGAGGGGTGCGGTGGGGAGAGACTTGGTTCGTCTAGCCCGATTTACATCTCGTCAAAGGAGATAGGGAAGGTTATAAAAACCATGACTAGGGGTAAGTCTCCTGGTCATGATAACCTTAGTATAGAACATTTCCAACATGCCGGTCCGCATCTTCCTAGGGTCTTATCTATGTTGTATAACTTTTGTATTAGGCACTCATACCTGCCTGCTGAGTTGTTGAGGACGATTGTTGTACCTATAGTGAAAAATAAGACAGGCGACGTCTCAGACAAGGACAACTATCGACCAATCTCATTGGCTACTATAACTGCAAAAGTGCTTGACAGTGTGCTCGAGCGTAGGATGGCTGGACAACTCAATTTACATGACGCACAGTTCGGTTTTAGAGCTGGGCTGTCTACAGAAACAGCTATTTTGGCGCTCAAGCACACGGTCAGATACTACACCAGCAGGAATACACCTGTGTACGCTGTATTTTTAGACCTTTCGAAGGCATTTGACCTGGTTGATTATAACGTCCTATGGACTAAGTTGCGTGATCGGGAACAACCTGGGGAGATAGTTGAGCTTCTCAGGTACTGGTATAATCACCAGATTAACCAGGTCAGATGGTCGGGTGCTTTGTCGGTGACGTATGGTCTGGAATGTGGTGTAAGGCAGGGTGGTCTGACCTCCCCAGCGCTGTTCAGCTTGTATGTCGATCAGTTGATCGGGGAACTCGGCAGCACAGGGGTTGGATGCTCGGTAGATGGTAAAATTATAAATAGCATATCTTACGCGGACGACATGGTGCTGCTGAGTCCCTCGATTGAGGCACTCAGGCGATTGCTTGAGGTTTGTGAGAGATACGCCTTAACTCACGGCCTCCTGTACAACGTGAAGAAGAGTGTCTTCATGGTGTTTGGGGTGACTGCAAAGGGTCACAGGGCAGTGCCGCCGGTGTACCTATATGGTGTTGCTCTAAACAGAGTGTCTTGTTTTAGATACCTTGGACACATAGTAGCTGAGGATCTTAATGATGACCAGGACATAGAACGGGAACGAAGAGCGTTGTCAGTCCGATGCAATATGTTGGCCCGTAGGTTTGCAAGATGTACGAGACCGGTCAAGATCACCCTTTTCAAGGCCTATTGTCAGTCATTTTACACGTGCAGCCTGTGGGTCAAGCATACGCAGAGGGCCTACAACGCTCTTCGTGTCCAGTACAACAACGCCTTCCGGGTGTTGTTGGGGCTACCGCGATTCTGTAGCGCGTCTGTCATGTTTGCTGAATCTACTACCGATGGTTTTGCAGCAATCATGAGGAAAAGAACGGCATCATTGTTACGCAGGATTCGTGGGAGTGCCAATGGTATCCTGAAGGTGATTGGGGATAGGCAGGACGGTATTTTCCTGGAGTATTGGACCCGTATGCATAGCTACGGGACTGATACTGCAGGAAGATACATGAATTAATATAATTGTAGGTTTTATTTTGATTTGGTTTCTGTTTTTAATTTAATGTAAGTACTAACATAGTTACGTAAGTTGTATCACTAACAAAGATCTATGGAGCAAGTTTCCGAAATAAACGTTTTATTATTATATTATTATTATTAAAAAAAAACATTTAAAAATATAAAAAATAGTGGTCCGCCGGTATCGGGAGCAGGGTCCAAGCTACCGGTGGTTAGGACTCCAGAGACAGGAACCTCCTCACAATGCGAGCCGTATCGAGGAGTACTGCCTTCTGGATCAGGCCCTTGATCCAACCGCCTAACGAGAGCCTCGAGAGATGCTGGTCGAGGCTTTCGGCCATCAGGCCATTGGCCGATACGACAATCGGCACAATGATAGCCGAGCTCACATTACACATGTCAACAACCTCGTGTGCTAAGTCGAGATATTTAATTTGTTTCTCTTTCTCAGCTTTCACGAGGTTCTCGTCATGCGGAATGGTAATATCGATAATCATTGTGCGACGCGCTAATCGATCTATCACCACTATATCAGGTTTATTGGCGACAATAGTCCCGTCAGTAATGATAGACCGATCCCAGTACAACGTGATATGGCCATTTTCAAGAACTGGGTCGGGCACATACTTGTAGTACGGTACCTCAGAATCCACCAGTTTATATTTCAAAGCGAGTTGCTGGTGAATAATCCTGGCTACTTGGTTATGCCTGTGCAAGTACTCGCCGTTAGCTAGACGAGAACAACCAGAGATAATATGTCTGATGGACTCACCCGGACGATGGCATGCCCGACACACGTCAACCGTCCCATCTTTCATAATATGTCTCCAGTAGTTATTCGTCAAGATAACTTCGTCCATAATTGCACAGACGAAACCTTCTGTTTCCCCGAAAAGGTCACCAAAACGTAGCCAGGATACGGACGCTAAGAAATCTACACCGGGCTCATGAAGCGCCCGGTAGAAGCGTCCGTGAAGCTCCTTGCTTTGCCATATTTCCTTGCGGTCATCTGTAGTAAGTACCACAGGTTTGCGCCAGTTCTCTTTAGCCATGGAGAGCGGGGTGAGTCCCTTGTCCACTGCTACCACATCACGGTGCATACCCACTTCGGCTTATAAAAAATATTCCCTGAGACTGCACACTTCACGGTTGTGGAGGGTCTTTGCATTTAAAAAGCCTCGACCCCCGCACTTCCGCGGTATGTACAGTCTCATCACCGATGATCGTGGGTGATGCATCCGGTTTGCGGTCAGCAGTGTACGGACCCTCCTATCTAGGGCGTCGAGTTCAGTCTGAGTCCATTTGAGTATGCCGAAAGAGTACATCAAAACCGGCATGACCCAACCGTTGAACGCCCGCACCTTGTTTCCGCCTGATAGAAGACTATTAAATACTTTTTTCAGGCGGCCAAAGAAGCGTTCCCTTAACGATTGCTTCATGTCAGTACCATTGATGCCCAATGCTTCCGACATACCCAAATACATATAGGTTTCGGATGCAGAGAGGGTTCTAAGGTTTATGGAATCCGAGAGTTGGGTTTCGACGGATTGCATAATCTCACCTCGCTTTACATGCATGACTGCACATTTGTCTACACCAAATTCCATCCTGATGGTGCTACTGAAAGTTTCAGTTACCTTCAGTAGCTCCATCAGTTGCAATTTGTTGGGTGCAAAGAGTTTCAAGTCATCCATGTAGAGGAGATGAGATATGACTTGACCACCTCTCCTCAACCGATAGCCTAGTCCTGAATCCTCAAGTAGTGAGCTTAAAGGATTCAGGGCTAAGCAGAACCAAAGTGGACTCAAACTGTCGCCCTGAAATATTCCCCGTTTAATCCATACAGGCTCATCGCTCCCCTGGATCTGTCGACACCCTGGATAGCGAAGAACCGTTCTCCATTGCCCCATACATGACCTAAGGAAGGTGCGTAGAGTTGCATCTATCTTGTACAACTCCAGCACCCTCATGAGCCATGTATGTGGCACCGAGTCATAGGCCTTCTTATAATCTATCCAGCATGTCGACAGATCCTTGCGGGATCGACGAACCTGTTGGCTTATGGCCATATCGATGAGGAGTAGCTCCTTAGTACCGCGGGACCCGTTTCGACATCCATTTTGAGAGGTTGACATAATCGAGTTACTTTCAATATGCGTATTAATTTTCGCTCTCAAAATGGATGTAAGAAGTTTATAGACCGTCGACAAACACGTGATCGGTCTATAATTCTTGGGATCCGTGGGACTACCTGACTTGTGGAGCAGGTGGGTAACGCCTGTTG
Organism: Dryobotodes eremita; assembly: GCA_917490735.1. Classification (NCBI taxonomy): domain Eukaryota; kingdom Metazoa; phylum Arthropoda; class Insecta; order Lepidoptera; family Noctuidae; genus Dryobotodes; species Dryobotodes eremita. Next base: position 246,003 of record OU823266.1, read on the forward strand.
TTAGAAACTGCGGAAGCGACCCAGACTCTAAAGATGACTGGAACTGAGATGCCAGGCGGGCGTGTGAACTAATTAGCCATTTCAACCAAAAGTTGTGCAATCCGTCCGGTCCCGGTGATTTCCAATTCGGTAACGGACGGACTGCTCTGGCGACATCTAATGGCGTAATTAAAACTGCTTCCATTTCTGGTACAGTTTCACACGCTCGCCCGACATCCAGTATCCAGCTAGCCTCAGAGTGACAGACGGGCACTGACCAGATGCTGCGCCAGAATGTACTCGTGGCGGCATCATCCGGGTGGCACTCATCTGTCACATTTTGTTCAGATCGCTCCCAAGTTCTATACACCCATCTCTCATCGCTCTGGAACATGCGATTCTGTGTGTACCGATCAACCCGCCGCTTATACCGCCGAATACGACTCGCCCATGCACAAACTTTCTGCTTCAGGAAGTCGATGCGCTCTGTGACACGGGACATGTATTCTCGAGGGCTGATTCCAGTCCCCGAGAATGCCCGCCTTACAAAGCGCATCACTCGTGGTCGTGTATTGCCCTCCCTGAAGCAGTATAGTTTGCCGATGAGTACCCTGGCCCCATCGATACGACGCTGGACCCTGCACTGCCAGGCTGGTACGGCTGGTTTTGGTTGCGTAGCCACGTCACAGTTTGGAAATTTGACGTTAGCTAAACGACATGCCGCAACAGCCGCGCAATACAGGATCGAATGTGTATCAACGAGATCCTCGCTGCTCTCGAACACATTCTTAAGCTGCGAGTCCAGGGCACACACCAGCGCCCTATTTTTTTTGTGCATAGGTAGGCGTGGTAATCGGGGTCTAAGTTCGGTCGGAGTGGATCTGTACTCACGAAATGCATCCTCCAGTGCGCTCCTCAATCGGGCGTTGCACTGGCTACTTACTGACGCAACCATATCATCTTCTAATTCTACACCATGATTAGACCGCGACGGTATTTCATCAATGGTTGATGCGTGTATCGCGGTTTGTGCTGGACTTGAGACGATATAGTTGCTCAGCTCTGAGCGCAGCCTATCAAGTGCGGCATCGTCCAACCTATGGTTGCGTTGGATGACCCGCACCTGATCCGACAGTCGTTGGGCCGAGACGTTGACGGTTGGTTCTAGTTCCCGAAACAGAGACAGCATCCTATCACGGTACGCAATGAGGTTAGTTCCCCCCTCTGTAGACCTGTAATATGCGCGCATGACGTTCTCGTTCATAGACTGAGTCCATTTCTTACGCTGCACACAACCACCGGCAGCGGGGACCCGGCTCGGGGCCGGATGGCCCCTAAGTCCCAAGCTCCTCGGTGGCCGGCCTCTCCCCTGCCGACGTACAGGTGTTGGCGACGTTGGTGGAGAAAAATACTCGTCGCTCGAGCTCGACGCAACTACCGCGGCCGGTGTCATCACAGCGCTCACGGTGGGGCTGGATACCGGCGGCGGCGAGGCGGAGCTGAGCGAAGAGTCCGGAGGTGGTGGGCGTGCTCGTCTCGTAGCAGATCTCGTCAACATAATTTAATTATTCATTGGTTTTTTGGTGTTGTTTGTTTTATCGGAGGTAGCATGACAGATGTCACCTCCGATTCGGCAGTTTTTGATGGAAACGTTTAAAATTCTCGTTCATTTTACTTTCTTAAAAATATTTTGTATTTATTTGGATTTTGGGATTGTAAGTTTTCACATAAAATATATAAACTGTGTCTAAAATTAGTAAAACTGTGTGAAAATTATGAATAAAATTTTGTGACTTGTTGACGTTAGTGTTGCCTGCTTTTTTGAATTATTATTATTATTATAAGTATGAACGAGGAAATATTCTAACCAAAATGCATGTCATGGGACACCATTGACAACATTTTACAGAATATGTCGACTGGTTTAATAACTTCGTGGTTGGCACCTACACTACGCTGCAACCAACGGCTAGGCAAGGCTACATATTCAGACTTTCCTAACTGAAATAGCTAGGAATATTTCCATGCCTTTCAGTTCCTTTTTCCGTCGAGGCTTACTTTATATGATGCCTTTTAATCACACACAATAAAATTAATTTGTTTGAACTTAAATGGAGCAGCCTCCTTCATCGGTCCAGTGCTCGCAAGAGCGCCTACCGCGCTTGGGGTCCTGGGTTCGAGTCTCAAGTCGAGAAAAGTGTTGTTGGGATTTACTAACAGGATTTTTTTGGGTGGGAAATCATCAAATGACCTTTCCCGCCCTGGGCGGAGCGGAAGGGCGTGTCAGACTCTTACTGACTAAAACCCACCCATGTTGCTTCAGTTGCCTGTGCGCCAGGGCCACGGTTACTTTTTCGAACAATCCGCGACCCCGGCTGGCATCGGCCCTATCGGACCCCGTCAATGGTGCTGATATCTCTTTGAGGCGCGCGTGGAACACGATGCGCCGTCGCCCCGGGCCTGGTCCTTACCGGACGGCGAGCTACCCATTGCTCGCCGTCCGCAAGCCCGCGCCTACGGTGGCCGGGAGTCGGCAATCGACTCCTGACACCCAGGGTGTCTCCTCCTGCGGCGACTAGGGGCGCGAGGGCGAAGCGATTGCCTCTCCCTCACGCGCTCCGCCTCCTCCTTCGCGAGCAGTACTGCTTCGCAGAAGGAGGTGACGGATTCCCATTCCCTCTCGCTCCGCACCATGACCTGAACCAGGACCGGACGCGAGAGGTCGCCGCCGCCGTTCGCCGCCATGAGGACACGGCGGTGCTCCGCCCAAGCCGGGCAGACCTCCACCGTGTTCTCCGGTAGATCCATACAATGATAACACCCGGGCGTTTCCTCCCACGTTATCTGAAACAGGAACCTCCCGAAACAGCCATGTCCGGTGAGGACCTGCGTCAGGGAAAGGTGAGGACGTCGTGGCGCCTCTCAAGATTCTGACGTTCCTTTATGTACGTTAGTTATGAATATGGGTACTTTTCGGTCGGCCGCCAACTATGCCAGAAAGTTCATTATACTGTGAAAGACTATATTGAGGACTAAAAGGCTTGGGATTGAGCTACTCCAATTTTACACACTGAATGATGATTTTTAGGGCTAATTGAATATCTAAATAGAAATAATATATCAATAAATCTCAAAAAAACAGTTTATATACAATTTAGTAAATCCAATAATGCTAAATACAATGTTAAAATGAATAGTCATAAAATTGATGAAGTAACGCAATCCTAGGCGTATCTTTAAATCAAGACATAAACTGGAAAGCACATATTGATACTGTCTCTAAACGAATAAATAAGTTCGTATATGAACTTATTTATTCGTTATATTCTTATTTATTCGGACAGTGAAAGGAGATCTGAAGATGGATGACAGATGTGAAGCATAAACGAGTGACAGAGATGAATGTACGAAATAGTCAAGGATTGAAAGAGATAGTAAATGAATGTGATAAATGTAGAATTAGTACAATAAAAGAACGGAGATTAGGAAGAAAATGGTGAAAGACGTAAGACGATTGTGAAGACGAAAATAAAATTAAAAGAAGTAATCAGTGGTTTTATTTAACTTGAACAGAGCTAGTCCCACAACTTTTTGGGTGCTCGTCCGGGATAGCTCAATATTTCAAGATAAATAGAAGATAGAAAACGGTAGTAATAGTTACAAAAGACGAGGAAAATAAGAAATAATTATGGAAAGGACGCCGCGACAAGGGAAAAATCGCCGTCAAGCCGACTACGACGAAGGTGAACATGACGCATCCACATCGGCTAGGAAGTGGTTTAATTTTGATCAGGCTATTTTCCACGAAAGCCTTGTTCCAAATTTCAGCGGACAAGACAAGACGTTTTAGGCAGCCAAATGGGCGCAGGACATTGACGACAATGTTGAGATTTTTCAATGGTCGCCGCTACAAACTCTGATCGTAGCCAGAAGGGCTTTGGTCGGAACTGCTGCGCTGAGGCTCAGGTCTGAAAAACCTTTTAAAAGCTGGGAGGATTTAAAGGCTGGATTACTTAAGGAGTTTCCAGATTCGGTGGATAGCAAAACCAGCCACGAGATGATGGCCGCCAGAAAGAAAAAGAAGAACGAAAGGTGTCTAGACTACATGCTAGTTATGAAGGAGATGGGAAAACGCGGCAAGATGCCCGATTATGTCGCCAAATCAATTATGTCATCAAATATATCATCGACGATATTCATACACATAAACCACTTACAGAATCGCTTCTTTTTTAATACACGATATAAATCCGATATATCGGATTGTGTATTATGAAATATCGGATATTTTGATATTTATTATAAATAAGTATCGGATTTTTACGAACCCTGCATACACACCTATTTTTAAAGGAGGTTTTCTCTGATTCTTTACTTTTTATAACATTATTTTTGTTTTTCATTCTGCCTTGACATTACGAATATATCTGACTGTTTGTGTATGTGCGTTTAAATGTTTGTAAACGCACCCACAATACATGAGAAATTCCTAGTGCGGGGCAGTTTAAAAAGAAAAAGCTTTTAATATGAAATACGTGTTATCTTTTCGATCCCTAAAACACCTCTCAACATGGTAGCAGAGCGTTCAATTACATTGGAAACGATTGAATACTGAAGCAAGTAAGTTTTAAAAGAAAATGCAAGAAAATACAAAACTATTTTTTCAAATAAATTCTAACGAAGGCCTGTCAAAATGTCAACTTCGACTACGAGTTGCAAACTTGATATCGGTCGTCTAAAAGGAAAAGAAAATTGGTCAACATGGTGCTGCAAAGTACTGTTGCTTTTAAGGGGTACTCCTGGCAGGTTGGACGCTATAAATGGAAAACTTATAGAACCTAAACAACTGCAGACGTTAAAGCAAATTATGAAAATACTTTAGAAGCATATCATAAGATAGATAGTACGGCGATGCTTATTTTGATGGCTAACATGTCGGATGCCACTTTACAAAAGGTGATGAGATTCTCAACAGCCAAACAGGTTTGGGATGAATTGCACACTTTGTTCAATAGAACAACTGAAGACAAAAGCTATTCACTATGCTACAGTTTCTTTGGCTATAAAAAAGATCCCTCACACGACATGTCAATGGATATATCCAAAATGAAAAATTTATGGCATGAATTAAAAGTGGAACTTCAAAAAGCTGAAACGAAATATGACCTTCCAGAGATATTATTAATCTGCAAGATCTTGGAAACTTTACCCGACGAGAACTACTTCTCTTTCAAGTCCAGTTGGATGTTGAAGTCAAGAAAAGATCGAAATATAGATAATCTGACAGCACAAGTATGTGCTTACGAGCGTTCACTTTTGACCAAAGATAATACTGGTAATAGTAATGCACAAGCTCTAGTCGTACAAAATAAGTATAAGAACAAAAACAAGTGTGGATATTGCGGACTGTAAAAAATGTCGCAAGTGTATATCGGACGGGAACCTCCTAAAACATATGTACCATCAACAAGTCAAGCTAACAATACCAATGTGACCCTATCATTGATGGAAGTTGATACGAATGAGGTTGCTAGTATTATTAAAGAAGATTGTGACAGGTGGTTTGTTGATAATGGCGCTACAAGTCATGTCTGACGAAACGACATATTTTACAGCTTTCGACATTTCAGCAATATTTTTTTCTATTTCAGCATCTCAACAATTCAAGCTATTGGTAAAGGTACAGTTGATTTGATAGCTGACGTTCGAGGTCAGACACAAAATATAAGACTTTGTGATGAATGGTATGTTCCAGCAATAAAGAAAAACTTATTTTCCGTACTTGCTGGTCAAGATAAACTTGAGAAAAGTGTCTTCACGTCTGAAAGAGAATTTTGTCAATTGATAGTTGATGGAAAAATAAATTTAATTGGCACAAGAGTCTAAAATGGAGGACTCTACAAATTAAATGTAAAGACTATTATAAATGCATCTCCTGAATTGAACTCACTGTCAACAAAAAATATTTTACAACTCTATCACGAAAGATTTGCTCACCAGAATAAAAGACACGTGAAAGAATTGATTGAAAAGGAACTAGGTATAAAAGTAAAACTCGATTCCGAATTATGTACAGGATGTGTATTTGGTAACACACATAGATATACATTTGGAACAGGAGAGCGAGCTAAAGCACCAGAAGAGATCATTCATACTGATGTATGTGGTCCATTTCCTAATTCATTGAAAAAAATCGTTATTTTGTATTATTTAAAGATGTTTTCAGAAAAGTATCGTCATGTTTACTTCATTCAGCACAAGTCTGAAGTGAATGATAAACTTGTTGAAATGATAAACGAGACAAAGACTACTGGTCATATTATAAAGACAATTCTCAGTGATAACGGCGGAGAATTCCAATATAATGCTGTGAAAAAAATCCTGATTGATCATGGCATCCAACACCGTTTAACAATGCCTTATACGCCGGAGCACAACAGGTGTAGTGAGAGAAAAAACAGAACTTTGGTAGAAGCTGCTCGTACTTTGATGCACGCTCACGAAGAAGTTCCACTCTCCTGTTGGTCTGAGCTTGTCAACACAGCTGCTTATGTTCTGAACAGAACTGGACCGACGTCTATAAAAAAAATCACCATTTGAGTTATGGTTTACAAAGAAGCCCTCAATGAAACATTTGAGAATTATTGTCACTAAATGTTATGCTTATGTTCCAAAAGAAAAGAGAACGAAAATGTCCAGAAAAGCTTAAAAATGTGTTCTCGTTGGTTATGATGGTGATGATGGTTATCGGTTACTGAGCTTAGACAATAAATCGAATCCAACATTGATACGGTCAAGAGACGTAATATTTAACGAGTCAGTTATCAGATCTATTGCATTGGAGTCAGATGTCTCTGAAACAAAAGAAAAAAGTCCAATGATTGAGATGGAGGGTCATTTTCCTAAAACTAGAGTAAAATATACAATGTTAGATGCAAGGAAGCATATTTTACCAGACGCAACTATTTCAGGCGTGCCTCAAACATTGAATGATGCTGCGAGATTTGAAGAAACAATCCCCAATTTGCCTACAATATCGGATGAACCTAGTAGAAATGAAGAAGAATCTAATGAGTCCTATATTACGCCTGAATACTGATGTGGATTTAGATAATGGTGATGATGACGAACAAGAAAATTCTGTGACAAGGATACTAAGAGATGGATCGGCATTGCGACCACCACAACGATTTGAAGATTTTATTATGTCTACTATTGTTAGTGATTTTGATGAACCCAAATCATACAAAAAAGCAATGAAAAGTCCTCAGGAAGCGGAATGGTTCAAAGCAATTATTATTATTATTATTTATTTATTTCAGAGAATCTCCATATCATAATATCACAAAAAACAAAACATACAAACATAAAATGTTAGTGTGTTAGTAACAAAAAAATGTACCTAAAATTATGTTAGTATTGTTAGCACCTACTCGTATACCTAACTGATGCCTATGGCTGTCCTTATCCACTGATTCTGGAAAGGACAGTCAAAACGGACAGCAATCACATTCAGAATGCTGTTGCTGCTGCTTCGCAGACAGTGCAGCAAGGAGTTTGCTTTCTTGCGCATGATGGCTTGAAAGCCATCCGTACGCGCTTCAGCAAACATACCAGACGCGCTGCAGCGCCACGCCAGCCCCAACAGCATCCTAAAAGCATTATTATACTGGGTGCGCAGGACTGTGTAAGTTCGCTGCGTATGTTTCACCCACAGGCCGCTCGAGTAAAACGACTGGCAGAACGCCTTAAACAATGTTAGGTTCACCTCGTTGGTGCAACGTACGAACCTGCGAGTGAGCATATTGCCTCTCACCGCCAAATCCCTGCGCTCCCTCTCTATGTCCTCGTCATCCTTAAGGTCATCAGTTACTATGTGACCCAGATACTTAAATCTGTCCACTACTTTTAAGGCTGCACCGTTAAGGACGACAGGAGGAAATTGCAATGGATAGCGAACTAAAATCTCTAAAAGAGAATAAATATTGGATTTTGGTGGATAAACCAAAAGACAGAAAACTGATTTCTTGTAAGTGGGTGTTCAAAGTGAAAACCAATGCTGATGGAAGCCTTGACAAATATAAGGCAAGATTAGTAGCAAGAGGCTACACACAAAAGAAAGGAGTCGATTATAATGACATATTTAGTCCTGTTGCTAGAATGGCCACAATAAGATCGATTCTTAGCATCACTACAAATGAAGGATTATACCTCAGACAATTTGATGTAGCAACTGCATTTTTTAATTCTTCATTAGATGAAGGTATCTATATGAATCAACCAGAAGGATACAGTGATGATTCGACTAAAGTATGTAAATTGAAGAGAAGTTTATATGGTCTCAAACAAGCTCCAGGATGTTGGAACAAAAGTATTGTTGATTATTTGAAAGTTTTAGGATTCAAACCATGTGACACAGGTCCATGTTTGTTCATTAGAAACCGCCTAACAACAAAATAATTCTTGGACTCTATGTTGAGATGGTCTAATAGCTACACCCAAAGGAATCTGAAAAAAGTTGGGAGCATTGACATGAAAGTTCAAGATAACCACAAAACCAGCCTGTTACTTTCTGAGTTTGTGCCATCAAAGTCTCAATACTCAATACTCAATTCTTTATTGCATTCCATATGTATTACATAGATGGTCTAACAAGGTAAAAGATCAATATGGACCCTGTCGGGCACAACAAAATTAGGAGAGAGGAAGAGGGCTAAGCAGCAATTCAAGCAATTAAATATTATAAAAAATTATTGGATGAGTTAAATTGGGTGTATAATTATGTATATATATATAATCATCTTTATACGGTAAATGTTGATCCAATATTATATATATATATATATGTTATATTATCAGGTTTATGTATAGTATATAGTTATTTTAATTTTATGTATTGCACAATAATAATGTAGGTAGGTAATTATTATGAAATTTTTAGAAGTATTTTTGTTATTATTAAATGCTATTATTATATTATTATTATTTCCTTTATTTCATTATGTACATATAAATTATATTTTTAAATATTAAAATATAAAAGAATATAAAAACATTTAAAAATATAAAAAATAGTGGCCCACCGGTATCGGGAACAGGGTCCAAGCTACGGGCGGTCAGGGCTCCAGAGAGAGGAACCTCCTAACAATGCGGGCCGTGTCTAGAAGTACTGCCTTCTGAATCGAGCCCTTGATCCAGCTGCCCAACGAGAGCCTCCTCAGGTGTTGGTCGAGGCTCTTGGCTATTAATCCATTGGCTGTCACGACTATAGGTACAATGATCGCTGAGTCCACATCCCACATGTCAACAACCTCATGTGCTAAGTCGAGATATTTAATTTGTTTCTTTTTCTCAGCTTTCACGAGGTTCTCGTCATGCGGAATGGTAATATCGACAATCATTGTGCGGCGCGCTAATCAATCTATCACCACTATATCAAGTTTATTGGCGACAATAATCCTGTCAGTAATGATAGACCGATCCCAGTACAACGTGATATGGTCATTTTTGAGAACCGGGTCGAGCACATACTTATAGTACGGTACCTCAGAATCCACTAGTTTATATTTCAAAGCAAGTTGCTGATGAATAATCCTGGCTACTTGGTTATGCCTGTGCAAGTACTCGCCGTTAGCTAGACGACAACAACCAGAGATAATATGTCTGATGGACTCACCCGGACGATGGCATGCCCGACACACGTCAACCGTCCCATCTTTCATAATATGTCTCCGGTAGTTATTCGTCAAGATACCTTCGTCCATAATTGCACAGACGAAACCTTCTGTTTCCCCGAAAAGGTCACCAAAACGTAGCCAGGATACGGACGCTAAGAAATCTACACCGGGCTCATGAAGCGCCCGGTAGAAGCGTCCGTGAAGCTCCTTGCTTTGCCATATTTCCTTGCGGTCATCTGTAGTAAGTACCACAGGTTTGCGCCAGTTCTCTTTAGCCATGGAGAGCGGGGTGAGTCCCTTGTCCACTGCTACCACATCACGGTGCATACCCACCTCGGTTTTTAAAAAATATTGCCTGAGACTGCACATTTCGCGGTTGTGGAGGGTCTTTGCATTTAAAAAGCCTCGACCCCCGCACTTCCGCGGTATGTACAGTCTCATCACCGATGATCGTGGGTGATGCATCCGGTTTGCGGTAAGCAGTGTACGGACCCTCCTATCTAGGGCGTCGAGTTCAGTCTGAGTCCATTTGAGTATGCCGGTAGAGTACATCAAAACCGGCATGACCCAACCGTTGAACGCCCGCACCTTGTTTCCGCCTGATAGAAGACTATTAAATACTTTTTTCAGGCGGCCAAAGAAGCGTTCCCTTAACGATTGCTTCATGTCAGTACCATTGATGCCCAATGCTTCCGACATACCCAAATACATATAGGTTTCGGATGCAGAGAGGGTTCTAAGGTTTATGGAATCCGAGAGTTGGGTTCCGACGGATTGCATAATCTCACCTCGCTTTACATGCATGACTGCACATTTGTCTACATCAAATTCCATCCTGATGGTGCTACTGAAAGTTTCAGTTACCTTCAGTAGCTCCATCAGTTGCAATTTGTTGGGTGCAAAGAGTTTCAAGTCATCCATGTAGAGGAGATGAGATATGACTTGACCACCTCTCCTCAACCGATAGCCTAGTCCTGAATCCTCAAGTAGTGAGCTTAAAGGATTCAGGGCTAAGCAGAACCAAAGTGGACTCAAACTGTCGCCCTGAAATATTCCCCGTTTAATCCATACAGGCTCATCGCTCCCCTGGATCTGTCGACACCCTGGATAGCGAAGAACCGTTCTCCATTGCCCCATACATGACCTAAGGAAGGTGCGTAGAGTTGCATCTATCTTGTACAACTCCAGCACCCTCATGAGCCATGTATGTGGCACCGAGTCATAGGCCTTCTTATAATCTATCCAGCATGTCGACAGATCCTTGCGGGATCGACGAACCTGTTGGCTTATGGCCATATCGATGAGGAGTAGCTCCTTAGTACCGCGGGACCCGTTTCGACATCCATTTTGAGAGGTTGACATAATCGAGTTACTTTCAATATGCGTATTAATTTTCGCTCTCAAAATGGATGTAAGAAGTTTATAGACCGTCGACAAACACGTGATCGGTCTATAATTCTTGGGATCCGTGGGACTACCTGACTTGTGGAGCAGGTGGGTAACGCCTGTTGTTAGAAACTGCGGAAGCGACCCAGACTCTAAAGATGACTGGAACTGAGATGCCAGGCGGGCGTGTGAACTAATTAGCCATTTCAACCAAAAGTTGTGCAATCCGTCCGGTCCCGGTGACTTCCAATTCGGTAACGGACGGACTGCTCTGGCGACGTCTAGTGGCGTAATTAGGACTGCTTCCATTTCTAGTACAGTTGCACACGCTCGCCCGACATTCCGCATCCAGCCAGCCTCAGCGTGACAGACGGGCACTGACCAGATGTTGCGCCAGAATGTACTCGTGGCGGCATCATCCGGGCGGCACTCGTCCGTCACATTTTGTTCAGGTCGCTCCCAAGCTCTATACACCCATGTCTCATCGCTCTGGAACTTGCGATTCTGTGTGTACCGATCAACCCGCCGCTTATACCGCCGAATACGGCTCGCCCATGCACAAACTTTCTGCTTCAGGAAGTCGATGCGCTCTGTGACACGGGACATGTAATCTCGAGGGCTGATTCCAGTCCCCGAGAATGCCCGCCTTACAAAGCGCATCACTCGTGGTCGTGTATTGCCCTCCCTGAAGCAGTATAGTTTGCAGATGAGTACCCTGGCCTCATCTATACGACGTTCGATCCTGCACTGCCAGGCTGGTACGGTTGGTTTTGGTCGAGTAGCCCCGTCAGAATTCGGAAACTTGACGTTAGCTAAACGACATGCCGCAACAGCCGCGCAATACAGGATCGAGTGTGTATCAACGAGATCCTCGCTGCTCTCGAACAAATCCTTAAACTGCGAGTCCAAGGCACACACCAGCGCCCTATTTTTTTTTTGTGCATAGGTAGGCGTGGTAATCGAGGTCTAAGTTCGGTCGGAGTGGATCTGTACTCACGAAATGCATCGTCCAGTGCGCTCCTCCCTCGGGCGTTGCACTGGCTACTTACTGAAGCAACCCTATCATCTTCCACTTCTAAATCATGATTTGACCGCGACGGTATTTCATCAATGCTTGACGCTTGTATCGCGGTTTGTGTCGAACTCGAGACGATATGGCTGCTCAGCTCTGAGCGCACACTATCAAGTGCGGCATAGTCCAATCTATGACTGCGTTGGATGACCCGCACCTGATCCGACAGTCGTTGGGCCGAGACGTTGACAGTTGGCTCTAGTTCCTGAAATAGAGACAGCATCCTCCCACGGTACACAGTGAGGTTAGTTCCTCTGTAGACCTGTAATATGCGCGAATGACGTTCTCGTTCATAGACTGAGTCCATTTCATGCGCTGCACACAACCACCGGCAGCGGGGACCCGGCTCGGGGCCGGACGGCCCCTAAGTCCCAAGCTCCTCGGTGGCCGGCCTCTCCCCTGCCGATGTACAGGTGTTGGCGACGTCGGCGGGGAAAAATACTCGTCGCTCGAGCTCGACGCAACTACCGCGGCCGGTGTCATTACAGCGCTCACGGTGGGGCTGGATACCGGCGGCGGCGAGGCGGAGTTGAGCGAAGAGTCCGGAGGTGGTGGGCGTGCGCGATGTGCGGCTAATCTTGTCAACATTATTTCATTTTGCTAATATTTTTTCACTGATGTTTGAAGGTGACAACTGTCATGTCACCTCCGAATCGGTAGTTTTTGATTTAACTTATTTAATTTTTGTGTAATATGGTCTCTTTTTTAGTTTGTCCATGGTTGTAATGGTCGGTTTTGGTTTATATAAGGAAAACTATAGTAAAAATGGATCAGAAATTACGTTCACTGTTATAATTATATGAATATTAGAAAATGAGACGTTTAGTTGACACGGTGTTGCCAATATTTTATATTATTTATTATTATTTTTTTATTATTATTTTATATTTTATTATTATTTATGTATTTGACGGCGTCACCATTGTAAACAGCACGTGCAACGGGCCGAGTTACGCAGTGCTATGCGTCACTTACGCCTCCCCACTCTCCCCACTACTCAAGCCACTCTACATAAGCGAGCGCGCAGCGAGGAGGGGATCATTCTTGTCGCAGGCTCGGCCCGGTGCACATGTTGTAGCGCTTAGAATTATTCTAGTATTTATTTAATCAATAATTAACAAGCTGTTGGAATAAAAGTTGATTACTGCGATATTTCTGAATTTCATTTAAGATGTCAGACCCCTTGCCGACATCAGAAGTGGGATAAGTCGTACTCACTTGCTAGAGTACGACTTATCCCACTTCTGATGTCATCAGACATCTGGCGACATCAGAAGTGGGATTGGATCCACCGTCCACTAATGATAGTAAAAAGGGTATAGACCGATTTTGGCGCTTACACATACCCTGAAGGGCCGTGCCGCTGTTTATCTTACCGAGATATAACCTGACAAGATCTCATGGGCAACAATCAAGGACATGCTGTTTTCCAAGTTCTCCCAACCCGTGATGAAGAAACTGCAGCTGAAGCGGATATTCGTCTGTGGCAACTCATTGAGAAGATACCAAGTAAATTGGCCAGAAAAGCAGTTCGCAGTGAGCTGGGACATACGGCCAACGCCTGCCCCAAGCGCTGGAAGAAGGCAGACTCCATACCGAGCACCAGCACCAAGGACGTGAACTTCTGCTCCAGAGCAGCTCGTGGAGTATGATAGATAAGTGGTACAGATATCCTTATTATAATTTGAGCCTGGCTCAGAAGCTCAAGTAGCCTTGTAAAGTATAGTAATTGAAATCTCGTTAGTCTTGAGCAATTTCATGAACAAGTGATCCTAAAAGGTATAGGTGTGAATAAAAGTAGTGCGCCTATTACAATTTAAATGTCCAACTATGGTACATAAGCACTTGCTTAAAATAATTCACGTTGTATGGCCGGTTGATTGACTTAGTAGAAAAATTTGGTCGTGATATTTTAGAACACTGAATTTGAGTTAAAGTCACATAATTTATTGGTTTAGCTACATACGTTCGAAAATGTATTTCCAATTCTTCAAAATTCAAACTCGAATCATTATCATCTCATTTATTTCAAATAAACCAAGTACAGGCACTTTTGAATTGTCAAGGGGTTGGTCGGTCAGAAAAAATGAAGCTAGTTGCCCATTTCAAAGCGTAGTAGGTACCTATGGTGAAGAACGGGCAAGAAATTCCACGGACACTCTTTTAAATCAACTCACACATGTGCTATGCAATTAAACAATACTAAAAGATTGAATTTATACAATGCAAAGACAGTTTTAAAATTCTTCAGCAGCTCCAATAGTAGTTTCAAATGCTAATCAATTAGTTTATGCGCCCTTCTGGAGCAGGACCAGCGTTGAGCCAAGCATTTTTATCAGCGATGTAATCTCCCAACTTATAATATGCTTGACTGCATAGTGTGCGTTTTATACAAGATTTAAATTTTGTTTCATTCAGTTGAAGTATAACGGGAGGTATTTTATTGTAACATTTTAAACAGTACCCCATGAAAGATGAGTCTACTGTTGCCAGCCTGAAACCTGGTTGAAATAATTGGTCCCTGTTCTTAGTGATGTAATTGTGTCTTTCACTTTTTTACTAAAAAGATGTAGATTTTTCCTTACGTACAAGATGTTTTCATAGATGTATTGACAAGTTACCGTCATGATGCTAATATCTTTAAACAGTTCCCTTAGAGAGTCGCGCCTGTGGAGGCCATATATAACTGGTGGCTCATTTCTGCAGAAAAAAAAAAATTGACTCGACGTCTGCAGCCCGTCCCCAAAGTAAAATACCGTAAGACATGATAGTATGAAAGTATCTAAAATAGACTAGTCTCGCGGTACCTACTTCAGTAAATTGACGGATTTTTCTCACAACATATTATGCTGCTGAACTTAGCCGTCCTGCAAGGGATGTTAAATAAGGACCCCATTGAAGCCTTGGGTCGAGCGTGATCCTCAAGGAAACACTTATCGACAAATTCTAGTTTCTTTTGATTCAATACTATCTCACAATTAGAACTTTTTGACATTTAGTCAAGTAAATCTTATACAATTAGTTTTTTTTTTCCCATTTAATACTAAATTACTAGCTGTGAACCAATTTTGGATCTGCAGTAGGGCGTTATTTACGTCGCCAAGATTTGATGCACGTCTATTAATTTAAATAAGTTTCGTCAGCAAATAACACCATTTGTGGTTGGGTTATATTTAATGAAACCACTATTACTTGGCGCCATAAGCGATCATATTGGCTAAATTCATGTTGGTGGTCGCGTTAGTATGCTGTGCCTGTTTAAGGTAAACGCGTTCATAAGGGATCATTCATACAATAGCTTTGATAAAATCGACCGTAAAGTTAGACTAGTCTGGTGGTTACAAGCGCTGTACAAATTTCGTTTCTGACCTCATCATTTGCATAGCCTTTTCCAAACTATGTTGGGGTCGGCTTCCAGTCTAACCAAATTCAGCTGAAGACCAGTATTTTACATGGGGCGAGTGCCTATGTGACCCCTCAACCCAATGACTGGGTAACACGATACCCCTTGGTAAGACTGGTTATCAGACTTTTGGGCTTCTTACTATCCGTAACGACTGTCAAAGATCTACGAATGACTGCCGGTCCCAACGGCTTAACGTGCATTCCGAGGCACGGAGGGGTTTCGATATGTAATGGATAGTCACCCATCCACGATCCGACCGCCGCAAGCGTAGCTTAACCTTCGATGCACCCGTACGGCTGTTATCATTTAGTCATGCATTAGTTTTGCCCTAAGGCTTAAAGCAGTTAAAATCCAGTTCATTTGTTTGACGCGCCGAAACGAGTAATTGCTGATCACGGGCGTTCGTATGATAATACAGATTGTAAGAGTTTTTTTAGTACCCCCTGTTAGGAACTGAACGAAACGAGTTGAGACATTAATGGGGCTAATACGGTCTATAAATATTCTCACAAAAATTTACGTGAAGTATCTCATGTTCAAAATGTTCTGGTAGATATCGTGGAAAATTATGATGACGTGACGGCGGGCAGTGATGATGACGGTACCCTGATACACGAAACAAGCCACGAGAACCATGCCTAACAGCAATATAACTTTGGCAAATAGAGATACCATGTCCGTGAATAGTGATACTATATCGATTGATAGTGATACGAGTACAATGTCTGCTGACTCACGTTCAACACCTACCAGTGAAAGTGTTAAACATCTTGGTTAACATTTTGTATCAACAGTCTTTTAATCCAGATTCAATTACTATTGTTACTAAAGCAGCCGTAATAATTAGCAAAAGAGGTGACCCTGTAGAGTCAGCAATAACTGGTCCTGGGGATAATAGTTTTGCAGGGTCATTAAGTAATAAATGGTTGGAATAAAAAAATAAAAAAGAGAGGAATAAAAAAAATAAAAAAAGGAGAGAAATAAAAAAAAAAAAAAGGAGAGGAATAAAAAAAGAGGAATAAAAAAGAGGAATAAAAAAAAGAGAGAAATCAAAAATAAAAAAGGAAAGAGAAAAAGAGACAAAAAAATAAAAAATAAATAGAAAAATAAAAATAATAAGAGGAGTTCTGAAGGCTCAATAAAGAGCGGTCCAGAATTTAAACCTTACTCTGAAGGGGTGAACCGAACCAGGTAGCTAAAGTCCTGAAGGCTCAATAACGAGCGGTCCAGAGTTAAAAGCTTATTCTGAAGGGGTTAACCGGACCAGATAGCTAAAGTCTTGAAGGCTCAATAACGAGCGGTCCAGAATTAAAAGCTTACTTTGAAGGGGTTAACCGGACCAGGTAGCTAAAGTCCTGAAGGCTCAATAACGAGCGGTCCAGAGTTAAAAGCTTATTCTGAAGGGGTTAACCGGACCAGAATGCTAAAGTCTTGAAGGCTCAATAACGAGCGGTCCAAAATTAAAAGCTTACTTTGAAGGGGTTAACCGGACCAGATTGCTTAAGTCCTGAAGGCACAATAACGCGCGGTCCCGAATTAAAAGCTTTCTTTGAATGGGTGAAGCGGCCCAGATTGCTAGTCAGGATGAACGAACATGAATAATATCGTTCTGTCTTTTTAGATACTGCTTGATGAGATTACGCGCACGAGGACGTCCGCACGTCAGTATGGCCGTGACGGCGTCACCATTGTAAACAGCACGTGCAACGGGCCGAGTTACGCAGTGCTATGCGTCACTTACGCCTCCCCACTCTCCCCACTACTCAAGCCACTCTACATAAGCGAGCGCGCAGCGAGGAGGGGATCATTCTTGTCGCAGGCTCGGCCCGGTGCACATGTTGTAGCGCTTAGAATTATTCTAGTATTTATTTAATCAATAATTAACAAGCTGTTGGAATAAAAGTTGATTACTGCGATATTTCTGAATTTCATTTAAGATGTCAGACCCCTTGCCGACATATTTATATTTTCATATTTATATTTCATTTTCTATATTGATATAATATTATATTATATATATTTCATAATGTTTGCTGTATAAGAGAGGGAATAATTTTAATTTGCAATAGATTTGTCATCTAAAATCTTTCAGAAACACTATGCTACGAGTAAAAGGATACTGGAACGCTTTGGAATGAGTGAGTGTAGACACGTTAGTACTCCAATCATCAAACAAGCACAACCATACTCAGTAAAGGAGGATGAGATCAATTTCCTTATCGTGAAGCCGTTGGTGCGCTAGCTTATTTAATGATAGGTACTAGACCAGACATATTATAAGCTATTAGTGTCGTATCCAGAAAAATTACAAATCCCTCTTTAGAAGATGTTAGTTAACAAGGTTAAACGCATACTTCGCTACATTCAGGGAACCCTAGATACAGCAATTGTATCCAAAAAAGGATACAAAATTGGAATCTTAGAATGCTTTAGTGAATCTGATCATGGTGGAGATTTTGATACAGGATACTCTACTTCTGGAATCTTATGCATGTATGGAGGAGTAATCTCTTGGGCAAGTCGTAAACAGACTTCTGTAGCTATTTCAAGTACCGAAGCAGAACTTGTTGCGGCTAGTGAAGCGGCTCGTGAGATTGTTCGGCTGACGAGACTTTTCAATGAAATTACTACTTTGATAGAAGTCCCTACGTTACAAGTCGATAACGATGCTGCTATAAAGCTTTCACAAAACCCAGAGCTACATCGTCCAACAAAGCACATTTCCATTAGACATTTTTATGTTAGAGAATTAGTTACTGAAAAAGAACTTCAAGTGAAGTATGTTCCTACAGAATACCAATATGCTGATATTTTGACTAAGTCTGTGCATAAACCTAAGCTAGAACTGATTTCAGGAAAGGTGGGACTCATACGATAAAGATTGTCGAAAGAGGGAGGATGTGAAAGGAGGTTTTCTCTGATTCTTTACTTTTTATAACATTATTTTTGTTTTTCATTCCTGCCTTGACATTACGTATGTCTGAAATAAAGATATATTATTATTATTATTATTATTACGAATATATCTTTCAATATGAAATACGTGTTATCTTTTCGATCCATAAAATACCTCTCAACACCTATGTTCGTTTGTAATACGAGATTCATTTACCTTTTTCTAAAATAACCCTAATTGCTAAATCAGCTACCTATGTGATATGAAAATGAGCATGACTGCAATCATGCGCGGCCGTCAATCACTGTCTGCTACTACGACCTCATGAATGGCGCGCGAGTGCTGCGTGCGCCGCGCGCCGCACGTCTCACTGCGCCAAGGACGTGAACACGGCCACCACGGCCACACTTGACACATTACTACGTTTCAATAATTCCCGCATTTATATATGTTTCACGAATAGTGATTGTATAAAACAACTAATTAGCGACCCGCCTTTTTTTTTTTTTTTGGGTTGGACATCATCAATTGACCCCTCCCGCTCTGGGCGGAGCGGAAGGGCGTGTCAGACTCTTACTGACTAAAACCCACCCGTGTTCCTTCAGTTGCCTGTGCGCCAAGGCCACGGTAACTCTTTCGAAAAATCCGCGACCCCGGCAGGCATCGGTCCTATCGGACCCCGTCAATGGTGCTGACATCTCTTTGAGGCGCGCGTGGAACACGACGCGCCGTCGACCCGGGCCTGGTCCTTACCGGACGGCGAGCTGCCCATTGCTCGCCGTCCACAAACCCGCGCCTACGGTGGCCGGGAGTCGGCAATCGACTCCCGACGCCCAGGGTGTCTCCTCCTCCTGCGGCGGCTAGGGGCGCGAGGGCGTAGAGATTGCCTCTCTCTTCGCGCTCCGCCTCCTCCTTCACGAGCATTACTGCTTCGCAGAAGGAGGTGACGGCTTCCCATTCCCTCTCGCTCCGTACCATGGCCTGAACCAGGGCCAGACGCGAGAGGTCGCCGCCGCCGATCGCCGCCACGAGGACACGGCGGTGCTCTGCCCAAGCCGGGCAGACCTCCACCGTATGCTCCACCGTGTCCTCCGGTCGATCCACACAATGGTAACACCCGGGCGTTTCCTCCCGCCTTATCCGAAACAGCCATGTCCGGTGAGGACCTGCGTCAGGCGGAAGGTGAGGACGCCGTGGCGCCTCTCAAGCCACTCCTCAAAGAGGGGTCTTACCGCCGCAATTGTGGCGTGCCCTGCGCTGGGTTGCGACAGTCGCACTCTCCATGCCGCCATGAGATCCCGCCGGAGCTCTGTCCGCTGTGCCGCGATTTCTCGCGGCAGCGGAGTTACGCCCCGGCGTTTCGCCTCCTCGCGCCACTCCCAAACGTGCGCGAGGACCTTTGCCTCCAGATCCCACGGCGGCAATCCGGCAAGGAGGCTCGCCGCCTCGCAGTAGACCGTGCGGTATCCCCGTACCATCCGGATGGCCATGACCCTTTGGGACGCGTTCAACCGGCGGGCTGGCCGGAGCCTTAACGAACGCGCCCACACCGGTGCCCCGTAAAGGGCCATGGACCGAACGACCCCCACGTAGAGCCTCCGCCAGGAGGCGTTTGGCCCCCCCAGATTGGGCAAGAGCCGCTTCAAGGCAGCCCCGGCCCGCTGCAGTCTGGGAGCCAAACGTCGAAAATGCTCCACGAAGTTCCACCGGCTCTCGTGGACGAGTCCCAGGTACTTCATCGTCGACTCGACGCCGATGTGAACCCCTCCTACCATTACTTGGGAACCCGACAGTGGCGCATTCCGAGGACCATGAAAGCACATGGCCTCAGACTTGTGCAAGGCCACTTCGAGTCCCAATTGCCAGATCCTCTCGACGACTGTCGCAACCCCGCGTGTCATTAATTCGGCCGCCGCCTGGTGCGACCTCCCCTTTTTTTTTTTTTTTTTTTTTTCCGGGGTGGAAATTCCTCATGGATGTCCCCCGCCATGGGGGGGCGGAGGTGTCTGTCAGACTCTTACTGACTAAAAACCACCCCGGTGTTCCGTCTCACACCTACGCCGGGGGTCGCGGGAACGTACAAATCTTCCGCAACCCCCGGCCGGTGCCGGCCCGTCTCTGCGGGCCCCGTCCGGTCGAGGGGGGGGAGTGAGGTGTTTGACTCCCCCCGCGACGTCTAAGAGGGGCGCGCGTGGAACACTACGCGCCGTCACCTCGGGTCCTGATGTATGGGGGGCGACGGACGTCCCCGAGTCCGTCGCCCCTGGACCCATTTAGGGGGGCTGGAAGAGGGCGTTGTCCGCCCTCCGCCGACGCCCGGTGCGCCTGCTGCGGGCCGGGTGAGAGGATGAGATCTCTCGCTCCCTTTCCGCAGCCTCCTTCTGCGAGATCACTGTTTCGCAGAAGGATACCACCGCGTCCCAGGACTCCTCGCCACCGACCATCGCATTCACAACGGCCGGCAGCGAGAGGTCACTGCCTAATCCTGAGATGAGGGCACGGCGCGGCTCCTCCCAAGCGGCACACTCTGCCAGCGTATGCCGCGCCGTGTCCTCCCGGCAGTCGACGCAGTGGTGACACCGGGCGTCCGGCTCCCTGTTTATGCGACACAGGTACTTCCCGAAGCAACCGTGCCCCGAGAGCACCTGCGTCGCCCGAAACGACAGGGACCCGTGCCTCCTCCCGAGCCAGTGGTCGAGCACCGGCCGGACCGACTCGATGGTGACGAGGCCGGCGGTAGGGCGTGAGAGCCTGTCCCGCCATTCCGCCACCAGGACCTCGCGGAGCTGCGACCGACGCTGCTCCATTTGTCGCTGCATCGGTCGCTCGCCCCGCGCCCGCGCTTCCTCGCGCCACCGGTACAGTGACGCGAGCACCTTCGCCTCCAGGTCCCAGGGCGGGGATCCGGCCAGTGCACAAGCGTGCGACCTCCCCTGTGCCAAGACCAGCGTGTCGTCAGCGTAGCACACCACGCTGACGCTGCTAGGGAGGTCGGCGCGCAGCACCCAGTCGTACCCGATGACCCATAGATGCGGCCCCAGGACCGATCCCTGTGGGACACCGCACGACATCTCTCGCCGGTTCCATTCTCCCTGGTGTCCGGGGTAGATGACGGCCCTGTCCGTCAGATAGGCCTCGACTATACGACAGAGGTAGGTCGGCATCCGGTGATACCGGAGTGCCTCCCTAATGCAACTCCAGGGCAGGGTATTGAAGGCATTGGCAATGTCTAGAGACACCGCCAAGACGACTTCGCCCCGGGCCACAGCATCCTCCGTCGTGAGGGCTCGCACGCGCATGATGGCGTCCACAGTGGAGCGCCCCCTGCGGAAACCAAACTGGCTCAATTAGCGACCCGCCTAAGCTTCGCACGGGTACAATATACTGATATTGAGACATTTCAAAACATCGAGATTTCTGTACCATATATCTCAGTTGCATATTAATGTACTATACACGTAATAAACCTTCCGGATTTTTTTTTTCTTAATGATGGTGAAAACCGCATCAAAATCCGTTGCGTTTTTTAGATGAATAACGCGGTCACAGAGCAAACAAGAAATGCGACTTTAATTCTGTACCTGAGAAGCATAAGCACCAAAATCCGAACTTTACAGGAGAAGTTTTTTTCTCAAAACAACTAACAAGCTGGACTTTAAGGGGCTTCTGAAATAAAATGTACCAACATTTTGTCGAAAATGTTTTATTAGCTAGTAACTACGCTATTAAACTTTAATTAGGTAACAATATTGAGATCAATAGTACCTATATTGGTATTTTACTAAGCAAATAAAAAATCTGTATCACATACAGTGTTATGGTTTTAGACAATTTTAGCATTATATTAACAGTCGGCCACTTAACTTAAAATTCTAATAAAAATAATCAAGGATAAACTAAAAATCAACAATAAAAAAAAAAATATAAACAAAGTTCAAAGGAGTACAACAAAATCAGTCTTGATTTTCGAATTCTTCGAAAACAAGAACAGTATTGCCGTGAGGAAGGTCAATATAAAACTTTTTTAGGTCTGGATCGGCCATCCACTGAGTTAAGGTCCTTAAATCTTTGTACTTAGGACTGCTAAGGGGGCGAATACTCTGGTTTACTTGGGGCAAGGTATTTGGCAACAAAATATTTTGTCTTGTGTTTTTTTTAACCTCCAGAGACCAGACTTACTTTTTTTGGAGTTTCTTTTTGAAAGTCTCGTATTGCACTGTTAGACATTTACTGAGTATGGGAAAAATAAAGTAAAAAATCATAAACCGGAAAAACTGATATTTCACTATGTCCTACACAAAGTACAAGGGAACTTAACTAAAATGTGATTCATAACGGACAAAACATATTTCTTTCTTAGATTTATGACATAATAAGCAGACATGGGTATTAAATATACATTTCACGTACGTATTAATTAGTTTTATCAAATTCTTCAATTTAATTTTTCTTCTAAAATAACAAACTTAAAAGTACAAACTTACTGTAACTCGATAGTAGGAATATTAGAGATCAATCAGTTATTCTTATATCAAAGTTTTATAAAAACCATATATAGCAGTCTTCATGAAAAATTTGTAAATCAGTTACGACTAGGCGTAAAACATTGATAAATTTCGCATTTTTGACAAAATACGGTAGTCTTGTTCTCACAACCTTCTTCTTCTCTTTCTGCAGCGCCATTGTTTTGTACCATATGTTGGCAAATGTGCAGCACTATTGATATGATTGTCTTTGGAAGGAACTGGCTTAATGAGAGCCTTGCCCTTTTTATGTTTTGGTTCAAGTATTCGTATTCAAGTTCACTTTCATCGTTCATTGTCATTGATGAGATTGGTACCCAAGTTCAGTTTATATTCCATCATTTGCACTATACTCGTATTTTTCGTTGGTGTGTCCTTCTCTGTTTCTACTGTCCTATACTGCAACCAAGCGTTTACCACACATAGGTCAAAAAGATGAGAAATCACGCGAATTGTCTACCATTTTGTACGATTTTAACTCCGTACATACAGTAAACTGCAAATTATATCATCGGGTATTTTAGTTAATTTATTATTTATTTTAAATAATCACTTCAAATATTATGCTTTAGAATGTTTCCCAGACATACATTACGCACATTTGGGAGTGGCGCGAGGAGGCGAAACGCCGGGGCGTAACTCCGCTGCCGCGAGAGATCGCGCCACAGCGGACAGAGCTCCGGCGGGATCTCATGGCGGCATGGAGAGTGCGACTGTCGCAACCCAGCTCAGGGCACGCCACAATAGCGGCGGTAAGTCCCCTCTTTAAGGAGTGGCTTGAGAGGCGCCACGGCGTCCTCTCCTTCCGCCTGACGCACGTCCTCACCGGAAATGGCTGTTTCGGGAGGTTCCTGTTTCGGATAAGGCGGGAGGAAACGCCCGGGTGTTATCATTGTGTGGATCGACCGGAGGACACGGTGGAGCCTACGGTGGAGGTCTGCCCGGCTTGGGCGGAGCACCGCCGTGTCCTCGCGTAGCGGCGATCGGCGGCGGCGATCTCTCGCGTCCGGCCTTGGTTCAGGCCATGGTACGGAGCGAGAGGGAATGGGAAGCCGTCACCTCCTTCTGCGAAGCAGTAATGCTCGCGAAGGAGAAGGCGGAGCGCGTGAGAGAGAGGCAATCGTTGCGCCCTCATACCCCCAGTCACCGCACGAGGAGACACCCTGGGCGTCGGGAATCGATTGCCTATTCCCGGTCACCGTAGGCGCGGGCTTGCGGACGGCGAGCAATGGGTAGCTCGCCGTCCGGTAACGACCAGCATTGCTATTCTGTAACCATCTCACCGTGAAAACATAGGTGAAGTGAGCGTGGAGTGAGCTGTCCGTGTCATCCCACTGATGCTAGGGATTGACCAAGCATAACATCTACAATCATAATCGAGATTTTAATAATATTTTTTATGCTAATTCTATTGATAATTTTATATTAAGTTGGTATTTATTTCAAAGCTAGTATTTAAGTGTCTAAACATTACTATTTTGGGGCTTTTTAAAACAAAAAAATAAAACGGAAATTCGGTTAGAAACTCAATGTTGTTTTTTAATTTTTTTGCCTAGATTAGGTATAGCCTGAGGCGCGAGCGCGGCACGCACGTACAATAAATTAAATTAAAGAAACGTATAGGACATCTACTAAAGAAAATGCGCATCGACATTGTTTATTATTTTACTATGAACCCATTGTTAAATGATTATGTAAACGCAATCCCGGCCATGACTCAATCGCGATATGGTTTGAAGAAGCCAATGTGGATCGAGTCGAGTAAAGCCTGTGCGACGTTGTTTAGCGTTGTTGTTAGCCCAAATCTATTAAATTCAAGAGTTCAACTGACATTCGCGCATCGCGCTCACTTCATCTAGTCGAAGTATGGCTACGACCACCGGGTGAACTGATAAGATCACGCCGCGCTTGCGCGTTAGGCACTGTCATTATCACTGGAGTTTTTTTTTTACATTAAATTGGACCTATATTGTCCGCCGATGACTTAAATGCAATCAGACACCTAGCGTGATGAGATGCGCTACTACCTACTTATTACGAAAATATTCAACGGTTCAACTTTATTGTACTTTGCGCAGCGCATCGCGCCGAAGTGGTGTTGCTATGGATACCGCCGCGTGATTTTGGTACTTAACAGGAATCGGATGAAGGGAACACGCGACTGCGCAGAAGGCGCTGTCATACGCATCACGAGTTTTTTTTTTATAGTTTGTGAAGGTACCCAATTACCAAATCATTAAAATAAAAAAAAGATGTGCGTGATGTATACTTAACTAGTCGTTGCCAACTATACAAGAATATTCATCAAATCATCATCATCAATACCTACCGCCTACGACAATATTCAACGGTTCGACTTTATTGTACTTTGCGCAGCGCATCGCGCCGAAGTGGTGTTGCTATGGAAACCGCCGCGTGATTTTGGTACTTGACAGGAATCGGGTGAAGTGAACACGCGACTGCGCAAAAGGCGCTGTCATTCGCATCACATTGAGTTTTTTTTTCCGATTTTCAGCCTTTGAAAGGCATCTCTACAAGCATTGACGTATTCGGGTTTAGTGGCAAATAAGTATGTACTTACCTATTCATTTCAATGCTGTTAAGTATTTTAATGTCAATTCAAACCATTTTTACACATGTAGAATGTCAGTTTAGTACCTACATTTAGTTTTCAACAAATACACTATACTATACTATACTGATTACTTGCGAGGTGAGATTGAGCAACTTCATAAAATAGTGCTAAGCAAGTATTCAGTGATTGGTGTATTGTTCGTTTACATAATACGTAAAAAGCACATAGGTTTTTTTTTGAATACCCTGTCATCTAGATAAACGACAGCACATGATACGATCCTTATAACATACCTAAGTAGTTAGGCATATCAATAATCTAGTTATGGGTGCTGTTAAGACACACGAATTGCTTATTGACAAGAAATTTAAATTATTCTATTAATTCATGTATTTGTTTCTATATTAGGTCTGAATTATTATTATTGTATGCATGTTTATTTTAGCCCATAAAATAATGTACGAGTATGTGTAGGTTGCTAATACTCTAATTTAAGTTTTCCTGTTTTACACAACCTGTCTACGTTTCGCATCCAACTCTCCTGTCGCAGGTCTGCTGGAAGAAATTTCTAATGATATAAGCAGCCGTTCCTTTTTTCTATTAAAACTTTATGTATTTTACTTTATTCAGTGTTTAGTGTGTACATAAATAAATAAATAAATAAAATTTATTCATTCGTATCACATCAAAAAAGTTGGCTAATATTTTTTTTTTCTAATGAATCTGCTGCTTCTCGGGGTTCAACTTCTTGATGCCTCGAGGCTCGGAGGGTCGTCTGATGTGTCGGCTGCATTAGCTGAAAACCATGGTAATTATTTATTACTAAGTATTTGATTTACTTCATTCCTACACTCATTCTAGTATATTTTTTAAAATCAATTTAACCACCTAGTATAAATTGTCATTATCATCAGAATAGTACCTGCGGCAAATTTTGTACTTTTAATAAGTATAGCGGTATGATTTATTTTTAATACAATAAAAAATCAGCGTCTGATTCAATAAAATCAATCACATGGGCCATTATTATTCCTATTATTATATATATTTTTTTATAGATAAATTTATCTCATGATTATAATTTTAAACTTATATTTTCTGAAACTCGAACTTTTAACTCTTTAACAAAGTCCATTTCTTTTTTCAATTAACTATCCACAGTAGCTACACCAAGTTTAATTCGAGTACCATTTGATCCAGCTCGCTATGCTGATGGGAGACGAGTTAGCTCCAACCTCAATGAAAATACACAGACTGAACAGTATAATTTTTTTACTATCTGTTTGATTCAATGAATGGTGCTAGTTTAAATAGTAAGACGTCCAGAGGGAAACCCTTACGCGCATCCTGTACAACAGGTTCACCATACCAACGTTTTTGGCAAGAAGCCATACTAAAAATGAAAGATTTACTATTTGCTACTGCCGTGACAATTTGGACTCGTTCCTGACCGATGGGCCGGAGAAGGCACAACATACGGAAAATTATGGGGAGGCCTTTGCCCAGCAGTGGGACAACATAGGTTAACTAAAAAAAAATGCAAGTAAATTTTATAAATCAGATATATTATTCTACCTCTCAGCAGATGAACCTATTCAACCCTGCAGTTGCCAAGGTATTGTCAGTAGAAACTGAAGACAATAAAGGAACACCACCTCTACTTGATTTGATCTCATCAATCATGGCTGTCTGTCAATCGTGGCCGAGGTATTGTATTCATATTTCACACACAATTTTTGATAAACATAATAGGGAGCAAATAAGTTGGGACATGGACAGGCATGGAGCTTGGAATAAAAAAATGTAGCAACTCATTGCATTCAAAATATATATAATAATAGGAATAATAATGGCCCATGTGATTGATTTTATTGAATCAGACGCTGATTTTTTATTGTATTAAAAATAAATCATACCGCTATACTTATTAAAAGTACAAAATTTGCCGCAGGTACTATTCTGATGATAATGACAATTTATACTAGGTGGTTAAATTGATTTTAAAAAATATACTAGAATGAGTGTAGGAATGAAGTAAATCAAATACTTAGTAATAAATAATTACCATGGTTTTCAGCTAATGCAGCCGATACATCAGACGACCCTCCGAGCCTCGAGGCATCAAGAAGTTGAACCCCGAGAAGCAGCAGATTCATTAGAAAAAAAAAATATTAGCCAACTTTTTTGATGTGATACGAATGAATAAATTTTATTTATTTATTTATTTATGTACACACTAAACACTGAATAAAGTAAAATACATAAAGTTTTAATAGAAAAAAGGAACGGCTGCTTATATCATTAGAAATTTCTTCCAGCAGACCTGCGACAGGAGAGTTGGATGCGAAACGTAGACAGGTTGTGTAAAACAGGAAAACTTAAATTAGAGTATTAGCAACCTACACATACTCGTACATTATTTTATGGGCTAAAATAAACATGCATACAATAATAATAATTCAGACCTAATATAGAAACAAATACATGAATTAATAGAATAATTTAAATTTCTTGTCAATAAGCAATTCGTGTGTCTTAACAGCACCCATAACTAGATTATTGATATGCCTAACTACTTAGGTATGTTATAAGGATCGTATCATGTGCTGTCGTTTATCTAGATGACAGGGTATTCAAAAAAAAACCTATGTGCTTTTTACGTATTATGTAAACGAACAATACACCAATCACTGAATACTTGCTTAGCACTATTTTATGAAGTTGCTCAATCTCACCTCGCAAGTAATCAGTATAGTATAGTATAGTGTATTTGTTGAAAACTAAATGTAGGTACTAAACTGACATTCTACATGTGTAAAAATGGTTTGAATTGACATTAAAATACTTAACAGCATTGAAATGAATAGGTAAGTACATACTTATTTGCCACTAAACCCGAATACGTCAATGCTTGTAGAGATGCCTTTCAAAGGCTGAAAATCGGAAAAAAAAACTCAATGTGATGCGAATGACAGCGCCTTTTGCGCAGTCGCGTGTTCACTTCACCCGATTCCTGTCAAGTACCAAAATCACGCGGCGGTTTCCATAGCAACACCACTTCGGCGCGATGCGCTGCGCAAAGTACAATAAAGTCGAACCGTTGAATATTGTCGTAGGCGGTAGGTATTGATGATGATGATTTGATGAATATTCTTGTATAGTTGGCAACGACTAGTTAAGTATACATCACGCACATCTTTTTTTTATTTTAATGATTTGGTAATTGGGTACCTTCACAAACTATTAAAAAAAAACTCGTGATACGTATGACAGCGCCTTCTGCGCAGTCGCGTGTTCCCTTCATCCGATTCCTGTTAAGTACCAAAATTACGCGGCGGTATCCATAGCAACACCACTTCGGCGCGATGCGCTGCGCTAAGTACAATAAAGTTGAACCGTTGAATATTTTCGTAATAAGTAGGTAGTAGCGCATCTCATCACGCTAGGTGTCTGATTGCATTTAAGTCATCGGCGGACAATATAGGTCCAACTTAATGTAAAAAAAAAACTCCAGTGATAATGACAGTGCCTAACGCGCAAGCGCGGCGTGATCGTATCAGTTCACCCGGTGGTCGTAGCCATACTTCGACTAGATGAAGTGAGCGCGATGCGCGAATGTCAGTTGAACTCTTGAATTTAATAGATTTGGGCTAACAACAACGCTAAACAACGTCGCACAGGCTTTACCCGACTCGATCCACATTGGCTTCTTCAAACCATATCGCGATTGAGTCATGGCCGGGATTGCGTTTACATAATCATTTAACAATGGGTTCATAGTAAAATAATAAACAATGTCGATGCGCATTTTCTTTAGTAGATGTCCTATACGTTTCTTTAATTTAATTTATTGTACGTGCGTGCCGCGCTCTCGCCTCAGGCTATACCTAATCTAGGCAAAAAAATTAAAAAACAACATTGAGTTTCTAACTGAATTTCTGTTTTATTTTTTTGTTTTAAAAAACCCCAAAATAGTAATGTTTAGACACTTAAATACTAGCTTTGAAATAAATACCAACTTAATATAAAATTATCAATAGAATTAGCATAAAAAATATTATTAAAATCTCGATTATGATTGTAGATGTTATGCTTGGTCAATCCCTAGCATCAGTGGGATGACACTGACAGCTCACTCCACGCGGGTCTTCACGGTGAGATTTTTTTACAGAATCGACCAGCAGGCCTGGGTCGATGGCGCGCCGTGTTCCACGCGCGCCTCAAAGAGATGTCAACATAATTAACACGGTCCGATAGGGCCGATGCCTGCCGGGGTCGCGGATTATTCGAAAGAGTTACCGTGGGCCCGGCGCACAGGCAACTGAGGCAACACGGGTGGGTTTTATTCAGTAAGAGTCTGACACGCCCTTCCGCTCCGCCCAGAGCGGGAGAGGTCATTTGATGATTTCCCACCCAAAAAAGAGACATTCATTACAATACAATTTCGAAACTCTGACGTAAACTTGATTTTATTAGTTACAGTAATATGGCTTTGTTGAGAAGGACACATACCTACATTAGGATACTGTAAAAAACTCAAAATCGTAAAAAACGGAGTTACAGTGTTATGCTTCTCAGGTACAAAGTTACACTGGGCCTCAAAGAAAGCGGGTCCGTTTTATAAGAAATGCGATAACTTTTAAAATATTTGAGCAATCCTTTTAAAATAAAAACTAAATTAAAGTATTTTAATTATTTCATTACAAATCTGCGGCGAAATGTAGGAAGAAGTAAAAGCTTTTAATTTGTTTTTGATGATTGTATTAAAAACCATAAATAAAAATAAAGACGATTTTTAAAATTTGTATTTCAGTAACTTAGAAACCATTTGTTTTACTTGTGTTCAAAGAGTAAAATAATACTTTTGTTTCTGTTTATAAATATGGCATGTCTCGCATGACCGTAACTCCACACTGTAGAGCCACACGGATCGATCGAAGGTTAAACTAAGCTTGTCACGGTCGGTTCGTGGATGAGTTGTGCAGAAATTCATTATTCTGATCAAATTCAATTAAAAACCTACCACTAACCACTGAAGAGTAAACCAGAATTCTGACAATGCTTGAAGACGGGCGCAGTCAGCGGAATACAGTGAAAATTGTCGGTCTGTCGCTATCAACCGTTCAAAGAATGCTCCAGCGATTTGAAGAGACTAAATCCAATATTCGCAGATTAGGAACAGGCCGAATAAGGTGTACGACAGCGCGGGAGGATCGATATATGGTGTCTACAATGATGAGAAATCGATTTCAAACGGCTGTTGAAGTTAAAAATCACCTTCTACGTACTGAAGGGAGCAATACGAGCACGTGTACAGGGAGGCGGCGTCTTGCTGAAGCAAACTTGAAGCCATTTAGACCTGCAAATGGTCCAAAACTCGAAAGGCAGCATCGATATTCAAAGCTGAGTTACGCTAGAGAACACATTAATTGGATTCTGGATGACTAGTCCAGAGTAATGTTTTCGGACGAGTCGAGGTTCATGCTATACCTACACACACGATGGGAGGCAAAGAGTCTACAGAAGACCAGGAGAGTGCTATAACCATGCTTGCATTTAAGAGAAAATGCCATACGGCGAAGGCTCCATACACGTGTGGACTGGAATTACTTCCGAAAGCCGCACCGTGCTAGTGGTAATAGAAAATGACACTTTAACTGCAGAAAGATACGTGAATGAAATCTTAAATGAGTATGTTGGCCCATTTTTTGTAAACATGGGCGAGAACACCATCTTTATGCAAGATAACGCTCGTCCCCATACAGCTCGGATAGTGTTCGACAACCTTGAAGATGTCGCTATCACACACATGGGGTGGCCAGCATGCAGCCCAGACTTGAACCCCATCGAGCATGCCCGGGACCAACTGGGACGACGTGTACGCCAGCGAAATTCCCCTCCAATCACGCTTCGAGAACTGAAAGAAGCACTGACAGAGGAATGGGAGAACATTCCTCAGCATCGGCTCAGAAATTTGGTGGAATGCATTCCAAACCATATAAAAGCTGTATTAACAGATCGTGGTGGCAATACAAAATACTAAAATGTGTAAAAATTTCATATTTAATCCATAGCACATTTTTAGAAATCTAGTGAAAATGGTAATTTTTACTTAACTTGCTTTTATTCAAAATAAACTTCATAATCTTAATATAATATAATCTTCATATTAATCTTAATCTTCATATTGTGTAATTAATAAATACTAACTCTTAGTTGATAAGTTTTTTACTAACCAATGGACCAATGTTGTCAAATTAAATAAATATATTTTCCTTTATTTCATTGTATATACATATAAATTATATTTTTAAATATTAGAATATAAAAATATAAAAACATTTAAAAATATAAAAAATAGTGGCCCACCGGTATCGGGAACAGGGTCCAAGTTACCGGCGGTCAGGGCTCCAGAGAGAGAAACCTCCTAACAATGCGGGCCGTGTCCAAAAGTACCGTCTTCTGAATCAAGCCCTTGATCCAGCCACCCAACGAGAGCCTCCTCAGGTGTTGGTCGAGGCTCTTGGCTATTAGTCCATTGGCTGTAACGACTATCGGTACAATGATCGCTGAGTCCACATCCCACATGTCGACAACCTCGCGAGCCAAGTCAAGATATTTGATTTGTTTATCTTTCTCGGCTTTCACGAGGTTCCCGTCGTGTGGGACCGTTATGTCAACAATCATTGCACGCCGCTCTAATCGATCCACCACCACTATATCAGGCTTATTGGCAACAATAGTCCTGTCAGTGATGATGGATC
This sequence comes from Dryobotodes eremita, assembly GCA_917490735.1. Taxonomy (NCBI): domain Eukaryota; kingdom Metazoa; phylum Arthropoda; class Insecta; order Lepidoptera; family Noctuidae; genus Dryobotodes; species Dryobotodes eremita. The sequence goes on from OU823266.1 coordinate 278,281, forward strand.
GATCCCAGTACAATGTGATATTTCCATTTTCGAGAACTGGGTCGGGCACATACCTGTAGTACGGCACTTCCGATTCTACAAGGCTGTATTTGAGAGCAAGTTGCTGATGGATAATCCTGGCTACAAGGTTGTGTCTATGCAAGTATTCTCCGTTAGCTAGACTAGAACATCCGGAGATAATGTGTCTGATTGATTCACCTGGACGGTGGCATGCCCGACAAATGTCAACCGTGCCGTCTTTCACAATAAATCTCCGGTAGTTGTTTGTCATATAAATCTCCGGTAGTTGTTTGTCATATAAATCTATTTTTATTATTATTATTTATTTTCAAGCTTTTCACATATCTCGGGACCATGAGGTCCCGGACTTTTGGCAGGCATACGAGGGGCCGAAACCAACTCGCAGAGGCCCGTTAGAATCTATAAGTAAAGGAAATGAAGCATAAGCCGGCGATTATCCCTGTACGAGTATGCACTGTGCAAGTGCACCCAAGGACAACCCCCGGTTGATGTTGGACTATTGCAGGATATGAAAAAAAAAAGATATTGGACTATGGGTTTGGGTGCCTAGAGTGGACTAGTTACCTAGAACTATGGAAGGACTATGACCCCTGCCTGATCAATGTTTTATTATATACACGGATAAAATGGCAAGGGGTGACTTGCACACTCAATAATGGGGCCCCGGAAACCGTCGCTAGCACATAGTGACGTAGCGACTAAGGGGCAACACTTCTTGAGGTGCTTGAGGAGTGGAGAGGTATTCCACGGCTATCAGAACAATCCCAGAGCCCGGAAGATGGTCAAGATCCCTACCAGCACTTATTGAAATACTTCCTTCCTCCGAGCATGTTTGCTCTTACGAATCTCCACTCAAGCCAGCCAATAAAGGCAAGAAAGAGGTGGGAGCTCTGTTCCTTGTCATTGTTCACTCCAGCCGGTCAATAAGGGCAAGCCAGAGGTGAGGAACAAGACTTCTCCCGGGAGATAGGGTCCGTGGGGTCGCTACTGCCCAACAGCTCGCCACATGCTGCCCTGCGGGTTTATTATTATTAAACTTTTATGACATTGTTTTAAGCACTATAAAATTGACTATAAAAATGTCTTTATTTCATAAAGGTAGCTCCAATATTTTGGAAGTTATTGAGGTTTTAATATGGGTAATTACATAAAGTTATTGAAAATATAGCACAGTCCAACCATATTACACCTTGAGGCATGCAAATTACAAGCTTTACTATTTTAATCCATTTTCTTGCAAAAATTATTCATAATTAATAACACAATTTAGTTTATTCATTTACCGTAGCAAATAACAAAGAAAACATACTAAATGTAGTAGACAATAATGTACCATAGAGAATTGAAGTTTAAAATGTAATTTGTTAAATAATATTGTCAAGATACAATTATGGATAAATGTCACAGTAAGAACAATATATAAAAAGTTTATTTCGTGCATTATTTGGTAATTTCACTATGAAAAATAATAATGTCAATAGTTTATTTAAAATTCGAAATGTCATGTAATGAATGAGAATGTCAAGATATATCTGTAATTAAATGTCAAAGTATTAAATAATAATTATTAAAATTGGTGCACTGGTTACATCAATATGTCCCTACATCCTCCATTAAATAATCCTGAACAGTATAGTAGCATTTACTAGCAAAAATGATTTTAATTTCTTTTTGAATGCATCGATTGATGAAGTTTCTAGTACGAAGTTTGGCAAGTGATTGTATATACGCGGCGCCATACTGAAAATGCTTTTGGAATATAAGGCTGTGTATTAGCGACCCGCTTTGTTTGTGGCCCAGTGTGTTACCTATACTCGTACTCGTAGCGATATAACTATATAGATATCCGAATAGTAATAATATTGTGAGAGCACGTATCGCAACTTCGGTAGGAGTAGGACAAGGGTATAACTGCATTTTAGTGATTTTACAGGAGAGTCATTTTAAGATCTTGTCGCGTCAAGATAGTCAAAAAATACACGAATATGACAAAGGCACTGTTGCCCTCTGGTGACATTAAGCTGATATTGATACGGGTCTTTATTCCTCCGGATAAACGGGAAATTTTATAGCACTTTGGCATACTTAGTCATTTTTAGATTTTTTGTCAGTTATGCCCTTGTCCTACCGAAGGTGCGGTATGTTCAGTCCGTAGAGTCAACCGCACATCATTGTTTTTACGTCGTAGCAGTAAGAGTGATTTTCGAAGTGCAAGTGTAACCATTGATATACCTACGTACTGTTCAACAGCGAGCATTCAGCGATTGTAATCATTAAAACAACTTATTAGTTTTCCTTAATAATTTGCATTGAATTAATACAACATTTTAAACGACTGTTAAGGCCTTCGACATGCTAATCAAAAATATTATTATAATCATTAGCGTAGAGGTAGGTCTGTACAGTCAATCCCAATCGGTGATAACACTTACATTACGGAACCGGCCGGACCCTAGATACTGCTACGACATAAACATGCTGTCAATGTCAAATTGTTAGCACTGGTGTGCGGTAGCCTGTAGGTACATACTGCTGACTGTTCGCGAGTAAATAGTGGCTCATACTTACCTACGTACCTACTCTAACTATAGTAGGTGCACCGTTCTTGTGCCCCATTACCGATCCTTTTATATCTTTGTGTTGGCTAGGCGGCTGTCGTTTTCCAAGTCGTTCATGACACGCAGACGCTGTTACCAGGAGTATCAGGAGTATGACACCACAAAGCTTCTGAACTGCTTATCTGAGTTCTAATAATGAAGCATCTTGTGAGCAAGTTACTGACATTGAAGATAAACAGAATTATATCTTTTCACACCTTTTAAATAATTTGGTCCCAAAGCTACTCACTCACACCGGATATAAGCGCGTGCCGTCGATAGCATCTCAAGTCAACCGTGTCGCGTTGTCGCCGGGGCACCGGGCGGCGGCGGGCGTGGCGGCGCACAGTGGAACGAAATCAAAAAGTACGGACTTAAGGATTCGTTTGTACATTTTCGAAATCTACATATTAATACAATACTTTTATGTGATATAACTTTTTCAGTAACCATTACTTTCAAAATTTTACCTCTACCAACATTGTATATTTTTTTCTATATTTGGTATTAGAATTGTATTGCAAAATATAGTCAAATTAAACTTTGTTGTTAGTATGTACAATGATATTCCACACCACTTCCATGACGTCATTTGTTTGTGTCCAAACCAGGTTTTCCTTATCAGTAGATGCGCAGTCATTAGTGCGTCATTAGTGACGTGCGCCAATCAGAGGGCATTCAATTTGCAGGTAGTTGGAAAATTTCCCTACCCTCTCGGTAGGAAACGTCAAATGATGACCTCAGTCTGTAATTACCCACCATTACATACGGACTACCCCTTATTTAATGTTTGTGAAGCTGCGATTTACGTGGATTTCGGAATACTCTTCCATTAAGAGGACTAATGGTAAAAATACCGCTAGGAGATTTTTTTAAACTTTTTGAAATTGCAGTTTCAATCACAGGAGTCAATCAGGATCTACGGTGGACGCCATCATGCGCGTGCGAGCCCTCACGACGGAGGATGCTATGGCCCGGGGCGAAGTCGTCTTGGCGGTGTCTCTAGACATTGCCAATGCCTTCAATACCCTGCCCTGGAGTTGCATTAGGGAGGCACTCCGGTATCACCGGATGCCGACCTACCTCTGTCGAGTGGTCGAGGCCTATCTGACGGACAGGGCCGTCATCTACCCCGGTCACCAGGGAGAATGGAACCGGCGAGAGATGTCGTGCGGTGTCCCACAGGGATAGGTCCTGGGGCCGCATCTGTGGGACATCGGGTACGACTGGGTGCTGCGCGCCGACCTCCATAGCGGCGTTAGCGTCGTTTGTTACGCTGACGACACGCTGGTCCTAGCGCAGGGGAGGTCGCACCAGGCGGCGGTCGAACTAATGACACGCGGGGATCCGACAGTTGTTGAGAGGATTCGGCAATTGGGACTCGAGGTGGCCTTGCTCTAGACCGAGGCCATGTGTTTTCATGGGTCCTCGGAACGCGCTACTTTCGGGTTCCCAAATTACGGTAGGAGGGGTTCACATCGGCGTCGAGTCGACGATGAAGTACCTAGGACTCGTCCTCGACAGCCGGTGGAACTTCGTAGAGTAATTCCGACGTTTGGCTCCCAGGCTGGAGCGGGCCGAGGCTGCCTTGAAGCGACTCTTGCCCAATCTAGGGGGTCCAAACGCCTCTTGCCGGAGGCTCTACGCGGGGGTCGTGCGGTCCATGGCCCTTTACGGGGCACCGGTGTGGGCGCGTCCATTGAGGCGCCGACCAGCCCGCCGGTTGAACACATCCCAAAGGCTCATGGCCATTCGGCTGGTCCGGGGATACCGCACGGTCTCCTGCGAGGCGGCGAACCTCTTTGCCGGATTGTCGCCATGGGATCTGGAGGCAAAAGTCCTCGCGCACATTTGGGAGTGGTGCGAGGAGGCGAAACGCCGGGGCGTAGCTTCACTGCCTCGAGAAATCGCGGCACAGTGGACAGAGCTCCGGCGGGATCTCATGGCGGCATGGAGAGTGCGACTGTCGCAACCCAGCGCAGGGCACGCCACAATTGCGGCGGTAAGTTTTTGAGGGGTAGCTTGAGAGGCGCCACGGTGTCCTCACGTTTCGCCTGACGCAGGTCCTCACCGGGCATGGCTGTTTCGGGAGGTTCCTGTTTCGGATAAGGCGGAAGGAAACGCCCGGGTGTTATCATTGTGTGGATCTACCGGAGGACATGGTGGAGCATACGGTGGAGGTATGCCCGGCTTGGGCGGAACACCGCCGTGTCCTCGTGGCGGCGATCTCTCGCGTCCGGCCCATGCCAGGCCATGGTACGGAGCGAGAGGGAATGGGAAGCCGTCACCTCCTTCTGCGAAGCAGTAATGCTCGCGAAGGAGGAGGCAGAACGCGTGAGGGAGAGGCAATCGTTGCGCCCTCATAACCCTAGTCGCCGCAGGAGGAGACACCCTGGCCCGACGCCCAGGGTGTCTCCTCCTGCGGCGACTGGTGAGTCGATTGCCGACTCCCGGCCACCGTAGGCGCGGGCTTGCGGACGGTGAGCAATGGGTAGCTCGCCGTCCGGTAAGGACCAGGCCCGGGGCGACGGTGCGTCGTGTTCCACGTGCGCCTCAAAGAGATGTCAGCATAATTGACGGGGTCCGATAGGGCCGATGCGTGCCGGGGTCGCGGATTGTTCGAAAGATTTACCGTGGCTCTGGCGCATAGGCAACTGAAGGAACACGGGTGGGTTTTAGTCAGTAAGAGTCTGACACGCCCTTCCGCTCCGCCCAGAGCGGGAGAGGTCATTTGATGATTTCCCACCCAAAACAAAAAGGAGTCAATCAGGATTTAATAAAACGATTTAAAACCATAGTAAAGACAATTTCTTCAGGTCACCCATAGATACAATTATGTTTAAAGATTATGCCGTAGCCACCATGAAATAGTACGTAGATTTTTGTAATTGGTATTACATGTCTGCAAGTGTACAGTCACCAAAAGAGATAAGTAACCAGGGTCGTCGGATATAGTTCAAGTTTAGTAAGAAACCGATGGATGTTTTCGAATGAAATTTAATTTGATAAATTAACTGTTTGTTTTCTATTAATTACATAAAAAATTATTCGCAAACATTCATCGATTGCGTAGTAAACTTCAACTATATCAACAACTCTGGTTACTTATCTCTTTTGGTGACTGTACATAAAGTTCTTGCTCACTTAGTGCGGATTGAAAACTTATCCGCAGAAGCTGCTGAAGCTATAAAGAAAGAAATAAAGACTTCAGGATATATCGTGCACATCATTCGAGAAAATTCTGTAGAAAGGCTACCAATGAAGATATATTCTGAATAATTTGCTAATCAGCTCTGACCCACATATTTCAAAAATACGTCATATACTATTCCAAAAACACAAAGCCCTCTCAGAAGAGGCAAAAGCTTTATTGATTACGACTGAGACATTTATTGGCGATAATGATCAAGAGATTTCAGATTATTTATGTGTAGACTCATCACTGCCTACTGACCCGAATCTGACTCTTCTAAATATTAAATGATACCTTTGTCAAAGGACGAAGAACGTTTGCTGTAGTGGATTAGGCTTATTGGGGATACTACTGATTAAAAAAGAAAACGCGCCCAGTTCTCTAGCTCTGGGGTGGTGTGAAATGGAGAATAAAAGAAATATACAGAGTGGTTCTTTTAAGTTGGACAACAGGGGCAAATTTAATTCGAATCCATAAGAGATATCGGAAAACTTTGTTAGAAAACTTTAGCTCTTTTTTAATCGTAACAATTTTAGTATACTTAATTTTTGGTCAAGTGTGAATCATCCATAAAAATTAATGAAATTGATTATACAAAATGTATGAAAAAATATTTTGCAAAATTTTACCAACTTCTACCGTCCCGATTTTTTTCTTCTTATACAATGAAATGATCGTTACATGAAACAGAGTCGAATAGCAATAAAAAAAAAAAAATGGTGGATTTCATTAATTCTTATGCACAACTCTCAGTTGACCAAAAAAAATAATACTCCAAAATTGTTAAGATCAAACAAGAACTAAAGTTTTCTAAGAAAGTTTTCTGATATCTCTTATGGATTCCGATTTCCACACGTCGGCCAACTTAAAAGAAACACTGTATATCTCCAATATCGCAAAACATCGCAGCGCAGTACCAAATTAGATGTGCTTTGTGTGAAAGCAATGTGTAATCGTGTGTACACCTTCTGTGAGAAATATAAAATATTTGATGAATGCCAAAATGGCTTTCGAAGAAACAAATTCACATCTTTAGCAGTTTACAAATTTATACAGGAAGCTCTAAATATAATAAATACAAAAAAATACGCAATCGGTATACTGCTTGACATGATCAAAGCCTACGATAAAGTGCAATATGGAATATTATTAAATAAGCTCTACGGAGTGGGTATTCGCGGCAAATCTTATGAGTGGTTCCAATCTTACCTGGAAAACCGAGCGCAATTAGTAGAAATAGAATTCTCCGAGAATAAAAAGAATGAACTTCAAAACTTTCGATCCGATAACAAGGCAATAAACGCCTCAATACCCCAAGGGAGCGTTGTTGGATGTTTTCTTTTTCTCATTTACATCAATGATCCGCCAAAAACCATAAAGGAATCCGGACCATGTGTTTTGTTTGCGGATGATATTTCTATTCTAACTCCCTGTCATGATAACGTACACTTAAATAATATCCTTAATAATATATTTACCAAAACAATCACCTGGATGAACGAACATAATTTGGAAATCAATTTTGCTAAAACTAAATTAATAACTTTTCACCCCCACCAAAAAAACCCTCTTTTTGTAAATTTTTCTTTTCATAACCACAAAATAGAATCAGTAAATAAATTCCCACTATCAGGCTTAACTATAGATTTAAACATCAATTGGAAACCACACGTACAAAAAATTAAATCCAAACTTTCCAAATTTCTGTATGCTTTTCGTGAAATAAAAAAGACCACAAACTTGCAAACTGCTCTGGTCACCTACTATGCCTTTGCTCATGCATGGCTTAGCTACGGCGTAATAATGTGAGGAAATAGCACAGACGCACCGGCACTGTTTACAACTCAAAAAAAATTACTTCGGATTTTAGTTAATTTAAAACAAACGGATAGCTGTAAACCCCATTTCAAAAAACTTAACATTCTGACTCTACCGTCTTTATACATACTGGAAATCTGTAAATTCGAACACACACACCAAGACTTTTATACTAAACGAGAAGACATACAGACAAACTAGATACACACTCCGTCACAAAACACGATTAAACCTACCGAACTCCCATTTAAAAATACACTCATCTAGTCCATTGGTTATGTCGATAAAAATCTATAATAAACTACCTGAGGTGCTCAGAAATGAGAGAAAAATTGCTATTTTTACCAAAAAAAAAAAATACTAAATTAATGTTATTACAGTTCTCGGGGCTGGCTGGATGGCTCCAACGCGAATGTATACGTACATCCGTGGTGGGGCGATCCAGACTGCCAGGCACTTCTTCTCTTGCAACCGAGCGGGTGGGCAGGTTGCGGATAGCCCAACTCCGACTGCGGGACCGGCTGTCAAAGGTCGGTTCCGCGATCGGAGCATTTTGTAAGAGATCCCGGACAAGAGAAGTTTCCGAAGGCTAAATCCCCGGCCCAGGGTAACCTATATACCCCTCTTCCTGTGTACCAATCGCCCAACCAAGCCATCCTTCCATATCCACACATCCTCTCGATCCCAAAACCCCTAGGCCAAAATCCCAGACCTAGGGTGACCCCAAAGAACCCTTACCCTTCACCAAATGCCTTCCCTCCTATCCCTATATCCCGTCGGTCCTAGAGGAGGGGTAACCTCGATTCCAAAAAAGCCCACCCCCAAAAAACAACAATCATGCAGAAGGAACAAATTTCTACCAACAACAACAACAAACGGAACAACTTTAAACGGTAAATGTTGATCCAGTGAGAAGTTAGAACAATTGTTGATCCGTCCTTAATGCGCGTGTGACGTCGGTGGATCTGCACTTACAGGTTTTCAACATACTCGTCAGCGATTTGACCAACATTTGTTGATCCATCAACGGTCGAAAAAATCATACTGAATATGATTTCTTAGATCCAGATCCAGATCCAGTATATTTAACTTATATGCGACATTTACTTGGACTAAGTGGATCCGGAGCCAAAATTGACGAATAGGTACTCGAACACAAAGTGGCAACGTCGCGTTCTGCGTGTGACAGAAAACCCAGTAGACTATTTCGTTTGTGAGCAAGGATAATAGTGTGCCTCAGCTCCAATAGCAAAATGTACGAAATAATATTATTTTTAATTTCATGAATTTCAACTATGTAACTGGAGGACTGAAATAACGTACCACGCAATTTGTAGGACAATGTGGGTGGTAAACTATGCAAATGTTAGCTAACCAATAAAAAAAGAATCTGCTAGTTAGTAATTACTTTTCATGACATTATTTATGATACATGTTGGAGAGGGGGGACTCTCTGATAAAACCTTATATTTTGTAGGACAAATATTTTTTCACGTTATTGAGATAATTATCTCGATAATTAACAAAAAAAAATTCAGTTAGTAATAAAAAAAATTAATTCGTAAAATCAACATATTTCATCCCTATTATCTTAGTCATAAACCGCAATCGAGAATTTTCGTATAATAATTATTTGGGCGTCTCATTGAAACGAAGCTATTCTTGAACATTCAGCTTGATAGTAATTACTTTTACATTAAGTATTAGTACTACTTTGAGCGTAGGACCAAGATGAAATACCATGCAATTTGTAGGACAATGTGGGTGGTAAACTATACAAATGTAAGCTAAACAATAAAAAAAAATCATCTGGTTAGTAATTATTTTTCATGACCTAGTTTATGATACATGTTGGAGAGGGGGGACTCCCTAACACAACCTTATATTTTGTGGGACAAATATTTTTTCATGTTATTTAGATAATTATCTCGATAATTAAGAAAGAAAGATTCAGTTAGTAATCAATTTTTAAAATTCGTCAAATCAACATATTTTATCCTTGCTACCCCTATTAAGCTACCATTTACCAACGTTACTGTAAGGAAACAGTTGGGCGTCTAGTCAAAAGGAAGCTACTCACGAAAAATCAGCTTGTTAGTAATAAATGATGAAAAGTGTACCAGGGATCCTGTACTATTCTATTATATTGATGGTTGGGCGTAAATGCGCCACACAAATGACTTATTTAGCACCTGATGTCCAAGGTACTGGACCTGTGTCGTCGACCTTGCTCGGCAACGATCCTGCGCTTCTCTCCGCAAGCTCGCTCGGACTTCGGCAGCCGGCAGACGATGGAAGAAGACAGGCGAACAATAAATGGCAGGGTAAGGCCAAAAAATGTGGCCTTTCAAACAATCTAAGGAAAAGGAAATCTTCTTAGATTAAAGAAGAAGGCACAAGTTTGAAGAATACGGAACCTATAAAAGGATTACTCACCAAAAGAAAAAGTGACAAGAAATTCCAGGGAACGTACAGTCGATTGTATCCGCTGACTTCTCACATATCGTGGTAAAACATTAAAAATTTGAAATTCACTTTCGAAGAAAGATTCAATATTATTGAAAAAATATCCATTCAGTTGGAATTCCAACGACAGAATACCTTAATTTTTTTTCTTCTTTCCATTGTTCAGAACAATTGTCAATTTTTGAATATTCCAAAAAAACACGAAAAAGTAAAAAAGCTGACCGAATGACTCGTAAAAAGACTTTAATCGAAATGACAACAAAAAGTATCTAATTGCAGGAATTATACTGCAATACTTACAATAAAGTTTAATTTGACTATATTTTGCAACACAGTTCTAATACTAAGTATAGAAAAAAATCATACAATATTGAAAGCGGTATAACTTTGAAAGTAATGAGTTACTGAAAAAAATCACATGACATAAAAGTATTGTATTAGTCTGTAGATTTCAAAAATGAACAAACGAATTCTTAAGTCCGTACTTTTTGATTTCATTCCACTGTGCGGCGGCGACACGTGGCGGCATAACAGCATGCTTCACGCTGAAATAGTAGTCGGTCAGTTGATACGAGTATGACCCATGGAGCTTTAGAAGAAGACGGTACACAGGTGTGTCCGAGAGACAGAGAAGGTCACACGTGTGTGTGAGAGACAGAGAAGGTTACAGAGATGTGTGAGAACAGACGGTCGCACAAGTGCGTGTGAGAGACAGAGATAGTCACACGGGTGTATGTGAGAGGCAGAGACGGCCACACAGGTGTGTGTGAGAGACAGAGACGGCCACACAGGTGAGTGTTAGAGATAGAGACGGTCATACAGGTGTTTGAGAGACAGACGGCCACACAGGTGTGTGTGAGAGACAGAGACGGCCACACAGGTGTGTGTGAGAGACAGAGGCGGCCACACAGGTGTGTGTGAGAGACAGAGGCGGCCACACAGGTGAGTGTTAGAGATAGAGACGGTCATACAGGTGTTTGAGAGACAGACGGTCACACAGGTGTATATAAGAGACAGACGGTCACACAGGTGTGTGAGAGATAGAGATTGTCACACAGCGGGGGAGCACGGCCAACTGTGATATGGCGGGAGTCACACATTTTATCACAGTTTGGACGATAAAACTGTTTTGTCTTAAAAGCTAACACTGCGGCGTGAGATAATTTCTTGACATGTGACATAACTTCTTGGAACTTCTTGAGTTGGGGCTTTGGGACTCATTATGTCTTATTTTATTATGGGCGCACCTATTTTGTCACAAATGCTACTTTTTGACCGTTGATTATGACAAATTTATCACGTTCGTTTGGAAGCGGTGATAAGATTTGAAAATTGATGAAAATAATATTTTCCTGCTAATCACTGCACCAAATGGCTATAACATACAAGTAAATGATGTTATACCGTGAATAGCGTCGTATATACCGCAAAGATTTCTCAAAAGGTATAATAGTGATACTTACTGCTTTTTTCCTTCAATTATTCACCTCACAAACTTAAAATTAAATCAAACCCATTAATTTATTACATTTTACAATTTATACATATTATACAGGCTGGCCGGAACAATGACGTCCAAAAATAAAATTTAGGTCCGTCGTATTGAGGGGTATCCGAATCACCCCCACGTATGTTCTGCGACTTTTCATAGTTTTCGAGTTATGATTCTTTTTTCTGAATTTTTGAGAATTTTCGAACTGACAAATTTAAAAAAAATCAAAAGGAGGAAGTAGCAGACATTGTCGACATTCTTCTTTGCAACTGAATTTTCATGAGTATCATTTTATCATTTTTTGCATAAAATAATCAGTTTCATACTGAAATCAGTTTCATTTCGTGATGAAAGTTATGAAAATGTTCGTCTAACTCTAAAGTGAAAAATTTTCGTTCGGTAAATTATGACTTAAATTTTCAACTTTAAATTAATAAAAATCGAAATACGTGACTTCATAGATCTTAAGTAGGCTTCAAGAATACGCCAGACTCTCAGCTTTTATAATCATAAAAAATGTATTTAATAGAGCTACTTTGGCTAAAATCGGCCTTCAAAGAGAGCGAGGTGGAAAATTCTTAAAATTAGCCAACTGATTATGAGGAAAAAGACCGCATCCTTATTAGGCAGAATGAGGGCTAGCAGCAACAGTATCCTGAAAACCCTAGCCGAACAACACGATGCACCTATACTGAGACACTTTGTCAGGTTGCTCGTGCGGCAGGTATGAATATCTAATAGGTACCTACTGTTTTATTCTATTTCATAAATACTAACCCTTAGTTGATAAGTCGTTACTAACCAGTGAACCAATGTTGTCTAATCAAATAAATAAAATAAATAATAATAAACAATTTTTTGCCCATTGTTTCGTTCCTAAGGTTAATTAATGATAAGAATACTGGAAACTAACCAACAAATAGCTTCAAAGGTTGGGTAAGAAAAGTTTTAAGTAAGAAGTGGTTTTGTTAATAAAACACAGATGATAATGTGAAAACAGTATTTTGTTTTTAACATTTACAAAAGGTTTTCAAAGTGGCCACTTCCAGCAGCAATACACAATCTACACCTGCGTAAAAAATTGACCGTCAGTCGTCTAAAAGCTTTTCTGTTCTCTCTCACAATACGTTCAGCTTCTGCAATCAACTGCCTTAGCTCTTGTTCGCTTGAACAGTCTCGGGCGTATGCTATGTCCTTGTCTATTATTATTGGAGCTATTCACCAAATGAAGAAATCGATGGGTTTGTGGTCAGGTGAGCGTGGAGGCCATTTAATTGGTCCGCTGCATCCAATCCATCTATTGGGGTATATTTAATTTAATTAATTTTAGACTTGCGTTGCGTAGTGACACGGGGCGCCGTCATTTTGGAACACCATGGTTCGTCTAAGTTCGAGACACATCTTCCAACAACAATGGAAGTTCATTTTCCAAGAAGTGTCTGTAGATGTGTCCATTAAGTCTGGACGGCAGTGCAAACGGACCAATTAGGTCGTCATTAAGGACAAGTTAACGCTGAAACGATGTTGAAACTTTAAAGCTCTAACTTCGTGTGGATTTTCAATCGCTTACGTGTGGTAATTATGAATATTTAATATTCCGGATCGCTCGAATCGTGACTCACCAGACCATAAAACTTTATTGAAAAATCCAGGATCCTCTTGCTCTTTTCGTAACATGGTTTGGGAAAAACCAATTCGCAATTGGTGATTGTAGGCAGCAAAGCTTGGACTCTTCGGATGTGGAACGCGTGGTATCCTTCAGCGTGAAGAATGGCTTGAATAGAAGTCCTTAGGATGTTCAGAGCTCGTGCCATACTTCTCGTACTCGTAGACGGATTTCGTTGAACTTCTTGCAGCACCTTTTTTCTGCGATCCGGGTCAGCTCTAGGGATTCCTTCATGACTGCCACGTCGACCAAGAATGCGGCCTGCCATAAAAGTGTTGTGCGTGTTAATAAAACACGATGGTCGGGATATAGTTCAGGTTGCGGCCCACCACGGGGTTGGAGTTGTTCGCGATACAGTCGCGCTGCTCTATGGCCGTTGCCTCGTGCAACTCCATAAAAATAAAGCATTTCTGCATATTCACTTAACGTGTAACTCATCTCTTACAGTTCCAAGTAAACAAAGTAAAATCAGAATGCAAAACGCAGTCCAATACACAAGCAAAGTAGTCAAACGAGTAGGCAGTGGGGTCTGTGGACAAAGCGCGTGTGGCAAAGACAAAATGGCGACACGCGTATAGCAGTAAACACAAAGTGAGCACGACTGAGGTAACTTGTTTTGCGTTGGCTTCGGTTGCACACTGCCCCTCTCGCCACTGGGAGTGAGATATATAGCAATAAATCGGTCTGTTATCCTCTCGACCAATTGTTATTGCAGGTAAAAGAGTTGCGCCCTCGTTTACAATCCATGATCCACGAGAACGGATCGCGACTAAAATCATTTAACTTAAATTAAACAAAAAATAAGTAAACCTCCAAATGTTTGAATCTTAGCCTTTCTGCGGTCATTTTTGATTAGTTAACAAACTAAATAACGTAAGGAACGAGAAAATGAGCAAAAACAATATTTTTAATCAGACGGCAAATTTTAAGAATTTTCGACCTCGCTGTCTTTGAAGGCCAAATTTGGCCAAAGTAGCCCTAGTAAGTATTACTTTTTTCAATGATTATGAAAGCGGAGAGTCTGGCGCATTCTTGAGGCCTGCTTAAGATCCATGATATCACCAGTTTTGATTTTTAATTTAAAGTTGAAATTTTTTGTCATAATTCACCGAACGAAAATTTTTCACTTTAAACCAACTTTTTCATAACTTTCATCACAGTTACTGATTGTGATTATTTTATGCATAAAAGTACTACTCATAAAGATACAGTTGTAAAAATAAAACTTGACAAAAGCTTCAACATAAAAAAAGAAAGTTGGTCGTGTCGAAAATTCCCAAAAATTCAGAAAAAAATTCATAACTCGAAAACTATAAAAAGTCGCGGAACATACATGAGGGTGATTCGGATATCCCACGACACGAGGGGCCTAAATTTGGAAGTCAATGTTCCCGCCAGCCTGTATACAAGCTTGTCGTGAGATAAATAAAAAAAAACTTACAATTACTTGTGTCAAGATCAAGTTGCATATTTTATTTTTGTTTATTTACACAGGTAAAACTCGTGACAAACTTTTATATCATATAAATTGGATAACGTACGAGTAATAGATTGATGAGTTTGATTTAATTTATAGTTTATTTTCTTCTTTTTAGAGCAATTAAATAGAAGCTTGTTTAAGAAAAGAAAAACATGTTTTTTTTTTTCCTTACTTTGGACATGTTCCTTTTATTTATTGTTTCGTATTCTTCTCAGCAAACCCTTTTAATTGATACCCATATCATGGGGTGCATAAAAAATAACTAGTCCGTAATTTTTGGGAGTCCGCCGCATTGGATTTAGAATGACGTCAACAGCTTTTATTTTATTTTTTTGTTTGGGAAATCATCAAATGACCTCTCCCGCTCTGGGCGGAGCGGAAGGGCGTGTCAGACTCTTACTGACTAAAACCCACCCGTGTTCCTTCAATGTTCTTCGTGTTCCGTCAATTATGCTGACATCTCTTTGAGGCGCGCGTGGAACACGATGCGCCGTGGAACCGGGCCTGGTCCTTACCGAACGGCGAGCTACCCATTGCTCGCCGTCCGCAAGCCCGCGCCTACGGTGGCCGGGAGTCGGCAATCGACTCCCGACGCCCAGGGTGTCTCCTGCGGCGACTAGGGGCGTGAGGGCGCAACGATTGCCTCTACCTCACGCGCTCCGCCTCCTCCTTTGCGAGCATTACTGCTTCGCAGAAGGAAATGAAATGAAACGAAATTTATTTGCAAGAATTGTAGTACATACAGATGGTCAGGTTTTTTTAAACAGTTTCTAAAACAATTCGCTAGAATTAGCATGCAAAATTATTGTTACATTAAATAAATGAAGCTAATAAAATTGGTACATAAATAAATCATACTTATTCAATTTAAAATGTCAAGTATTTGTCAAATTATGTCAGTAAGATGTCAATTTCAGTGTAAATCTTTGAACTCTAAATACTCACTGACAGAATAGAATGATTTTTCTATAAGCCATTTAAGGAGGTGACGGCTTCCCATTCCCTCTCGCTCCGTACCATGGCCTGAACCAGGGCCGGACGCGAGAGGTCGCCGCCGCCGATCGCCGCCACGAGGACACGGCGGTGCTCCGCCCAAGCCGGGCAGACCTCCACCGTGTCCTCCGATAGATCCATACAATAATAACACCCGGGCGTTTCCTCCCACCTTATCTGAAACAGGAACCTCCCGAAACAGCCATGTCCGGTGAGGACCTGCATCAGGGGTAGATGAGGACGCCGTTTCGCCTCTCAAGCCACTCCTCAAAGAGGGGACTTACCGCCGCAATTGTGGCATGCCCTGCGCTGGGTTGCGACAGTCGCACTCTCCATTGCCGTTAATCAGCTACAAGTGTAATAAGGGGTGATCCTGTTACCGTTAATCTGCTACAAATGTAATAAGGGGCGATCCTATTGCCATTAACCAGCTACAAATGTAATAAGGGATGATACTATTGCCGTTAATCAGCTACAAGTGTAATAAGGGGTGATCCTATTGCCGTTAATCTGCTACAAATGTAATAAAGGGCGATCCTATTGCCGTTAACCAGCTACAAATCCAAACTCCGCGTCTGCGCTGCTTCTGAGAATTGTAAGACGGAAAAAACCATAGACACCTTGCCCGACCTGGGAATCGAACTGCACGCACACTCGCACAGCACTATATAAGTATTTGTCGCACGTCTACTGCGCAGTAATTGGCACATGTGACATGTGTCACAGCTGTCGGCCGAGCCGGCCGATGTGAACCGAGAGCGCAAACTGCGCTTTTACACCAGGCAAGGGATCTAAGGGGCTCGAGGGCTCGGCACCCTTTAGGAACGGAACCTCATACACCCATACATAGGTAATACGAGCTGCTGTCCGCAACTTCACGTCAAAACGCGTATTTTGCGTATACACAAATGACACCTGTATGTAGCCGACACTGATGGAAACTACAGTGTACCTGTCGAGCGAGCTGGGAGTGAGTGCGGCTGACGCGACCTTCGCGCGCCTCGTGATAAACTAAAGGTCAGCGATGTGCCGAGAGGACAGGCTGTGCGCTGTGAGATCATGCAGCATTGTGCCGCTACACAATGTCGCTAAGTGCGCCCGAGGTTACTGCTTCACTCGCTGATTACGTAAACTATTCATTACAATAACAATGCTTCGTTAGGTATTGTCTGTCCCACCCATCCAACTAAGGATAACTTTATTGTTTTCTATTGCCACCTATTTTACCATATTACAATACCTACTATCAACATATTGACGTAAGTACCAAACCTATTTTTGCCGCCACGCATCGATCCCGTGTTCTATAGTCTGAACGGTTTGGCTGATGCAGTGATGCGTTATATCAGCTTTGTCTCTGGGTTGGCAACGCAACCGCAATACGTCTGGTATTGCATAAGCCGCGGTGACCTTAAAATCAGGTCAGGGACACCCTACGGATAACTCTCGCTTCCGGTCGTGGTTCAGTCCATGGTCGGGAGCGAGAGCGCGTGGGACACCGTCCTGTCCTTTTGCGAGGAAGTGATGGTCGCCAAGAATGTGGCGGAAACAGAGCGGGAGGATACAACCTCCCTCCCTATCCACAGCAGACGCACCAGGCGCTGGAGGGTGAACAATGAACACCGGCCGACCATTTAGTTAGAACGAGTGTGCCAGACTTTCGCCCGCCGCCGGGCGCAGACATTCATTTAGCATTTCCAAAAGTAAAAAAATGGGGCGGGTAGGCCATCAACTCGTTAGCGTCCGATACGTGAGAAACGAATGTTGTCAATTCATTTATGAAAATATTATGTATGTAAGAAAAAATCTACACCTTTTTAATAAAATAAGTGATAGACATAATTTTAATACTAAAAATAAAGATAAAATAGATCAACCATTTTTTAGATTATCTAAAGTACGTACATCTTTTATGGGGTACTGTGTTAAATGTTATAACAAAATACCTTGTGATATATTGCAACTAAATGAAAGAAAATTTAAAACTCATATAAAAAGTACACTTTGTAAACAAGCATATTACAAATTAGAGGATTATATCCTAGATAAGAATGCTTGGAAACATGCTGGTCCTGTTCCATAGGACAATCTAGAGTGTAGACAAAATCAAACTGGTTGCTAATTTAATTGTATAATTTATAATTTTTTATGACATTGTTTGTTACATTATGTACTTAACTACTTTAACTCACACACTAAATTATTACTTGTTAAAATTTTGGAAACATCATCTACTTTTCAATATTTGTAAATATGTGAGCACCATGTATCTATCACATAATTAATTTACCTGCCTTTGCATTATATTTAATTATTTTTACCTATTGTGGTATAGTAATTTTATTCTAGGTGCATCGTCTTCACATATGATTACATAATTAATGTGAACTTACATAATATTGTAAAACATTTTAAAAGAGTAACGGTGGAGTTTCTTGCCCATTCTTCCCCATACGAAACTACCTTTTGGAAGGGGCAACTAGAATCAATTCTATTTTTTTGTAAATTTTGACGTTCAAAAGTGCCTTTTATGTGCCTATTTGAAATAAATGATTTGACTTTGACTTTGACTTTGAATGGAATAAAATGATTACGAGTGGGCGTTCTGTTACATACACTCCATTAGATGAGATAAAAATGGATCACAAGAAGCTTGTATGCTAGAATTAGATTTCGTACGCATTGCACCAAATAGCAGTATTAGCAGTGTCGGTAAACGTAGTGATGAAGTCATCGTGAGTCACGGCCACGCGGCTGCACGGTGTCACGGCACAGTCGCTGGTCCTCTCAGATGTTCACACTCGCGGTTGTTTACCATATTACGTGTTCCTACAACTACTCCATACAGACAGACAGACGTATCACTTGGGAGTTCGTTACGCCACTTCTTCAAGCTAAAACATTAGGAAGTGGTAACATGTGGACCTTATTGGGCTGTCGTTTCTAACTGTTTGCGTTCATTAAGTGCTGATTCTCAAGCTATTTCGAATTCAAATTCAAATTCAAATTCAAATATTTTTATTTGTAGAACATAGGTAAAACTAAGTACAGATGTCAATATTAATAAAAATGAGCGCTATGTCTTGCCGTCAACGGCGTACAAATATTCTAATTATAATTTCTTAAGACTAATTGGTAAAAATAATAAAACAGTCAAATTAATAATTAAACTCAATTAAGTAAAACAATTAAAAAGCAAAAATATTAAATAAAAATCTGTTCAATTCATTAATTAAAATAACAATAACTTTGATCAGATAACAAAACATTAAAATTAAATTAGATTATATAAAAACAATTAAATTATTTAACAAAAACTGAAAGATAAAACATTTAATGAAATTAAATAAAATGTCATTAAATCACAATTTGTCTTCTAGGTACTCATTGACTGTGTAGTAAGCTTTTTCGCCTAATAAATTAAGAAGAGCCTTTTTGAAATGGTGTATGCTGTCAAGATCTTTTATACAAATGGGTAACTTATTATATAACTTGGGTGCCATCCCCAAAAAGCACTTTGAGTAGAGCGCAGTTTTGTGTGGAGTAGTACATATCTCTCTATTTCGTCGTTTCGATCTAAGAGTTTGAAATAAATATAAGTTTGATTTTGCGAATACTGCTGTCTCGTAGATGTACATACAGGGCAAAGTGAGAAGTTTATATTGACTAAATAATGGCCTACAACTATTAGTCTTATTCAGCTTAAACACAGCACGCACACACTTCTTTTGAGCTTTGAACGCAGTATTTCTATCAGTAGAATTCCCCCAATATATTATTCCAAAACGTAGGGTTGATGAGACATACGCTTTGTATGCTATCAAAACTACAGACTCATTTGATATTTTCGCAAGATTGTAAAGCGCATACGAATACTGGCTTAGTTTTTTGCACACAGTTTCTACATGATATTTCCAATTAAGATGACTATCCAAGTAAAGCCCTAGAAATCTGGCACTGGTTGTTTCCGGTATTTTTTGGTCTGCATATTTTATATTTAAATTTAGTTTTTTTTTTCTTTGTTCGAATGTCATAAACTGTGTTTTTTCTAAATTGATTTTAAGTTTATTCGTATGTAGCCAGTTTATAATGCAATGGATGGCATTATTTATTTCATTTTCATACGATTCTAACCTTTTACATGGTATAATGATTGTACTATCATCGGCAAATCGAATAAATGATTTTAGATTTTATAATGACAGGTAGGTATGTACTGCTGCCGTTTCTGACATAACAAATAGCGTTCATAATACATCAGTAAATCGGTTATTCGGTCAGTATTGCGCAGTGTCGTAACTTCGACTCGGTATAACATACCGCGATACCACGCCGCGCCGCGGCGATACATTTTTCCCGGTTCGGCATCGGACGTCCGGATTTCTATATCGTTTATATGACTGTAGGAAATTTACCGCAATGTATTGATAATTAATTACTCGTTGCTCAATCCTGTTGGAATCAGTGCTGCGCTTGTGCTTCTTTTGTATTCACTCTGATACGTCACATCAGAACGTAAGCGTTCCTACATTATTGGACTGAATTATACTACGTTATCAAATGCTCAAGGTCGTACCGTAGGTAACCCAGTCCTAATTCTAATTAGAAGTACATTGTGAATGATAACAGATAAGATAACTCCAATGTGTTTTTGTCCTCAATATCCACTAATGAGCACTTCGATAGGTACTTACCTCCTTACTACTTACTGCCGAACTTCATAGTAATGCGGAAGAACGGCCGCTAAAGCAACAATTCGACAGAGCCATGAGTATTCAGTTGTTCCCATGGGCTGATAGGCCATGATGATAATATGCACGCCGCGGTAGGCGCGCGACAGTGAAGGGTAAAGTTGTGTGTTAACATTATCGACGACGCGACAGTGGCAATTATTGTAGTTATTTCCTTGTATTGACAGAACCACAGCTGTTCAGCTGTTACTGGGGGATAACACGCTATTGTTTTTTTAACGAAGCACCTATCATATTGATAAATTGCTAATTAGAAACAAGACTTGACAATAGTTACAATATCCACATCGCTATGGTATCTAAGCCAATACATTGGCCACAGCAGAGACACAACCTCATCTCATTTAGAGAAAGAACAAAGTATTGTCACCTGCAGGAATGACTCAAGATCAGTTCACACAGAGGAATTAGGAGAATCTTCAACCACTAGGAGGAATTATAGGAGCCAAACGTGCATCGTGTCCACGTCACAACTAGTTACAAGTAAATAGAATATACTCGTAAGCAAACCGCTCGTGTAACAATATAAAATATTAACAACTAATCAAACGTATTGCACTTCGTCATCTTTAATAACTCTCTGTTCAACAGCAAGTTATTGACGCTCGAGGCGTTCAGAATATAATCAGCAATCATGAAGAATAAAGGCTCCCACAAACAGGCGCGACGCGACAGCGCTACACAAAGGCGCCGCTCGTCGCGCAACACGCGGTGCCTTTGTGTCGGGCGTCGCGTCGCGACAGTGTGAATGAGCCTTAAGTTAAGTTTAAACCATGTTTAAACATATTTCTCCTGATTCGGTCAATGAGAGTGGATAAGTAGGTACAAGTTCAGTCACTCTCCTTGTCAATTACTGCGAGCGTGTTGTTTGTACAGTTGGAGCTACTCGCCGCGCCGGTGTAGTACCTACCACGAGTGCGATACGATACGGCGCCGTAATCTGCCTCGCGACAACTGATAACTAGCGCGTCGCAGTCCTCCCGCAAACCGAATGTTTGGCGCATACAGGCAGGTGTACCGGTGTCTGAAGACGCGACCACTAGCTAGGTAGGTACAGGTACCTATCAGGTATACATACTTTATGCGATAATAGTTGCAGCAACTGGTGTTGGTGGCACTACAAGTAGAGTTAAAGGTTGAAGCAAAGACCCTTGTAAACAAGGTGGCCGCGTTACATTTGGGACTGCTGACGAAACGTAACAGACACTGAACAAGTGAAGTCTGCGGCTCGCACGGTCGCGCTGAGGTGTCTGTGGGACGTGGTGATGTTGACAAATCGTTATTGGTTTTCAATACATTTTATTGATAATAGAATTAAACAATATTCACACTCGAGTACGTGAGTAACTCTAGCTACACATTTAGATAATCAATTAATAAAAATCAAAATTATTTGAATTCGTAAAATAAATTACACACAGTGTTTCATTCCTATGTACTATAAAACGTATCTATAGCGGCTAGGTACCTAGGCTAGGTAAATATATATACAACAACACTTTATTCAATTTAATGGCAATTTCTATAGAACGCTATAAATTATGTTACATAATTTATGTGGTAAAACAAAATTTACATTAATTGTACAACACGGGGTGGTGGGCGGTACACGATCAACCTGCGCTTGCACTGCCTCCGATGTCATTGTTCCTGTTCCAACAGACGTGCGAGCGCGCGCGGGCTGGCAACAGCGCAGCGCGGAGCGGCAGCCACGCCCGCGCCGCCCGCACGGCGCACACCACAACACCGGCACGCCACCGCACAACACACACATCACAGTTTCTTGACGATGTCAAACTTGGACTTGAGGTCCATCGGCACTTTCTTAGGGTCAATCTTCTTCTTGGCGGCCAGGTGCGCGCGCATCTCGGCCGCGGTCATGCGCAGGTTGAGCCGCGGCGTCTCGGGTGGCGGACTGTCGCCGGCGGGCACGTCGGGCGTCGGCACCGGCGCGTCCAGGTCCGGCACCGACTCACCGGGCGCCGGCGCCGCCACCAGCAGCTCGGCGTCGTCAGCGCGCTCCTTGATGCGCGCCACCACCTGCTTGTGGCTCTCGCCGGCGATGCTGTGCCCGTTCACCTCCAGGATGCGGTCGCCTCGCTTCAGACCCGCCGTCTCGGCCGGCGAGCCGTCGTCCACCTTGCCGATGTACTGGCCCGGCTTGCCCTTCTCGGCGTGCAGGTTGAATCCATACCCGTCGAAGTCTGGAGTCTTCCGCACGTGGCAGAGCCGCGGCTCTGTGGCCGCCGACCCGTTTGCGGACATGTTTCGCAGCTCGAGAGACGCGCGCTCCGCGTCGCGCTCGGACAGTGACTGGTGCCCGCGCCCGCGCTCTGTCCCGCGCTGCCTGCGCGAAGCCTCCACCCCGCCCCCCGCGGCCCGCGCCCCGCGCACCTGCGAAGGTTCGCTTCAGGTGAGACGGAGGAGTGGGGGAGACGGGGCGCTCGCGCCGCCTCGCTCTCCAGTACACACCGAATCGCCGCTGAGGCGCCAAGTATCGCCGCGAGTGAAACGCACGAGCTCACGTTCCAAGCTGTTATTGTTTGTTCCCGAGTGGCGCAGACCGGGGTGAGTACACGCTGCTGTGTGGTGTGGGTGCGTGGGGCATCCGGTGAGGGCGCACAGCACTCCCGGGGGCGACACGTCACAGCCGGCGCCCGCGCACGCCGCTCGGGATCGAGGCCGCGCCGCTTTCCCGCAGAGACGACGCTGTGTGTGTGTCATGTGCCACTGCTAGCTTACCAAACCTCACTGTCTAGTACGGTGACTCGAAGTTTAGCAGGATTTCGATCTTCCCATCTTATGCATTACTAGGACATTCCAATGGTAGGACACAAGCGCGTTTGTCGTTCGCTACGTGTCCCATGTTCCTGGCGTGTTGATGTGCTACAATGCGGTGCTGCATCACCTCAATTAGTTATTGAAAAGTCAACATAACAAAGCAACCCGAAGAATGTAACGCAAGGAAAACAATGTGAACGGTTGTTGCGCGGCGGTGACGAGTGTATCCGATAGATGGCGGTACGCAGGAGCATCTGCCGACGCGCGGTCGTTGCTCCGAGGGCCTCTGCCAGCGCCCGGGCCCCGGTTTAGCTCGCGCTGATAACAACTGAACACTGCTAAGGCTTACGAGCTGCTGCAAGCTGCGGGCGAGCTGTGTGACATGACGGAAGCGAGGAGGAAGTGCCCAGTGCCACTGTGCCGTTACCTGTCGGTATGGACTTCCTGTACGTGTGCGCACATACAGATTACATTAGCGCTGAATCTTATAAGCGTCTCGACTAATAATAAGTAAATTCGTCAACATGTCATCATGAACACCAACGCGCACCGTCGTCGTGAGCCCATCATTCGGACCGTCTAAGTAACCACATGCTCTCATAAAAAGAAACATTTTGTTTGCTGGTTACGAAACTTACTATCGGATTATATGAGTAAGTAACACACTTCTGATAAGATATCTCACAAACATGTAAGTCCCATAAGAAAGCTGCTGTCCCTAAAACGATGTCTGGATATAAAATGTTATGTTTACAAAGAGCCCGAATTAGATTTTGCTGGATATCATAATAATTTCACGGCAATGCAATAGAAGCCTGTAGTGTGAGGTATCACACAGAACTTGGAACCACAGCAGAGACAAAAGGCAAATGTAATGAAGCATGGCTCAAGTGGAGACATCGCTGAAAGAGCCTGTGTCCAGAACACAGCATACTTGAACGCGACATGACTGGTGACGCCCCAGAAGACCATCTGTATGTAGTGTACATGTACCGCAGCAATGTCTATGTGATGTCTATTGGAGCACTTAGCCATGCAGTCGGCATGATAAACAGTTACACGACTGGTGACATTTGACAACTAATTTCGAGGATTTGCAGCTTTGACATTGAATTCACCATCTGTGAAAGTGGGGAAATAGTTAATTAGCTGACTAAACGCCATTCGTTGACTGATATGATTCCATTTTTATACACGTTAGGTAATAAACGAAAGTACATAATGAACAAGTTTCATTATATTGGTCATTCGATACGTTATCACTGCACGAATGTGTAATGGCGCATTAATCAAATATTCCGCTGAATCCGGTTGATATCATACGTCCAGTCGATTGCTCCATATAAAAAAATATCAATAACTTGACATTGACATACCTCGCTGGGCTCGCCTGTCTGCCTGACCTTGTCAACTAATATAATAATAACATAAATTGACGTCTGTTTTCCCAAAAGGGTAGGCTGGGCTTTACATATTTACATAAATACACCCACATTTCACATAAACGGCAATTTATATTTTATTAATGCACAACGTAGGTACACACAGTTACAGGCTACGAATAGACTAAACTTACAAGTATATGCCCCTGTGAGGGTACAGTACGGAGGGACATTTAAACTTATAGCTAAGTTATACTTAACATAAAATATTGCATACCCAATAACACTTTGCCTGACCAGGAACTTGAACCCAGGACCTCACCAACTCACGCTCAGTATCGCTTGCCACAAGACCAACGAGGCAGTCAAAACAACGATGAGAATATATAATGTGCTCAAAGAATGAAGGGTTAACTCAAGGAAGTTAGTCCCTACGTCCGGTGAAGTTCGGTCCGTATCAATTGTGAGTCCAGAAACTTGAATAAAAACTTGAGTGACGGGACGTCGCGTCAGACTGTGACGCGTGCACAGCGTACCAACCACAGACCATATTACTGATGTTATTAGATGTGCGGCACGACTGTGTCGCTGGCATGATGTATTCGTGAACCACTCGCCGCTACTGGCCGAGTCGTCGCACCTACCCAAATATTAACTTTCACTTTATCATTTGGCGGCGAGAGTGTAAATATTGGAAGGATAGTAGATACGGTAAAATCAACAGCGGTGTGAAATGTAGCAGCAAGGAGGTGCTTGAAATTGTAGACTGTGCAGTGTTTCTGGGTGTCACAGTAGATACAAAGCTAAAACATAAAGAACTGAAGCCTCGTCTTCAAAAGACTAGCGATTTGCGGAAAGATGGATGTTGGACCGGACAGTCATTTCTTTCTAAGGATGAACTTACTAGACAATAGATGCACAACTCGGTATAAAACGTACAAACAAACGACAACAATGAACGAGTAAAAGGAAATAATATCTTTAAATAAAAGAAATAAATACAAGAAAGAAAACAAATCTCTGTAACAGTCACATTTCGATGAGCTCAGCGAAAGGGTCACAACTCAGCATGAGCTGGACGACCGGCTCCGGCTGCCCGCGCGAGACCACCGTGGGGGTGGCGATGGCAATGTAAAGCTTCACGCGGCTGTTCCTTATTATGAGTCTAAATTAAAAGCTACACTATAACGGTTCACGTATTTTTTTGTTCAGATACTCAAACCGCAGCTTCGGCTCTGCGCTTTGCTTAATGATTTTGACGCGGTATAAAACGTAATGTTTTTTGGAGAATTTCTTTAGGAAGGTATATAAGTTCTATGAAGTGCGTCGGTACCTACTTATATTAAATTAATTATCCGAGCAAACTCGGTGCAGGTCGCCAGTAGATGCTAATACACTATGTACACTTGGGAGCAAATAAATCGAGCCACTTCCTTTTTCACGCATTATGGTAATTATTTTTGGTATTAAGGAACGCATCGATTCGAAACATATATCGCCTAAAAGGGTATTTAATAACCTTTACAATGAGGGTAGTTAGTTGTCAAAATTTCATTTTTATTAAAGTTTAAAGGGTAGAATAAAATTATCGCATTTAATTTGCTTATGACATTTTTATTGTACTCTGTTAAGAAAAGATTAAATTTGAGGTTTTTGTTAATCATACCCATATTACTTGTTATTGTTGTCTTTATCTGTGTCTGTGTAATCAAAATAACCTGATAAAATGGATACTACACCGACGGAAGCTGCCCAAGTTGTAGCTTTACTTGAGGTTGGACACGGACAACGTGAAGTGGCACGCAGACTTCATTTGAGTCGTTCAAAGGTACAGCGGGTATACCGCAGGTATCTGGAGACTGGTGCTTTGTTCGGCGACCTGGAACTGGCCGACCACGGGCAACAACAGAACGTGACGACCGCTTTATTGCAACCAATTCGTTGCGCGACCGTGGACTTAATGCTGTTCAGCTACAGCAAGCGCTACGTGACGTTCGAGGAGTCGCAATCAGTAGGTGGACAGTGAGACGAAGACTAAAAGAACGAAATTTAACATCACACAAACCAGCAACTGGCCCAAAATTGACTGTAGCTCATCGCCGATCTCGCTTGGAGTTTGCTCGAGAACACATTAATTGGACGTTAGAAGACTGGAGGTCAGTTTTGTTTTCTGACGAGTCAAGAATCTGTCTTTTTAGCAATGACGGGAGAAACCGAGTGTGTAGACGTCCTGGTGAAAGATTTGCCCAATGTTGCATTCGAGAAACGGTGAGTTTTGGTGGTGGTTCTTGTATGGTGTGGGGAGGAATTTCTCTAGACGGAAAAACGGAACTTGTCTTCGTCGACCCCGCCAACGATGGCAGTGGTAGACGTGGATTAACAGCTGACCGATACATAACTGACATTCTTGAAAACCACGTAATGCCGTATGCTGGTTTTGTCGGAGAAAATTTCTTGTTTATGCATGACAATGCGAGACCTCATACCGCGCAGATCGTTACGGAATACTTGTCTGCGATCGGGATTCAACAAATGGTATGGCCAGCACGAAGTCCCGATTTGAACCCGATCGAACACCTATGGGACGAGCTAAAACGGAGAGTCCGAGCCAGGGTTCCCGCTGTTTCATCCATTCCCGAGCTTAAAGTCGCTGTGCTTGAAGAGTGGGAGAACATACCACAATATGTCATCGTAACGCTGATCAGATCGATGACTAATAGGCTACAAGAATGTATCAGGGCCCGGGGGGGTAATACCAGTTATTAAGAATATTTTTTTTGCAATAATTTTGTTTTTTATTGTTTTTATGGACTGTTTTAGCCCTACTAAATTTTCTATCAAAATTACCATTTTTCTTGCAGAGCCAATAATTTATCATTCAATAAGGTTATTATTCAATAATTTGCCCTCATTGTAAAGGTTATTAACTAAACTTTTAGGCGATATATAGTTCGAATTGATACGTTCCATATTACCAAAAATATTTACCATTTTACGTGAAAAAAGGTAGTGGCTCGATTTATTTGCTCCCAAGTGTAGTATTGCCTAGTGTTGACAGTCGGCACACTTAGCGGGCATAACACGTCAGTCAAGGCAGACTGCTGGCGATGGCGGCCGCATTCTGCCGGGTGAGCGATTCACCTTCCACAGCCGCGTGCTGCCACGCTAGTTGATAATTCACGATCCACTATTTACTGTGCAATGTACTCCGGGCTAAGACTGACCTTCACTTACTATGAGCAAGTGACCAAGTGACTCCACCTTTGTTTGTTGCTTGTTCTACTTATTCAATAGGTATCTACGAGACTGTTCCGGTAATTATTTTCTCTTTTACTATGAGGAATATATGTTATCTGATAGGAAGTCAATTCCGTGTTTGAGCATAGCTCTGCAAAAAACAGTGTGCTGATGATGCCGCTCAGTTGGACCCCCCACACCTCGCTGCAGTGACGATCAGCTGCATGGTATTGTGTCATGCAGCTGATGTGTGTGTTTGTGTGTGTGCGTGTTGCGAATGTAGCTGATGTGTGTGTGCGTGTTGCGAATGTAGCTGATGTGTCTGTGTGTGGGTGTCTGTTGTGAATGTAGCTGATGGTTAAATAACGACTCGCAGTGGACGATGGCTGATGAGGTGTAATGAGTGATTAGGCGACATTCCAGCGGCGCGGGCGCAGGCGGTGAGGCGGGGGAGGGGCCAGTGACGCCACGGCGTGATTAGCAATCGGCGCCGCGATCATCGATATACGCCTCCACCCCGACTGTCCCGTACTGACTTACCGACTAGATTCTAGATGAAATTTGAAGAGTGCTGCTGAAAGGATTACTCAGAGGCATACAACTTAGTTACGGAAAATCGATAGTTAGCACTGCACGCAACAGCATCCGCTCATTTCCAGTCTCAAAAGATTCGATGATGTTTGTCTAGGTAGCTGACGGTGCGGGAGTGATGACGTTAGTGACGTTGCTAGAGAGGGAATCCTCCATTATAATAAATCCGCTACAGGCTACAGTTGCCGGCCAGCCTGATACAGTTATAAGACTTATAAGGAACTCTCGAATATTATTTGATTCCGTACAAAAAACGATTACGTAAAGCTTGAAGTATGCGAAGAGCGCGGCGCGCGCGCCGGTACCGGTATACATAGTAGGTACCTACTACGGCAGGTATGTCGTAGTACGTGTTCGTAGCGGCGCGAGCGCGGGCGCAGCTCCAGGGGCCGCGCACGTGTAGTAGTTTATACAGCCACCGAATGGTCGAAGCATGTGAGATTGAGAGATGAATGAAACCCGACTTATCGGAAAATTAACGATATTGTAATTAATAAATGTTTAATGACTAACTGGACAGTTCCACTCAAATCTGTGTGGTTCTTTCCTATAAATACTATTTCAGACGCAAATCTTTAGTCCTCACATGATCTGATCAAGATTATGTCTGGACTTTACAACAAAACTGTGCCCTGTGAGCTTGTGTCGGCCTTTGTTCTCAGTAGTCGCATAGGAAACACCGGCCTCGTCTAGTTTTTTAAATATTTTACTGATGTGTAAAAGGGTTTGTATAAAAAACTACCAGCAATGAGATTTTATCGTAATTCAGATACAGGTATTTGTCTGTTATTGCAGATATATACAAGTTTGCTGACAACGTGCTGAAATCGCCGATCGGTCGTGAAGTAAAATAGGGATTCGTAACATTTTAACAACTGATATAAAACCAAGCTAATTTTGATTTCTTCTAAAGAAAGCAGGTAATGTTGCCTCGGTTATGTTGGTGTATCTCGTAGTACCAACTCCAACCTACTCGACTGGCGGTATGTACTGTCATGTACCTACGGCGTTCAACTGACTAGTTACAATCCCCTGCGTATAGTAACTCTTATATTCTTATAGCTGGACGAAACGAACCGGGAACAATTACTGAAAACTCAAATAATGGTTGTCATATTGTTCATTCATTTCGTATGATGTCACTATTGTCGAAAGCTATGGTCAACCTATTTCGTGAACAAATGTCATAACATATATGATTGAATCTAGTCATGAATCGATAACAACAACACAACTGGCGAAATGTGTGTACCGTACAGCTCTCCCGGTACTGTGGGGCAGACAGGCTTGATGTTGTTTCAATAATGTGCGTGTGAATATACACGAGTGAGTCAGCCAGCACTAGGCACTCTCACGTACGTAGGCAGCGTGGGAACGTTCACAAGAGCAGAAGTGAACACGAGTGGCAAGTTAAGACGCGGTAAGAAGCAACATTTTAGGCGATTGACAATAGCGCATCGCGGCAACAAATAACGTACAAAACAGCGTGCGGTTGATGTTAGCTGAATCGAATGACCAGCAAGGATAAAGTATTTAGGAATTATAAATTAGGATAAAGTATTTTTTCTGGCTAGTAATATGTCCCAATACGCCTAACTGTGCAACAAAAACTGAGCGTATTACGGTGTCCTACGTTTGGTCAGCGCCTTAAGGCGCTACCCCGAGCAAAACCTGGCGATAGTGCATTATTCAGAGGCTAATAACTCATTAATTAAGAGTAATAAACTACATCTAAAAGCACATTATTAATTTTCGTTATTCTATCATCACATTGCAAGTTCTTATTTGTTTTTTTGTGTTATAAATACATTCAAAAACTCCTTATAAAAAAGTGACTAAAATTATTGATTGCATGCATCTTTAGCTAAAGGTGACGTTCTAATAATTTGAGGATAAAACTAATAGATAGATAATTTAAAAATCTAAATAATTCACGTTTTATTTTATTCCAAAAGATCACTAGTCTTTTTTTATTCATTAAATTACACAATTTTTGTGGATTCTATGATAAATGGGCGTGCGCAGGGAGCGGGACAGAGCGAGACTCAGCGACGGAACAGAGAAGGACCGAACGCTCAAGGTCCTTTGGTCAGGGAAGCGCCTTAAGCAGTAAGCACATACAGGTCCGATTGCTGCTGTGAGCTGTTCCGATGCTCCGGTGTCGCTGGATACGGCGTCTGTTCATGCAGATTAAGATTTTACAATAAAAGGAGCACGTTAGCTACCCATGCTCAACCTACCATCGGTTCCATCCCTGACCTTATAGTGTGATTGACGCAAAATATCCATAAACATAATAATTATTATTTTGTTTTTCTCTAATCTCAGATTGAACGGTTGCCAGACTCACCTTTTGGTCACCTGAGAGCCTAGACTAGAGGCAATCGCTTTCAAAGCGTTTCGCATGTCTACAATGACTTTCAACATGAGTGATATAAGTTTTTCGGTAGCTTATGTCTGTTCCATACGTTATTAATGTTATCGCAGATATAACGTTTTATGTTTCAGCCCGCTGGACACATTACTTAGACATATTGTAGCTCATGGTTGAGGAACTTACTGCATCAGGCTGTATACTGGAATGATTGACCCTCCCCTCTCCCCCCACAGTGATCGAAATCAACGTGCTCATTAATATTGAGCGGAGAGTGTTAAAAAGCGCAGTACGTCGCGTCGAGACACTCACGACCTATGTCTATACGTATCGTCACGCTTGCACTCCCAGCAGGGAAAGGCAGAGACGTAATACACCCAGATTTCTCCAGTTATGTTTAAGACCCACGCAATAGGAGGCTAACCTTCAACCATTATGATACGCCTAGGTATAATAGTTATTTACTAAGTTTTAACAAAGGTGGTCCTCTCCACAAATAGACATAACCCTCGTCTGAAATTGGTGAGCCGACCTGTAATGTACTACTATATTATGTACTACTCACACATTTAGAATATGACGACATCATCGGACACAAACATACAAGTACATAGCGCTCGGTGTACAATGTGAACAGTTGTAACAACGTACCTTGAGAGCTTCACGCGCAATCGCGCACTACGAGCATGCTAGTGCGAGGTACTCATTATGAAAGTAATTTTCCTACAATAGCGTTGTTATCGGCGATACGAATGCTGTACTATCAGCATGTTTAGCGTAAAGCCCCACTTAACAATGTGATTAGCGGTACCTGCCAGTTAAATACGAATTATTTAGAAATTAACAACGTCTCATTGGTCCAGTGATCCCAAACGCGGCTGCTGAGACCGGGAGCCTGCGAATTGGATCCTCAGGACGGACAAAATGTATTCGATTTTTGCAAATTCAAATATTTTTTACTTGTAGGGTATAGGTAAACGAAAATTACAGATGGTAATATGAACAAAATGAACGCTATGTCTTGTGGTCAACGGCGTACAAATATTCTAATTATAATTTCTAATGAATTAATATTAAAAATAATTATAACATTCAAAATTGGGATTTCTCAGTAGCAGCCCCTAGTCTGCAATTGTCACCAGTACGATTATTTGGATCACTTTGATGAAACATTAATAATAGTTAGTTTCGCATGGCGTGTGTGATGTCACGTGTCGTGAGTCACACCTCGTCTGCGCCCGCGCATCTAATTAGTTTCGCTTGCAATAGTATTATTACAGAACGCACGGTGGCGGTGGCTATTTATCTCGAGTGCATCGTCACGCTATCGATATCACAAGCAGCCTCTCAACTGTTATATACTAGTACTACGGCAGAGTAGGTACCTTTTATACTTTTTTTTTTGTTTTCTGATGTAACCCTTCAAAAGGCACCCGACCTCTGGGGTTGGAGGTCGGGGAGTGTGGAATTTTTACCTCATTAAAACCACCCCGGTGATCACTATCAGCATATTGAGGGGGTCCCGGTTCCTCTTGAAAGACCAATTCCGGAACCCCCCCTGTGCAACGCCTGTAAAGCACATCCCTGGGGAGACTGTAAAGGGGCCTCCCCTGAGCCTCGCTGTGCACGGCAGCACGTGATCACTGTACCACCGTCTTCCCTGGGGTCATTCGGTGGGCGGACAGCGTCCCCACTCTATGCGCCTGCGACCCCAAAGGTCCACCTACCTTGATCGGTAAGCGGATTTCGGCGTATTAGGCGCCAAGGCGGGTGTGTATGAGTATGTACCTAGTGCCGGTCCAGAGCGGGTGCGGGTTCCAGGGGCCCGGGCGGGTCCCACGGCGTGCCCCGGAGCTTCGGCGCGGGTCGCTCGTACTAAAGACATCAACGCGCTCACTCTACAACTCCCTTTTGTTCCCGGAACGTAACATTTTGATGTCGTTCGACGTTTTTTGTGCATGGCATCTCGAAGGTCGACCTAGAGCTTGTCGCCTGACCTTCCACGTTATGTCTTTATAAATGGAGGCCTCCAGCCAGGGCAATAGGTATACAGGGTGACTTGTAATTTAACGAATTCCTTCCAGGAGGTGATACAGCCTTTTGCAACATTTAAGCAACCCATATAGCCTAGGTGAAAATCCATGGCATTGAAAAAACTTAAGGTTTGTGTTTATAAAAATTCGTCGTTAAATATCGTTTTTCTCTAAACTCTCAAATTGTTCGGCCATTAATGCTATTTTATTTGGTAGTGAATTACAAAATTTTCGACTTAACCAAATGTTCTAAAAGGCAGTCAGTGCGGCAGTCTGGCAGCGATCTCGAATCCCGGACTTAGTTCAAAGTCAGTATTTCAAAAGATAACTGTTTGGCGAAGCTACATCATGTAGTGTCCGCGGAATTGCGCCGCGATACTCACTTATCTGCGATATCAGCCCTGTCAGCATAGTTGGCGAGATTACGATACACGGTGTGTGTGGGGGGGAGGGGGGTATGTGTGTACACTACTCTCATTAACAATGGCTGCACTAATTGTTCCCGAATGTTATCGTATTAATTGTTATTATAAATAGTTCCAATCAGCTCGTAAGTTGATGTGACCTTAGTTTATATTTTCTAAAACTTCGATCGAGAGGTGGTTACATAGTTGTCCGTTAGCAAATGCAATATTTTGCTCAATACTGAAACAGATAAGGGTTAGAAAAGAACTCAAAGCGTCCAGCAGCTACATACAGAAAGTTGTAGCTTGTAATCAACAGCTTCGACTTGTACAGCAGTAGAAATGAACCCTCGTTATGTTTCAGATGATCAAGTGGCATTCCTGGACATTATCGTCTCGAATTTAAATAGAAGAGAGATCCTTTGTAGAGGCCTGGCGAGGTTCGCTCATTGATTGCAGTCGCCATGTTTACACACTGATGGTATTAAACCTACCGCGTACGAGACCTCGTTTCACGTCAATATTAACACACTTTACCAGCGCACTGTCCACTCCACTTGCATACAGTTGATACAGATCAGATCATGGCCCGACAGGTGATGTTGGAAGCAGAGCCCGGATTTGTGAATAGGCTAACAGTTGAGAGTGCAGTACAAGCATGTTACGGATGCGAGTCGCGTGCGCGAGGTCGGGCGCGTATGGCGGCCGCGGCACTCTCGCTCGGAGAAATCGTCCTCACGGAGGCACGGGCCGCCAGTGGTCAATACACTATGTTTACCCTGCTCACGGACTATTCGGAGAAAACTACATATTTACTTACATGTGCACATTATTCTACAATCTGACAACTTTGCAAATGTGAATTTTTGAGCCTAAAATCAGAGTGACCTTTGTCGATGCAGTGTCTGCCCGAACGGTAACTACTCGGTGATGGACTGTTCACACGTGCGCTCCTGTGCCTACTGAGCAGTTCCTGGCGCATTCTGTTCAATAAAGTATTAAGTATTGAGTATTGAGTATTCGTATGATTTATAATATCTACATTAAAAGATGCGATTGTGCGATATCGAGAAATGGCATATTCAAATAGACTCCTGAATGTGTTCTGCCCGCGCAACTTTTTACCTACTTCAAATTTGGCGTAGCGTTCAGCATCTGGCGACATTGTACTATTAATACTGCTATAGTATTTTTATCTCACGAAGCGAAGCGCGCTTTACTTGTGGTTACCAAGTGTACAGACATGCTGTGAATGTACTAAACTCAAACTCAATGCAAACAAACAAGTAAACAAATTACAGGCACTATTGACTTGTCAAGGGGTCCTTCGGCCAGAAAGATGAAGCTAATTGCCCATTCCAAAGCGTAGTAGGTACTTATTGAGAAGAATAGGCAAGATACGCCACAGACGCAGATTGTTAAAATCATCCGTAATAAAAAGATAAAAACAATTCAAACATTAAATTAAATTAAAACAAGGCGTGGCCGTTAAGAGATGACCAGTCTCTGTTAGGATTAACACCATTCAGCTCAAATATTTTGAAGGGAGCTAAATGATCCAACACACGCCATCATCAGCAAGACATTTGAGTGAGCATGACATAGCCAGGCCACAGCCGCCAGGGCACATTCAAGTCAATGAAAGACGATCCTAGTAAATGGTAGCTTTATAGTGTGTGCAGAGTTTTTAAAATCTTCAGCAGCTCCAACAGTATTTTCAAATGTTAATCAATTAGTTTATGCGCTCATGTGGAGCAGGACCAGCGTTGAGCCAAGCATTTTTATCAGCGATGTAATCTCCCAACTTATAATATGCTTGGCTGCATAGTGTACATTTTATGCAAGATTTAAATTTCGCTTCATTCAGTTGAAGTAAGTGAGGAGGTATTTTATTGTAACATTTTAAACAGTACCCCATGAAAGATGAGTCTGCTTTAGCCAGCCTGAAACCTGGTTGAACTAATTGGTCCCTATTTCTATTGATAAAATTGTGTCTTTCACCTCTTTTACTAAAAAGATGTAGATTTTTTCTTAGGTACATGATGTTTTCATAGATATATTGACAAGGTACCACAAGTAAAGTGCGCGTCGCTTCGTGAGATAAAAGTACCGTATAAGAATCTTTTGGCGCTCGCATGACATTGATCGGGAGGCGCTATTGGTAAACATTTGTGCAATTGTTTTGAAATGTATTGAAAAACAAGATTGCGGCTTTAGTTCCGCTTTGGGCCACACGCCAAAATAACCTAGTAGCGTTGAACCTACTTTACTTCAACGAATGTTAAAATCGACTTTCTGCAAATAAAAAACAATAATGTGGTGTTCTTTCGTCAGCAGGTCTGTGTCGTTAGTCTGTGGCCAGTCCTGAGCGTGTGTCCGGGCGTGATGTGTGGTGGCACCGCGTGAGAGCGCAGCATGGGCACGCGCGGAGGCGTCACGCGCGGCGGCGGCACCACGCGCTCGCGCGGGGAGGCGCAGCGCGCTCTCGATGAGTTCGACGAGCTGGCGGGGCTTCGGGGTGAGGGCGGGGGTGGCAGGGGGGGGCACGACAGCGTCAGCCAGGGCGACCGCAGCGTGTACGTGTTGGAGCACCTGGCCACCTTTACGGTCACGCGCGAGACCGGTATCGTGTACCCCGCCGACGGCATGAGGAGACTGCTGCAGCTAGAGAAAACCAACGGTCAGTATCGTTTGTGTGTGCTTTATGTGAACAATCCCAGAGTCACAAGTAGGGAAGGCCAGGAGACACCGGTTCACGTGCGCTCCACGCTGAGTACGACACCCGGCCTGTCACTCTTACTCGACTACTGAGCAAAGTTTAATAAGGTTTTTTCATCATAATTTCTTTAGAAGCAGCCTTTTTTTTTTTTTTTGGTGGGAAATCATCAAATGACCCCTCCCGCTCTGGGCGGAGCGGAAGGGCGTGTCAGACTCTTACTGACTAAAACCCACCCGTGTTCCTTCAGTTGCCTGTGCGCCAGGGCCACGGTAACTCTTTCGAACAATCCGCAGCCCCGGCAGGCATCGGTCCTATCGGACCCCGTCAATTTTGCTGACATCTCTTTGAGGCGCGCGTGGAACGGACGGCGAAATGGACGGCGAGCTGCCCATTGCTCGCCGTCCGCAAGCCCGCGCCTACGGTGGCCGGGAGTCGGCAATCGACTCCCGACGCCCAGGGTGTCTCCTCCTCCTGCGGCGTGTCTCCTCTTCCTGCGGCGTTTAGAAGCAGCCTGGAGTTTGGATCTGTGCTCGATTAATGGCAATAAGTTCTTCCCTTATTGCGTAGATCATACTTTTGCCTAACTCTTCGGAGAACACAAGCCTGATGTTATACAATATATTGTGATGTTACAATACAGACATACCTAATATTACTTGTAACCAGCTGATTAAGATTGTTTGTTTACAGGAATATGGAGCCAGAAGATGCAACTGTGCCTGGAGGGGCAGTGGGTGCTTGTCATGGACTATGAGACAGGGGTATGTTCCATCTCTGTCTTACATTAATGTATAACATAACAGCTGCGTCATCGATTGCTTTCATCTCAAATTTTAAAGTAAGCAGCATCCCCAAGATATGCCTCACGTAATTATGTAGTGGTCACGTGATACCAAGCACCGCCAGTTTGTTAGGAACCCAGAATATGTCGTAAGAGCGTGGCGAAAATGCCATGAGCTGTGCTTCGAGAGTTCGAGTGAGGAACAGTGTGTTTTTTTTGTTCACAGTCAATAATGGAGCGGTTCCCGGCGTCGTGGGTGCACTCGCCGACCGCGTTTACGTCGCCCGAGCCCGCTGAGCTGTACAACAACGTGCTGGCGTTCGTGGTGGGCGCGGCGGCGGAAGGCGAGGGGGGCGCAGGCTCGGTGCGAAGCACGGGGGGCGGGTCTGGCGCGGGAGGCGCGGGAGGCGCGCCGCGCAGGGAGCTGCACATCTTCCAGTGCCACGATGTCAGCGCGCAGGCGCTCGTCGAGGAGCTCAACGTGCTCAAGTGAGTCTCACACAATTTATTATGGAAACAACAGTTTCTGCCACACATGATATACTACACATCTCTGATAAAAATCTAACCCGTATAGTCATGCGGGCAGTTCTAGGGCATCAATCGCTAATTAGTAAAGGCTTAAGCTGTCGTCATTTCTCGTCCTCCAAGCAATTATCAGAGTCACAACATGAAATACATTCTTGACTGATTTTATGACTATTGTATGTCATGTGTTTCACTTTTGGATGCTAGATATTCTAATCGTCCCCAGCATGTAACAGTCCATTCTCAAGTACACACAATATCGAACTACAGCCCTCAATGAGCAGTGACTTCCTTCCGCAAACAGTTTACTTCAAAAACTTACCTTCCTATGTTAACTGCGAGTTCTCTAGAATTGGTTCCGCTTCCTTCACTTTAAAGACAATGGGTCAACAAAGACAAGTGTGAGAGACAATCGCTGAATCGCGTGCCGTTACATACAGCGACTCTTGTTGCTCAGTCGCGGCGGCGTAGACCTTGGCAGTCGATACAACGTGTTGTTATGACACGTGTGCTTGTCACGACACATATTCTCAAACACAAAGCATCTGCCGCGTCGTGATAACGCCCTTTATCTGCGGCTCCAGTATCTTGAGAGCGGTTCATATTATCAGCGCTTGTATCTTGCAAGCGAGATGTGTCTCAGTCCGGTTTGGTCCCCGAATGATCTACATCAAGCATAAGATTGCGCTGCCCGTGGCGGCCTGCTCCTGGTAGTGCTTCCTTACCTCACTACTCCACATAGTCGTGTCTGGCTATCCCGATCCTGACAAATAGGAGAGGCCTATCTTCAGCACTGGATTTAGATAGAGTGATAAGATTGTGGTACAAGGTTCAGTGTATCGGTTCATGTGTTTGGTGCTAAGAAGTATATGGAAACCATCCCTCAGTGTCAGGCTGATGTGCCTTATAACAGTTTAACCATCAGATCATAGAGACCAGTTGGGGAAAATCAAAAAGACCCGATGAATTGTCTTAGTCATAGCGCTTTGCGGATTTAGAGTGACTGGCTCCACCTCTCTCGGAATTCCAGCTTTCAATCTTGATTGTTTTTTTTATATTAATAACGATGGCAAACCTACACAGTAGGCTTCATTTCAGACTAATCTGGCACATCTTTGTATAATATCGATGGGTCAAACATTTGAGTGTCTCGAAAGTGCTCTTCTGAAACATTTCTAACTGTGTATTGAGTACTTTGTTCAAGAGGATGGTGTATAACGTGTGTGTGTGCAGGGGGGTGAGCGGAGGAGGCGTGGGCGACGGAGGCCGCGACTTCATCATTGAGAGGGAGCGAGAGCGCGAGAGGGAGAATGAAGCCGAGCGGCCGCGCAGACAGGTGTGTATCAACAACACTATTCGAAGAGACGTCACTTCTTGCCATCGATCCCTACTGACAGTCACTTTGAGCTGGTCATTTGTTGTTTGACATTTAGAGCATATATTGAAGAAATGGTCAAATCCTGCCAGGTTTCGAGCCTATAAGCCAACTAAAAAAGCGAGTCCGGAGACAAGTGACAGAACATGAGTGATATGGGATGGCCACATTATACCTGCGACATGTCATCCCTGCTATAAATGGCCCACATTTCTCATGGTTTATTCATTAAGACTATTTGCCTAAAAATAAACTCAACAAGTGTTGCTTCAACGTCGTATTATTATTAATTAACACAATAATGCATTAACTTTTAAATCCATTTATTAATGACCACATTTACGAACATTTTCATAAAAATACAATTATTGGTTCACATTTATTGACCCGGTTGTCTGTAATGATATGTGATTGCGCTTTTATTGCATTTTAATGTCTGATAATAGCATTTCATTAGTATGTCGCCTTACCGAATTAAAGAAAGTGAAAAAGTAATGACACTGAATGTAATAACTGTCGATGGAGACAGACTGGGCGGCGCGCGGCGTCGATATGTTTTGGGATGTCATATCAAACTGCACAGCCTGACTCAAAGCCTCAATAAGTCAACAATATTAATGGTAGAAAAGGGATTGGTACTAAAATTCGCAAATTGGTGCAAACAGCCGCTGCCCAGTACCATCCCAGAACTTGATTCCAACTCATTATTCTGCGACACTCACAGGAGTGAGTAGAGAGAGGGCAGTGCGTGAAAACACACAGGCTGGTAATTTTGGGGCAATGTAGTAAATAGACGGTGCGTCATCAGGGAACAATGTCAGTTCTAGAAATATGCGCGATTACATCTGCGACTCTTATCGTGCGCTATCGCATCGATCGCCGACAGCGATAACGATAGCGTCGTTTGCATCACGCGTCATGAACACTGGGCGGCGCGGTGCGGTGAAACCCTGAAACACTGAAGATCAAATCAAATCAAATCAAAATATTTTATTTCACATAAACTTACATGGGCACTTATGAAACGGCAGAAGCTAGGTGCATGGTTCCAATTGGTTGTTTCCTATGGAGAAGAGCCGGCCGGAAACCACACGGTTACTCTTTTAAAAATAAGGTTCTATTATTATCAGTTATTGATCAACGCTGACTGCCTCGTTGGTCTAGTGGTCGCAAGTGCTACTGCTGAGCATGAGGTCCTGGGTTCGATTCCCAGGTTAGGCAAAGTGTTATTGAGTTTTCCATCAGGAATTTCTCAGTAGCAGCCTGGAGTAAAGGTTTGTGTCCGAGTGACGGCAACAGGCTCGCCCGCTATTACATAGGATTTAGACATATCATAGGTAACCTCTGCCTAACGCTTCGGATTTCAAAAGACAGATGTTCTTTAATGAGGTTCAAGTGCTCCCAGAGGAACGCCAATAGATATTTATCACAGAATGTTCCGCCCTGCCACGTATTAATGAGAGCGGCTACATTTTTATGGCAAGACTACTATTTCTATACATATATGCAAAGCTTTGAAAGCGGTTGCTGGAACTAACCATAGTATACCTACTACGAGTAGGACAGCAAAACTTTCAATGTGCAAAGATAGCCTCGCAGAAACAGCTACGAGTATTTGTAGTAGTAGTAGTAGTACCTATAGTCCAGCAGCAAATGTTGCGCAGGTCCAAAACGAGCAACACTGGCTGCCACACAAACGTGAATCAAATTGAGACATCGTCACATCCTTTGAAGACAGAATAGAGAGTGACGATCTTCGGCGACGTAGTTTAGCTATGTTGTTGGCTGATGCGGTCTTATCTTATTCGCAAGATTATATTTTCGTAATGTTTGTCTTGTCATTAAATGACTCATATTATGAGTCATTTTGTCTTTGACGTCATCACCCTGCATGTAACCGGCAATGTTTGCCAGTGTCCTTCAAAAGGATGCTTGTAGAACTCTATCAATCTGCATGTATGCTGATATCAACCTGATGTACCAGTGTCTTATATGGAGCGACTGCCTGTCTGACCGCCACAACCCAGTGACTGGCCGTCCGATGCCCCGGCAAGACTGGTTGGCAGACTTTCGAGCTTCTGTCTACTCGTAACTACTGTGAAAGATCTACGAATGAAACACGGGACCAACTGCTTATGGTGCTTTCCGAGGCACAGAGGGGTTTCGATATGTAATAGATGGTCACCCATCGACGGACTGACTTCTGCAAGCGTTGCTTAACCTTGAAAATGGACCCGTGCAGCTGTTATTATTTGGAACTCAGTAATATAAAAAGTGAGCCAAACCGTTTCATTACCATCTCTTGCTCTTATTCCAATTTATTTGGAGTTGTCACAACATGTCTTTTTCGAGGCATTTTTTTTCGAGACTTTGAATCCGAATAACATACCTACATGACATATCTTTGGCAAAATGATATCCGCAGTGGAGTAAGTAAGAACAGAGATGCTCTATATTTCGCGATGTATTCGTACATCGCGAAATATAGATGGTACGTCTACAGCACGTCATTACTAACACTCTTGAATTGCGGAGACCGATTACGAGATAAACAGTTGACTGTACAACCTGCTTTGTATTGAGACACGGAGAAAGTAATCTGAACACGGAAGAAAGTATATGAACAAGAATGCGTCATTCGAACATGAATATGTAATCATGTACACACTTCTGCTTGAATCATGCGAGTAATTATTAAAATTATCTTATCTCAGAGTACTATCAGATATAGAACTTAAAGAAAACAAGTTTGATGATTATTACGGGATCAGGAACACAGCAGAAAAAATAAATTAAATTCCAAAGTACAAAAGACAGCCTTTGCATGCAAAATGCTCATTTACTGCTATATCGCACCTCGTTGGTGGCGGAATGGATGCCTCCACGTGGATACATGGCGATGATGAAGTGTTTTGAACTTGCTGTATCTGAAGTGGTTCATGAGAGGCACTAGTAGTTGGTGTTGTGTTTGGAGAAGCTCGTCCCTGATTAGCTCTTGTCAGCGTGTTATCAGAGCGATAAGCGTACGGTGTGGCCTCGCGCCTCTCACTCGGCGCAGGACTGCCGCGGTGGCGACATGGCGCGCCTATACAACACCTACACCGAGAAGCAATGGCAGGCCGTGCTCAGCGTGAGTAAACACCATCCTCCAGCCTCCCACTCCTCCCACCTGCCTCCCTCCAACCTATGTGTGACCTTATACAGAAGGACATTGTGTGACCCTGTCATAATAAACATGTGTAAAGGTGAACTGCCGCCGACAAACGCTTGAGAAAACATAACTCACGAGCCATCGCTGGGGAAGCGGGATGGACATCCTACTAAACAGCTTTTGTGTGTTTGCAGCAAATGTCAGCGCAACTGGGGCGCGGCGAACGCGGCGGCTCAGGCGGTGACCGCGACGACGCCTCCTCCACAGGCTCCGAGCGCCTGTACGAGCAGGACATCGCCATCCTCAACCGCTGCTTTGACGACATCGAGAAGTTCATCGCGCGGCTGCAACACGCGGCGGCGGCGCAGCGCGAGCTTGAACGGCGCCGGCGGTCGCGTGGCGGCCGGAGGGGCACAGGTAACAAACACTAAATTTTCCGAAGTTCTCGCTAACTAAAGAAGGTTTCTCCAAAGGAATTAGTTGTGTTCTTAGCATAGAGTCCCAATTACATACGTAAATAATTTGTGAATAAATCAAAAAGTCAGTGAAGTTATATGTAATGCACCTCCTTGTCACGATACTGTCACGCTTGTAACACATCGCGCCCTCAGGCAGCGGCGCTGCAAACGCGGGTGAGGGCATGCTGGCGCTGCGCACGCGGCCTCCGCCCGAGCGCGACTTCGTGGACGTACTGCAGAAGTTCAAACTGTCATTTAACCTGCTGGCGCGGCTGAGGGCTCACATCCACGACCCCAACGCGCCCGAGCTCGTGCACTTTCTGTTCACGCCTCTGGCGCTGATCGTGGACGCGGCGCAAGACGCGGCGGACGGGCGCCTGCCCGCGCGCGTAGTGCAGCCATTGCTCACGCGTGACGCGCTCAATCTGCTCGCCAACTGCGTCACCAGCAAGGAGACCGAGCTGTGGCACTCGCTGGGCGACGCCTGGCTCATACCAAGGTACAATATTCTAAGCAGCCAAAAGGACGGAGGAACCTTTTTTTAGTTTCTCATTTTGCAGTGCGGTGTCTAGTCGGATGAGACTGGAAGTCCACCGCTATTCCTTTGCTTTCTTCAGTTAGAAATAATAGGCACCTGGAATTCATAAATTTGTATTTGAGTGTCTCCCCATAGCCTTCCACTCTGACCCATATGTTGTTACTCTAGCCAATCTTCCAGGAACAAAGTCATTTCGCCAGTGTTTCAAGTTAAATTCCAGCCATAAGTGTGCGAATAAATTGTTATTGGCAGTCCGCGGATGGAATAATATCCAATAAACTGTAAATATTATGTTTATCATCATATCGCCGCGTACCTATCTGTTTTCCGAGTAACGACTGGCTGTAATCCTTGGCCAACGTGTATTACTAGCGCGCCAGATAATCCTTACAGTATTAAAGTCTGTGGTTGACCATCGATAAACAGGTACCAACAAATACGTAATATTAGGCACCAGATAACCTTATCAACTATATTTAAATTATTTTGATACTATGTAAATTATGTAGGTACGTATGTAGGCCGCATTTGGAAAACTGTATCTCTTGTCGCGCTCACCACAAAACCTAAAAACTAGGGTGTTTGAGCGGATACGACACGGGATCAAAGTCAATCACGTTTTTGCGTAATACATTGATGTTAAAGCTAAGGTTTAGGTGTTACATAACTTGCGTTATATAAAGCTGCCCGTATACCGTACTCGATCGCACTTCCGTGATTTAAAATTGTAGTAGTTGTGTCGTAAACAAACTACTTACTGAAAATAAGTAGTTAATTCCTTTCTTATCTTTTTATTACAAGAAATGTTATGGCTTATAGTTTTGGAATGCGGTATAGCATTAGTTGGTGACGCTGCCCGACGAAAACATAAGGACTCAACGTGTAAAGCACGAGATCGCCCGTCAGCGCCTATTAGTGTACGAGTATGGTTCTAAAGAAGAATCTACTTAATTTCTATTTAATTCTACTTAATTAAAATCTTAAATTCATACGCACTGCCTAAACCGCCGGGTCTAGAAGCGCAAATTTGGACAAGAGTTTCTTTTATAACGAAAGACACCAAAAATGATTTTTGAAAATAATCCTTCCGACCGGTTGCGGTCATTGTGGCCAATCTCAACGGAGGTTAGCCAGATACGCAGGAAATTCTATAGTGCACAAGTGTGTGCGCAAACGCAGGTGCACTCTATTCCTTTACTCTCATAATCCGATGGGACGGCAATCCCACACGACCGGGGAGAGATCAGGTGTAGGACCAACACTTCGCCCGATCTGGGAATCGAACCTAGGACCCCACGCTCAGCAGTCGCGCTTGCGACCACGAGACCAACGGGGCAGTCATTTCAGTCAGGGGATTTGTGAAAAATCATCCTCTAAAGGGGTTAAATAGGGGATGAAAGTTTGTCATTTTTGCCGGTGGGAAACAAATCCCATCGGGCACACGGCTTCTAACAAATAAAATAGGACCAAGAATGGCATCTTGTAGAACATCTATTTGAATAGCAGCCTATTTGGAAGATCTTGTGCCATCATAACTTATTTTCTGTAACATTAAGGTGTTACTTAAATGTTGAATAGGAATTCACTGAATAAATAGATTACATTACGGATAAGACACACTACAAGTGCCAATGAAATAAATAAAAGGCTTCAGAGTGATCATAAACAAAAAATATTACAAAGAACCAAGAATCTAATTGACTTATCTTTACCTTCCTTACTCGTTGTTCAGTGTCGTTAATGCTAGGCTACAACTTCTGTATTTGTGTTGCCAGGGAGCAATGGAAGACGACCATCCCACCGTACCAACCCGTGTTCATGGATGGCTGGAGCCCCGACTACCAGGTCGATGACCAGCCATTGCGCAGGTATACGAACTAATTGCATTGATATTGGCAGCATTGATTATTTATTTATTAATGTTATACGTAGTCACGTCTAAATGTGTGTATAATCATCTTACGCTAGTCATGTACTCATGTCCAATCACTACATTTTTGTTTATTTACAGTTCATAATT
Organism: Dryobotodes eremita; assembly: GCA_917490735.1. Lineage (NCBI taxonomy): Eukaryota > Metazoa > Arthropoda > Insecta > Lepidoptera > Noctuidae > Dryobotodes > Dryobotodes eremita. The sequence continues at coordinate 323,130 of OU823266.1, forward strand.
TTGGTAATATATATGTTTTTGTACCAAATGTTGTTAAACCATAATTATTTTGTTAGAGGTACCTTTTTAAAATCACCCTGCAAGTGTGTGTTAAGTTTGCTATAAATGTATTGTGTGCTATTGTGTACGTGTCTGTGTAGCGTTGTGTGTATGTGGGGCAGGTCTTCCCCGAGACGCAGCTCAGTGGGGCGCGCCGAGCTGGCGGCTACCGAGCCCACCACCTACGAGCGCTACGAGCGCGACGAGCCTGACCTCTACGCCGAGCAGTACGCGCCCTACCCGAGGTAACCACTACCACAGTATGCGCCCTACCCGAGGTAACCACTACCACAGGCGCCAGGCTGATGGCTGCTGCAAACTGCATCAAGCTGATCATTTAAATCGTGACTCACCAAAGCTAACACTTCCAGATACCACACCATAAGTACCTACTAAAGTAAACTAATCTGTTTCCAAAGCCTATGGTAATAATAACTCTGCCACAGCTTTTATCTTCAGAACCACTTTCATGACATTAACGTTGTGACCTTGTTGAAGAGACACTAAGTGTGGTGACGTTGTTGACAGGAATATGCGCGGCATGGGGCGCGAGGACTCGGGTAGCGCGGCGTCCTCGCCTGACCGCGAGCAGGCGTACCGCGCCGACAGAGACGACGGTACGTTCACCATTCAAATTCTTTTTCAAAACATTTTATTTCACAAAATCCTACATGGACAACACTTATGACACGTCGGAAGCTAGGCGCACCGTTCCAATTGGTCATTTCCTATGGAGAAGAACCGGAAAGAAACTTCACGGTATTTCTTTAAAAAATAATTGGCTTTTTCTATATTTCCAAACTTCATTCACATAAACACTCAATAAATGAACATACAGAGCGAAATGGTGCTGTTCCACAGCACCACCTGGCGCCATCAGTTGGGACTGGTCATATCTTAAGTGCCATGGCTCGTTATATAGGTTTTGTTTATTGTTTGTTACTTTGTTCTTAATTAAGTAAGTAAAGATGTAATGCCATGCCAACTCAAACGAAGTAACCAGTGATTGTGTAATAACTTGAAACCATGGAGTGTCGGGCCCGTTTTTTTGCATAGGAATCTACGCTTCGGCTTTCCGACCGACTCCTTCATAGTCCAAAAGTTAGCTGTTAATTTGCAATAAATGCTTTAAGTTCAACCACTGCGAGGGGGCTGCGTGGACTAGTGAAGTAAGTAACGAGCAGTTAGTATAGTAACGTGTGTGTGTTTGCAGACGACCTGGGTGAGGCGTGGGCGCGCGGCGTGATGGCGCGCGGCGGGCGCGTCGTGCGCGTCACTTACCCGCGTACCGCCAACAACGACAAGGAACTCACCGTCGTACGCGGAGAGTACCTCGAGGTACGTACCGTCGCGTCGTCAGCACATGTAGCAGAACTGACTGCAGGAGTGCTCGTCATGGGCCTGCAGTTTGTTCTGGCCCTGCATTGTTAGACTCACATAATATCGTAATAATATAATGTTGGGTATTAAAAGAGACCAGGACCTGAGTTTTGTGACGGAAGTGGTTTACGTGGTGGAGAGAGAAATAAGACCACGAGACATAAATTGTCAACATTAAAAGTTTTTTTTTTATGGTAATGGGGTAGGTAGGTATGTGGTCACACAAGTTTCCTTAATTTCCCTTGGGAGTAGCGCGGTACTATCCTGGCTGAGCCTGGTGTGACAATGACCGCAGCGGGTGCGTGCCACGCTGCAGACGCCAGGAAAGGTGACGGTTGGCGGGTAGAATCGCCAGACATGTAGCGAGCTCGGCGGGGTCACTCGGGTAAAATATGTACCCGACGCAGAGCTCAATGTTGCCCGGATTCAGCGGGAGGCGGTGGCCCGGAACTCAGCGCCCGGATGCCTCCGATATTTCCGGACTGGCTTTAGAGTTGTAGCCGGAACTTTGGACCCTGAAAATATAGCGTCCAGCGTGTCACAAGATGGCCAATAAAAGTCATCTCCGCTGATTGTGACACCAAAGTTAAGCAAAGCGAGATGTACTAGTACCACGGAACAGATACTTATTTATCTGTTCCGTGACTGGTACGCTAATGAAGGTGATGTGTGGTTGTCACAACAGTCAGTACGGTACATCAGTAGGTACGGAGTTTATATGGGAGTGGGAAGCACGACATGACTAGTACATTTCGAATGAATGGAAAATACTTAGTAATACCAAAATGCACACAGCTAAAGGCAAATAGGTTGCATGAGAAATAATTACACAAAAGGCATACTAATTTAAAACATTAAGAGGTAATTAGCAAATAGGCACACGCCCTACGGCGAGAATTATACAGAAACGGCATAAGGTGAAGGCGCGGCGCAGGCATCTTGCCGCTTCAAAACGTTTCAATACAAAATGTAGGTAGGCGACACGATGTGAATTATACTCAAGCGGCGTGGCGCAGGCACGTCGTTTCGTCGCCTGTTCCGCGTCGCTAGCAGTCGCGACTGGAGAGGCGCGCAAGCAGCACGACTTTTGTTTATAAAGTAGGTGCAGAAAAATGCGTGACGATGGTGAGTTTAATGTAGAGTTCTGCTTCTGCGAGATAATTGAACAATATCCAGCTCTTTACGACTATACTAAGACTAGTTGCGGCGTCTCTTCGCCTCTTTGATATAATTTAAATCGCGCCCGTGCCTTATGTGTTCCACGCCTGCTCTGCGCCTGCGCCACGTCTTCACCGTACGCCGTTTCTGTATAATTCGCGCCTAAGATATCCTAGATAGGTAGGTACATAAAATATAAAACTTAATTAGCTAAACAGCTAATTAAGTTTACCAGCATGGGGTTACGAAAACACATATTTTAATAAGGTTGAATACCACCGCACTGTGTTATTCTGTTTTTGTTGAAACCTCTTGTATCACACCATTTCCACTATTTCCATCGTATAAGGTTCAATTTCGACTGTGTTCTAATAGGGTTGTCATGAGTCAATAAAAACTGTTGCCTGCTTTAGGCTTTTTAAAATGGTGGAGACCACGTATGTAAGGTTATAATTAGTGATTCAGGATCAAGTGAACGTGTCTTTGCCCGGAGCAGGATTTCTAATGTGCAGCGGGCCCAGGTCAGCGTAAGTGAATGGCACACGGCGGTGTCGCACGCTTTGATAATGGTCCTCTTCATACGTTGGGCTAGGGATATATATGTAGTACAGATAGCTAATTTATGTTGTTTAGGTCGTCCCTAATATTATTACGTCAGTGGTTTGACATGTCATTTTATTGTTGTCATTAAAGTATATATATATATTATTATATCATTTATTATTTATTAAAGTATATAACGATACAACATTACAGTTTGTTCCGGCATTTCTTCTCAGGGATCAGTCAGCTACGAAATGCCGGCGCCATCTAAGTAGTTTTAAAATATTGACCAAAAAATTGACGGGTAAAAGTGTCTTTAAGGCGCGAATTATACAGAAACGGCGTACGGTGAAGACGCGGCGCAGGCGCAGAGAAGGCGTGGAACAGATAGGGCACGGACGCGATTTAAATTATATCAAAGAGGCGAAGAGACGCCGCAACTAGTATTAGTATAGTCGTAAAAAGCTGGATATTGTTCAATTATCTCGCAGAACTCTACATTAAACTCAGTATCGGCACGCATTTTTCTGCACCTACTTTATAAACAAAAGTCGTGCTGCTTGCGCGCCTCTCCAGTCGCGACTGCTAGCGACGCGGAACAGGCGACGAAACGACGTGCCTGCGCCACGCCGCTTGAGTATAATTCACATCGTGTCGCCTACCTACATTTTGTATTGAAACGTTTTGAAGCGGCAAGATGCCTGCGCCGTGCCTTCACCTTACGCCGTTTCTGTATAATTCGCGCCTAACATCCATCTCTTGACAACTTGTTTTTCTATCGATTTATTTTCAAAGCTCCGTAAATTCTTAATAAATGGTAGATTAGCAGTTAGTATTAAAGCATGTGTCTGTTACCTCAGGTCCTGGACGACTCGCGCAAGTGGTGGAAGGCGCGCAACCGGCGCGGCGTGAGCGCGCACGTGCCGCACACCATCGTGGCGCCGGCGGCCTCGCCGCCCGCCTCGCCGCACCTCTACCCCAACCCCATCTACACGCACTACCAGGTACATTTCACTATTTTTGTTTTCGGATGAAACCTAAGGCTCCCGGCCTTCCGGGATAAGACTGGATGAAACCGAAACGCACTGAGCAGTTAAAGTGGACTTCTATACGTTAGTCCGGTCAGAGTCGGTCGTCCGTTAAATGGTGACTGCTGGTCCCAATGGCAGACTAAAGGCAACGTCACCAAAACGCAAGGATTACCAGAGTGGTAACTGGAAGCAGTATATCCAACACTATTCATAATAACTACTACTCCATGTAAAAATAGAGAATGTAAATGAATATTCCGTAAAATTATTGGTGTTTATGTTTCAGGAGGGAGCAGGCGGACGCGGCTCCGGCGGCAGCAGCCCCACGGGCCCGGCGGGTAGGGGCGCTGGGGTTCACGGGAGCCATGGGGGCCAGGGACCCGCGGGGGGTGGGGGGCAGGGAGGCGCGGTGCCGGGGGGCGCGGGCGCGGCCGACTGGGTGCGCCGCGAGCGACTCGGCAAGAAGGGCGAATTCCGATACTTCTAGCTCGCAGAACATACACACACACTGGACGCCTGACACCTGCCGCCCGGCGCACGCACGCCAGCGCAACGTCAGCCAACACGGACTCAGTGCTGACACGCTGAGTCCCGTGCGCGCCAGCGGTGCACTTGTGTGCGTGCGTCGGGCGACAGAAGCAGTGCGTTGTGTCTGTAGTGTATGCTGTGGTGCTAGGCGCCCCCCGGCCGCGCGCGTGTGTGTGTGTGCGCTTGATTCGTGTTCGTATGTTTACCAGACGCCCCGGACCACCTCATGCTCTGCAGCGTGTGGGATGACGTTCTGTTGATCTCACACGATGAGTGATGTGATCCGGAGGCTGTACCGCCATCGCGCCAGTGTAGCGTACTAAGTAATTGTCCGCGTCGGTCGCGTGTGTTCGTGACGTGAGTGTGGCGTGGCATGCGTGTGGCGTGATGTCAGCCGCCACGCATATCATACAAGTCTGATTTAAATTATTTACTTTGTAAATGTATACGTACAACAAGTTCGCAGCTTCACTATGTACCGAGCGTGCGACGCGCTAGTATCCATTAAATATGTATATCTTATAAATTATTAGATTGTGAGTAATCACAAAATATATACAAATAAAATAATATAATATCTAAAGCTAGATATGATGTAAATGAAACAAATAATATGGGTATATTTTCATACTATTAATATATTGTGAGCGGAGTGGGCTCCTGCGCGTGCGGGGCGCGGGCTGGCGCCCCCTCCGTCGTCTAGATAATTATCCGTATTTGTACCTACTTTATTATTAAAATTCATTTTTTATCAAACTAGGTGTTGGTCTGTTATAGTATAGTAATCCCTTCCCGTCCCGAGGAATATAATCTAATTATGAACCATAAGATTAATGACCGCAGCCAACGTCGCGTCGCTGTTATCTTGACGATCAGTAACGATACACACTACCTCCGCCACGGACTGTATTTTCTGTTCCGTGACCTCCGCCAAGCTGCATCGACCACACAAACACTTGCCGATGTGTGTGTGTGTGTGTGTGGGTGTCGTGTGTGCTTTGCTTACATAAATGTTGTGTTCGTGTGTGTGTGTGTAACCTTGTCACGGTAAGTGTGCTTATTTGTTGTGTTTTATTTAGAAAATATGAATATTATTATAAGTTTAATTATTCACTACGGTTAAAACTGAATGACTATCGACATACTTACTCTACTATTCTGGCATCACTTCCACTCAAAATATTTGTTTTTGTCCGTGTCGCAGGTCCTCGTCCACGTATTACATGTCCGTGTCGCAGGTTCTCGTCCACGTATTACATGTCCGTGTCGCAGGTCCTCGTCCACGTATGACATGTTATTTCGATTTGTGCCACATTTCACTTCCATACAAGCGTATTTTTTAAACCAGTTTCAATTAGTAATGTTCCATGTGGTTTAGTTTTCCGCAAAATATGAATATTTCTGCAAAATATTAGGTTGGAGTGTAGCCGCTATAGAGCGAGGACTTTTTTTTCGGAAATTTACTAATTTTATTGCAGTATCGGGTTAACCTTGTCTATAGAAACCATTTAGCTTCTGAGAAGCAAGGTCCTACTTCGCAACGTTTCCAAGAATTAGGATTTCGAATATTTTTTTGACTTACTGAGAAAAAAGGACATTTAAAAAAAACATTTTTTTTCCGGAAATCGTTAGTTCCTCGATTCAATCGTATACTAAATATAAGGCTAAAAGCGTCGTGGTGTTTTTTTTCTCCGACCAGCCGTTTGTCGTAATAAAAATGATGTCGAAGGGATCCTTATAGAACATAAAATGCAAGAGTGAGCGAAGCGAGCTCGGAATTATGGGCACCCCAAATCGGACAGGTTAGGTTCGAAGGGGATGGCGGGGTCTAGTGAGCGAGCGAAAAAAGACCCTGCCATCGCCATCATGATTATTTTATTTTTTATTTTTTTATTCAGTTGTAGGAGCCCCGCTAAACGGGGCTCCGTCGACTAGTCCTACGTGCATCGTAGGGCCATGCTTCTCAGAACCTGGTTTTTATAGTCAAAGTTAACCCGATGCAGCAATAAAATTGGTAATTTCCGAAATATTTTTTTTATATAAAAAATTGGTATATATTGACGGCCACAATATTTTTTTTCTTTGCTGGTCATAGTCCTCCTAAGCGTATACTACAACTCCTACAACTCCGCCCCTACGATCGCGATGACCCACTAACCGGGGTGATGTGTCGCGCTCTGATTCACGTTCAGTGTCACGTGGATTTATTTTGATGCAAAATATTTCTCATAAATATTAATTAATCTTAAAACGTTTATAAAATAAAGTAGATTTTTGATATTTCAAACTCAGAACCATAATACAAAACAAAATTCACATAGTATTTTTCTTACTGTCAAATAACCTATTAAAATAGAACTCGGTTTTTTGCATATTTTTTTATTAATTATTTATATATGTAGTGACTAATTAAAAAAAACACCATGTGTGTATGATTATTACGGAGCGTGTACAAGTGTCACAATGTTGCAGAGCGGTCCGCACCGCCACCCGCGCCCGCGCCGCCGCCGCCGCCGCCCCCACCGCCCGCGCCCCCCGCGCCTGTGGCCATGCCTCCGCCACCCCGCACCACCGACACCATGAAATGTGAGTACTGCACAACTGTACTTGTCACTACTAAACACACGTTTAACTCTATCAACTCAAAGCATTTATTTAAATTAAACCAATAACAGGCACTTTTGAATTGTCAAGGAGTCGGTCAGTCAGAAAGATGAAGCTAGTTGCCCATTCCAAAGCGTAGTCGGTTCCTATGGAGAAGAACGGGCAAGAAACTCCATGGACTCTCTTTTAGATCAAAATATTGGTTACAACATTCATATTGAAATGTTACTACTTACTATGTTACTCACTGAGACTCTTTGAATGCTTTCAATATGTTGCTGACGACAAACCAACTGACGTAAATATGTTCGCAGCGAACAAGTCGTTGATGAGCGGGAGCGGTGACCTACACGACGAGCTGAAGATGGTACTGCCAGCCATCCAGGCGCGCAAGAAGATGCTCGACATCAAGAAGACACCCGACATTTTCATTGACCAGGTACCTACACCCAAATCGCTATTATTAGCTCTATGAGACTTCAATGGTGATTCGTAGAAGAAAAGTTCACAAATCCCCATCGTTGGGGATTTGTGAACGAATGTGTTACGAACGATGTACACACACATTATAATAATCAATTTTGAACACTGATGCATATTGTTTCGTTTTGGACCGTTGTGTTTTGGGCCGCAGCTAATAAAATCATATTTCTTCTAAAAAAAAATACTACTAGCTACTTTGTTAGTATCCAAAGTATTGATTTGAAGTTTACTCTTAGAGGAGACTGAGCGAATTTGTACCAGAATTGGTCTACGGACCAGTAGCGACACGGTTTTGTTATTTGTGTAGGGATACTTTATCTAAACCCTTGTGCAAAGGTGCATAAAAATCTATTCGAGAAATATATATTATACAACAGGGCAGTCAGTCAGGTAACTTACAGGATGTTCAAGGGCACGTACCTTAACCGTTATAACTACAGGAAAATGTTCTTAGGACACCGACCTTAACTTTTTGAGTAATTCCTAAAGTACATTCACAGATTTTGTAAAAATGGTACAGTCAGCTAGAAAAATGACAATTTTTACGTTTTATTTTGATGGTGCCAATCGATGCAATTTCGTAAAAGAATTAAAAGACTCTTCTAGACTAACTGAAGTTTAAGTACTAGTAAAGTCACAAATAAGAAAAACGTTCCCCATTATGTGCATTTCGAAAGAAATTATCATGCATAGAGATTCCAAAAATAGTTTGAATAGACAATTTTTATAGTGTAAAGATACTGATCGCTATAACACCATATACGCAATCTAAAACCCCTAGATTCGTCAATACTTTAAAAAAAAGTTGCTTGAAAAATAATAGATTTTTGTTTTGAAATTTACAATAAAGTTCTCTCTCAGGTTTGTTTTTTCATAGTTATGTAACAGCATAGATACGTTCTCAAAAATCGTGGATTATTTGATGGATCACTATAAGTCGTTTTTAACCATAAACAAATCAAGCAATCACTCACATATACACACCTACCATCACCCATACATATCTACACTCACACATACACAGCTACACACACACACACACACACACACACACACACACACACACACACACACACACACACCCGGCACACAAATAGATACTCCCTTTACCGCGTTATTAATTCATTTAAACTCCTTTTACTTTCATCCCCTGTTTCTTATCCTCGAAATGAATTGTATTAGTCTAGTTTATTTTTTATAAAAGTGCACATTACTAACTTGTAAGTAATTATTATAACATCCATAATGGACGGATGGATGATCCCTGTAACACAGGTTTTCCTAGCATGGCGGTCATTGATCATTTATTTTGTACTAGGCTATTTGCACGCTTAAATTAAGGGGTTTATTCATAAATGTTGCTTAAAGTTAAGTAATGATTAGCGACTGTTTAACCATACATTTTTGACGTTTAAACGTCATGTAACTTTAAGCAACGTTTATGAATAAACCCCTATGTGACTACCTGTATCTGTGTACTTTCTTATGTCAAACTTTTCTTTTTTGGAATGTTTTTTGCTATTTGTGATATTTCTAGCTCTCTAAACTAAGATGGTCCCATTGAACTTTTTGATTCTTAAGAGAAACAGGATCAATCAGCATCAAAAAAGAGTTTTTTGTAAATTGCCCATTTTCTTGTTGACTGTACTTTTTTCTCAATATTTGTAAATACAGATCAATATGCTTTTTAAAGTTAAGGACAATCTCGTACGAATGTTTTCCTGTAGCTACAACGGCTAAGGGACCTGTTCTTACGACCCGGCCAAATAGGGAACATTACGCAAAACTCTGCCTAGGGGGCGACACTAGCACAAACCATAAACAAACCACCATGATGCATCATGTCATATTTATTAGTAACAAAAAATTAGTGAAAACGTGTTAAATTATAATAGTTTTATTATTAGGTATTCATTTATTAAAAAACCTGTACTGTGATAGTATGGCATCCTACGGACATTTAAAAGTGGATGATCTATAAAAACTGCTTCGAGAACGTGGTGCGATAAAAGGGAAGGTTATTCTATATTTTCGAAAATCTTACCAGAAAACTTTCCGACTTCAATGAAATCCTCGGTTTTATAATGTGCTGAACATATCTTTAGAGTGTAATTTTACTATAAAGTCTTTTTACAACGTGTTGCCGCTTCCCATAGTTTTCGTAAATATTCTCTTCCCTATTTTAAACTGAAATTATTATATTTTAGTAATTTTAATCCAGAGCTTTGAAGGACTTGTCAAAATACTGTTTACTGTTTGTACTAGTGCTGAACTCTGGCGGCAGAACATTGCAGTAATACTATCTGTTTCCACCCTGTATATTATAAAAGTGTATTTTTTCTTAAAATTACCGGTCACATGTTGAAGCAACTTTGCACAAGGATAGAAATAAGGCGTCCTCACAGAAATATCACAACCATATCCCTGTTGGTCCACAGGCCACTTTCTCCTATTCTCCTTTAAAAAATCTTAAATTTGGATTAGGACTAAATTAGGAACATGTAGTGTATTAGTAAAAGATCTAGAAATCTTGATCTTGAAATGACTTAACTAATCATTAGTACTTCAAAATCGCGGCAACCCACCTCAGAACGACGACTGACTTCAGATACATCGTATTGTCAATGGTTATCTTAAACTTGCAGAAGTCGAACCCGGACGAGGTGGCAGAGTGGCTGGAGGCCAAGGGCTTCAGCGCGGCGACGCAGCGCGCACTCCGCATGCCTGGCCACCAACTGTTCGGTCTGACGCGCACGCAGCTGGAGAAGGCGTTGGGTGCGGACGAGGGCAAGCGCCTCTACAGCCAGATCCTGGTGCAGAGGAACGTCTCGGGGGTGAGTCGCCGGCTCTACGGTGAGACACACACCAGGCACCACACTCGCTCAGCATCTGCACATACCGGGACGACCACACGCCACGCCAGAAAGTACTCCCCGCTACTCACAATATAATATACTTACCAAACTTTACTAGATAATAAAAAAAATTGCGCTTGCTGCACCGTACACGTGATCTATGTGAAACTCCTTAAAAAATAAAGAATAAGGGAAATTTATTATGAGAGACAATAAATCTCTCTTACTCATTAAGAATGAGAGACGCGATAGAGCGGAATAAAGGCTCCAAGGTCTTTGCAAGAGGCCTGTCCATTAGGCAGAGCCAGCTTGCGAAACTAAAGACCGATGATGGCAGTATCGTATCCGCCAAACCGAGCGAATCTGTTGAGAGAGATTGAGAGGTCCTATGGACAGTTATACACATCAACAAATAACCCCGTTACGAATCTGGCAAACGACCCAAGAGCTAGATTGACCTGACACTATACCGAAGACATCCCGAACGTCAGCTTGTACGAGATTAGGATGGCTCTGAAGCAGCTTAATAAAAACAAGGCGCCGGCGCCGGGTGATGAAAGACTTACGGCTGAACTCCTAAAAGCCGGCGGAAAACACGTTTTTAAGGCGCTCCAGAATCTATTTGATTCCGTCATACACAAGGGTAAAACGCCATAGACATGGAATAGAGGTGAGGTGATAATTTATTTAAAGAAGGGTGTCAATTCCCTTCTTAAGAATTATAGACCCATCTCACTTCTGAGCCATGTCTACAAGCTGTTTTCAAGAGTCATCACGAACCGTTTCGCGCGCAGAATTTACGACTTCGAGCCTCCGGAATAGTCTAGATTTGGTAAAGGCTTTAGCACCGTAGACCACATGCATACGCTGTAGCGGACTATTTAGTAGACCGAAGAGTATAACCTGCCTCTTTGCTTAGCGGTTGTGAACTATGAGAAAGCCCTCGATTCGATCGATGCAGGGGCTGTACTGCAGTCTCTTCAACGGTGCCACATCGACTGTCGGTACATCGAGGTGCTAAACTGCCTGTACGAAAAGGCTACTATGTCAGTCCGACTCCAGGATCAAACCTCGAAACCTATCCTTCTCCAGCAAAGTGTGAGACAGGGAGACGTTATCTTTCTGAAACTGTTCACCACTGCACTGGAGAATGTCTTCAACGTTTTGGCCTGGACAGGACTAGGCATCAACATCAATGGCGAGTATCACTCTCCTTCGGTTTGCCGAGAGTATAGTAGTCATTACTGAGACTATGGAGGACCTCAGTACAATGCTCGATGACCTCAGTAGAGCTTCCGAAAGAGTGGGTCTGAAAATGAACATGGACAAGACAAAGGTCATGTCAAATGCCCATGTAACATCCATGCAGATCGGAGACACTACACTCAAAGTTGTGTACGATTATGCTTACCTATGACAAACTGTCCAGTTAAGTAGGTGAAACTTCGAGAAAGATGTCAACCGTCGAATCCGACTCGGCTGGGCAGCGTTCGGGAAGCTACGCAATATCTTGTAGTCCCACATACCGCAGTCTCTCCAGACGAAAGTCTGTAATCAGTGCGTGTTGCCTGTGATGAGCTATAGCACTGAAACGGGGTCGCTTACAATGGGCCTTGTTAGAAGGTGGAAAGTCGCCCAAAGGGCAATGGAGGGCTATGCTTGGAAAACCAAGGTATCCGTCATAGCCCGAAGAATTGCTAAACTAAGTGGCAGTGCGCAGGGCACATTACTCGCAGAACAGATTGCCGATGGGGCCAAAAGGTTATAGAGTGGCGACCGCGTACCTGAAGACGCAGCGTTGGAAGGCCTCCCACAAGGTGGACCAATGACCTGGAAAGGGCTACGGGAATCAGCGGGAATGGCGGGGCTTGGGGGAGGCCTATGTCCAGCAGTGCACGTTTTTCGGCTGAAATAATGAGTGTGAGAGACAGAGAGAGTTATTATATCTTTCTTCTATCTCAAGTAACGAAATGTGCCTAAATGTGACCCGTCCTTGAATTTTTATTCTAAATTCTCGTCCAATTATCAAATCACCGCGTATGAAGTTTCACATCAATAAGTATAAACTAACTCTCTCTTACTTATTACCTGTGCTCAGCGCAATATAATCTCTTTATTATAAGCTTACCTCCTACGTTTACAGAGTATAGTAACTTTAATAGGTTAAGCCTCATAAAGATCCAACAAATAACGGTCGACAGGTTTGGACAAATCATATCATAGGAGACGATCTGACGAAGGCGTTCAATTCGGTCGACGCCAATACACTAATCTTGAAACAGACTAATAATGTCATAACGTGCTCGATCGTTTATTGGTAAAAATCTAACACAGCAGAAACAATTATGTGTAAATAATAATCAACAACCTCACTGATATCGATTGAATTATGGAAGTGCCTCATGGTTATATCTTAGGCCCTTTTCTTTCCTTGGCTTAAAAAATATGAATGATACTGCTGCTTTTCATTTAATTATAGACCGTACTCATAAGACAAAGTGAGTTCTATTTTTTTCGTTTTTTATTGTGCTTCTGCGAGGCTTTATTCATCTTGCACATCGTGTGGTCACATCATATACTTTATCAATGGTTGTTTCAATAATGTTTTGCGACGTATGTTACAGTACAAGACGACGTCAGCGTCGGAGCTGCAGAGTATTCTTCGCAAGGCGCGCGAGAAGGTGGAGGTGTCGTGAGCGCACGCATGGCGCTCCTGTGGGCGCGCACGCCGCACGCGTGCAATCACGACGATGACGACGATTCCTCCACCTGCTGACACACAATGTACACCATAGCCCATTTGCTATGGGCACATCGTGGATCCGTCCGACTCCCTTCTACTACTCTCTAGCACATAGCGTTTGAACAGGAATATTTTAAAGTTAACATTATACTACTTAGCAATATTTAATTATAAGAAACGTGCAATATTCCTATACAATACATTGGTGCCGATTCTCTTGTACACCGAACTAAACTAAACTATCACTAAAATTTCTTATTTGTGGTTAAGAGAATCTTAAAAGCTATTCTGCAAACAAGATTCTCCAAACTTAAAAACAATTTAGACAACTAAAATCGAGTTCGAAAATCGCTAAGTTGTGTGGACCATATGGTTTATCGGAGAGTAAAATAAATAGCGAATGAACGTGAACGAAATGATCCGAACTGCAAAAAAAAACTGTGTAAAATCAAATAATTATCTTTAATTGTTTATCAATAATTATTTAAATGAAATACAGGCAGCATAATGACGGCATAAAACTATATTAATATTTATATTTTAATAAATTAAGATACAATAACCTGTATTCGGTAACGTATTCGTAATGTAACTTCGGCGATATATTTTCGGTTTTCAATAAGAAAAAAACCTTTAATTTTATTAAACTCAACAAACTACAGCAAAATTGATTCAGGTAGCATGATTATCTTGCTATTTATTTCAGCGTAACAAAGCTAATCCTAACTTAATATTATAAATGCGAAAGTAAGTTTGTTTGTTTGTTTGTTACCTTTTCACGCCCTAAACTACTGACCCGATCATCATGAAATTTTGCATATACATTTTCAGGGGTACAGAAAAACACATAGGGTACCTTTCATCCAGAAAAAAGTACTGTTCCCGAGGGAAAGAACAATAACTGTCGACGGTCACGATTGCTTTAGGACGCTAGATGGCGCTACGTGTCTTTCGAATCATGTGTTAAGAGTATTTAAAAAAAAAAATAAGTAATACATTTTGAGTGAACTCCAACACCCTTTCACCGAACACCATGCAAGTTGGCACATAGGTACTATGCGAGTTGGCACATAGGCGTATTTTGAATGGAGAAGGATTTACAGGACTTTTTTAACCTACACGCGGGCGAAGCCGCGGCCACAAGCTAGTTTACTAATAAAAATGTGATCTCGAGAAAAGATAATCCGGTTTTTAGTTCAGTAAGTTGAAAGTCTCCGGTATTCTCGTCGCTGTAAGAAAGCCGTATCAAGGACAGCTTGAATTTGTCTGAGTCTGTCCGATTGTTATGGCGTGAATCGACAACAGCTGCAATCACATAAGCTTCCATAATGATTTTCAGACTCACAAGCATCCAAAGTTTCAAGAACTAGTAGAGAAATGTGCTTTGTAAATTTTAGTTCATGACAACTAATTTTATTCCACACCTTTTAAATCGCGCTTAAAAAATTGTCTGTTTTTTTTGACAGTAAAGGGGAACGTGACAGGAATAAACTAAATTTTGGTGATTTTTAATCTAGTATAAAGAATTTTGTGACAAGAAAATCGGCACCATTAAGAGAGATTTTGATTGACTATAAATCCTTTTAATGTAAGAGGTGTGAATGTTTTCATACATTTGATATAAACGACATTTTGTTATTATTCTGCATAATTTTAATACTTTGTAATAATTATTTATAATGATCATTAAATATAATTTATTTTGTTTATTACTGTTCTCTGCTCTATTTGGAATTGCCACATCCTTTAATCCCGTTCTCTTTACCGTACGTGTAGGTATGAGATCCGCCTTCCTACACTTTCATGAAGTGTCTCCTGACCCTTGTGCATCGAGGGCCTATAGATAGATGACGTAACAAGTACGCGATGGCAGGACTTGTAAGTTGTAACGTCACCAAGCTGCTACTAGCGCTACGAGGTTCTTTTGGCACGTAGCAAAAAGTGAAACTAACGCCGCCATGTTGTTTTCAATACATTACACAAAACAATTTATTTTACAAGTATATCTGGTTGTACGAGAGATATCTTTCGGAACCCCATACGATACGAACGACATTGACCCAGTTTTCTATGAAAACTTCAATTGTGCGATTTAGGAATGAGTTCATTGGTTTTGTGGCCACTAGAAGTCGCTGTTTAATTTTGGTAGGTACATTTAATTAGGGAAGATGACACCAATTTATCGAAATAAAAAACTGGGAATAGAAGTAGGAATTAAATAAAAAACATTACCATTTATAAAAAATATTACATTTTATTCTAAAAATAAAAATCTACAAACAATAACATATTCTTAACTCCTTAAGTATATCTATAGTATTCCTAAATATATTTTAAAAAACAGTGTTTCTTTAACAAAGTACCGAAATAGAATAATTTATTGTAAATTGTAAACGCGATGAACTGGTTCCGCTGCACTTAATTCATGTTATAGCGTACCTACTATATTATAGAATGCATTATGTTGAGAATCATTCGTGTCGCGACTGGGGGCACAGCGCGCAGCTCGGACCGGTTATTGCACGAACTCAGTAAATGTTAATTTGAGATATTAAGTTCATTCTTACTTACTAACATACATTAGCCAGCTACTCTTAGGATCAGCTTAACGCACCGGAATGCACGCTCGTTAACATTTAAAAACCTATCGAGAAATAGTTCTTAATAAATATATTTAATTACAAAAGTGTAAAGTTTAGATGTAAAGCTGTAAACTGTAGGATATGCATCTTGTTGTATTATGTGATTATTAATAAATTCAGTGCACGAGTGAGTATGGCACGATAAGTTCACACTAATAGCGACCAGAGGCGACATTACAATAATAGAATAGATAAACAACTATCTATTCTTGAATACAGGATGAGTTTTAGTTCTCTTTCACTTGGAGCTCATGACTCCTATGACAACTTTTATTTACATTCCGTAAGTAGGTACCCACTTATTTTATTTTCGCCCTGCAATCCCATCTCAAAAACTCATCCCTGTATAATGACGTATTATGAAACTCGGATCAATTAATAAAAAAATTATATAACACTGATACTATTTAGAGGTGTAGCCAGGTAAACATTATAAGAAAGCTTAGGCTTCTCCAACATCCATATTTAACAAAATTGTTAGTTACTGGCAAGTTATGGACAGGCCTCTGGTGCCCTACAAATCTTACATATAATATCTTTCAGTCATTGTTACAGCTAACAGACGTACCTGTATGCACTCGCGACACAACGCGGTTCACTTACTAAACTACATCCTAACCAAACTATGATTTGTCAAACAAATGCGCATCTACACAACGATCTCGACCAGCGAGCGTTACACTCACACTCACTCATTGAGCATTCCACTCACACAACTGACACCCACGGAGCGTCGGCATCGCATGCAGCACGATATAATATCACGCTACACGCGAGCACTCGCCACCAACACAACACACACACACACCTCGCCTCGTGCTCAACACACACTCACACCCACACACAACTCTAATCTCTAAAATGAGCGTAACAACATCACATATCGGTTATCAATATCATTGGGCGTGACGTCACTGAGGGCAGGACGGCTTGAGTGAGTATAGTGGCCCTACTGCCATTTGTAATAATAAAAAGTTGTAGAAGACTGAGGTGCTTGTAACGACCAGGTGACGAGGAACTCATCAAGTCATCGTTCACCCATACATACCTACTTAAAATCAGCAACAATGTACAGTCAGGAAAATTGTATAACAGACTGATACCAGCCATTGCATATGACTATCAGAATTTTGTTATAGTTGTGATTTGAAATTGAATATACGAACAATTTAAGTTGTAAGTCAATTTGCTAAGGAATCTTTTCCCTGACTTTACACATGATTGACAGGAGTTCGTTTTTCTGGGTTATGGACATATGAGTGAGTCTATTATGGCATTGTTTGAAGTGATCTTCCCTACGTATTAGCGCCACTGCATCAACTGCATGTCCCGGTGTACGCCGCACGCCTAGCACGAGTCGCGCGCGGCGAGGCGCGCGGCGATGGCGGCCGTCAGTGCCGAGCCCTTGCCGCTGCCGTCCTCTGCACCCAGGAGCGAGAACTGCAACAAACACAGCTATATTTTATTTATTTGAAACCACAAACAATTACATAATAGATAATACGAACAATAAAACTTAAGTTTACAATTACCTGTGTATTCACAGCATACCTACAGGAAAAATATAATAACACGCTGCGACGAGAATTTAAAAGTTACAGAGAAATAATACAGTTTTATAGCAATTATAACCATAGATAAGCCGTCCTCGTTTTCACAACCACCGTGGCCCACTTGGCCACGGCTTTGTCTAGCAAGGTAATTCAATTTTTATTTATAAAAATGGAGCTTCGGAGGCAGCAGAACTGATAGATAGGTAGTTGTAAAAAGACGAGGTTCCAAAAAAGCCTCCACGAGTGGCAAGACTTATACGTACAGTCAAGGAACTTTATTATTGAGCATGGGGACACTACGTCACTTTGCCGTGTTAAAGAAATTGCTTAAGACTGACAAAAAACTTCGAAG
Source organism: Dryobotodes eremita (assembly GCA_917490735.1). Lineage (NCBI taxonomy): Eukaryota > Metazoa > Arthropoda > Insecta > Lepidoptera > Noctuidae > Dryobotodes > Dryobotodes eremita. The sequence goes on from OU823266.1 coordinate 341,041, forward strand.
TTACAAACTCAGTTACAAATAATTTAAGTAGATAGTCAACTTATCAATGAAAACCCCTTCCCTGACTAAATATGTGGCACCCTCGACCCTGGGCACTTAGTCTCGCCACCACCTTGCAAAATGACTTAATTTATGCACATACAGGGTGTAAAAGGCACCATCACACATTACTACACAATCTGTAGATAATTCTAAGATCAATTAAAATTAAATAAAAAATATTGCTGGGAAACGACTTATAACATTGGAGACAATAATCGCTGTTTACGGCAGCGCGTAATTGCGCAGAATATGCAGAACATTGCGCTCATGGGTTATTATAATAATGGTTTATAAACGGTACAGGAGTTGTGGGCTGATGGGGCTATTTAAAGTTAAGTTATAATTATGACATTTAAAATTTATTTCGGAAGAAAAGTAAAAAATTGTTGAAAATTTGACCTTGATTATGTCCATAACCAGAAGGTACCCAGGTATGGGCCAGTACAAAAAAATTATCACAATGATAGTACGTGGGACGTCGGTACAAGGAACTCTTGTCTCAAACGTCTTTTTACACCCGTTATAGTTAGTGTGTGACTGACCGGGTGCTGCGGCGCCAGCAGCTCGATGTACTTGTGCATGAGGCCGGCGATGCGCGGGTGGTGCTTGAACACCGAGCCGTCCACCGCCACGCCCACGTGCGGCCGGTCCATGCGCTGCAGCAGCGTGGAGATGCCTGCCACACACGAAACAAATCAAATAAAACGTAACCTAACCATAACTTTAAGCCTAGCGCACATTACAGCCGCAACGTGCCCCAGCGCAATGCATTTTCATACAAAAAGCGCTGTGCATCCCGCCTGTAGTGTGCTTTGGTTCAACGAAAATAGACGAAAATTATAAAGGAAGATTATTGCAATGCGTTGCGTTGCGGCGCGGCCCGCCCGTAGCACGAGCCCTTTTATGTAGTCCAGTCGGTGTACCGAGATAATTATGTCACCAAGTAATGTGCTAGTGGGGCGGGTGGATACTTCTCTCTGTCAATAGATCGTACATTGCCCTGACGTTTATTATGCCAATGACACAAGCAAGTTTCAGAAAGAAACACTCAAAAGTTAAACAAAAACAAAGAGTTTTGTCTGCATGTATATAAATAGCCGGGTCCACACCACACCGTATTAAATGTGTATTAGTGTGTGCGAGTATGTGTGGTATATACTCACAGACAGACACGAGTTGCGCGGCCCTGTTGGAGATGACGTGCGCGACGTGCTGCGCGACCTGCGCGTCCTGCGCGGAGATGCTGGCGCCCGCGCACACCTCGCGCAGTGCCGCCACCGTGCGGGACACCTCGCCCGCAACGTTGTCCCTGAAACGTACCATATTTCGTTTGATTCAAACATGCTTAACAAGCATGTTATGAGAAACAGATCACTGCAAACAGCTTAGACTTTAAAAGTGTTCTGCACAACTTTAATTCATAGCTCTTCGTGACTATTTGAGGGACTGGCCGCCACAAGGTCGACCGATGACCTAATGAAGGTACCGGGTACCGTTAAATGTGAGAAGCATAAGACCGGTCTTTGTAGCTGTGGCGATGATTGCCTGTCTACATCCAGCGGTCTTTCGGCTGAATGATGATCCATCTACTCTCAAAGTCAAGTGTAATGTAAAACCTCACTAATGCAAAAATGTTTTTTTGGTATTGCCCCACGCATATAAATTTTATTAATTAATACAATTAAATAATAATAAATAAATATATATTAGGGAAGACAAATATCATTTTGAGGAGCAACTGTTATAACAAATCTTTTATCAATTTTAAAGGTCCCTAAATAATATATTAATTTAAAAAAGTTATTAAGTTCACAACAATTGACGACTTCCTTACTGATGAATGACTGTTTGACATGCTATTATTCCATTTGACATTAAAAAAAAAATTATATATCAAACTCAAATTCAAAGCATTTATTTCTAATAAACCAATAACAAGCACTTTTGAATTGTCAAGAGCTAGTTGTCCATTCCAAAGCTTAGTAGGTACCTATGGAGAAGAACGGGTAAGAAACTCCATGGACACTCTTTTAAATCAACATATTGTTACAAAAAATATTGGTTACATCATTCATGTTAAAATTATACATGTGAGAACCATGTAGAAAGACGCGCACGTTAAAAGCGTCCGTAATAAAAGCACCAAAAAAAGTAAACAATTCAGTAATTGAAATAAGCCGTGGCAGCTTAGAGATGACCATTCCCTACTGACGGCGCCCGTTCACGAACATGACGTATGGATCAGCACCATTCAGCTCAACCATTTTGAGGGGAACTTAATGATCCAACACACACGCCACCACCAGCGAGACATTTGAGTGAGCATGACATACTCTCATCCGCCAGGGCATATTCAAGTCAATGAAAAACGTACCCAGTAAATGATAGCTTTACAGTAGTGTGTGTGTAGGGTAGTGTAAATGCAATATTTTTTTTGTTTACCATGTTATTGCTTTTGTTCCTGGCACCACCTCTTGTTTACTTACTAATTTATTGACATTTTTATAGTAAGTCAAACGATTTGTCATTAATTTGTATTTCATTGGTATTATTATAATTTCCTAATTGTTTTTTCAAATTATAATATCTTTTAAAATTGTATTTAAATATGATTTGCATGCGTCAATATAATGTGACGGTAGAAGATGGAGGATTTTATTATAAAAAACATAATATGTATGCACCAACAACCCATGTTTGCAAAGTATTAAATGATTTTTTTGCTTTGATGAGCACAAGAAAAGGGCACTTACTCTTCGAAGAGGGAGAGATGCGCAGTCTGCAGCGAATCATGCGCGGGCGCAGCGGGGAACAGGCCGGCGCGGGCGAGTCCACTTAGTGCTGACGTCAGCAGCGAGCCCAGGTACTTGCCGCCGATGTACTTCTCGAACCTAGGACAGGACAAGATTTACGCACCTTGGAATCATGCGTTTGACTACTTAACAAATAAGTTTAGTGGAAGGTGGACACCTTGCTGCACATTGTTCTTATTTCAAAAATCATTTGTTCAAATTGGACTGAGAATCAGCGATTAGTTATGGAATCAGCCATTACTTGTTGGGAACCCATGACAGTAAAATATAACGTAAAAACCCTTCACGTTTTAACAATTGTTGTGACGTTTATGTCGCTCTACCCGTAAAAATGCGTAATAGAGCTAGTGGAACCAATTTATTTGTTTTTTGCGGGCGGGAGGGCGGTGCTGCATTCTGCATCCTGCCTGAGCGGCGGGGTAATTGCGTAACACACTAACAGTAGGAATAACTTTTCGAATATATGAAACAATGGATTGGCGTCAAAATGATTCAGATTGTGACAGATGGTGTGTTGCGCAATTAGGGTGTTGGGTCAAGTTATTGCGTAACTATAACTAAATCTATATCTATATAAAAGAAGAAACTGACTAAATGACTGACATATCAACGCACAGCCGACACAACGGGGACTAGGAACGTGACATTTTGCACACGGTTTTCTTTAATAATGTAACCTTCCTTCACTAAGAAGGGGTTTTTGGAAATTGAAGCTTAAAACGCCTATGCATTTCACAACTTTCCTCGACAAATCCTTTACCGTCGGCCGGGCGTTTGTGGAATGCATTGCCGGTTGAAATAAAACGCGCGCAGTCGGTACTTGTGTTGAATGCCTCGCGGCGGAACATCACTTGTTGTGATAATTACAGTTACGAGAACAAGCGTAACGTAATTATCTAGTCTTCATTTATTTTCGTTGCATATATGTTTAGTATGTATGTATGTATATATCTATTATTTAGGATATGTATATATCTGTGTATCTATTTTAGTGTTTTGTATAGGTACTTATTATTTGCACCAACGGCAGCCCATTTTATGTCCAGGCAAATCACTGTCCATTCCAAAGTTGCCTGAAAGAGATCGCAGAAAGCGATAAGGCCGCCCATTGTACATTTTGTAGTGTTTGATTTATTTTTTGTGGTGTACATAAAAGAATGTATACCTAAATAAATAAATAAATAAATGATTTTGTTTGTATGAAAAATCCTATTCCTTTAGTTAATAAAGTTGAAACTTGCCACGTATATACGTAAAGTGTGTAATTATTGTTTTTCTAAACTTCCGGGGGTATCGAAGTTTGTATGGAAGAATTTTAACGCGCGGTCCGATTAACCCGAAACTCAGTATTTATACTTAAGACTAAAAATAAAGAATAACGTGTATCAGGGTTTTTCGAAGACTACCCCTAACGGGGTAAAAAGGGGTAGTCAATTTGACAGGGGAGGATTTTACTGCGTGGTTTGATTAACTCGAAAATTGGTATAAATAATCTTAGAGTCAGGTTATGGAAACATCCCAAACGATTTTTCAAAATTCTACCCCTGTTGAGTTGAAAAGAGGGGATACAGTTTATATGAAAAATCTTTTCATTTTGTTAATAAACTTGAAACATGGCAATATTTTGCTTTGTAAATAATAAAGATTACCATTTTACGTTTTTTTAAACAACCCGTCACAGAGTATTTAGAGGGTGTCAAAGTTACTAAGCAAAAATTAAAACGCGAGTCACGGTACTAATAAAAAAACAAAAAATTAAAATATGCGTGTTACATGGTTTTTCAAAAATCTCCTAATCTGATAGAAAAGGGTAATAAAGTTAAGGGGTGGGATTTACTACTTGCTTCAATTAACTCGAAAATGGGTTTATTCAATGTTTAAATATGACTTAAACATTATTTACAGTGGAAAGGAGGAAGTCGAGTCAGCTGTTGTCCCCGAAAGTGGCCCACTCTACGTCCACGCACACGTCGCGCATGCGCTCAGTGAGTACTCACGTGAAGGACGTGGCGAGCAGCGAGCCGGCGTCCACCTCGCGGTCGAACTCCGTCTTGAGGAAGTCGAGGCAGCCGTTGTCCCCGAAGGCACCCCACTCCACGTCCACGCACACGTCGTGTACGCGTTCGTGCGCCGCCTCCCAGTGCGTAACGCGCGCCGCGCGCTCCATGTAGCAGCCGTTCGAGCCCGTGCCCAGGATCACGCCGATCTGCAATCGGGACATAGGCTCACAATCAACACATAACGTAACATCACGCCTGCATTCATTGTTAAGTAGAGGTGTACAGACACACATCCACATTTCGCCTATTGCTATTTCAATTTCAAAGAAATAGCAATAGGTGAAATGTAGATGTATGTCTATTGCTAAATTAATAAGACACACATCCGGATTCCTCCTCCAGTTACAACCAAATTCCAGATCGAAAAACTCGATAATGCTTTGCCCAGTCTGTGTATCAAACCATGAAACAATCTGGCTACCAAACTATGAAACCCACGCTCAGCAGCCAGTCAGTCGTGGTTGCGATAAGTACACCAATGAGGCAGTCTGCCATCCGGGGGTTTAAAGTGGTACTCCTTTCCAGCGAAGTAAGCGAATAGCGTTGCGCCTTATTCTGACAGAAATAGTTGAGTAGATGTAGACTGCATTTGGTCAATATACAGTGCGCAGTAAAACTATAGAGCTACAGTGCTACGTGGATCTAACATGGCAAAATAAAGACCTGCAGTCCTTTCACTGTTAGTCGACCTCTGATTTTGAATCTCTATCAAAATCACAGTGGTCTTTATTCTCGCCACAATAAGGTTACTGTTGCGTCGCTACTATCGGGGGTAAAATATCTGTGAAAGGGCTGTAACTTGTATGTGCTTGTAATGTACTGGATTTGTCAGGTTTAGACATATTAGTGTCCACGTACCCCAACATTCTCGTGCATGTGCGCGCCGGCCACGAGCGTGCCGGTGGTGTCGTTGAGCAGCACGCGCACGGTGACGCGCAGGCGGCGCGCGCGCAGGCAACGCTCCAGCAGCGCCGCCACGTCCACGCCCTCCAGCCCCGAGCAATTGAAGCTCTTGGTCCACGTGATGAGCTCGCCCGACGAGATCGAGTGTTGCTTCATTGGGAACGAGAATGTGAAGCCTGCGGACGAGATTGTCATCGCGTTAAAGCTTGCCGGAATGATGTATGAATCCAAATTGAAGTAAGTACCTAAGTAGTAAGAGTATCCCTTTCTTTTCGTTCTACGCTACGTCGAATTCTTTGTTTTAGAATATTTATTTTAAGAATGATCACTTCCATTTTTTTTTATATCAATTTGGATATTCGATATGGCATAGGACAGGCAGAAATATTAGGCAACGTGGGGTGGTTACATGATGTTTTCTACTCACAGCTGTGCAACTTTTTTATACTTAGGGCTTGGATCAGGTAAAGTTACTTTTAATTTGATATTAATTTCCATTCGTTTACATAATTATGATGTAAATGATTCAGTTCAAATTCGGATCTCGACATAGCAACATCTCATTATCATTACTTAAGTTTGTGAACCCAATACACGTATCAAGTACATAGTTTTATTTCATCATCGGTATCAATCAATAAAAGACGTACCTACGGTGACAAACAGTAGAGAACTTTCTTATCACTAAGAAACAAAAATGTACCTAGAGAGAACTCCTGCTCCTCCATGCCCAGCTCCTGCAAGAAATCCTGCACACAGTCCGCCAGGAAGTTGAACAGCTCGTCGCCAGTGCCCAGCCGCAACGCGTTGCTGTAACACAAACTCTTTGTTCACTGTCTACATACATTTAGTTTATTTTTTTATTTTTTATTCTTTTCTTTTCTATAGATTTTTTTCTATTTTGTAAATGTCAGAATGTTAGCCCAGCCGTAGGCCTTGCAGACTCATAGATGCTTCGATTTGTTGACCAGTTTCTCTTTTGTTGAGTATCTGGTACTTATTGACAGGCCTACACTGTGCTGCAATAACTATCAGTATTGACAGGCCTACACTGTGCTGCAATAACTATCAGTATTGACAGGCCTACACTGTGCTGCAATAACTATCAGTATTGACAGGCCTACACTGTGTTGTAATATCTATCAATATTCATTATCATCATTCTCCTGCCCATAACCCAGTTTATTTGTGGTCGTCGCAACATGCTTTTTTCGTCTATAATTCTCTGTTAGTCGTGATCTCGGTAGTCAATCCCTTCCTAGCCATATCTATTAACAGTGTAATTTGAAAACGTTGTAAAAGCCAATTCTTTTTAAAAGAGTAACCGTGGAGTTCCTTGCCCGCTCCTCTCTAAAAGAAACGGCCAATGGGAACCGTTCCCCTAGCTTCTTACGTTTCCTAAGTGTTTATGCTGGTTTATGTGTAATAAAATATTGTGATTTGAATTTGAGTGAGACATTTTATCTTCGTCTGTTAATGAAGCTGACTGCCAAATTATTTGTTATATGATAATATTTGGGACCCTATCATAATCATTTGCAAAGCAGATGATGTGCAGAGCAGGTCAAGGTGACAGTACAGTTGCACCGCTAGTTACCTGATATGGTACTGCTTGACGTGCTGGCGCACCAGTTGGCCAGCGCGCAGCTCCAGCAGCAGCACGCGGAAGTTGGTGCCGCCCAGGTCCAGCGCCAGGAACACGCCTTCCTCTGCAACACATTACATTATCACATTAACATAATAGACGCTACTGATGGCGCTCAACTCGTAGCCGAATTCTGCGCCGATTTAGATTGATTTAGATTGCCATATCCACACGCTAAAAATACCAAATCTTATGGATTCATTGTTCAATCGTCAGATAACTCATAACTTAAGAATAAATATAGCGTTTGACCTATTTCTATGTTCATTTAGAGGTCAGCCCGCGGTTGCCGTTCTCCAGCTCCTGGTATACTACTGGAGACGTAGTGGTATGTCCGGAAGACGTAGCGGTACATACCGGTGCCGTTGGGCAGCTCAGGTACATAGGTGTTCTCCATCTGCAGGCTAGAGGGCTGCTCCCTCAGGCCTCGCTCCAGCTCCTGCTCGAACACGTCGGCCACGCGCCGCAACACGTCGCCGCACAGCACCAGGTCGGCGAGGCGAGCTTCCACCTGGAATACACGAGCAATTATCAGTACTGGGTAACAATCCAGCTGGCGACCGACCTGATCGCTAATGGTTACCGCTGACACTACAGACATTACCAGACCGCTGGTGTAGCACCAGCAGAGGCATCGCAGATGCCTGGTGATCTCAGACTATCCCAAAGACAAAAGTCAAATGTCTCTATGACGATATTTATACTGGCACCCATGTTTACACAGAACCAGGAACACAGCGACGCTGCTTGTTACGCTGCGGGTCTATGATGGGGGCTGGCATGGCTTCACATGGATCTAGCTACTACATTATCGTACTGCTCTCTAGTACGGTATGAGTCGTGGTTACAATAATTAAAAAACAATACCACATTGAAACTAGATGAGGAATGTCCCATCGATCATAATTTATAACTAAGTATTGCGTGTTTCAACAAACAACGATACAGAAGTGCTCATCGATCAAATTCGACAGTTGTACAAACTTGTGGCAACGCGCGCGGCGAGCGACACGTGCGGTGCGAGCGATAGAAGCGAAAAATTGAGAAAAGGTTGTAGTTTTGCTTTCCTTTAAATTTGTCCTTTGTTTCCACTAAATACACAGATAGAGGAAACCAGCTGCTACATGATTTTGATCCTGATGCTATCATCTACAGATGTTTGTGAAACGCCGCACAGTCATTGCCGCGGCATTGCGCATGGTTATCAAACATTATCGTACAGACAAGATTACGACATTCAATTAAATTGTACAGCCTTAATGAGTAGGCAGAACTAGTACAAATATGATATACATGTGTGTCGCGCAGTGTCGCGTGGAGTCGTGACACTGATATCGATGTCTGTGACAATGCACTCCACACATGAGACATTAAGTATTTCAGGTCATGCAGATAGTCTTAAGAAGGCCACCTGGCGCGATTAAAAGAGATGGACTTTTAGAACAACCGCTTGGAAAAGAGATGGACTTTTAGAACAACCACTTGGAAAAGTGATGGACTCTTAGAACAACCGCTTGGAAAAGAGATGGACTTTTAGAACAACCACTTGGAAAAGTGATGGACTCTTAGAACAACCGCTTGGAAAAGAGATGGACTCTTAGCACAACCGCTTGGAAAAGCCGAAACGGAAAGAAAGGAAAACGCAGACCCAGGGCCGTATTTAAGCGTGTGGAGGCCCTGGGGCAACCAAAAAGTGTAGGCCCAGGAAATGTGGTGGAACAGACGATAAAAAAAAAAACACCTTTTTCAATCATTTTTAAACAGGGTGGATTTTTAGATAGGCGGATAGATTGCAGTAAGGGCAAGGTACCTTAACCGTTGTACCTACACACCGTGTGTAAAACAGCGAAAAATAATATCAAAGGAAAAGTTGTTTACTAGTGTTTACTCGTCGGAATTTGAAAGACTTTTTTCCGAAGTCTCTATTGCGGGGGCCCCTCTTTTGTGGAGGCCCCGGGGCGGTTGCCCCGGATGCCCTCCCCTAAATCCGGCCCTGCGCAGACCAGCAGAACGTTAGCAGGATGAGACAGAAGAAATGGTTGTTACGTAAATCATGGCTGATGAAAGCAAAGAAACAGAATAAGCTGGAAATTACTTGACGGTTGATATTTTCTGGGTCCTTGATTAATCAATTTATCAGTGGAATGCTGCCAGCCTTTTGGGAACTTGTCCCATTGGCAGCGATGCGGACGAATTTTTTGATGCCCTATGAGCTCTTCCCTTTATTTTTATTATTTACTTGTACACACGGCGACATATCAAGCTATACGTTTCCAGTATAAGCTGATCTCGTATTGTATAGGATTTCCGTACAATGAGTGGTTAGCTTAGACTGGAAATGTATAGCTTCATATGTAGCCGTGTGTACATAGTATAAGTAAATATTTTAGTGTTAACTTGTATATTGTTGTTCTTGTATATTATTGTTGATATGTTACAAGTATCATACTGGTATTCAATCAATTCCTATTTGACCTCCACAACCCAGTTCCTGGGTAACACAATACCCTTAGGCACGACTGGTTGTCAGACTTACGGGCGAGGCAGTTCAGACCATCATAGAAAAAGTGTAAACCGTGTGACACAAAACCTCTTCATCCGAAAGCGTTAGGGTAGTCCGTGAAATTCGATTTTTTCCTTGTTTTTTGGCAATTTGTAGGTCAGTATCAGGTTTTATGTCGTAATCTATTTAGTTAGGATTGTTATGTACTTATAATAAACAGTAATCATTTAAAAAATATATATATATATCAGTGAAGTGTTATACTCAGTCGCACTTATATTTTTTTTTTTTGTAGTTAAGGAATAACATAGGATTTTTTTAGATCGTCTTACTCCCAGCTACCATTAGCATGAACAAACAGCAACAAGAAATCGTCACCATCCCCCGTCCCCTATCCCAATTTAATGTTGCGGTCGGCTCCGCATTTTGACATGACTTATTTCATAACTTTATTTGCCATCTCAGTATTATTTTAAGACTTGGAATTTAGCGCGAAAGGAAAGGAACTCGTAGTCGAAACTAGGAACAAAGGCGTCTACTAGACACCATCCGTGATTCCGTGTCACTTGTCATAGAAGTGAGACGCAACGCACGTGGCGCCACACGGGCTGCGCCCGCGCATCTCTCGTAGATAACCTAAAGGTAATGGACCAAGATAACTACGTGGAGGATGCCAACTAACAAACATGTTACGACACACACGCGGCATAACAGATCAGCCTGTATGGGTACTCTCAGCGGCTACCTAGTCCACTAACAAACATGTTACGACACACACGCGGCATAACAGATCATCCTGTATGGGTACTCTCAGCGGCTACCTAGTCCACTTACAAACATGTTACGACACACACGCGGCATAACAGATCAGCCTGTATGGGTACTCTCAGCGGCTACCTAGTCCACTAACAAACATGTTACGACACACACGCGGCATAACAGATCAGCCTGTATGGGTACTCTCAGCGGCTACCTAGTCCACTAACAAACATGTTACGACACACACGCGGCATAACAGATCATCCTGTATGGGTACTCTCAGCGGCTACCTAGTCCACTAACAAACATGTTACGACACACACGCGGCATAACAGATCAGCCTGTATGGGTACTCTCAGCGGCTACCTAGTCCACTAACAAACATGTTACGACACACACGCGGCATAACAGATCATCCTGTATGGGTACTCTCAGCGGCTACCTAGTCCAGTAACAAACATGTTACGACACACACGCAACACAACAGATCATCTTCAATCATTCGTTACAAAGCACAGTTTATGATAACACCCAAAAAAATTACATCATCTTTTTCAGCCACAACCGACGGTAATTATGATTAGGAATGCAAGAGTAGAACTCCCGCGTGCCAGTCCTATTTGGTTCACGAGAAAAAAAAACAAAAGCTAACTTCTTTTTACCCGTAGATCAGAAAAATTATTGTTCATTTAATACGGCTAGAAACACATTCACCAATAATTTTTGTAATCCACATATAAAAGTACTCTGTGGTAATCCACTAGTACCTACTTATGAAAAAGTATTGTCTGTAAACGATGATGTAATTTTTTGGGTGTCATAACATACTGTGCATAGTTCATTACAATTATTCAAAAATTTTAACAAGTTGTTTTTTTTTTTTTCAGAATGAAATATGAAAAAAGAACGCCTCTGAAAAACTCCACACGTGGTCTTACAATACCTATCCCGTTGATAAACTATATTTATTTAGTTATTAGAATATATACCTATAGTATAGAACACACTAATAAAAAAACGAAATAAAAATAAATATGTATTAAATAAAATAATAATAACTTAATTATAAAATTATATAATATAATAGTTATTATATTCAACAATGAAACTTTAATAAATATTTGCTACTGTTTATTGTGCTATAATTCACCAGTTATCAGATAAAGGCCTCCTCACACAAACATTCGCGGCAATCACTTTATGGCCTCTGTGTATATCCTCTAATAAACATAAATCAATAAATTGTCTTGATAACTAAATCCTTTATTTTTCTGGAAGCATTACATTAAAGTAATTTGGGCAAAGGTACATATTACACCCGCATTTCGCCACTAACTAAGCAACTAGGTACGTTTGTTTATACCCCATGTAAGAGGGCGAGCTTGTATACAAGGTGTATCAGAAAGGTGTGCTCAAATTAAAAGGGTGTGGTACAGACCAGTAAACTGAGCAACTTTCTCCACGGGACCAACATCGTAGTCCAGAACACATAATCAGCGCCGCATACCTCGGGTCGCGGGTACTGAACTATGGCACGGGACAGCTGACATTTTTTTCTCGATTACGATGTTGGTTCCAAAAACATGATAATCGAGAATAAAATATGGTGATGTGATGGGTCTTTCTCCATGGGTGGAGTAAGTTGTTCAGTTTGATGCTCTGTACCACACCTTTAAATTTGACCACACCTTTCTGATACACCCTGTATAAGCTCAGCTGCTGAGAAAAACCAAATAAAGTTTATCCGACCTGAGAATCAAACCCAGGACACTCAGCAGTCGCGCTTGACCATCTAAACCAACGAGACAGTCCGATACGTACAAGTAGGTCTAATTGAGCCACAGAATTGAGCTAACTGAAAAACCTGAAAAGAGGTAATTGTACTTATCATTATAATAATAATTCATTTATTTCAGATAGCAAAAATCCATTGGGTCAGTAACAATAGCCTTAACCTATGTTAGTACTTAACTAATAACACAGACAGTGTACAGGTGACTACAGACCTCACCAACGGGCTGTCATGTCTCCCGGCTGTCGCGCGCAGAATGCTGCCGGGCTGCCACGGAGTGTGGTTGGCAGCGAGGCCGCTCTCTTACACCGTACAGCATTGAAGCCGTCGGTACGAGCCTCAGCGAACATAGATGACGCGCTACAGAACCGAGGCAGACGCAGCAGCACTCTAAATGTGTTGTTATACCGGATCCGCCGAGCATTGTAAGCCTTTTGGGTATAGCTGGACCACAGGCTCCCCGAGTACAGTGACATGCAATATGCTTTGAACAGCGTTATTTTTACCGCGGCTGTACATCGGAAGAACCGGCGGGCCAGCATATTACCCAGAACCGACAATGCTCTGCGCTCCATCTCCATATCTGCGTCATGTTTCAAATCACTAAAAACTAAGCCACTAACCACTCACTAATCACCACTATTCACTAATAACTTTTGCTATAGAGCCAACCCGGAAATCGCGAAAAAAAAACAGCTCAGAAACTGAAACAGAAACAGAACTCTTTTCAGCGTTCGTTATTTCAATGCCACCTTGTATTCTGGTTAGGTAATTTAAAAACTTGAATAGTTCCTCTCGTACAGCAATCGATGTTAGAACAACGTGTGCTCGTTACGTGGAGCCTTATCTTTGCGAAGCGTTGTAGTGTTTCCGCTACCGCGCACGGCAGTGCCGGTGCAGCACAGGCACTGACACATAACAGTATTGTTATATTGCGCCTGTAAACCATTCTGTTTGCAAGGGTTTACATTTATTGTCCCCTCAGATACCGTATCTGACGCTGTAATTGTTAATAAGTATTAACAAATTGTTGCACGTTCGCAAGCCTCTTTGTTTCAAACATCAATATTTCGCATAAGTTGTTGTCCGTTACACGTAAACTAATCAGTTAATTTTCCCAAATCAGCGTTTATTATCCATTTTGGAGAGCATACGTAAATATACCAATTTCAGCCGGGGAAGCTATTTCACTTCGATTTTAATCTTTAAAGCTATGATGTACCACCCATTACACTAGGGGGGACCGTTCTAGAGTGGGTCACTTCTTCCAAGTATCTGGGGCACTGGGTCACTGCTGCGCAGACCGATAATAGTGACATTGAGAGGGAACGTAGGGCGCTGTCAGTCAGGAGCAATATGTTGATCCGTAGGTTTGCAAAATGTTCAAATGACGTTAAGGCGACTCTGTTCAGGGCATACTGCCAATCTTTTTACACTTGCAGCCTATGGGTCGACTACACGCAGAGGGCTTACAGCGCCTTACGAGTCCAGTACAATAACGCATACAGGGCACTGTTGAGGCTGCCTCGACACTGCAGTGCATCAGGGATGTTCGCTGAGGCACGTATAGATGACTTCTATGCAATCATACGAAAGCGTGTCGCTTCCCTGATGTGGCGGGTGCGGGGCAGCGCCAACAGTCTCTTGATGACTGTGGCGGATAGGACTGATGGCCTCATATTAAAACACTGGACGAGGACCCAAGTGTTGCCTACAAACCGTGCCCAGAAATAATGTGTGTCGTTTAGTTGTTGCTGTGTGTTATTATTATTATTTTTATTCTGACATTTATTATTTATTATCATTATTGTTTTCTGACATGTGTATTGAAATTTGTAAATGTGTGAAATTATGTACTAACAATAGACTGTAAGTGTTTATGTTCTTACTAACCATATGGATTGTACTGATCTGGCAAATAAATCATTATTATTATTATTATTATTAAGCTCCGTAAGAAAGCAATTTTCCAAAACTTTGTGCATCTCTCTATACCATACCCTCTACAGAGCACGATGGTGTTATCTTCTGAATCTTGTTTAAGTAGGTACTTTTAATAGCTTACAATTAGATTGTCAATGAATTCAGTTAAATTAATCTTTAATTATATGCCTGAGATTTAAACATCACCCGCGCAAATCAACGTGGAAGTAATCTGTCAGTATAAACACAATATTATATAGTAGCACAAAGTAGCACGCTGCATAAAACAGTACAGTAATAATATGTAGTGTCGCATGCTCGCATGGTAGATGACGGTGACGGTTCAGCGCCATTCACTAAATTGCTGCTGATTGCTTTAATTGTGGCGCTGCCGCTGAGAGTGGTCACTGGTTACTCAGACGTAGCATAAAGACGCCCGCAGACAGGTGCTTCGCGACGGTGTGACGCGATTCTTTTAGAACAATTTCCATGAAGTTTTCATAGAAATTGTTCTACTAGAGTCGCGTCGCGCCTGTCTGTGGGAGCCTTTATGATTATGATTTGAACATATTGTATCATGCATTTAATACTTCATATAAACCTCTGTAACAACTGATAATATAAGCAGTACGGAGGGTGGTCCCTCAAGCTACCAGCCACCTGATGATTTTATTGTAAATAGTAAACTATAACTTTACAAGACAGACTTTTTTGGTGAAAGCACACATTACACCCGACCATTCTTATCATTGTGAGCAAGAAACTACAATGGCGACCACCAGAATAGTCCCAGGAAAATGATTTGACTCTCTTGGATCGCGCCGCCCGCAACGAAAGTAATCAGACAACAACTGAGGAGAAGAAAGAAAAACCATATTTATAAGATACTTGAAATGTGTAAAATAGTCACATATTTTGATTTGTTAGCAGATCTCTACTTAGCGTAACACTTTGTACCAATGTAGGTAGGTACCTACCTGTTGCGTTGTTAGGTAGTATTGCTGCTGCGCAATAATCTTGTTGATCAGTAATTAAAACTTGTGTCAATAAGATTAGCGTCAACTCTGAACTCGCTGATAGACAGTAGTCAGTAGTTCAGTACTATCGACATCGTCGGAGATAAAACATTGCCTCCTCCGAGAACTCAGTAACAATCACGATGACTTTGGACTAATTGTTTAGTCAAATGTTTATCCGGCATCAGCAACCTGTTTATGACATAATGTGTGCTAACACACGGACACAAGTTACATCACATTTCATTTTACATGTGAGTGTGAGTGGAACAATTGACAATCGAGACATTTACTGTGCTGTCTGCGCAGTGAAAGCAATTGTAAACCAATTTCAACGAAATAGTCGCACTTGTGTTTGTATCGAGACTTCGTGAGTAAATCGCAGCTCATCATACTTTCGTTGATGTTCATTGGAAGTTAAATAAGTAACTGATGAAATTGTAGCAAAAGATTAAAATAACGCAAATACGCACGAGTTTCCTAGGCGTGAATGGTAACGTCGTAAAGATATCAATAGGTATCGAGAGACATGTTTGATAGGATTTGGACTCCGCTAGTAACTCAAGAAATATAAGCACGGGCATTAGAACTTGTAATTGAAAAGATAAAACTTACGTGACGTGTGAAGCGGGCCTCTGTCATCACCCGAGCACAAACCCAGACCAGCTGCTACTGATAAATGCTTAGCAAAAGGAGCAACATACTGTCTGGGTCCTGATTCCACTAATTAACAAACGCTTCAGTGGTCCGTTGACTGGATATTTTGGTCAAAAACATACAAACGGGAGACCAGAGTTTATTTTTATTTTTATGAATGTTGCTAGGGCCCTGGTTGTCCTGGGGATCGGACCCAGGATTGCATGCTTAGCAGACGCTCTTGCTCTTATCAACAAGGCAGTGAAGAGAGTATTCTTTTGTCTTTAAAGTAAATGTGTGTTACCTTCTGTTTGCGTGTCTTGTCGTCAAGGCGCAGCTCGGTGGGCAGGAACTGCTGCTGCCAGGGCCGCGGGTCGTAGTGCCCGTTGACGCCGCGCGGGCTCCCGGCCTCCTCCGCGCGGTGCCCGTTCACGCGCCCGTTCAGCACGCGCTGTGACTCTACTGCCGCTGACATTGTGAGTTGCTCTTAAGAGAAGATCTGCGGACAAAAACACAAACTCATCATTAGTATAAGACAGGCATGTAGACTGACATGAAAATTTGCTTTGTGAAGTATAATATTATTACTTAATTATTGTGAATGTGAGGACTATGTGGGTCACTTTTTTATTTTTCACTTTCTCAGTTACTTTTAATGATAATCTGGCAGGTTGAGTACTTTATGCGGCCTACCCAAATGTCCTGTCTTTGGTATTGATCGTCGAGTGGATGAGCTCCTTAAGTTCTGAGTTGAGCTACACGATTAAAAGAAAGAAAAAGTATTTATTGAGACTCGCACAGGATTATCAGATACTAAACTAAACACACTCATAAAAATAAAATAAAAACATAAAAATAATAAAATAAAAACAAAATGTAAAATGAAAATAACAACAGTAAGTCCTGTACGAGGCCAAAAGGCCCCTATCTCAGCATTATGCTGCGACATTTAGGAAAAATACTACTACTACTGACAAACTGACTACTGGATTACTGACAAATGCGTGCACTGACTGGACAGGTCCACTTAAATCTGTATGGTTCTTTCCTCAAAAGTCCATTTCAGACACAAATGTACATGGTCTTCACATGATTTGACCAAGATTATGTCTGGACTTTAAAAGACACTGTGTCCTCTGAGTTTGTTTCAGCCTTTCTTCTCAGAGTAGTCAGTTCAAATAGGAAACACCGACATCATCTAGTTTTTTTAAATATAACTGCCGTGTAAAAGTGTTTGTACAAACTTACATACAGAAATAAAACCATTTATCATTATCATTTATCAATAAGTTAAGTTTTTAAAGCTTCCTCTCTCCTACTATTTTGCTGTGCCCGGCAGGGTACTACTACTAGCCGGCATCATCCCACTGCTGGGCAAAGACCTCTCCCCATGACTTCCAGCTCTTTCGATCGAGCCCGGCAGGGTAATATATCTTTATTTTAATAGTATATCTTTATTTTTCACTCTTCACAAAGGTTCACATAGTTATAAACATACAGGCAAGAATTATAGCGTTTTGACAACAATGCATAATATATGATCGTTTGTGAGAGACTGGCGTCCATACTAGGATATCCTGTGTGACGGAATTCCATGCTCTCACCCCGAATTAAATCTAATTAACATTGCAGTGGTAATTTTTTAACTCTAGACACATTTATTATTGATGAAGGGAAAAAATACATGTTTCAATTAATTAACCAAAAAATCAAAAATTTTATAATAAATATAGAATCATCAAAATCTGACAACTCTCCAAAAAGTTATGCGTGATCATACATAAAAAAAAAATACGGGTTGACTTGAGAACCTCCTCCTTTCTTTTCGGCGGAAAAAAAATAGGTATAGTGTAATCCGTGTATAGTGTGCATGTGAAGTGTAAGGAGAGGTAGAATAGTGGTGCGAGTGTGTGTGTACGGTGTTTGTTACAGTCAAAAACCCTAAATTATCCAATATTACGAGGGAACAATGAGTAGCTGCTCCGTGGCACCGTAATCCAATTTTTGTAACCGTTGAGAGTGTTTTTTTGCAACGCTGTTTAGATAGGGCATACATTTAAAAAATTCCGTTAATTTTTTTATACAAGTAGTTTCCAAGAAAACCAAAATATCGACGGGAGAAAGCAGTATGTACCGAGTTGTGGGACAAACTGCGTGTTTACGTGGCTTACCATCAAATAGAGTAGGATTATAGGTAAAAAAGAGTGTTGGCGCAAGATCGTATTTTAAATTAAAAGTTGACGTAGGTACGGTTAACACTCCAGTGCGCTCATAAAGTTCTCTGATGGGAAATAAGAAAGGCAGGAAATTACTAACCGTTAGAACGGCCCTTTGTGCACGTTCGAACTGGAGCATTGATGTTTTCGTGGCAACACCCCATACAGTTATGCGGTACGAGATTAGCGATTGGCATATAACACAAAATTTACTGACATCAATAAGCCAATGTCCGCAACATTACGAAGATTTTTAAACACAAATATTAGTTTACGGATTCTTGTTGAAAGAGCATATCTATGTGCGGGTGAAAAATTTGTGTGTTATCTAGTATGACGCACAATTTCTTTAATGAATCTGTTTTATGAAGGTGGAAACATAAGTAATGAGCACTATGAGACAAAATGCACGAGGAAGAATGAGCAGTAATTTTGAAATCATCGGGTAAACAAGTAGATTTTTTTTATGTATAAAGAAATATACTTTGTCTTATCATCATTGAGAGCGAGTCAGCGATTAACTAGCCAAGATAACATTAAGTTCAGCCCCATCTGCGCACAACTGTAAACTTTGGGCCAGCACCCTAATTACGTAACACACTATCTATCACAATCTGAATCATTTTGAAGCGTATTGCTAATCCATTGCTTCATATTTTCGTAAAATTTGTCTGCTCAACAACGTAAATAATCCAATTAATGTTATTGAATGGTCAAAATGAAACCCATTCCTACTGTTAGTGTGTTACGTAATCACCCCACAGGTGTCGGCGTCAAACAAAAGCGCTGTGTCATCAACGAAAATTATGATCCTTCCGCTGAGCATCTTGAGCTCACAGAGGTCGTTGATGAAAATTAGAAATAAAGAGGGGCCAAGGATACCGCCCTGTGGGACGCCGTGCGCGACGGGAAAATCACTATTAGTCCACTCGTCTACTTTAACTCTCTGGAATCGGTTGCTAAGGTAGTCGGAAAAAAGCTTTAATTGTGCATCTCTTACACCAATGTTCTCCAATTTCTTTACCAACAGAGAGACTGAAACTGTGTCAAAGACCTTGGCATGGTCCATAAAGATAACTATAACCTTTTTGTTTTGTTGTGTTTTTTTGTTAGTTTTAAATGCTCCTTTTTTGTTCTTTTTTATTTTTTACTCTTTGTATTTCCTGTGCGTGTCCCAAATAAAATATTTTTCTTTCTTTCTTTCTTTCTTTTTGTTTTCATCGGGCTTTTCAGAAACAAACTTAGTTAAACCGGAAATGGTGTCACTGGTCGATACGCCAGATCGGAAACCGTACTGAGAAGCAGTGAGATGTCTTCAAGGTAGTCGACCAGGCGCTTCTTCATGATCCTTTCCATTACTTAGGACAAGGCTGGCAGCATGGATATTACTCCATAGTTGTTGACACAGGCTCCATCTCCACCTTTGAAGATGGGTCGAATCTTCGCTATTTTCCAGGCGTTTAGGAATTTGCCAGAATCAATGGCAAGGTTCCAGATAAAAACGATTGGAGTAATGAGGATCTGTCTATATCTCTTGATAATGCCGGTAGAGATGTTGTCATAACCAACAGCGCAATCAGACTTCAGACTATGAATGATATTTTCAATCCCTTTCAGGTCGGTGGGGAAAAAAAATAATCGAGTGGTGATGAAGGTTTAGTGGTGGCAAAGAGATATTCTAACCAGAACTAGGCTCCATAATGATCTCATTAAATTTTAAGTTACGACTACAATAACTGATTGAGTACTATGTAGCGTTGTTATAACTTAGCACTTCACCCGCCAAGTACAATGACAACACGAATGGATTTTTAGTAAAATGTTTATCTTTCCTGTTGAAAGTACATATTTTTTTCTGCCTAAATACAATATTGGATTGATTAGATTGACATAGTGATTATATAATAAAAGTTCTTAAAGTTATACGGAGTTATTTGTCTCTATAAATATATCAATCAATATGCCAAGAACAGTCCAGACAGTTTGGTGCAACTATGTGCGATACGAATTGTTTATCGAAACAATACAATTTTATTTCACAGTACTTAATTTACAAAAAAATCTTCAAGATAACCTGCAAGTCGTACTTGACTCTGTGACACAAACAATAAAATGAATTACTGTGCTGACCCCAGATTCGCGAACTTACCATCCATAACATAAGAAAAAAATATAAAAATGTCTAATTAATAATTATGTAACTGAGTTGTTTTTTGGCTACTAAAGTTATCGAGTGATTGATGTTTTTAATATAGCTCTAATAATAATCAAATTATAAGTTTTAGGGACGGAAAGCTTAAACCAATTGACAATAATGGATATTAATGTTTGGATCAAGAGTAGCAAGTAATGGATGTCTATTTTTTGGTTTTCCTATCTGTACCAGCTAAAGAATCCCTTGAGGACCAAAAAGTACGAAATAGAAAATTGAAGCCGACATTTGCACGACGCATTAATTTAATTGTTTATTTCAGTAAAGGTTCTAACTTCCAACCAATAAACCTCGCTTTTACAGTGCATTTCTAAAAACAGGTGTTTCCAAACGCCTCTTCAACCAATTTTACACGAGAATGAGGAAATTCTGAACTAAGAAGACACGTCTTGTTGACGTTGACTCTTTGGAGACGGAGTTCCCACGAGTATTTGCTGTGAAAAGCTTGCCTTACCTACTAACTCAAGTTACACGACGTACTCAAACGTCTTTCAATGTAGGTATCGATCTAACATGTATTGTCCCTCTAGGGATAGGGCAAAGGCCTTCTCCTTATTTTCCTAACTTCTGTTCATTGAAAATGCGGGCCAGTCCTTTTTTTTCTTAGCAGTATAACTCGGCTTGCCACCTTCGCATTGGTTTGCCGCGTGTGTTCAATGGGACTCACTCGATAGGTCTTTTAGCCCACAGCTTATCTGATATGGGGCAGACATGTACGTCTATATACAGTAGATATATATACATGGTAGGTATATTAATCGGGACAATTTTGACAGCGAGGGGAGCACCGGGCATTTTAATGACATCCGTGCATATGTGCTCAGTCAGACTGTGCAGTATCCCACACGTAGAAAAACTCACTATATACATTGCATAACTAGGTATCTATTAAAGCTATCAGATGTTTATAAGGCCCCAAGTTTTCCTAACGTTCCATGCTCTTATTGAGGGAGAGGGAGTGATCGATGAAGAATGTTAGAAGTAGCCGACACTTCCGTCGATGACACACACACAGTAAGTACACAGACTGTGCGGTGCTCGGAAAGTGGATTACATGTCGTTGATCATTCAATAAACTTAGATACAGTAGTTAAATTGCTTCGAAGCACAATACAGAAAAAACGGTCCCAATATTTTTGTGTACAAGATTACAAATTCTTAATACTAGATTCTCAGATGTCAGACCCTGATTTGGAGAAGAACTTGACATGCTTGGTTATTCACTTCAAAATGTCTGCTGCACAATCCTAGAATGTCACATAATTTTTTCTATCGCAATTTTGAACGAAGCTGCACTTTTACCAATTCGTGGCGCCCCGTCCCCTCAGTAAGTATTAAGTTTACTAATAATATTACGAAAATTATTGATACATTAATTATTAGTATCACGCGTCGCTATCTCAAACGGCTCGTATCTGGTAGCAACCGGTTGGGATTAAACAATCGGTTGCGATACCATTCACAATTACCACAAATCATAAGTATTACATTCTTTTGCAGTTTTCAAACAAACCTTTCGTACGATTATAGATCTTAAACATTCGATATAAGGGATTCAGAAGATTTTCTTGGTTGTTATAATGAGAGTTCGTGGAGGTTTTTGTAAAATTCCAATTATATATCAATCAGTCTGGATCTAATTCACAGTGCCTGCGATTAGTGCGATAATATTCGCCGCAGGGTTTAGCGATAATCGACACTACAATATAACAACAGGTCGACGATAGCGACGGTGACTGATTTAAACTAAAGTAATTAGGTACAATCGAGACTGAATGGAGTACAGGGCAATATTTGTTTTAGTTATACAAACACTTTAGCTTATCACCTTATCACAATACTGGACTGTGCTACAACTCCATCCAGTATCCGGTAGGCTGGATCCTACCGGATACTGTATAGAGTCGTAGGACAGTCCAGCAGTCACAAGTAAATATACCCCATTGTCTTAACTCTTTAAGTGATGGAGCCTGAGTGTATATTTATTTACTCCAGAAAAATCGAAAATAAATCCTTTATAACCAAAGGTATATCTTTATTTAAGTAGGAAGAATAGTAAGGACGTAATCATCATATATCCATCTGGCGCCCAGGTCCAAGAAATGAAGTTTCACAGTCTTCAAAGACAGCATCATCCACAGCAATACATAAATTACAGACCGGAGATAGTGCAACGAGGGGGCGTTGTTGGTAAACAAAAATTGTATTGATAAACCAAAATGGCGGTGTTAGTTCCGATTTCAGCCACCCCTCAAAAGAGCCTTTATAGCGTTGTTGTAGACCTGCCCGATGCCGCGCGCCGCCGCCGTTGCGGTGGCGCATGCGCATGGCGCGGCCGCGACGCTG
The DNA here is from genome assembly GCA_917490735.1 of Dryobotodes eremita. Lineage (NCBI taxonomy): Eukaryota > Metazoa > Arthropoda > Insecta > Lepidoptera > Noctuidae > Dryobotodes > Dryobotodes eremita. The sequence goes on from OU823266.1 coordinate 363,907, forward strand.
CGGCGCGCCCACCGCCCCCGACACGCGTAAACACACGCTGGCGCCAACGTTTGACAAGCCCGCCAGCCGCCCACGCCGATCTTTACTCTCAGCATGCAAACGTAAACATGACAATGTTTGTCACATACGCTGGACGCCAACACTTTACTCGCATAGTAAAGGTAAACACACAAATTCAATGTTTGCTCAACGCACTAACGCTAGTCTGGGGCCGACTGTGGCGTAACATTTATTAGCAAAAAATACTACTGCGTGGCTTTTTATTGTTTTCCAATACTTAGTATTACTTATTGAATGGAAATTCTAAGGACTCGAAAGAAAATTAAACAAACAGGCGAGTGACAGCAACCAGCATCGCCGACGCATGTAGCAAATACGTAATCAAAATCATCGCTGATTACTTCATATGGAGGCTTGTACCTATGTATTTATTTATGTAATACCGCAAACAGGTAACTTTATCAAAACCACGCGTGGAAATTAGCCTCGAGCCATGGTGTTTAAAGAAACAAGAAGTTCCATACACGTATTATGTATTAATCAATCATTTACTGACGAAACAACATGTCAACTGGGCCACTCTCACAATTGAAAACAGTACAGTACCTTGACCTATCCCGCTGAACGTTGACTGAACTAAAAGTGACAGCTCATGAGATAAATATATTTTTAACTTGCCCCCATTTGCTGTAGTTACGAGCTTACGACGCGGCGAGGAAAAATATGAAAAGACGCAATATTTTATTGTTCCAGCACTCTCGAACTTATCATAGCTCCTGCAAACTTGGCCTTGGGTGTTGGCTGTTGGCAACACAAAGCAAATGTTTGTAGAGGCCTGTATAAATATGTAAATAAGTAAAAACTATTTATTATGACGTATCGCACGTGCCGCGTGCCGCGTCGGCACATTAATTGTTCGGTTCTATAATTTATAAGCTGTGTAAACTTTATAATATTAACTAGACAGAAGACAGGTGGTCTATTTCTCTACAAGTAGGTACCTTTACTTGTACAATACGTAGCAAACGCTATAAAAATAACTTGATGTATAAAAGAATACAGTCAAATGTAGCGTCCTAATGGGTTGACCAATATTTTGCTTAAATTACCTTTTTGTTAGATAAACATAAAACTTTGTTAATTAATATTAATGTAATATTAGTTGTGATGTCTGCTGTACTATGGCTTACTGTAAGTGATTGACTTAGCGGGATGCACTACCGTGCACCCAGAACTCGAAAAATTTAATTTAAAAAATAAAGCATTATGATCGAATTGTAAGAAAAACAGAAAATGAGTTTTTAAGTTCAAGTTCATATGCACCCACCATACTTTTGGTTTTCTATAAATTATTTTTAATGTGATGTGTCTCATTGTTACAAGTAATAATATAAAATTTATTTGTGTACAGACACAAATCTCAAGCACTGCGTTATTTAAATTAGCGATTATTTGTGTTGATATGAATGTAATTCATGCACCACATAAGTAAATATAAGGTACATGACATAAGCACCTGCACACCAAGCGATCTAATGAATGGTAACCGGTGACTACGTCTAGTCCACGAATCCTTAAAAAAAGTAATGTCCGATCTGCAAGTAAATAAATACCTTGACGATGTTACTCGCCAGTAGGTAAGAAAATTGTTGAAACGAATTCAGCAATTTATTTTTTCATGATTACAATTTACTTATACTACGCCGCGTCGTCGGCGCGGCGGTCTGTAAGTTTTTAAACGAAATAAATAAATCGACCGTTAAAGGCTCCCACAGATAGGCGCGAGGCGACAGCGCTGCACAAAGGCGCCGCTCGTCGCGCGACTCGCGGTGCCTTTGTGTCGGGCGTCGCGTCGCGCCAGTGTGTACGAGCCTTAACTGTTCTGCAATGAGGGCTATCGTTGCGAGATTTTTTATCACGGATTTTAACGAATGATTCATAATAGGTGTGCCATTCTTGATTAATTATTATGGCTTAAGATTTAAGTAAAAAGTTATGATCTAATTTGGTAGCACTTGAAGGAAGAATAAGATTTGTCTTCTTCATGCTTGCCAATTTTAGGAACATTATAATCTAAATAATCATTTGAAGTTTTAAAATGTAATAAAATAAACATACTATGAATATAAGGGTACTTAAACATATCCCAAATATCAAATAAAAGTAGTGCAACAGGACCTTACTCGACAGTGTAGTTTGTTACAAAAACATTCCAACTGACATTTTGAATGATAAATCATTGTTAGTACAACGATGACCTTGCTTAGGTAGGTACACTACTTTATTGTATACGTGTCACACATTTTACCATTTATTCATGAATCAAATAATTACTGTACCGCGTTTATCTGCCACGAGTCGCCGAGCCACCACTGAACGCCCTATTAAACTAATATCATGACAGTGTACGTAGGGATCAATTAAGGCATGCGTCTCACTGGGGCGGAACGTGCGCTCAACGCTCGCGCGATGTTACGTAAGGTTCGGACGGTAGTTTACAGCGGCATATCGCGCGGGTGCAGGTTATCGCGCGCCCCGCGATACGGCCACACGCCACGACCACTGGATCGCTCTGAATTCGTCTGCCCTCCGCCAGATTCACTAGACTTATGTTCACAATCATTTAACAATTTTCTTCCCAACATTAGGCACCAAATAATGTGTTATCACAATATTTTATGTTTTTAGAAGATAACAAACATGCGATAGACTAATAAACTACGCTATTGCGCTGCGGCTCTGTCTCGCATAGATATAGTCGTAGTATTATGCGGAGCGATAGCCGTTTTGCGTGGATGTGACGCATATTTTCCCCCAACTTGTTCTTTTTTGTGTTTGTGTGTTTTTCTTTGCATGTTTAACGCAAATAAACGTATTTTCTTTCTTTCTTTCTATTATTATGTTGTATTCCTAACGAAATATATGTACAATAATACCTATATATGGGCAATAGCACCACTGCTTCCACAGAAAGTCTCTGTAGAATATACTTAATTATTTTCATTGAATGAGTTAACTTGATGTACTTCCACCGTGGTGGTGTAATACGGATCTGCGTCCTTGGCCGGTATCTTTTCCAGCGCAACCCTCGATAATTACAAGGAAGGCCCCACGGCCTCGGCTTAGGCACATAGGCCAGAGATAGCGATTAGCGAGCCGATAGTAATGAAGACAATATGTTATGAGTATTTTGTAATAACCTGTATGCCAAGCTTGTTACCACAATGAGTTCTTTAATTAATTTTAATTTAACTTTTATTATACTATGGAAAACTCTACCAGAGGCATCGCAGGTGCGGTGCTACCTTAGAGACAAACCTGAAATCCTATCCCAGTAATTTTAATTTTACCGGCACCCTTAGGAGATTTCACCCCTCCAAGATTTAATCCAAGAAAAATACTACCTAAACCTCAACCCGTCTTAAGCAAGCGTGGTGAAAAATGCTTATGCCTTCTGGCTGCTGGCTAGTATATTGTACTCAGACGTACACGTGCGCACTTGTGTAGTAATCATAAGAGAACATTAACGAGTTGTTTTCGATTTGTTGATGACTTGCTGTCACGTAGAAACTACGACATGAACAAAATCGAAGCAAACATCATCAGCGTCACTAATAAGCAATCTCGAAACACTACTACACACATACACAATACCTACAAGCTTTATGATGAAGACAATTTGAGTTAGCTGCACTGGCTAATAACAACCAACTACCACGACGGAGGTACCTACCTACTAGAATACAAACTAAGATCATACAGAAAACCAAGCGTCATGTAGACTTCATAGGACGATGGGACTTGCTAGGTGCTGGCATTGCCACGTCTGATGCTGCTTTGAAAATTAAAATTATTGTGGTAACATTGTCTATTAAGATTGCCAAACTATTATTACAAACAACAGCCTCTAGCAGGAATGACGAAAATTTTGAGAAAAGGACCGATTGCAGTTATAAACAGACAAGTAGGTATGTAACTACACAATTCTGAGAAGTCAGTTTCAATCAAGTTTATACCATTGTTTTATATTGCCCATGTATGTATAGAGCACAGTTTAATTAAAGATCTCACAAGATAAGATCGGCCACACAACACACAATGCAGCTGTCACAATGTTAAATGGTTTCCGTCGAAGATGCGCAAGCGACGACATCGCGACTGTCGAGTAGCTGTAGCGCAGAACACACCCGACACACGTACGAAGATCGTCGAAGTTGATTCAATTCAATTAATTATTCGTTCATTGGTCGTTCATATTCAATCAGTAGACCACACACTGAAGATTGCTTAAGTACCTACTTGATTTGACACATTAATCTATAAGTTCATACACTGTAGTCTCCACAGTTTGCCGAGTTAAAAGTGGGTTAACAAGTTAATTTATTAAGCTACACTTAATTCACGATACACGTTAGAGAATGAAAAAAGAATTCATTCAAACAGATAGCTATGCTTGACTAATTAGTAGTAGTTAGGATTGCGGTCCACTGAGGCGTACCAACGTTTTCGCCGCAGGTGATCAACTGAGCGTTCACTATCGTAACAACAAAGATCGATGACTCAAAAAAAAAAAAGCATCTATTTCAAATAAACCAATTACAGGCACTTTTCAATTGTCAAGCGGTCGGTCAGTCAGAAAGATGAACCTAGTTGCCCATTCCAAAGCGTAGTAGGTACCTATGGAGAAGAACGGGCAAGAAACTCCATGGATATCTTTTAAATCAAAATATGGTTACAAATTATGGTTATTCATGTTGAAATTATGCATGTGAGAACGATGCAAAACGTTAAAAGCGTCCGTAATAAAGAGACGAAAACAATTCCAATATTAAATTAAAATAAGCCGTGGCAGCCAAGAGATGACCAGTCCCCACTGACGGCGCCCGTTCACGAACATGACGTATGGATCAGCACTATTTAGCTCAACCATTTTGAAGGGAACTTAATGATCCAACACACACGCCACCACCAGCGAGACATTTGAATGAGCATGACTTACTCTCAGCCGCCAGGGCACATTCAAGTCAATGAAAGACAAACCTAGAAAATGGTAGCTTTGTAGTAGGTACATAGTACTCACGCATAAGTACGTAACGTACGTAAGATTTGTAACAGGTGATAATAATACGTGACGCGTCGGAGGACGTTCAGCGAACGTTATGGTGATGCAGGCGGTGTACATTGTAAACACGATGGAAATGGCTGGTGTTTGTGCTGAGAGTTATGTGTTATGTTATATACGTTACGGTTGTTATCAGAAGGCAAATAACCAATCAAATGCATTCCTTTTTAAACAAATCGAAATCTGTGACAAGCTGCGGAGAGCTGTGCGATTGTGAATACTACGGCGGAATTGGAGAAGGGGATTTTTGTAAGATCCTTGTTTATAAAGAAAAGATACACACATTTAGCTAAAGTATAAAGAGTATCTACACAAATTATAGAAATTCAGGGAATTGAAGATTGGCTCATCATAGCACCAAAATGTATATTTATCTATATCTACTATACATAAAAGGGACGAATATATAAGGAGGACGTTCTCAATTCGTCTGTATTTTTTTTTTCTATGTTTGTTACACGATATCTCCAGAAATTGTGGATCGATGTCGAAAATTATTTTTTTAATGGATAGGGTATGCCTCATGGGTAGTCTTATACAAATTTTATTGACTTTGCTTGGGTAGTTTTTCAGTTAGCTTCAATAATACATATTTTTTCCACTAAGTTTATATTGATGATGTTATAATAACTTCGTGTCACTGTTATTTACATAGCAAGTATAGTGGTATACAAAGAAGGGGTCCTTTGACAAAGTCTTAGGAAAAACCAGTTCGGCGAATTTGGCTGAAATTTTGGTACAATATAGCCTAGGTATAACATGCTGATTAAAAGTCAACAGCGGCGCAAAAATAAAATGACCAGTTTAAGAGATACAGCCATTTTTATGTTGAAGTCGGAGTGGTGGTTTTATATAAACAAAAAGCATTCACATCAATCACAACAAGTTTAAATTCCTTTATTTTATGGTTTAAAAACATATTCCTACGACTGTATGCCCTGAAGGATAGGCAGAGATGTTTTACACATATTTCGCATAGCAGACAAGTCGTCCGTCCGGTTTTGCTGAAAGTTTGGAAGAAATATATTGAAAGTTTTTGATGTAAAACATCTATAGCCGCGGGTAAAACTGATTGTTGGTGTGGCGACGCATGCCGTGGCGACGCGTCGCCACGCTATATTTTCTATACAAAATAGTTTGGATGGTTCACATCTGCCAGGCGTCCCGCGACGGCTCATTTATTTTTTCATGGGGCGTTTTTATTTATTAATTATTTACAACAATACATAATATTTACAAAATATAAAAAAGAAAACCAATTCAATATAAAACAAAATCGCTTTTCTTGTCTGTCTGTGTGAGCTGTGGCCGCAATGGATTTCACCACAATTATACATATAGAATCTATTTCGGAAGGCTTGTGTGTACCTATCTACCCATAATAGGTACATTAATATTTTTAACTTAGCTGCAGGGAACTGAACTGAACTGACCCATCCAATAGCAATACTACTGTCGCAAGGCTATGAAACAATTACTCTTATTGAAATCTTAATTAGTGCAGTCGTTGTACACTGTTACTTTTGGTTCCTGAGGAGTGGGATTAGGTCATATGAGTTTAGGTTACTTGATATAGGCATATGAAAATTATATTATATGAACGTTATGTCAAGTAAAATTAGTGCATTTGTTATTATACCAAACATTACACACACTTTCTTCTCAGAGTAGTCAGATAGGAAACGCCGACCTCATCTAGTTTTTAAAATATGATTGACGTGTAAAAGTGTTTGTTCAAACCTACCTACAGAAACAAAATCATTTATCATTTAACACTAATTATTGTTTATTTTTGTGAACAATGAAATAAGTTAAATTTAATTGAGTACATGAATAACAACTTATATCTAATTAATTAACCTAACCTAACTAAAACTATTAACAAACTAAAAAATTGCGTCAAAAAATTCCTCCGCATAGCTGTCGACTGGTAATGTACCTACCCAAGAGACTGGCGGCATTGCCACGTTGTATGGCAATGCTTAGCCTCTGGCCTAGGAAAAAGCCAGCCCTTGAGTCACGAGAAGTGTCAAACAGGCGTTTGGAGATTTCCTTAAATAAAATATGGGCACTCGGACCCCACGGCCCGAGGGTTTCAAATTCAAATTCAAATTCTTTATTTCAGACGTAAGTCCATAGTGTTAGTAGCAACAAAATAACTTAATGACTAGTGTTAGTAATAAGGAGGAGATAATAGAATATAATATCAATTGGTATGGATCCTCACCCAGTGGCGCAGCAGAGGGGAGTCCCACCTATCTGAGGACACGCTCAGGAGACTATTGGTGGCGGTGCGTTGCCGGCCGGCTATGGAGGCGGTCCTTTTTCTTATAATGGCGTAAAAATCGTCTGTGCGCGCCTCCGCAAACATAGTGGACGCACTACAACGCCACGACAGCCCCAACAGTATCCTAAACGCGTTATTATATTGGACGCGCAGATCGCTGTATGTCCGCTGCGTAAAGCGGGTCCAAAGACTGCACGTGTAGAATGATTGACAGAAAGCTTTGAAAAGAGTGACTTTAACTTGATTCGTACAACGTGCAAATCTTCGAACCAGCATGTTACATCGAACAGCCAACGACCTGCGCTCCCTCTCTATATCCATATTGTCCTTAAGATCATCAGTGACCCAATGACCCAAGTACTTGAATTTAGTCACCCAAACCAAACGTCAGTCAACCCCAAACGGCTCGAAAATATAATTACCGACAAGGTTGTTATACTTACGCCGCTTGAGGTTTTCTGCAGCCGCAGCAGCGGCGCCAGCACAGCAAGCCGAGACAGGAAGATGGGATGGCGCAAGAGTATCGACACATGTTGCGTCCCACACTAAAGGCCTACCCACCTTCCAATGAAATAAAGACATGCCGTCCGGTCTCTTGCCATCGTCGCGTGCCAAGCCATTAGGTTCTAATACAGCTGGAACGCCGACGGTGACAAGAGCTCGTCGGATAATGTCATTAATGTTCGCGAGCCGCGGTATGCGACCCGCACTACGGCTGCAAGACAGACCGTGGTGTCCGAGGCTGTTGACTACTTCTCCACAGTGACAGCGATGAGGAGAACAAAAAGGAGCTCCTAGACGCAGGGAAGCAGCGAGGCGGAAGGTAGTGTCGTCGAATAAAGTTCCTATGTTATGTTTAACACTTGATTTATAATTAAATAAAACCCACAACAGTTCGTCACTAAGTCCTTGTCGCAGCACAGAAAGCACAAAAAGTATTTCATGTTTACGTAGCGCATTCCACCTTGTACTGGAATAGGATCACAGTGATTATTAAAATCAACGACAACAACAACAGCGCAGCGTTAGCTAACTACAATCGTGACAGAAATGTTCGAGAGATAAAATATTTAATAGCGGGTGGCCTGATAGAAAACTATTGTCGCGTGAATACGTGATCGTGGCAATCGCTGTTCGTACGAACCCGACCAACTATCGCAACGATAAACGCCTAGTACATCGACACCCTTAAATATACATGTCGGCACGTCATTCAATGTGTGTATACGTACAGACTGTAATTATTTCTAAAGTTTCAGCAAAATCGGCGGCGACTTATGTACTACGCGAAATATGTGTACCTAATACATCTCTGCCTACCCCTTCAGGGTATATAAACAAAGAACTTGAAAGAAAGAACTTGAAAGAATTGGAACTTACTTGTTGTGATCGATGTGATTGCTTTCCGTTTATATTTTTGCAGTAGTTCTATAACGTAATAGTTATTTATGATACTAGTGCGGTAAGTTAGTTTTTACAAACGAGTAGACAAGTCGAGGGCTTACCATAGTCACGAGTTTGTAAATACAAATTTCCGCACGTGTCATACATCGTTTTCAACATATTTGCGAGGAAACAGTACAATATTAATATCAGATTCCTTATAATTTTGTTCATAAATATCAGTGGGAAAGTCGCAACAATCTTTGACATTTCTAATATGAAAACGGCGCGAATTTGCAAATGGCAGAAGTACATCTTTCGCCGCATTTTTTCTTTAGTATTAAAGTGAGACATTGAGCAAAAGCGCTTCCAAGGAGGTTCGATTATTCATCTTATTTATTCTCGTAATGTGAAACTCTTTGGTGGAATTATTATATATTTTTATGGAAATTAAAAAAAAAAACCGTAAGGTTACGCACAGCGCTTTATAACGGAGTATGCGGTAAAACAGGTACTTAGGTAAGAGTACCTATTTTACCGCACATTCCGTTGTATGGTGCTTAATTGATAACTTTCGAACAATATGTACAGGCTTCGTAAATGCATTTTTTGAGTAAATGTGTTGAAAAAACATTTTCCTGGGCTTCAACATAAAAATGGCTATATCTCTAAAGTTAGCCATTTTTTTTGCGCCGCTGCGCTGTAGCCTTTCAGTCCTTTCAGTCAGCATGTTTATGCTATACTGTTCCAAAATTTGAGCGAAATTGGCCGAACGGCTTTTACCTAACATTTTGTGCGGGGTCCTTTGTGTGGTGTTGGTACCTTACCACAACTAAAAAGTGAAAAACAAAAAACTTTATACAAAAAAAAATAAACAACCGTCTTCCAACAAAAGCACTACAAAGTCAAAAACAACTTAATTTTGGAAGTCGGTTGTTTCTACACTTGGGAGCAAATAAATCGAGCCACTACCTTTTTTCACGTAAAATGGTAAATATTTTTGGTAATATGGAACGTATCAATTCGAACTATATATCGCCTAAAAGTTTAGTTAATAACCTTTACAATGAGGGTAAATTATTGAATAATAACCTTATTGAATGATAATTTATTGGCTCTGCAAGAAAAATGGTAATTTTGATAGAAAATTTAGTAGGGCTAAAACAGTCCATAAAAACAATAAAAAACAAAATTATTGCTAAAAAAATATTCTTAATAACTGGTATTACCCCCCCGGGCCCTGATACATTCTTGTAGCCTATTAGTCATCGATCTGATCAGCGTTACGATGACATATTGTGGTATGTTCTCCCACTCTTCAAGCACAGCGACTTTAAGCTCGGGAATGGATGAAACAGCGGGAACCCTGGCTCGGACTCTCCGTTTTAGCTCGTCCCATAGGTGTTCGATCGGGTTCAAATCGGGACTTCGTGCTGGCCATACCATTTGTTGAATCCCGATCGCAGACAAGTATTCCGTAACGATCTGCGCGGTATGAGGTCTCGCATTGTCATGCATAAACAAGAAATTTTCTCCGACAAAACCAGCATACGGCATTACGTGGTTTTCAAGAATGTCAGTTATGTATCGGTCAGCTGTTAATCCACGTCTACCACTGCCATCGTTGGCGGGATCGACCAAGACAAGTTCCGTTTTTCCGTCTAGAGAAATTCCTCCCCACACCATACAAGAACCACCACCAAAACTCACCGTTTCTCGAATGCAACATTGGGCAAATCTTTCACCAGGACGTCTATACACTCGGTTTCTCCCGTCATTGCTAAAAAGACAGATTCTTGACTCGTCAGAAAACAAAACTGACCTCCAGTCTTCTAACGTCCAATTAATGTGTTCTCGAGCAAACTCCAAGCGAGATCGGCGATGAGCTACAGTCAATTTTGGGCCAGTTGCTGGTTTGTGTGATGTTAAATTTCGTTCTTTTAGTCTTCGTCTCACTGTCCACCTACTGATTGCGACTCCTCGAACGTCACGTAACGCTTGCTGTAGCTGAACAGCATTAAGTCCACGGTCGCGCAACGAATTGGTTGCAATAAAGCGGTCGTCACGTTCTGTTGTTGCCCGTGGTCGGCCAGTTCCAGGTCGCCGAACAAAAGCACCAGTCTCCAGATACCTGCGGTATACCCGCTGTACCTTTGAACGACTCAAATGAAGTCTGCGTGCCACTTCACGTTGTCCGTGTCCAACCTCAAGTAAAGCTACAACTTGGGCAGCTTCCGTCGGTGTAGTATCCATTTTATCAGGTTATTTTGATTACACAGACACAGATAAAGACAACAATAACAAGTAATATGGGTATGATTAACAAAAACCTCAAATTTAATCTTTTCTTAACAGAGTACAATAAAAATGTCATAAGCAAATTAAATGCGATAATTTTATTCTACCCTTTAAACTTTAATAAAAATGAAATTTTGACAACTAACTACCCTCATTGTAAAGGTTATTAAATACCCTTTTAGGCGATATATGTTTCGAATCGATGCGTTCCTTAATACCAAAAATAATTACCATAATGCGTGAAAAAGGAAGTGGCTCGATTTATTTGCTCCCAAGTGTATTTTGTATCTTAGATCCCTCCTTAAATCCCATCCTCATAAAACCAGCTACTATTCTTATTCCTTCTCTGTTCATGCTGTAAGATTGTGGAACTCACTTCCGCCTAGCATTCGAGATTTAAAATCTATTTCTCTTTTCAAATACCGAGTAAAAGAGCATTACCTTTCCTTTTAACTGTGAGAATTTATATATTTATATATATAAGCTTATTTATTTTAGCATTATGTATTTATTTAAGTATATGTTATTTTTATTTAAATTTTGCATTATATGTAAGTATATTTAATATTCTAGTTTAAGACGTCACGAATCAAATTCTTCTCTTCTTGTTCTCACACACTATTGTCTACATTTCTTTTTCATTTCTCCTTTCGCAGGTCTGCTGGAAGAAATTTCTTAAGAAATAAGCAGTACCTTTGTACTTAATACTAATATGCCGTATCTGTATCTATTTTACTGTGTGTACATAAATAAATAAATAAAAAGATGTTTTTATAATTATTTTTTTTTAGGTTTGGGAACGATTCTAATGCCGAAAATATATTTTTTTAAAGTTTTGTCTATTTGTATGTTCCAGCATCATGCAAAAACTACCGGATAGATTTTGTTCAAATTTTGCATAGATATTGCCTATAAGTCTGGTCAGCCTGTAGGCTATAAAGTATCACGCTATTTGCTATTGGGGATGAACAATATTGCAATGTATTCGTATTCTTCTATAGTTTACTGCAAATTGTAAAATGACAAGCCAAAAGGTTAGAATATTGCAAATAGTTACAGAATTAACCTTTTAAATGATTATCATCACGCTATACCTTTATGGCGCTAAGTAGTCAATCACGACATATACAGGGTGGATTTTTGAGATGGGCAATAAGGGTCATAATCGTGGTCGCTACAAGAAAACGGTCTTAGGAGACCGTTCTTAACTTTTTGAAACAGCTTGATTTGCAAAATCTGTGATATTGAAAAAAAAATACAAATCTAGGTACCAGTCAGCAAGAAAACAGGTAATTTTCACAAAAAAAAATTTGCAGATATCGATCCTGTTTCTTATAAGCATCACAAATCTCTATGGGACCACTGAGGTTTAAGAACTAGAAAAGTCAGAAATCCCAAAAACTTCCCATACATTGCGTAGGAAATGAGACTGAGATGAGAGAAAACACAATATACCCGTGCATGACAACCGTCGAATTATTCCATTACTTCACTGGACTGAATAGAGAACGAATGTACGAGTAGTAGATAGTTACAGATTTAACCATCTAAATGAATATCATCCCGCTATACTTTTATCCCGGTAGCACGTTCCCGTGGGATAACTTCAAACATCCGTGCGGGCGAAGCCGCGGGCGGAAGTTAGTATGTAATAAACCATTTAGATTGTAAAAGTGTTGAAAAACTTTGAAGTGTGGATATATATTTTGAAGAATCGTGTGAGATTTAGCAGAAGCCATCGACAGTCAAACTATTCGAGCTGCAAACCAACTGAACAGAGTTCGACCAAAAGTGTTTCGATAAGTAATCATTTAATCAACATTTTGCTATGGCTTCACAGCACTGCCTAACTATGCAGTATGCGCGAGTACCTACTTACTATCTATTATCTAAACTGCTAATACTATATTATAATAATAATTTAATTGAAGTAACAAGACTCATAGTGTTAGTAACAATATGCTTACAAACTATGTTAGTAAAACAACATCACAGAAACAATTTGTGACATCACTGCTGCAAGCTGACAGGCCCAGCCGATACCGTTTAGCAGCGGTTCACAAACGCACAATCTAGCCTGCCTGCTACCATAGACAGGATACTGTTGGTGCTGCCCCGCACCCTATTATTAACCAGGGATGCGCACCGCTTCCGCATCACAGTGTAGAAGCAGTCAACGCGAGCTTCAGCAAATATCCCTGATGCGCTGCAGTATCGGGGCAACCCCACCAGCACCCTGAATACGTTATTGTACTGAACACGAAGGGCGCTGTACGATTTCTGAGTATAATGAGCCCACAGACCGCAAGAGTAACAAGACGTGCAGTAAGCACTAAATATAGTGCGCTTGACCTCTAATAATAATTCTTGATTATGATATTATCACGAGCTATCTGGATGCTGCTCATCATCACAAATAGCACCTATTTTGTTTCGACAGGTGTCATCAAAGTCGCGGGAAGCACCTGTATGAGGGACGCAAGGAAATATGTTAGGGAAGAAAGAAGGCCCGTACGCAGCGGCGGCTGATTACAGGCTGATGATGATGATGTTGAGCTGTATCTGGTAATCATTGATCTACAAATTTAACTCTTACTGCTAGTTTATTGGCGGAATTCTCATAAAATTAAGTAGAAACGGGAGCTGCATAAGCATAACAATACTTAAAGCACTTGTTGTACACATACAGGGTTATTGGTAATATTTCGGCAATCCATTAAGGGGATGTAGGGGAGGTCATTTGCAACCAAATGACCCCTTATGACCCCTATGCAAATGTCAACCATTTTCGAGTAATTGGACATTTTATATTTTTTTGAAGATATCTTGTATCTTCTTGTATCTCGTTGGATAGCTGAGAAGTTGTACAAGTTTTTAGAATCTTCTGCCGATAAAGCACTTCCGTGTTTTTTTTGCAGAAAACGACCATTTTAGTCAAATAACCTGCTCAGAATAATGAATATTGTAACGATTTGTAGCTCTGATTTAAAAACTATTAAAGATAATTGTCATTAATTTTATGGTTGATTAAGTAGAAGCAGACAATAATAATTTAAAAAAACACATGCATTGTTTTTCTTTCATTTTCAAAGTTGTATACCGCCAAAAATATAAAATGTCAAATGACTGCATGGTTGCAAATGACCTCCCCTTGATCCCCTTAATGGATTGGCGACATATTACCAACAACCCAGTATAAGCAGTAGTAGTAAGTAAGGGTCGTCCACGAAGACGTTTATTTAATACTTGCAACCGAATGTATATACTCGTACATCGGTACATACCTATCTCTGATACAGAAACTTATTAGAAAATTAATGATCACGTCGTCAGTAAGATTGGTCGCGTGTTCGAGCCGTGTCACAGCGTCACTGCACCAATTGGGCTGGACATTGGACATCGCTAACTGAACGAAATTTCAATGAATGTGATGCAGAGAAGCCACAAAGAAACAAATTGCTCCCAATATAGACATCACAAGAGACGACCTGTCCCACAGTCGCGCTGTTCCCGCGCCACGGTCTGAAAACGGTAAATGAAATGACTATTTGACTATTCTGGTTGTCTAATCTAAGAATAGGCAGAAGATCCCACCAAAATTGGGTAACTGAGGTTAGATATTGTTCGGAACAATATTTGCAACCGAACAGCGCAGCACTTTTGCTGCGTGCACTTCCATAATGCATGTATGGCAACTATTACCAGTGAGTACGTGTTCGACCACCACTCGCGATACTCCAACCAGACGATCAAACCATCTCAGTGCTAATTTAACTTAGATTTACCATTTCATCTATACCTACATAATTATGATAAATTCGTAGCGAAGTCAAAACTGTACAAAGAATATTTTTGAAAAAAAGTTAATGCTACGAGGTCTGGGAACGATTCTAATGCCAAAATATAAATAAGTAAGTAAAATTTTATTTGTTTAAACATGATGTAGGTACATGATACATTCCATGCACGATAATAAAAGATACAGAAAAGTTCTAACACGTTCAGCCGCATATCGTGGCGTACAAATTGGTAGGAAGAGATGGTATAGTTTTTAGAATGTCTGTTCTGTTTGTATGTTCCAGCATCACGCAAAAACTACTGGATAGACTTTGTTCAAATTCTACTTATAAGTCTACTAAGTCTGTAGGTTATAATTTATCACGCTATTTGCTATGGGGGATGAGCAGTACAGCATTATGTTCGTATTCCTCTATAGTTTACCGCAAATTGTAAAAGGACGACCCAAAAGGTTTATAATATAGCTGATAGTTACAGATTTAACCCTATAAATGATTATCATCTCGCTATGCCTTTATGGAGCCAAGCAGTCAATCATAACATGTACAGAGTGGATTTTTGAGATGGGACAATAAGAGCAGGTACCCTAACATGGTCACTGCAAGAAAACGATCATAAGAGACTATCCTTTACATTTGGAAATCTTTTTCATCCGCATTCACAGATTTTGAAAAAAAAATACAGTCGGTAAGAAAATGGCCAATGTTCACAAAAACTTTTTTGGTGCCAATCGATCCTGTTTCTTATAAGGACCAAAAAAATCTATTGGACCAACTTAGGCATAAGTACTAGAAAAGTCAGAAATCGCAAAAAACTTTTCCCATACAGTTCGTCTTCATAGGAATGAAACAGATGAGAGAGAACACGATATACCGCTGTGTGGTAACAGTCTAATTATTCCACTACTTAACTGGGCTGAATAGGAAACGAATATAGCAGATAGATAAAGATTTAACCTTTTAAATGATTATCATCCCGCTATACCTTTAAGGAGGTAAGCAGTCAACCAAACGATTATGTTAGTCAACTTTCAAAAAAGCAATTAGCTTAACAGTTCGACGACTGCTTTGCAAACCTATGTTCATTTCCCAACTATTGATATTTTGTATGCTGTCTTTTTTACATTTTGTTATATTATTAAATGATAGTTCGTAGAACGTAAGTACACACAAAAACATTAAGTTTAGGCCTCTTTTGTCATCTTTGATTATAATAAAAATAAATATTTATGGTTAGGTGACTGTTAATGAGAAATTCCGTGTTTACAATGTTCTGTTATAATATTATTTTAGTGATAGCGGTTCGTCAGGAATAACTACTGAAGGCTGCGGGTGTGGACCGCTGGACGAGCTGCTTCTCACACGGACAACCGTACGTCGCTTGCTCCCGCGTCACCAGTCTTGACTACAAACGTAGTACAGGAAAATGTGGAAAATGTGGCTGTTATTTTAGTATATTGTAGTGTCTTACGACTTCCACGCGAGCGAAGTCGTGGGCAGAAGCTAGTAATTATAATAAATTTAAGTATTTAATATAGCTTTTAAACTTTATTATTTCGTATCATTAGATCGATGATCGTAAACCAACAACCAAACCATAACCAGTATAATATAATACTAAATTAACCAAATATCAACCAAAAAAAAATATATATATAAATAAATATCTTATCTTATCCTATCTTAACCCAGAAGTTAGTACTAAAGCACACAGGCATTAAACTGAACCACGCAGGCACCAAACTGAACCACGCAGGCACCAAACTGAACCACGCAGGCACCAAACTGAACCACGCAGGCACCAAACTGAACCACGCAGGCACCAAACTGAACCACGCAGGCACTAAACTGAACCACGCCGGCACTAAACTGAACCACGCCGGCACTAAACTGAACCACGCAGGCACTAAACTGGACCACGCAGGCACTAAACTCTACAGATATCTAGTAACTTCGTGTAGATTCACATACATTTAGTTGGACTAAGAGCCGGCCATATCATAAAATTGGAGTCATCGGAGGCTAGACTGATGATGATATGGCACAAGTAGATAATACAGCTTATTTACTTGTCAACGTAGAATTGATTGAGAAACTACTTGTCATCCTACACAACTATTAGCGTCATGTTTTCACAACAGATTTTCCTTAAGAGACAAAAGACGCTCGGCGGCCACTCAAACAGATTGACTGACAGAGGCTACCAGTGCAGCAGTGGACTGTGCCTTGGGAATTAAACCTAGGACATTGAACAAATGCAATGCTAATTTGATAGTATTTTCGCACGTAATGTTCTGCTAAAACTTTAAGCCATAATATTCACTTATAAGTACCGTAGAGGTTGTCTGCATGTGTCAACCTTATGCTGTGCAGGCTGGGGGTAAATTAACTCTAGTTATATCAAGCAAGTTTAGAATAAAGTTTTGAGTGGTTTAAAAATAGTTTCTTGTTTAGTAGTAGAGAGGCAGGGCTAGCCCCGTCAATGCATTAATTTGTTGATAAAAAATTATAATCTAATTTATTTAATATAATTTCCTTTCTCTTACGCCCACACACACACTTAATTAGAAAGGGGACTACACACGGTGGAGGCGCCAAAGCTCCCATTTTAAAATTAAAGCGTCTGCAGTGTCAAAACAAATACTGCACAAGATAGAATTTGTATATTGCGTGTACAAAGCATATATTGTGCGAAGCAAAAATAATTATAAAGAAAATTGAAGCAGGCGTATTACTACGCCGAAGTTAAAGCTAAGTGACAATAATAACAAAAAGTGATAGAGTGATAAGCAACTATTGCACCGTGTCAAACGTAGAACAATAATTCTCAAGAATTCCTCGCTCAATTTCGTCTTGTTGCGGGTATAAACCAATGGCCAGAGACCAATCTAGCGCTCATCTTAGGAGCCTACTTACAAGGTCCAGCACTCGCGTACTTCAAATTTATATATAAAGAGAACATAGATTTTAAATCGATTTGTGACCGCTTGAGAGCGGAATTCCAAACCAATTTAGACTATGATGAATTTTTTTATATTTTATATATATTCTAGAAATTCGGCTTCTCACTGTTGGCTATATTGCTCACAGCTGCGCTGCTGCGGAGTTTGTTGCGCCACTTCTTCTTCCGAGCGAATGCCCTAGGGGCCTTATGTAATGTCGTCGTTCAAAAAGTGCTGATTCTCAGCCTAATTTGAATAAATGACTTTTGATTTCATTACTATCACAATCTTTCCTACCGATAATTCCTATTGAAATGATTAAGAACGATCTGAGGCGACTCTACTCAAAGGCCCCACTCTGGCCGTAGGCCATGTTTATTGGAGCTGACCCCCTCACCCCTGGTTGCCAGGCACCTCACCCCCTGGTTGCCAGGCACCTCACCCACGCGAGTCACACACGCCACCGATAAGGGTGCGATTACACGCCGATACGAGCTGTCCAAATAATTTATCATCAATAATGATGACACACCAAATGTATGCCGACGGCGCGCGCGGTACACAGATTACTATATTAGTAGCAAGCCAGCTTAATACATCGATTTGTCTCAGAATTTTTATTAATTAATACCAGATTGTAATCTTTAAAGTAATGTACAGCTATAAGTAAAATAATAGGCTCGAGATTTTCTTTATAACTGTACATTACTTTAAAGATTACAATCTCGTACCCGTTAATAAAAATTCTTATGATTATTATTCCCTGTATCCCAAAACGGAATGTAGCAGCAAATTCAAGTAAGTGATCAGTCGGTGGCCCTCAATCAAACTATGAGCAGTACGAGAGTACAACAGCGCCACTGATTTATTGGCTTAAATGGCTAATTTGCGAGGACGGGAGGTCTGCCGCGTGCCGTCTGGGCTCCGGGAACAATCGCGAATGGTGGCTAGTTGAGCAACCGATCACATCGCGACATGTTCAGAACAAATGGAGCGATGAGCTGAATGATAATGTGAATGGAGGAGACTTTAATAATGACATTTATGTTATGGGGTACAAAGTAAGCAGACACAGAAGCTTTTTGCAATCAATGCGGTAAGCACTTACAAGTTCATGGGAAAGGGCACATTGCTAATGAGCCTGCAAGACAGTGTCACCGAAGTGACCGAAGTTATTAACAAAAAGTGTAATAAGCAGTATGGATTTTTGACATATTGCATGTTTTAGCAACGAGTCTTCGTACAACACTGTGTGTTGTCAGTAAGCAAGAATCGCTGAATCGCTATAATATTGTAAACACGAGGAGGTGATGCGGGCGGCGCACGCGCAGCCGGCTAGTTAATGAACTTGGACAGCGCGGCCTTGCTGACAATGAGTAAATACTGATACAGTACGGTGATATACGCAGCGGTGAGTACTAACACGCAGTCCTCTTGATTACAAGCAGATATCATAACGTTTTAATTGACAGTCAGTTTCCTACTGTAGCAAATCTTACGATGAGATTGAAGTTTTCTGTGCTGATATAATAACTAGTGTTTGGATAATACCTACTAAGTAATAGCGAATAAAAACCTAATCTCCCGGCATTAAATTATCAATGATATCAGCGGAATTAGATAAAAGTTAACATTAGAAACTAAATGGGTACTGTACATAAACAGTTAGAAACTAGAAAGGTTGGAATACACTCTTAGTACCGCCCGAACCAGGCACCAGCAGCTATGTATGAGTAGAGTAGAATACCTATAGCCATAAATAACTAAGCAAGTATAACAAGTCTCTAATTAGTCAAGTGGACGATGATTGCTGCTGCGGAGCACCGAGCAGGCGACCAATATAAGTACCAGGCGAGTACAGGCTTTTGAGTGTGATCAAAACAACGAACGCACGACACCAGCCTCTCAAACAACGCTGAGTTTACTTAACTAATTAGTAATTAGCCACACTTGGACTAAGTAGTACCTACTTGGTAATGATTTGTTTTTATTCGTTACTGATTGCTACACTGAGGTGGCTCGACTCACAACCATGATGTTGCACAATTTTATTAATTCTACTTTTTGTCCATTTATCATTACTACATCATAATCACAATATTTATTTTAAACAACAAATATATTATATGAGCTGCAAGTGGTGAATTTAAAAAACGCCTTAGTTTTTGTTGACCCATAACAATCTGTGTAAAATTGCAAATAATTACTGCCAAAATAAGGTGTTCTCTTTGATGGCAAACTGTCCTTGAACCACCATATTGAAGCCATAGTCAATAGTGCTTTTAAAATGTATGGATTTGTAATGAGATCTTCAACAGAGTTTAAGCGTACCTCAACCTATCTCGTATCTGTATAAGACGCTTATTCGCTCTCAGTTAGAATACGCGGTCCCTATTTGGAACCCCCTCTACCAAAAGTACGTAGTTGGAATAGAAAGGGTCCAGCGCAAGTACCTCCGTACTATGTACTACAGATGTTATGGAACTAAGACTAATCTGTCGTACTCCCAACTTCTTGACAAGTACAAGCTTATCAGCTAGGAGAACCGGCGCAAATACCTGGAGGCCAACGTGCTTCATGATATTGTTCAGTCATTTTGTTGCCATTGATCTAACGAGTAAGCTGTGTTATTCTGTCCCCCGAACAGTTCATGTGCGTCAGGTGCGTGCACGTACACTGTTCGCGCTAAATTTTTGTCGTTCGAACTCTGGCTTAAGCTGCCCTATTCATAGAATGTTGGAATCCTTTATTTCAAATTTCATTGATATTGATATATTTGCATGCTCAAAAATAAATTTAAATCTAATATTATTTTGTATCTTAATTGTAATCTTATTATTTTTTATTTATTGCATAATTTAAGTAAATTAAATTGTTTCTTATCTGATTTGGTTTTGTAGCTATAGCTAGCTTTATAGTAACTTATTTATTTATTTCAAAATATTTGTTAATTTTGGTAATGCTCGTCTAGGGGCAACCGCTGATCTTTAAATATGTCTTATCTGCGGATAATGCAGTGGACTGCAATAATACTACTTAAAGTTTTGTTAACCTTATGTACCTATTATATATGTTGTAGTTGTTTATTGTCCCTTAATAAATAAAATAAAATACAACACCCTAATTACGTAACACAGAACTATCACAATCTGAATCATTCTGGAGCCTATTGCTAATCAATTGTTGTTCATGTTCATGTTCTCATGTTCGAAAAATTGGTCTGCCCAACAACGTAAATAACGCAATGAATGTTGTTGAACTGTCAAAATGAAACCCATTCCTACTGTTAGTGTGTTACGTAATTACCCCGCTGGTCTCGAGGGAAATAGTGAAATGTGTCCTGTAACATCAACAGCACAACACAATAACTAGAAATCGATTCTGGGTTTGAATTTGCGTTCGCACATGAAGATGAATCCAACGCAACTAGCGTATGTTTAGTGACTGGTTCGTAGTATGTATGCAGGGAGCCAAGCAGCCTTCATTCCTATTTTAAATCTAAAATTAATTAATGAAGACTGATCAGTCTGAAGTTACTTCAGATTCACCAGCCCTCCGTGCTGCTAGTAGAGCTATAAATTAACACAATTAATTTAGGTCTCCCAACAAACCCGCGAAAATTTGCATAATTTTGTTGCGGATAGATAAACTATATTACAAGTTCGAAATGTTTTCGTGTTCAGGAATATTTCAGCAATGAGCTAAATTTTGTTTGAGTTTTCATCAGTTTTCATAACGGTGTTTAGAATTGACGACTACAACACAGATTTCTGTTCAAATTATGGCATTATTTTGTTTGTTGGGCTCGTGAATATATTACTTTTTCTATTTTTACAAGCTTTTATTTAACTTGCAATGTTTGTATGTAAGTATGTATGTATGTTCGGGCCAAATCCCGCGAGCTGAATTAAAACCACTTCCTCTTGTCCTACGGAGTTGAAATTTCACACGTTGATTCTGTTTCAAAGATAATGCGTTTTTATGATGCATGACCTGATTCTACACCCAGGATTGGCTCCAGATGAAGGAACTTCTTAACGGTCAACAGTACAGAAACGAAAATGTAATATACCTACGTATTTAATTATGGTAGTTTCTTCTAAAGTCCACCATGTCCTGGCTGCTGCACCCAGGATTGGATCCAGTTGAGGGAACTCCTCAACGGTCAACAGCAGAGGCACGAAATTTTGTAAAAGTACTCATTAAATTATGATGATAGCCCGTTCTAAAGTATGGCATGACTTGGATAGTGCAACTCGGATGGCGTCACATCATGACTTATGTAAAAGCGTGTTGGGATTCGCTGGATTTGTCTTTACAAGTACCTTTCAAGAGAAGGTGATAGGCCGGATATTTAAACAAATTCTAATGCTAAAAAGTACAAAATAAAATGTAAGTATAAACCTTTTTAAAAACAAGCTTTTAATGAATTAAAAATTACTAAATAAAACTTACGTTAACATAGAACTTAAATATTATCTTAAAAGCTGGAGGCGTGAACGTCCTTCTTAAACTTTAAGATAAGCCGCAAGCTTTTAAGAAAATATTAAAGTTCTATGCTAACGTAAGTTTTATTTAGTACTTTTTAGTTCATTAAATTAAACTTGTTTTTAAAAAGGTTTTTACTTATATTTTAACAGTTTTCTTTCATTTACTTTAGGTCGAGAATATGTTATTCTATCTCACGTTGTGGCGGATTGTTGTTATCTGAAGTAAACCTCAGTGATTACCACTTTACCAGTGTGCAGTGCACGCGCAGGGCATCTACAGAGTGCAAAACCAACATTTGTGTGAACCAGTCAAGGCAGCACCACGTCACGGTAGTACGATGCTATGATCCCACTGGCATATCACAATACTATTGTGGACATTTAGTTCCGCTGGCTTTAAGTGAACGCTATTACTACCTGCCACCGTTAGAGTACAATTATACTACCATTGTAATCGAACCGACGTTGCTGATTGGTCTAGAACTTGCAGCTTGTGTGTCTGCGGTAAATGAAGGATAGATACAGAAGATGGAACTAGGTACAGAAAAAAACTTTTTGTTAGGACGGGCCGGGCATTTCTCTTCTCTTTCTCCCTCATAATTCTCCTGCTCATATCTTAATTTATTAGCGATGGGCGCAGCATGTCTTCTTCCATACTTAGTAGTCCACCACATTTCTAAGCCACAGGTGCCATATAGCTCTAATCTTAGTTTTCTTATGGAAACTCAGTCTGTGAGGGCATCAGTGCATGGCTCGTTGGTCCCCGGTGTCACGTCGATGACTCCCGAATGGCTAATGTTCGCAACAGTCCGTCCACGTGCTGTGACCTGTGTCCTCATCTGTCTGCGTCGCGTCTTCAATGAATATGTAGTGCAGGACGCGAGCCGTCCGACTCCGAACAGATCCCTATTGGAGCTGCAGTTACGATCGCCTCCGGTTATTTATATCTTGTTACTCAATCCCGCCTCCCCGTTGTAACGCGAAATATATTCTATGCAATAAACCCATTTAACTCCCTATCATTCAATTCCAGACATTTGGGTAGCGGTCGCGGAGAACGACAAAAACGCTATGCCGGCGTTGAGGAAGCTGTGAAACTTTTAAGATTCAGTTTAAAATTATAGCTGATGAAAGAGGATAAAGGATTAGCTCGTCCCGCACCATTAGCCATAGGATAGGACCGTGCAGAAATCTGGGCGACAAGATTAAAGAAAAGTGGCAAATGATCAGAAATATAATTAAAATCATAACATAACAAACAGAATCTATAATAAATATAATTTAATTTAATTTAACAAACGTCATCGATCAGTAAAAGTAACCACGAGACGCGAGCTTGTCCGAGTCCATTGTAAAACACAAATAAAATAGATCTCGATTGCCGAAAATAGATCTACGCAGATAATATACTGGAGAAGAATACACTGCTAAAGTCAAGAGATTTTCAGAAGACGTAAATAACAGGAAACTTCAGATGTTCGCGTTCGCTAAATCAGAAGCCATTATCGTAGAGTTCAAGTGCAAGTATGAATGATTGGGGTAAACAGAGCGGTCCGCGGACGGAGCGTCGGCGAGTCGCGGGCGTTACATTGTTTTGTACCTATTTACGCAATCAGCTTAGCTAGTGTGCGCGACCTATCGCGCGAATTCCTTTAGATTAACTTTACTGTAGAACGCACTACGCTGTTTTTGAATGTCGTTGATGGAAAGAGTCGTGTACCTAAAGTGTGCTGAAATTTAGTATGTATTTGCAGAGGTGTAGATAGGATGGCTCATTCGAGGAAGCATCTTTTGTGTCACTACTCTGAGCTTCTGTAAAGAATGTCCTTGCAGCCAATAAAAATTCTAACTTGGGATTCGAACAAGTTTTAAACCTAATCTAGGGCAGTTGAATCCTGCGTCACGATCATAAGTAATTATTTCTGTGGTTATTACTGTGTGTTTGAGATGTTTTCATTGGACTTCAGTGTTTTGGTTTAGATAACACTATCTGTTGACGAGTCGCGGGTTCTTTCTCCGGCGAGGTCGCGGGGGGGTCACGGCGGGGTCGCCGGGGTTACATGGGGCCCCACGTTTTAACTCTGATTGAGACGTCCGTCAGCATCATTCGTAGATAACATTTATCTATACTTATTGCGTATTTGAATGAAAAATATAGATGGAGGCGCGTCAGCACAATTTTGTAAATAGTTGGTTGTTCGCACGAAGTTGTCTCATCAATATTAATTAAGTACTTTGCTTATAGAAGTGCTTCGGTAGGCGTCACTGATTCGCAGACCAATGAATATTAATTAAATTCTAATAGCGGACGATAGGTAGGCAAAAGAAGATTTTGTCAAACCGATGTTTTAATAGTCAACGTACCTATTTACCTACGCGTTGTTTTGATAGAGCCGACTAAAAGTTTTATTCGATTCTTTAAATAACTCCATTTCTATCAAGAATATTCCTGAAAATTTTCTTTTGGTAGAGTACAGCGTGGAGAAAATGCTTTTATTTTTATTTTTGGGTTTATATTTTCATCTCATTTTCATGTTTGAAAATAAAGGTGTGTTCACATTCTGATATTCTAAGAAGCCACTTATTTCTTAATTGAATAGGTATCCTGTTTTCAGGATTACTGTGTCTATCAAAATGATTGTATCCTGAAATTGGCCGTATGTAGGAGTATCGTAGTAAATCGAGAGATACTCACATGTGGGTCTGGAGACGACGTGCGTACACCGGCGTCGAAATAGCGCCAAGGTCGGCTAATATTATTGTAGAAAAATACGATGTCGCGGTGCGTGCAGCTTCGACAACGATCACGGGGCTACTGGCGACAAACAGACGGGTGCCTCGGGCCGCGCTCGGTCGCACACTACCGACTATCAGCCGCTGCCGCCTCTCATCAACAACACTGGTCAGCAATCACACGACTGAATACAAAAGCCTCCTCACTCCTCACAACTCTTCGTCAAGCCGAGTACTTCCTCCGCGGCCGGGTAACAGGGGCGCCACAACCTGACCGACCGGCTCCCCAAGCTCCACAGTAGATGCTTACGATCAGTTTTTCAGACCGATGACATTGATGCAACAAGTTGAGTAATACAAAGAAACTGTTACGGTAACTAATGCGCACTTTGTCACCTAATATGGAAACTTAACTGTACGTTTAGGGCCAAATTTGACTTACAGTGGAATGAAGTGCGACAGGTCTTCAGTATTGTATGAGATGGGCACCGCGGGCAAAACAAGCACCGCTACTGTACTAAACGCTATAATCCGGTTATCCAGGGTACTACTAAGAAATTCCTATCCCTTTTCCCCAAATGGGAATCGAACCCAGGACTCATTAAATATCTAAGTGATCATGATAATAGATCAGTACCTATCTGGTAGATATCTATTTGGTAAGAAGCGAACACCGTTATCTTACAGTTAGCATGCATGTTTTGCAACAAGTGACAGTGTTAACCCGGGGGTCGCCGATCGGCTACAGACGGATAACGTCGGCAAACTGGATCTTGCTGAATGTTAGTGGTTTCTGTCGCAAATGGCACTAAGGTTAATCTTGCCTGTCATTTGACAAGAAGTCCAGAAACTTCTATAAGACTAGTATCAATGCAGCTGGGTCGCAGAAGTAACTGCTGTTGAGAACAAGGT
Source organism: Dryobotodes eremita (assembly GCA_917490735.1). Lineage (NCBI taxonomy): Eukaryota > Metazoa > Arthropoda > Insecta > Lepidoptera > Noctuidae > Dryobotodes > Dryobotodes eremita. The sequence continues at coordinate 389,871 of OU823266.1, forward strand.
ACCCACTTGACTGTAGGTACGAAGTCTAACCGTGTTTATTTAGTTATAAGGTGTGTATTCGCTACATTATAAACTTCCTTATCGGCCCGTTTCCACTAATATAATAGTTTTCTGTTTTAGCAACATCGGAATATTTTATATAACTTATAAGACTTCCAACCGAACTTACCGTTATCTGATAGATCAGAGTAATGTTGTTATTGAGATGCGATCTGCTGCTAGCGGCCAATTTATTATACTCGCGAATGTATCAAAATATAGTCAAAGTCAAATCATTTATTTCAAATAGGCACATAAAAGGCACTTTTGAACGTCAAAATTTACAAAAAAATAGAATTGATTCTAGTTGCCCCTTCCAAAAGGTAGTTTCGTATGGAGAAGAATGGGCAAGAAACTCCACCGTTACTCTTTTATTTTTTTTTACAATATTATGTAAGTTCACATTAATTATGTTATCATATGTGAAGACGATGCACCTAGAATAAAATTACTATACCACAATAGGTAAAAATAAATAAATATAATGCAAAGGCAGGTAAATTAATTATGTGATAGATACATGGTGCTCACATATTTACAAATATTGAAAAGTAGAGGTTGATGTTTCCAAAATTTTAACAAATAATAATTTAGTGTGTGAGTTAAAGTAGTTAAGTACATAATGTAACAATCAATGTCATAAAAATTATAAATTATACAATTAAATTAGCAACCAGTTTGATTTTGTCTACACTCTAGATTGTCCTATGGAGCAGGACCAGCATGTTTCCAAGCATTCTTATCTAGGATATAATCCTCTAATTTGTAATATGCTTGTTTACAAAGTGTACTTTTTATATGAGTTTTAAATTTTATTTCATTTAGTTGCAATATATCACAAGGTATTTTGTTATAACATTTAACACAGTACCCCATAAAAGATGTACGTACTTTAGATAATCTAAAAAATGGTTGATCTATTTTATCTTTATTTCTAGTATTAAAATTATGTCTATCACTTATTTTATTAAAAAGATGTAGATTTTTTCTTACATACACAATATTTTCATAAATGAATTGACAAGGTACCGTCATAATATTAATCTTTTTAAATAGTTCCCTAAGAGATTCACGACGCCGTAGATTGTAAATAGCCCTGACAGCTCTCTTTTGCAAAATTAAAATGGATTCAATGTCAGCAGCCCGACCCCACAATAAAATGCCATATGACATAATGCTGTGGAAGTAGCTAAAATAGACCAAACGCGCGGTTTCTACATGTGTTAACTGTCTTATCTTCCTAACAGCATAAGCGGTCGAGCTTAACCGCCCCGCAAGAGATGTTATATGGGGTCCCCATTGTAATTTCTCGTCTAGCGTGATTCCCAGGAAAACCGTCTGATTAATAAATTCTAGCTTTTCTCCATTCAATATGATGTCACATTCGCAACTTCTAACATTAGGTAATTTAAATCTAATACATTTGGTTTTTTTTTCATTTAGTACCAAATTATTTACCATAAACCAATCTTGGACCTGAAGAATAGAGTTATTCACATCGTCAAGATTTTGTGACCGTCGGTCTACTTTAAAGATCAATGATGTGTCATCTGCAAGTAACACCATCTTCGGTTGATTCTGCAGTATAATGATGTGGACAGTTGGATACGGTTCAGGCGAGCGTCTAATTACTGATACATATTGCTCACTAAGTGTGCGAACACGTTTACGAATCCGTGGATAATTTACATTTAGGCTTTTATTTTACGCTTATACGAGTACGCACATAACAGGAAGCTTCTCTATCCTGGAGGGATACAGCATCACGCGTATCCTATACCCCTTGGCCTTCCGCTCCTTTACCGTCTTATATCCCATGTTTTGGGTACTTATGTTTTGTATGTCATATTATGATGAGTATAATGTTGCTATTTAAATCCAATCAGTCGTTTTCTAGCAAGATCCTGATTAATTCTAAACGAATAATTCTACACTCTACCTAAGGCCAGTCAAACCTGACCAAGTAGTTTATAGTGTATTATGTATTCAAGTATAGGTATAGTGAATCTGACAACATCTCGACATAGGTAGGTATATCATTGTCAATCGCTACAATATGGTGACATGTTAGAGCGTTTGTGCACTGCATCCCATCCGAATCCAAGAAAACCATTCATACTTACAAATTGGAATTAGGTACTACCTGTACCTACTACCAATTTGTAGGTATGAAGAGTTACGTACTAGGAGGCCTACTCCCTAAGCAAGAAGTCCGTAGCTTCTGCCGAAGTTACGGATGATTCCTATGCCATATCACTTACGGGCATAAAATTAGTCCGGGGCCGGAACTAAAAATGTATGACAAAACGATTTGACAGTTGTTAAACCCGATGTGTTTTTGCTCGTCCGAAAAAGTTAACCCATCAAAAACATTTCATGTAAAATATTGCCAAGACGACCACATAAGGTTTGCCCTGTCAAAAAGATATCAGATCTCATGTAGAGCCAATTTTCTGAATCTACACGGCCTAACTCTACCGACCCTAACTTCACAAATTCTACATATCAGTAAAAATGTATGGCTTCGCCGTTTCGCAACCGTCGTGGAGGTGATGCGAATATTTAGTTTCTGAAGTAAGTAACGAAACAGCCAAGCCATACATTTTTATTGATATGTGGAATTTGTGAAGTTAGGGTCGGTAGAGTTAGGCCGTGTAGATTCAGAAGCTTGGCTCTACATGAGATCTGATATCTTTTTCACAGGGCAAACCTTATGTGGTCGTCTTGGCAACATTTTACATGAAATGTTTTTGGTGGGATTTCAGTTCTTTTTGTAAGTTGCTAGGCAGTCTTTTTAGTGTTTATTTTTTTCTTCTATTTTTGGGGTGTATTTCTTGCACATCAGCAGTGCCGGTTAATAAAATTATTTTAATTATATACCTAACTTTAGTATTATATCTTATCGTATTAAGTACTTACAGTCGCTTTGCTCACCTCGTCGTCAAAGGGCGTAAATAACTGAGACCTACCATGAGACTCTTGATTAAGGCGGAGGTTCTTGTAAGTACTTATTAATAGGTTTTTTAGTTACTGTCTACAGTCCCGTGTAAACTTTCATGTCCTAATTCATAAAATTGGTGAAAGTCTAATTCAAACTTCCACCCCCCCCCCCACCAATTTTAGGGGATAGTGGGCGAAAGTTATAAGTTTATCTGGGGGCACGGTAGTGTTTTTTTGTATACTAAACTTTGTTTACATACGAAATTTCGGCTTTCTAGCACTTCAGGAAGTACCCTAACATTTTGAAGTCTCTTACAAACTTCCACCCCCCCATTTTAGGGGATGGGGGGCGAAAGTTATAAGTTTATGATTTTTTTTGTTGGTTGTATACTAAACATCATTACATACCAAATTTCAGCTATCTAGCACTTCAGGAAGTAGCCAAACATTTTGATGATCATCAGTGTGTCAGTGTGTCAGTGACGAAATCGGTGTATTTTAGATATCAATAAAATCTAAAGTATTAGAGCTATTTAATTGAGACTTTGTATGTTTAATGAGTCTATTATTGACATCATATCCTGAGAATATGAACTATCTGGTAAATCGGAAACCAACTCTATGAGGGTTCAAAAAACAACGAAACACTTCGAGAAAAGGTAGGTAGTGCCCTTGCGCTTCGCTTGGCTCGTCTTGCCGGGGGCACTACCGTGCCCCCAGATTAATCAGGAGTAGGGTTAATTCTAAGTATCGAACTACTTTCGGATGGGCCCGCATTTTCGTTGACGGACTTAGAGACTAGAATAGAATAGAATACTCTTTATTATGTACACCATAAAAATTAGGCCCCTAGATCCGAACTCAATCCGGCTGAATAAAATAAAATCGAACTTAGATGGAGCTCGGATCTCGAATTCGAACTCGGATTGGATGCAGTACGCAAACGCTCTTAGAGTCCTTTCACAGTGATTTTACCTCTGACAGTTACCCGAACAGTAACCCACCAGCGACCATAAAGATACTGTGATTTTGACAGAAACCTACAATCAGAGGTAGAATATCTGTGAAAAGACTGTAGTGTTCCGCATGGGTTTCCAAGTTGAGCTTTATGCTTATCGCAACAATTAATTTCGCAGCTTATCGTAAACTTTAAACACTGTTTCATCATAAATCATAACATCTGTGATTTATTACCCACTTTGACTCTGTGAATTAAAAAGCTTTTATATTATAATAAGGCCAACTTTCACGATATTTTACTGATACAATTAACCCTAAATATAGTTAAATTGCATGTGCGTGTCAGTCTGTGACAGAAAATCATCATTTCAGCCAAAAGATGTCCACTGCTGGACATAGGCCTCCCCCAAAATACCGCGTCTTCGACTGGTTCTGTGCTTCCCGCATCCAGCGGATTCCTGCGGCCTTCACAAGGTCATCGGTTCACCTTGTGAGAGGCCTTCCAACGCCACGCCTTCCGGTACGCGGTCGCCACTCCAGAACCTTTCGGCCCCATCGGCCATCTGTTCTGCGAGCAATGTGCCCTGCCCACTGCAACTTAAGTTTGGTAATTCTTCAGGCTATGTCGGTTATCTTGGTTCTCCCGCGTATCTCTTCATTTCTGATTCGATCACTTAGGGAAACTCCAATCATAGCCGTCTCCATTGCCCTTTGGGTGACTTCTAATAAGGCCCGTTGTGAGCGACCATGTTTCAGTGCCATCACTGGCAACACGCACTGCTCAAAGACTTTTGTCTTGAGATACAGGAAGATATTGCGGAGCTTCCCGAACGCTGCCCAGCCGAGTCGGATTCGATGATTGACGTCTTTCTCGAAGTTGGACCTACATAACTGGACGGTCCTAGTCCTAGGTAAACATACTCGTCCACATCTTTGAGCATAGTGTCTCCGATCTTCATGAGAGTGGGTGTTACACAGGCATTTGACACGACCTTTGTCTTGTCCATGTTCATTTTAAAACCCACTATTTTATAATCTCTACTGAGGTCATCGAGCATTGTAGTGAGGTCCCCCATAGTCTCAGCCATGACTACTATGTTGATGCCAACTCCTTTCCAGTCCAGAACCTTGAAGACATCCTCCAGGGCAGTGGTGAACAGTTTCGGAGAGATAACGTCTCCCTGCCTAACACCTTGCTGCAGAAGGATCGATTTTAAGGTCTGTTCCTGGAGTCGGACTGACATAGTGGTATTTTTGTACAGACACTTCAGCACCTCGATGTACCGGTAGTCGATCTGGCACCGTTGAACAGACTGCAGTACAGCCCATGTCTCGACCGAATCGAAGGCTTTCTCGTAGTCCACAAACGCTAAGCAGAGAGGCAGGTTATACTCTTGGGTCTTCCTTATAACCTGCGCAGCGTATGTGTTTATTCTACGGTGCTAGGTACCTTCCATTTAGTGCCATTACTAGCCATTTCAGCGTATGATAATAAACGCTCCGTAGCCTCCGTTTGTTTGCATTTGTCTAGCGTAGTAATGATATTGCTTGGTTGTGTTGAATGATGTCGCTGCGCTAGACTGCATATAATAGTATAACAAATTGTAAAAACAGGAAGCACAAAAAATATCAATTGTTGGGAATCGATCATAGGTTTGCAAAGCAGTCGCCGAACCGTTAAGCTATTTACTTTATTGAAAGTTGACTAAAATAGCCGTTCTTATAATTATTATGTCATGATTAACTGCATGCATAGCTCCTCAAAGGCATAGCGGGATGATAATAATTTAAAACGTTAAATCTGTAACTATTTGCTATATTCATTCCCTATTCAGCACAATGCAGTAATGGAATAATTCGACAATTTTTTTTTTTATTTGAAATCCTCAAATGACCAATCATTTATCATTTATCATAAGTGATATTGGTGGTTTGGTTGAACAAGTAATGAACTTGGTTGTGGATGTATTAAGTGTAAGCGTATGGAAATAAAGCCAGTTTAGTGCTACATCAAAGCTATGCTGTGCTTTGCCCTCGAGCTCAGACCATGTGTTGGCGACGAAAGTTATCGCAGTGTCATCTGCAAAAGATGTTATCTTGGTATTTGGGATATTTCAATTGCATAACTCGTTTATAAAACTAGAAATAAGGTGGGATCCAATATGCTACCTTGTGGAACGCTATAGTAGATGCAGCTCACTGCTGCTGTGACGATCTATCTTGACTATTTGGGATCGATTTGTGAGGTAGCTTTGAAAGAGATCAAGTTGCAATCCCCTGACAACCATCCTTTCAAGTTTGAGTGAGAGAGAACGGAGAGGACGGGCATTTGAATCTATAACAAGTAACGACAAGAATGTAACAGGAATGTAATCATGTAAAATAAATTGAAAATAAGTACCTATAGAGAACAAGATCACAGACTCGAAAATAATGTGGAAGAATTTATAGTAAAACTTGGCGATAAAGATAGTAGTTCTATATCGGATAGCGATTCTGAAAGTGTACAACTGAAAAGTGCTAGTGAAATATCTGGAATAGAGTTTTTGAGTCAGACTTTTAACTATGATTCTTAAGAGTTTAAGAATCATAGTCCTATCGCTATCCGATACAGAACTACTTGTTTTCACAATTATTTTCACCAAAATTCCTAACTTTGCCCTTCTTATTCTTAGAAATGAAGACGAACGAATTTGATGCCTACTCTATATTACAAATAAAACTTATATTTTAAGTATTTTTTCCAATCCGTATCGGACCTCCACTAAAAAGCTATTGCAACCCAAAAATAAATACTTACTAAGATATCTTCGCGACGCGCCGGCTTCCTCACGGGGTCGGCAGAGGCCCACCACCTCTCACGGTCCTGAAGCATCATCCGGTCGGATCCACCTTTTCGATTAATGTGTAGGTATATAGTTATTTTTTATTAAAATCGGATTAATTTTTAATGTAAAGTATCAAATCTGTTTGAGTCATCGAAGATCCTTTCACAGTGTTGCTATAGACTATTTTACAATTCCCTTGTAACTTACCCTTGTAAACTGACTTATCGAACTTACTCTACTAGAATCTAACCATCTTATCCAGCATAGTATTTATATCAATCAGCTATCAGTTGCGAGCCTGTCCGATTATTAATCTGCTGATTAAGACCATTACTCAGTACCTACTGATATAAGGACAAACACAGAAGTTATCTCTAATGTCTGCTTCGAAAGTATATTGTGATGAAAGTGTAAACAAACCCTGTTCATGTTAAATTCTTACACAATCACTCACTAAAAGGCATTACCTGTATTTAGAAAGAAGGCTTCAAAGTTATATCTCATCAAGTCATCACTTTTCCCTACAATTATTGTTTGAATAACAATCATTATTAAACTGTTATTGAAAGATCATCGACGAAAATTGAGGTTTTAAATTAACTCAATTTGTAAGTGGCACTTCAAATTGCTATCAACAGGTACGTTTTCTGATCCATTTGTTTACATTTTCACCAGATACTTTCGGAACAGACCATACATACATGCACGGTACTAAAACCGAAGGCCTGACGTCAGTGGTGCTCCCATAGTATTTACGTTAACGATGGACCTCAAAGCAACATGTTAAAAGTCGACACAATCGGCTCCTATCGGCTAATAAATATCTCATCAGTTTGATAAACTAGTGCTCAGTTTAGCTCAATGTGGTTGAGTAGTCATCCAAAATGGCGATATGAAGTGTTTCAACTAGTGCCTGTATTGTCATGATAGAATATACCATTCCGAACTCTATTACGTGCATCATAGACCACAAAATCCGACTCCATAACGTTATCAAGATTAGATCTTCTAATCAAAGGAGGGTGTTAAATGAAAATCCATTAGTTAATAAGTCCGTGTTATCAGTAGGAAACATATCACTCGTTAGTTTGCGCTTCTTACTAAGCTATCACAAACAGTTGCAAATCATTTCAAACCATACAATGGTAGTATCAACACAGTGGAATCGTTATTAATTATATTATTGTGTTCGACAAATATTTCCATTCACTTCCAGTCATTGATGAACTTAATTAGGTATTAAATGATAACCAGTTCAGTTTGACAAGATTCAACTCTTTGCCCGTTATAACTTAAATAGGTACAGACGACCGAACTGTTAAGTATGCAGGTAGCTAGCGACATCTGCCTTCGTAAGTTGGCGATGCCGAGGCACAAATGTTATTGTCGAAGTTATTGCAGATACTACCACGCACCTGCATACTTTACTGTTTCGCTAAGTGTACAATCAGTGAAATAATTATTAAGCTAATTGACACACTACGTCAATTGTCCGTGTGTTAGCCATTTCATACAACTTTCAAAGGATGACATTTCTTATTAAAGTACTTTTACGGACAATTTAGGTTGATAGTCAATTTGCAATAAAATTCACTGACTTTACATTCTAAATCGAAAAAGATGTAAATTTCTACATCACAAGTATTTCACATTAAATACAAGTTTTTACAAAAATATAACGTCGTGTGTTGTAATTAAATTAATTGCAATATAATTAATTAGGAGTTTTGTGTGGACACACGTTTACGTATAGCTTATTTTCTATATTAATTTACTATAGTTACTTTACAATTCAACCCAATTTGGGAAACATCTCTCCTCTGCCACACTGTTTGGTAACTAAAGCAATACTATACATTTTTCATGACGATTAGTTACGCAAAGTTCTCGTACTCTCGGCAATGGATCTCAAGAAAAATGGGTGTAGTTAATATCTCGAGTTGCTACAATGTGTATCAGGGCAAGATTAAGATTTTTTGGCAGTTTATAATAACAATCCTACAGGACCGTTTCAATTAAGGCTATGCCATCATTATAATTACTATTACAATACAATAATATTTTGCTTATTCACTATAAAAAACAGTTCAGTGGTAACGGAGAGATTTGTCCCATGATACAGGGTGCTGTCCCAAACACACAACTACACAATTTACATATTATCACATGGCGAGGCACTTGTCTCTACATACTATGTTTGTATTCACTTATTATTTATTTCATCCCACTGGGGGACATTGGAAGGTGGCTACTGTTAACTTTCATTACATTATCCATTTAAATAGTAGTCAAATGCCCATTTAGTAGGGTTTGATACGTCTAACACTCCCAAATGAAATATAATTGTATTTCAGCATTCCATGATACAGGTTGATCCGTTAAAATCTGTTTTTCTTAACTCTAAACGACGACAGCTTTCTTAGTACAACTCTAGTTTTATTCGTTTCAGATTTGTCCATTGCCATACATCTCAACGGGTCAACCTGTATAGCAAAATGAAACTCATTTTTAAATGAAGCAAATGAACGCTCGCAAAGTGTTGTCAGATGTATCAAACTGCAGGTAATGTACATTATGACCTACGTAACGCTAGGTACTCCGGTAGGTACGTGTTCAAGTGACTTAACAATATAATTACAAACCTTATTATTAGTGAGGACTGGACTTAACACTTATTATTATTAAACTATTTCATAATACTTTTAAAATTAATATTTTGTGCGCTACGATTTACAGACAGTCGCGAAATCATTATTAAGGTCTTAATATAAAAATAATAAAATTGTTCACTTACGAAGGCATGTATTCAATCCATATAAGCAGAAACCTTAGTATATCTGTAAATGTACCAGTTTTGTATACCTACTTCAGTTGATTTGGTAAATCTAAAAAATTACAACTTTTCAGGACATAGATGCAAGAAATAATCAATTTTTAAAGATTTCCTGTGAGATACCGTTCAGACTTAGCAAGTGAAGCAGACCGCTAGGTCCTCAAAAGCGTTTCTTCAGAGTTGTGATTAATTTTTCCCGACCTAGGGAACTTCCCTACCATAGTCGACTCGATTGTATTTATAAAAACAAATCTTCAATGTCAAAATATAGCATTCGTATCTGGAGTCTATAAGAAATATTGAACGTCAGTCAGTTGTTACTGAACCACAACACGTTTCAGCAATAAGGTAGCATGCAAGTGCATCTCAAGTTGCGTCACTGTCGTAAAATATAAACGAGCGACCATCTATAATACTGTTTACTGCTATCAGATAAGAGACTGCAGCGCAAGCGGCGGAGAGACGTGATCTTACTACAGCCACAGAGTAGATAGGTACAGAAGGCTGGGTACATACAACGACGCACGACTCATAGACACGCGTCTAGTTACGGCGAGTGCAAGCGTACTCGCGACTGGGTTCGAAATATGTATATTAGTAATATGTAATATTCAAAATAAATAATTAGACATAAACCTACATGGGCAATTATTTGTTTATTTAAGTGTACACAGATACAGAATAAAGAATCCCAGAGAGTTGTACACCTGTTGTGGCGTGGCTTATGAAACGTAAGAAGCTAGGTGCGTGGTTCCAATTGGTTGTTTCCTATGGAGAAGAGCGGGGAAGAAACACCACGGTTGCTCTTTTAAAAATATGGGCTTTTAATGTAAATATTTCCAAATTACAGTGGTAATAGGTATGGGAGGACTTGACAAATAGAAAATGGATGAATGTATTCGTCTGAGATCGCCGTACGTACGCGTCTGTGTGCGCGAGCATCTGTTTACGCTCGTTGTATGGCGCCGACCTTCTGTACCTATGTATTTAGTGATGCTGTGCCTCGCTTATGTAATGTCACTGCAAGCATACTGTAGCAGTGTCGACTCAACACATATTGAATACTTTCCATGGCATAGAATGAATTGATACACTGTCAATTGGTTTTATATAATTACGTATGCCACAATGTTACTATTGTAAAATAAGAACATTTATCTTCAATTTGGAAAATAAATATTCGTTTTAATTTAGTGCTTTTATTCAAATTCAGTTTCTTTTTTAGTTTTTCCACTATATATTTGCAATACGATTTATTTTCGACCTGAGACAATAGTATCTAAGTAGAGCGGGTCGGCACTGCGACCGCTACTCGCTTGTCACTATTACAAACACTTCTCATTATGTTTATCATTCGATGTGGAACTATCGAGACTTTCTGGGGGCTTCGATATATTATATTGTGGATATTACTATTACTTGGAAATGTTCTAGAACTTACTGTATTATTAAGTTAATTTTCATAAAATAAGCCAGTCGCGGTAAAATATTGAGTTTGTTAAGAGTCTAGAACTTTTGATGCTACGTTTTCATACATGAAATATAAATAATTTTGAAACAGGTTGTCCGTTTCGAAAGATTTCTAGATATATATCATGCGTCCTTCTCATTTATTTATCAGTTTGTTTATGTTTTGTTTTGTTTTGCAATTTTATTAATATCACACTAATTATTTAAACATTATTTATTATTCTCATATAACAATTTATTCTATTTAAGTATTTAGACATTCACACATTGCAGTATAAAACTGATTTACATCCGTCACCTCACACTTCAGGTCCAGTTGAAAACCAGCGTCAGGCACTAGTTCTCTGGCATTTTTGTTGAACTGGGCCTGTTGGCGCAGCTGCGAGGCACACTTTCCTGCTCATTTCTCACAACGCGGTTTATACTTTTTTTTTTTTTACTTGTAGTACAGTGTTGAGTGCCTTGTAGTCTATGTTCAATAAATGTATTTTCTCTCTTTATTTCTTTCCTTCTTTTCTTTTCTTTTTTAAAGGTCAAGGAAAGTCCCCGATACGTTCAATGTTACAAATACTTACTCTGTTGACATAACTGTTCGATCAGTGTCATTTACCGAATTATCATACGTTTGTAAGTGAACAAGTTAGTTTTAAGTAATGAAAAAGTGTTGACAATAAAACTAAACTAAAATGTGTGCGTTTCTCTTAAAAATGTTATGTGCTTACTTTCTTCCCTCAAAACATTTTAGAAACAGTCTGGACAACGTTTATTAATAAAAGCTCTCCATAACGAGAAATACTGAATATAAAATACTTAACTAAATCAAAGTTTACGTTTTAAGAACGGTTAGGGTTGCCAGACTACCAAAATGAAAAAAAAAATCGATGACAATTGTAAAAAACTTTGTTTTTGCATATTGCAGTACCTAAATCTCTATTTTGTAAGTGAAGTGAGACTAAAAACCGAATATCTATTAGTTTGTTAACGAATATATTAAACGAACAAACCAAATGTATGTTCGTAGCATTACTCCTGTTACAGTTAACTGGTAACCCTAATGTAACTGTCAAGTACGCCTTCAGTGTTTAGTTGAACAACTAACAGTTATATCACATGACGCTCCGTGATGTCTCACTAAGTAATACTATACTAGACGTAGTTAGCTACGCAGTGTACACACGTACACGCTACATAATATACACGTATATCTACTTATCGTACGTATCAGTCTGTTGCGCTACTCTCCGGACGCGGCCACCTGCAACAAAGGACAGTATTTATAATAGTTCAAATTCAACATAATTATGTAAGTATTCTATAAGTAGTCTGTTATGCAAATAAATGTATTTGAATTTTAATGTATTATTTTGTATTTGTATTGTATTTCACATAAACCATCACACACATAACAACATCACATACATAACACATAATAAATGACAATCCTAAAAAAAATGAGTTACTATAATCTGCCGGTTCTTCTCATAGAAACGATAAAGTGCAAATTGTAGACATTTTATAAGTGCCGAGGTACAGTCAGCGTCAGACATACATAAAGCCGTACAAAAATATTTTGGTGAGTGGCCAAAATCTGAACTACCGCCATCTTGTTTTTTCGAAACCAACAGCGCCCCCGTGACAACGTCATTCGAACGCCAACAGATCCTTGTAGCACTTGATATGTTTGTACGGGTACAGACTACGGACAGACAGTTATTGGGGAATCAGGCAGATGCAACATAAACGACCGGAACAAGAAAATGCAGCTTTATCTTAAGGTTCATATAAAGCATAAGGATACTGTATTAATTCACATTGTATATATGTATCCATTTCCTTCCTAAAATGGGTATTACTTGTGATTTGTTCAAAATGAATAGAGTATACAAAATTAGTATAAAAATGTTCTTTTATAAACAGCTCGATATGTTATCAATATAAACAAGGCCGTCACAACAGCCGCTGGCGGCGCCTTCGTTTTTATTTCTCAAACGTGCACAAACATTACAACTTGTGGACGTACGTTATTGTCAAATAACATGTCACCGATAACATGCTCGTATCCACTATAATACTATTTACATTCATAACTGTGATTACTGCCCAATATTTTTCCAATTTTTTACGTTTGATAACACACTAAAAGCATACTAAACGACTTCTCCTAACACAACATCTCGCCGGTTATGTTTAAGTCCCATGTAGAAGGCGAGCCTATTATCATTGCAAACAAACCCAGGCTCAGGGCTGCTGCTGAGAATTTCCAAAATAATACTGATCGACCCGGGTTTTGAACCCATGTCCCTACGGACAGCAGTCGTACTTCCTACTTCTAGGACTATCAATGAGGCAGTTACGAAGTATTACATAATGATACAAGGATTATGGATTTATGAGACGATAATTATGATGGTTCATAAAATGCGCTGGGACTCTGTCTCGCATAGGGTCGTAGCATTATGCTGAGCGATTGCCGTTTTTCGTAAATGTGACGCATATTTTCCCCCAACTCGTTATTTTTTGTGTGTTTTTTCTTTGCGTCATGTTTACGGCAAATACATGTATTTTCTTTCTTTTCTTTCTTTCGCATCACAGTGGATCTTCAGTTAGCCATCTACTTGGATAAACTTCACACATTTAATTCATGATAAGAAAAATAGGAGTCAGCAGTGATCACGCAGGCACTGCGCGAGTTGGTGGACGTACAGATGTTTGTAATGTTTAGTTCTAAGACGTGTCGATAGGAGCAGTTCTGCCCAGTACTACCGGCCCCGACTCACGAGCTGTAGGGCAGGGGCCGAACCTAGGTAGGTCTGTTCCAAAAGCATGTGATGAAAGTGTAAACAAACCCCGTTCAAGGTATATTCTTACGCAATCACGCACTAAAGGAAATTACTAACACGTTCATCTGTATTTAGAAGGTTTAAACATTATATCGCACCACTTTTTCCAACAAATATTGATTAAATAACATAATTAAATTGTAATTGAAAAATCATCGACGAAAATTGGGGTTGTAAAATTAACCTTAATTTGTCAAATGACAAACATCTTTACGATGGTTTCAAATAAGAAATTGGGGTTTAGGTATTCAAGTAAACAAATCAGAGCACTCAATTTGCAAGTGGCACTAAAAATTTACATACAAAGGTACATTTTCTGATCCATTTGTTTACATTCTCATCAGATACTTTTTGAACAGACTATAGGCACTTCCGCATATTTATTTAATCGTCACTGTTCTTAAAATGGTTAAGGGAAACATACGTTACCTATTTGTGCAGGCGCTATATGCAAGTGGTCTTGAGATGCATGGACAGCAGCCCCTTGGCCACGAAGCCGCGCCCGCACAGGCCGCACACGTACGGCCGCGCGCCCGAGTGGTACCTGCCAATATTTCATATTAATATGAGTTTGTTGTATTCCATAATAATTATAAGAGATGTTAAAAAACGGCTTACAGCTAGGTACAAATGATGGATCCTGTGAAGGCATAGCAACAGAACAAAATAATACAAAAATACATTTTAAACTATTAAAACGATTATTAAATATTATTTAAATTCAACAATAAAACAAGGGCATACACAGTTCTTATTGATATTATTTCGGTCTTCTACAGACTGTACATCGGTGAGTGTGCCCAAGGACTCCACGACCTCATGCCACCGGCCCCCTTCTACCATCGGACATCTAGACGCACTGCAAGTTACCATCCCTACCTAGTTGCTATTCCACCAATTCGCACTAAGCGCTTCCAAATATCTTTTATAATGCGCACAGCAAAAGAGTGGAACTCTCTCTACCTGCGCTGTGTTTCCGACCTCATACAACCCAAATCTCTTCAAAGTGAGAGTGAACAGGCTTCTTCTGGGTAAGCTCACTGCAACGTAGACTTTGTCTCTGTCACTCTGACCTAGACTAGAGTCAAGAGCAAATCTATTCAAAATAAAAATAAAAAATGGTGATATGTTTAGAAATTTTTATAGCATTTATTAATAATTACTGAGATCAATATTACATCTTTTATTTTAGCATTACTTTGTAATTGAGATCAATGTTACGTGTATTTTATTTATTTATACATGCACAGGAGAACAACAGCTGTACAGATGGATAACGGTTGGATTAGAAACGCAGAGCCAATGACAAGTTCTCACGGGAAAAAAGAAAGAGACAATTGCATATATAAGGATCACTAATAAGCACCATAAAAAAATTAAACTTACAAGTTTGTGAAGGAATCTAAATGTTTTGTCAAGTCGTAAAAGCCGTACGGAGCATACTCTCTAAGCACGAAGTCCATAGTTTCGGAATAAAGTAGTAGAAGCACTATGCAGTTTTGAAAAAGTCAGAGTTCAGCCGCGTGCGTGCTGATAAGGTTTTGGTGGTAAAGGGGTCTGAGAACTCTTTACAAAGAATATTAAAGTTCCTACTCGTCTTACATGACATCCAGATCTCCCAGGCAATTTTTGCGCTTAGACAATCATCGTCTATCTTCGAAAATACGAACGCGCGATGATGAGATCTAATATAGAGCTGTTACATCCAAGGCCTTGCATTCCACCAGAAAGACCCACTACAACGTTCTCATGGGGAATTTTAACGCTAAAGTGGGAGTACAGGATTGCAACGCATCGGTAGTTGGATCCAACGGGTTTGGCAGCAGAAATTATGGCCGAAGATCCTTTCGTAAGTCGAAAACTTCTACGACCAATTGTATACATCGCATGCCTGTCGACCTGATCCTGAAAATGAGGATTCCAGAGTCATCTTGAGCAGCCATTTCACGGAAGATTGCCAGAAGTTAGCCAAGACGAAATCGAAGCGGCTCTTAACAGCTTAAAAATGGAAAAGTCCCTGGTGAGGACAGAATTACGACCGAGCTCCTGAAAGCGAGAGGAAGTCCTATACTGAAAGAATAGAATAGAATAATATTTATTTGCTAAGAGCTTCAGGAGCTCTTGAACTCTGTCCTGTTCTCTCAGAACTCCAGAAGCGTGGCGAATGCGCGCGGTCGTACTCTTCTTTGGAAAGGGTGTTAAGACCCTTTTAAAGAATTACAGACCCATTTCTCTCCTAAGTCACGTATATAAGTTATTTTTACGAGTCGTCAAGAATAGTCTAGCGTGAAGACTCGACGAGTTTCAGCCACCG
Organism: Dryobotodes eremita; assembly: GCA_917490735.1. Classification (NCBI taxonomy): domain Eukaryota; kingdom Metazoa; phylum Arthropoda; class Insecta; order Lepidoptera; family Noctuidae; genus Dryobotodes; species Dryobotodes eremita. The sequence goes on from OU823266.1 coordinate 406,095, forward strand.
GAGCAAGCCTGATTTCGAGGAGGATACATCACCATAGACCACATGCACGCAGTGCGGAAAATTTTACAGAAGTCCGAAGAGTATAATCGGCCCCTGTGTCTTGCATTTGTGGACTATGAGAAGGCTTTTGTATCTATCGAGACCTGGTCTGTTAAGTCTCTGCAGCGTTGCAAAGTCGACTAGCGATACATCCAAGTGCTGGGATGTCTTTATGAAAACGCGACAATGACCGTCCAAACTCAGGACCAGCGAACTGAACATCTCCCCCTGCGTCGAGGGGTGAGAAAAGGGGCCGTAATTTCCCCAAAATTGTTTTCTCACGCATTGGAGGATGTATTCAAGACACTGAACTCGGAAGGGCGCGGCATTAACATCAACAGCGAGTACATCTCACAATTGAGATTGGCAGATGACATCGTCATACTGGCTAAATGGCTACATGACTTGCAGCAGATCCTGGCCGACCTAGTTGATTTTTCTGTACGCATTGGTCTTCGGGTGAAATTGGCCGAAACCCAGGTTATGTTCAACGAACATGTCACTTCGGGGCCGATTGCTGTCAACGGCGGTGCTTTCGAGGTTGTTCGAGAATACCCTCCGGCAAACTCTGCAGTTTGGTAAGAACAACTTTGAGAAGGAGGCTAATAGAAGAATTCAGCTGGTTTGGGCAGCGTTTGGGAAGCTTCGTCGAGTCTTCTCATCGTGTATTCCGCAGAGCCTAGAGACTAAAGTCTTCAATCAGTGCGTCCTGCCTGTTATGACTTGCGAGGCCGAAACGCGGATACTCACGGTACAGCTGGTCCATAAATTCAAGGTCGCTCAGCGAGCTATGGAACGAGCTATGCTTGGATGGTCTCTGAGGGATTGAATCTGGAATAAAGCGATCCGGCAGACAACCAAAATTGTCGACGTAGCTCACAGAATAAGCAAGCTGAAGTGGCAGTGGGCCGGTCATATTAGCCATAGAACCAATGACCGTTGGGGTAGACGTGTTCTTGAGTGGAGACCGTGAATCGGCAAACGTAAGGTAGGACTCCCTCAGGCTAGTTGGAGCGACGATTTTCGCAGGGTGGCTGGTAGCAGCTCGATGAGACTTGCCGAGAATCGAGCTGAATGGCGTGTAATTGGAGAAGCCTATGTCCAGCAGTGGACTGCTGTAGGCTGTTGATGATGATGGCATCCATGGAATTACTTGCTTATTTTTTATTACCATGGCTGGAAAATTATAGATTAACAACTATGCTATTCCAAAAAAATTAAAAACTTATGAGTCACAGATGACGAGGTGCGACCGAATAGGTAATCCGACAGAGATAAAACTTCTAACAAACTCGCAATGATAGGTGCACTACTGACAAAATGCGTTACTACATAAAGCGAGTGAGGAATGAACATACGTTAAGCGAATGAATAAAAGCGAGTGACCGAATGAATTTACGTAAAGCGAGTGAATGACGTGTCTCTTACCGCTCGTGAATGACAAGTGTGGATCTCTGACTGAACGCTTTGCCGCAGTGCGAGCACACGTGCGGTTTCTCTCCGGAATGAACACGTTCATGAAGCGTCAGGTTACATTTCTTTACGAAGCCTTTGCCACACGTTCTGAAATCAAAAAAAATACCGTAATGAATAAAAATAGCTTAGAAAAAGTTACATGAGTATCTTAAAATTCTAGCAGGCCTGAAATATTTTTAGATTTCAAGTAAGCGTTTGACAATGTACGGGTAAGGTACATTTAAATGATAAACTGATTTGAGTTCAACTTATGTGTTGAAAGTGAGAAAGAAAGCACAAACACCCAAAACTGATAAATGATCGACCCGCAGCGAATGAGTCCTTTTGCGTTTTACCCAAACGATTGCTACACAACTACTGATCGCTAAATCAAATACTTATATTTTATTCATTCGCTGTACGTCGATGTCAGCATAACATTGATACAATTGATATGTACGGGTTTGTTCGTACACTCACTATTTTAATGCTAAATCAAACAAATTCAAGGCAAAATATGCGGAGAATTGCGTAAAATGAATCTGCAATATGGGCAATAGATGTTGTAGAGGAAAGTTTGAAAGTGGAAAGTGATGTTTACCACATAACTGGCCGCCAATTTAATAAGTAGCAGAAAAATTGCTATAGGGTTCCCTAGGACAACATTCTTGGTCCAACCATACAGTTACGTATGTACGTTTAGTGCGTCTGCTGAGCAATGTTGGATACTCAAATCGGATGAAGTATTGTTATGCGCACGCCGCACACGTACAGTCACGAGCACTAATATATATACACTTAGCTAAATTTAAAAGCGCTTTTCTCGTGGAACATTGATTGCAACTTTGACACAAGGCCTATTTCATAACAGTATAGGTATCAAAATACTATGTTCGTAACAAAATAAAATTACAATCAATACAGCAGGAGAAAATCACATTTAGAAGTTGCTAAGTGTATACATATTAGTGCTCGTGACTGTACTGCTAGTGTGTACTCACTTGCACACGTTGGGCTTATAGCCCGTGTGGATGCGGATGTGGAACTTGAGGTGCTCGCGCGAGGACAGCGCCTTGCCGCACACGTTGCACAGGAAGTTGCGCTCGCCCGAGTGCGCGCGCAGGTGGCGGCGCAGCGAGTTGATGTGCGCGAAGTGCCGCGCGCACACGCCGCAGCGCAGCGCCAGCGCGCGCCCCGCCGCCTCCGGGTGCGCGCGCGTGCGGTGCGACAGCAGGTAGCTGCGGGCACAGTGCGCACTCTGGGTTGAGACCATCACTACCACTACGCTCACAAACCAGCGCGATCGCTTTTCGAGCGTAGCGGCCTTAGGGTGCAACCAAACCGAAGTCGATCGAAGATACCGTAAAATATTTTGAGACATATGATATTCTGGGTGAATGTTTTAAGTGGGTATTTGAACTTGGTGCAAACGGATCCACTTAAAAAAAAATCACCTGGTTGGTTCAACCAACCATCTGACAGTATCTAATACGAATCAAAGTCTGAGATGTACACAAAACACAAACACGGCAAAGTAACGTGTTAATTTTTGGTAAATTGATCCCTTTTCTCAAGTATTCAATAAACATTAACTGTAATGAAATAAGCATTCTAAAACGGAATGGTGCAATTTTTATCAAAATCAGCCCCGAGACTCTTTAGAGTATTTTTCGCTATTTATTATTGTTTTGCATTTTTTGGCCATTCACGCACACTTCACCCTGTATTCGTGAGAGCTGACTTATGTTGCAGCGGCCGCGACCGCCGCCGCCGCTCTGTGTACACCCGAGCGCACCTTCATTTCTCGCTTCGGCTGTTTAACCGTTTGCTTTTCATATTATAAGTCTACTATTCATTATTGGCAGTTGGAGTTTCCAACCTCTTGTCACCTGCAGGATAGGTTTACTTCGATTAGCTCTTTCGCGATGTACATACACAAGCGCACGGCTGATGATAAATAGAACATACAGTGCTGCAAGGATCTTTTGGCGCCTGAATGACACTGACAGGGGAACGTTGTTGGTAAACTTTTGTGAAATGGAGATAAAACTGCCGGCAGCTCACTTCAGGCGTCGCTACTATCACAAGTCCATGAACTTGACAGCTAGCTGTCACTATCCATATTTTTTAGGCTTCTGTACCTCAAAAGGAAAAAACGGAGCCTTTACAGCATCACATTGTCTGTCTGTCTGTCTGTCAAGGCCCTTTTTCTCAGGAACGCGTGGAGGTATCAAATTGGAATTAATATCAAATACGTAGTAGGTCTACGGTCTCTTTGAGCACTAAAAAGAAATCAAGCTTCTAAGTCAACGCAATAAAAAAATACGGCCATTTATGCGACACATTTTTATACTCGCTAATAAACCTAAACCCTATAGGGTACTTCCCGTTGACCCAGAATAATGAAATTTGGCTACAAGCAAGGTCTCACAGTCACAGCAAAGGTTAAGATAAGGTCCACAAATCATTAATTTGTAGTTTTATAACATCAAAAAAAAATGTGATTACAAACTTACATTTACAGTTGGAGAATTGACCTTGACGTATATCGATGTATAGGAGAACATGGTTTTCAACTATAATGATAAATTTGTTTTTGTGATAAATTCATCCCAACTACGGAACTCTTCATTGTGCGTGGTCCGCACTTACCCGTAAGTAAGCAAGCGACTTCTTTTAGGCTTAATTAATTAATATGCCCCGTTGCTCAGATGTTGAGTGCAAAATTATGTGGACCCATGTATTTCCCAAAGCTCTTAAAAGACGAAAACTGTGGAGGAAAGCTCCCCGAAGAAACAATGGAAACCCGATAATTCGTCGAGAATATGTGCTATCTATTTTAAACCTGAAGACATTTACTTATGGGAGAAATTCGTAAACACAGAACCATGTGTGTTTTCATTGCAGGCTCTTGAGTTGTAAGCACATTATATTAAGGGAGGTGTTCAACTTAACATATTAGATCAGTGGTAGAATTAACTTCTCTGAAGTTTTCCAGCGCACGAATGTCAGCGAAATCATCCTCGAGATGGTCTTCAACTCCGATCAGGTTATTTGTGTAATAAGCTTCTAGTATTAATTACTAAAGAATATTATACGCCGGGAGGGGACGCCCTAGGAAAACATAGTGACCTTATTGGTGATATTCTTCAGAAAAGTCAAGTGCGTAGTACTCACAACCGGCGTGTGTGTATGACCAGATGTATGAACGTAAACGAAGCAAAAGGAGTATGTAAGGATCGTAGCAGGTGGCGTTCTATAGTTTCTGCCTACCCCCATGGGAAGAAGGTGTGAGTTTATGTTTGTGTGTAATATTATTAAAAAAGAATTTAAAGTTAAATACAACTGAAAGTTCATAATTTATTTACCTTTCCACTGAAACTGATTTCTTACCTGTAAGACGCTTCTCTTTTACTTAGCTGGACTTTTGAATTGTGCTACACTCCAAGTCGCATACACTTTTATCCAGTTTTCGTTTCATTTGTGATCGATGCAACAATAAACACATACACAACAGTTGCGGTATGTAAACTAACAACAATGCTGCAACCAATGGCAAGCTTTCAGTTTTTAACCCCGGCGTCACTGTCAATGTGTATTGACAAAACAAGATGGCGGCGTTAGTTCCGATTTTGGCCACGCGCCAAAAGATCCTTGTACAGCTATAATAGTAAGCTGTCATAGCGTGAGCCTCACCGCATGTACACGAAAGCCTCCGGACACAGGTCGCACACGAAGCGCTTGTTGACGGGCTCGGCCGACGCGCCCGCGTCGTAGTTGTGCGTCAGGCCTACAATGTGTTACAATAAGTTTCACAGATCACACGACCCATATAATCACATAGGTTCTTATTTGGTAAAAGTATAATACAAGTTAAAGCAATACAGTGTTAATCATTGAACCATACATTTCCTCTAAATAAGAGAGTTGTAAGTGTTGAAAGCGGGAAAACTTTTTTTTTTTTTTGAGGCGGAACCTAAATTGCAGAAAATGGTGAGCGGACAGTTTGTGTGATTTCAGTTTAAACGGTTTTTATTGTTAAAAGAGTGACACTGTATGGTTCTTCTACGATATTTTTTATACTTTTGCCAAACAAAAACCTATCTACAAACAATTTCGTCTTCGTAACGCTTCTACTTTTTTTGTATGTTATTAATTTTATCGTGACTACCAAATAAATGCTATTTCCTTCTTTGTAAGTACCGTGTTTGAGTATCTGGTGCGGGTCGCGAAAGGTCTTCTCGCAGAGCGCGCAGCGGTAGGGGCGCCGGTCGCGCTCCCAGTGGCGCGTCCAGTGCGGCGCCCACTCCGCGCGGGCCACCGCCTGGTAGCAGATTACTTGTTCATTTGGAACATGGAAGAATAATGCTACGGTTTCCTACAAGAGCGGCGACCGCCACATACGATTCTGCCATTCACCGGCGAATGACGTCACTAAAACGTTATGTTAGTAAGTTGGTGTATTTTCCTAGAGAGCGTTTTTTGACACCGTTAAAGTCAAACCCCGATGCCATAATGTTCATGACGGCCGCTATGTGGCGCCGCTCTGCTAGGAAACCGTAGCTGAACACCCGGTTTCTGAATTGAGACTTTAAGTTTAGAACTTGTCAAACTCTACTGTAGCATGACTTAATATGAAAGCCCACCAAATTCTACTTTATTTTGCAAAACAAGTAAGAAATGTTGTATGTCGTGGGCACATTGAAGAAATCACCAAGTAGTACTAAAGTAGAGTTTGACAAGATTCAAGTTCAAATATTTATTACTGTGTTGTGGTAAAGAAGTTATTATAGTGTTAAGGATCCATCACCTGACACACCCTGTAAGGCCACAGAACTTTTTAAGATATTAAATGTAAATCAATATTCATTTTAAATAAATCTATTATCTTTTAAAGGACGAATGGCATCAAACTACGGGTTTCTGCCATGAAGCCCAATAGCCATAAGATATACACCAATGGAAGGAGCTGTTCAAGTAGAACCTTTGCTACTAACACGACTTTGACCAATTGTTAGTCAATTCGGAGTTAATGACCTAAATAGGTGACTACTTGGGCACCGAAGTTTAGGAATATTCTTGGCGCCAAATAGCCATAAGTGACATAATAATAATGCGCTTCGCATAATAGTTGCATACGAAGTACTTAGTCGCTGAATACGATCCTAAAACTTTGAAAAAGGAAATTCGCTCTTCTGAGCACCAAAAATATGTCTCGGTGTAGAAGATATTGCCACCACTTCTGCTCTGGTTATATGATTTAATCAAAATAAAAATCAAAATCAAAAGCAAAATCTTCAATTAAGCATTTTCTCGCTATTTTGAATTTCATTAATGTTTTTCTGAATATTGGGAATTTCGTAGCTACTTAGCTTTCGTAGAACTCATGAGGTAAATACCCAAAAATGTGACAGGCCGTTCACATCTGTTATGAAGTTATGGGATCAAATTCATTTGATCATAAGGATTTGGTTTCATAAGTGCCCATGTAGGTTTATGTGAAATAAAATATTTTGATTTTGAATCTGTTAAGGGTTTGTTTTAAAATAGTCAAAAAAATATTCTTAGCTGCGGCTGTAATTGTGAGTGTGTTACGCAACCACCCCGCTATTTTATTATCCCAATTTATCAAGTTGATTGTGTCAAGTGAATGAGCAGCTTTCATCGTGTTGTCGGGACAATCTAGTACTGATGTGGCGACATGTCAAAACTTCGAGATTTCTGTGCTATTTTAAAGTTAAACTAGCTTCTGCCCGCAGATTCGCTCGCGTGGATGTTGGAAATTATCCCATGGGACCGTGAACCCAGACAAAAAGTAGCCTATGTCCTTCCCCAGGATGCCATCTATCTCTTTGCCAATTTTTATCGAAATCCGTTCAGTTGTTTAGGCGTGAAAGGTATATATATAGATTCACGAGTCACACTCACAATTATTCGATAGTTTATAATCTCTTGATAGATAATAAACCAACAATGTTCATAATTATACGGTGACAGATATAAGAGAATATTTTGGCTGCGACTAAAGAGGTATTTGTACCTGTGTAGCCGAAATGTAGTTGTACAATCAAGAAAAGGAAGAAAAGAAATTATTTTATTCGGGACATGCATAGGAAATACAACCAATACAAAAAAGAACATTAAATCTAACAAAATCATGAAAACAATAAAAAATATACAAATACAAAACAACACATGTCTGCCTACCCTTTAGGGAATTCAGGCGATATTTTTTATCTAATATATAAAATTCTCGTGTCACAGTTTTCGTTGCCATACTCCTCCGAAACGGCTTAACCGATTTTGATGAAATTTTTTGTGCTTATCCGGTATCTATGAGAATCGGCCAAGATCTATTTTTTTTTTTTTTTTTTTTTTTTTTTTTTTTTTTTTTTTTTTTTTTTTTTTTTTTTTTTTTTTTGGTAGGTAGGGTAGGGAGTTAGGGAGGTAGGTAGGTAGGTAGGGTAGGTAGGTAGGTAGGATAGGTAGGTAGGTAGGGTAGGTAGGGTAGGTAGGTAGGTAGAGTAGGTAGGTAGGGTAGGTAGGTAGGGTAGGTAGGGTAGGTAGGTAGGGTAGGTAGGTAGGGTAGGTAGGTAGGTAGGGTAGGTAGGTAGGGTAGGTAGGTAGGGTAGGTAGGTAGGGTAGGTAGGTAGGGTAGGTAGGTAGGGTAGGTAGGTAGGGTAGGTAGGTAGGGTAGGTAGGTAGGGTAGGTAGGTAGGGTAGGTAGGTAGGGTAGGTAGGTAGGGTAGGTAGGGTAGGTAGGTAGGTAGGGTAGGTAGGTAGGGTACGCCGTAGATAAGTACCGCAACCCGTGCGAAGCCGGGGCGGGCAGCTAGTGTTAATATAATAATGATGATGTTTATAAGTTGTAAGTGAACTTATGGTTGTTAACGTCACATTTCCATTCGGGAAGAAAACATTTATTAGTTGGCCAATTTTTTTTTACACTGCAACGTAGATACAGAAATGATGTTTTGTAATGAACCGCCGAGGAACTATGAACCGTAGTACAGTCTACTCTGTAGCGTTGTTGTTCTGCGCGTCAGGGTATTTCGCCTGGAAGCGCCACCGGTCGCGCCAGCAGTGCACTTGGTTGCGCATGCGCGACACGTCGGCGGCATACGTGCGACAACAGCCGCCGACGTACCGCATGCCTAGGTCCAGCAGTGCTATTCTCTAAGGATACAGCCTTGCGAACAGCGCTGCCGCAGCGACGAAACAGCGGTAAAACAACGTGTTTCGTCGCTGCGGCAGCGCTGTGCGCTAGGCTGTATCCTTAGAGAATAGCACTGTAGGTCTTCCATTAAACACAGAACAAACTAATTATTCAGACAAGTCACAGCAGTAATAAAAGTTCTTCTGAACAAGATCTTTTCAATGAAATATATCTTAACGGTATTGGGAATTTCGGCAGGTTTAACATTAAATCCGACCGTCTCGACTTTTAGAAACTTTGTTCCTAAAAGTATGAGTGTAGGAGGCCATGTTTTAAAGTGGACGGTGATAGGCTTAAAAGATGATGTTTACAAGGCACAGAAATAATGAAAGTTAATTAATTGACGAAATACCAGAATTTCAGTACTAATTAATTACTCACATTTACATCTCTGTAGCTCGCTACGTACTAACAATCAAGAGAAGTCGTCATAATAATAATAATAATAATAATAATTTCTTTATTTGTATAGAATGCAGGTTTTACAATAATGGTGTTAATTTCAGATATATTCCCAGTACATTCTGCCTGTTGGCATACAAAAATATAGTGGTTAACTTACAGATAATTCAGAAAGTAGGTACTTAAATTCAAAATGAGATCAAGTCTAAAATTATTTACATAATAAATTAAATAAAGTAAATTACAATTTATCATTTATAAAATCGGTAACAGAGTAATAACATTTCTCTGTCAGCAACGACGACAGGAGTTTCTTGAATTTTATTAAGGGCTGATCCTTAATACCATTTGGCAGTTTATTAAATATAATAGGTGCCATACCAATAATGTTTTTTTTAAGCAAAGCAGTGTTATATCTACCAGTACACAATAGACTCTGATATTTTGATCTCATGGCAGTAGTTCGCATCCTCGTATCATTTAATGCAGGAAATTGATGCTTGTTAGTTTTAACGAATATAGCTACTTCGAGAATGTATATACTAGGAAAAGTTAGTATTTTATGTTTCTTGAAAAAAGGAATGCAACTATCTGTAACCTTGAGATTAAAAATTGATCTTATGCACCGTTTTTGGGCTTTAAATATAGACTCTCTTTCAGAACAATTACCCCAGAAAACTACACCGAACCGTAGAACAGAGACCACCAAACCGTGATATGCAACCATTAATGTATCAATGTTAACTTTCTTGGACAGATTGTACAGAGCATACGCAGACGTGCTTAATCTTTTGCAAACTTCTTCAGCCTGCGGTTTCCAGGTTAATTGACTGTCAATCAATACACCCAAGAATTTTGCCATAATATGCAATATTCTCCTTGATGAGATCTTTCCATCGGTATGTAGGATCTTAACGCTATTGGGCTTCAGGCAGATTCGCGCAATCTCCTTTAAATAATACATAAGTAGGTAGATAGTTGTTATTTCTATACATGGTAGGTAACTAGTTATATACTATATTTTATGAGGTTTATTTGCACATATATGTATTTACTTTTATCTTCGATAAGCTCTTGCAACAGAAAATCTAACTGAATTAAAACATTATCAACGGCAAGCCAATAACGTCGTCACTGTTTGACATCTTTAAAATATGGAATTTGGGAACCTTAACAGTGTCATTTGGGAACCTTACTAGTGTCATTTGGGAACCCTACTAGTGTCATTTGGGAACCTTACTAGTGTTATTTGGGAACCTTACTAGTGTCATTCGGGAACCTTACTAGTGTCATTTGGGAACCTTACTAGTGTCATTTGGGAACCTTACTAGTGTAATTCTCGAAAATACCACTTTCAACATTAATCATTCAAGTTCAACCAATAACTCATCATTGTTGGTATGTATTCTTACAATAGTATTGTAATAGAAAATTTGCTTGTAGTGAGCTTGTTTGTAATATTTTCATGAAAAACTTGTTGAAATGTTTAGGGACTATCTGCGGCCTATAATGTTTCCACTGCTGGGACAAAGGCCTCCTCTCTGTGAGAGTGTGTGGACCGTAATCCACCACGCGGGCCCAGTGCAGGTCGGTGGATGCCGGGCTCCTCACGATGTGTTCCTTCACCGTTTTGAGAGCAGTCTTTATGAAATAATTTACACAAAGTGCTTGGCCGGGTTCGAACCTACTACCTACAACACGTAACTCGTGGTCGTTTCCACTGGGCAACCACTACTTTACATTATAGAGAATATATTGATATTTTCTTTTGGTTTTCCTATATTATTCTACAAGAGTTAAGGCAATGTTCTCCAAAGAGGACATTATGAAGCCATGTAATAGTCACATACCTTCCGACAGCGCGTACAGCGCAGCGGCTCCAGGTCGGGCGGCGGCGGCGCGGCGGGCGGCGCGCCTGCGTTGGACTCCGCCGCGTGCTGCCTGAAACAGGACCAGCGACGTCTTTAGAGTATCTACACCTATTACATGTTAATGTCGCTATTCGTGTCCGTCTGTGTGACCGCGTTTTTCTTCTAAACGACGCAATGGATTTTACTGTGGTTTTACCATCATTTAGAGAATTTATTCCAGAAGGTTTATATGTGCATATTACAATAATATTAAACTTGCTTTCAATAAAAAAATCTCCAATCTTGACAAGTCGTAAAAACCGTGCGAGGCAGGGGCGGGTCTCTAGTACATACATAAAGTCAAGCCTTTTGCCCATGAGGCGGCAGAAATGACAAAATACCAAGTAGTGCCACCATCCTTACATGAAGACTAAACATTTTCATCTCCAAAAAGTAGGAGATTAACCTTAAACTAGGCATGACTGTGTGTCTTGGGTGACACTAAAGAGGGATATACTCTTTTTGCTTTTTATACATTCATACATCTATTTAATGGTTTCCAACTTAACACTATACCACTACATCATTCAGCCTTAGCTGTTCTCAGGAAATAAGAGATTCCCCTCACCTACTATGCAACAGAATGTGTCTCAGAGATTGTTGAGGCATGTATAAATATGTTAGTAAAAAGAGCAATAATTTGGTAGCAGTGATGACTATTTGTATGTCTATGAGCCAAGTCTACAACAAGATACTTTTATTTCTTACTACCACACTATTGAATTTGAATTTACCAAAATAAAACTATTAAGAGTACCAAGCACATTTGTGTTGCTACCTGTAATGCTGCAGTGCTTCAGTCCTGCTGAAGCACTGAGTGAAGCAGATACAGCAGTTGAACAAATCTATATCCTTGAGCTGTGGCGGCTTCTCATCCAGCAGCTCCTCCTTGATGCTGTCCAGTGGCACTCCGCCATCATCTCTATCCACCACCGTGATCGTCGCATCAGGCAGACAGTTGATCAGCTCCCCCCAGTCTTTCATATTATTAGCTTTCTTTTTCCTACCTTTTTTTTCAGTAACGGACCCATTGACGGACTTTTTACCCTTTTTCTTTTTCAAACTTATTAATGATATGTCATCGCTGCCAGAGGAGGCATTATCAAAGTGATCAGTGTTTATATTATAGTAACAATCTTCCTCTTTCTTGATGGGTGTAACTGATTGAGGTTCCTCTTTGACTTGTACAGAGACATTACAGTCGTAGGCTGCATCTGTGCTGTCTGTTTGTGTGCTTCTCTCATAGTGTTTGACATGGACGGGAGGAGGAGAGCCACTGTTTTTGACGAGTGTGAGGTCCACTGAGCCATCAATACAGGCCCCAGAAGGCAGGAATAAACTGCGCAACCTAAAATCAGAGACAAGTTTAGTTAAATTATTGCTACTACTACTACTGTGTTGGCTGGAAATTAAACTCATCACGAGTAATTGTTTGTTTATTTTGAAATCACTTACACTATTTATTTTGTTATTGAACTAAACAGTTAATTAATTAAGAACTGTTAGTTTCAATTGTATTGATTAGCTTTTAAATTATAACATTGCTATTCTTTGAACTCATACTGAATAAATTAAATAAATTAAGATAAGTACACCGGTTCCTGCCAACAACCGAATATAATTGAACGTTTCATACACAACACTCACCTATTTTGAACTTCGATAGTTTCATTACAAAACTGATAGAAGTCGTTCACTTTACAACTGCACTTGTCGCACACCTTCTGAGGGAGCCGGTCGTTCTTGAAAACCTATCAATAAACACCATTAATATCGCATAATAAATAGGTTAAAATATCACATGAAAAACGTAAGTACACATCAACCAATATTACCTTTATTGGCAGATATAGCGACAATTTGAGATACAACGCATTTTCTTCGTCAAATATATCATTATTGACAAACTTCGTTGAACAACATAATCGACAAATTTCATCCATTATGATTTAAAAAAATAAATAAATGATCCGTCCGTGGTGTTTATTCCGCAGAAAAGTGACAGATAGATAGCGGCCATTTGTCAAATATTGACCTTTCCAAAGTCTGGGTTGCCAAGTAATATATGGAGGAATGTAGTATTATGCGAGACCTAAAACATAATATATTTTGTATAGATATGTTTTGAAGAGAGCAGGGGTGGGCGGAGGCGGAGTTGGAGGATGTGAGGCGCTGCGCCAAACTTTTGATTAATGAACACAATGTTTGTAAAGTTAACTTACTTCAGTTAAATTGCTAATATTCACAACATTGAGAACTTTCCTAATGTGCTATTAACTTTATATTAGGAATTCTTGGTGTTATTGAAGATATAAGCAGTGAAATATTTATTTATGACCTTCAAAATACAAACAATAATCTATCAACATCAAACCGATATCCCTTTTATAGGTAAGGGCGTTCTGCAGTTATGCCTGATTCCTGGACCAAGGGCATACAGATTCTGATCAAGGACATTTAATGTTTTTTATTGTTTAATATAATTTTATATTATTATAATAATTTCAAACAGTTGCAGCAAAGAGGTGCAACCTCACAATGTGTAACCTCATGTCATATTGATTTGTAAGACAAGCTGGTTGAATTATTAACTAAGATTTTTTAAATAGACAACTGTTTTGTTAAAAACTTGTCTGTAAGCTGCATGTGAAAAGATATTGTCCATTATTAGCCATCATACAATGATCCATTTGTTTTCTAACATATATTTGTCTAACAACATTGTAATATTAAAAATTATTAAGTATGTATGTTCTGCGTACTGCTGTGTTTAATTAACAATTATTAACAACATAAACCCTTTCAATTTAAGTAGATTTTCTCACTGCATATCATTTAAAATCCAATCTGCATGATTTTTTTCTAGTTTATACTGCGTTATTAGGTACCTACTAACACATTATCTACCTAGATTTCATTTTAGACTACCTACAACCTCTATAGTTCATAGTTGCCAGACTCGAGAGAACAACATTTAATTTGGTAATAGAAACATAGACAACCCATACATCATTGTAGACAACTAGGTACTCTAATAATAGTCCACAAATAGTGGGATGGTTGTTTATGTGGAAGTGGATCTTTATTACCCAGTAACACGTTTGTCAACAATTTTGTATGATGACTAATGCACGCTCGACACCTATGACACGTGACCACTCCGTAGCTGGCTGCAAGGTCCGGAGGATTTAACTAGTAATAAATAACAAATAAACTTTGATCTGTAGCAAAGCATGGCCCATGGACCAGGGACAGGCTAGCTAGACAGCTAATCATAATGATTATGTCGTAACTTAATTATATGTGAAGTCATTACATTAGAATGAGCGCGGCATAACTTCCTGAAGCGAGTAGTTTCGCGCGATAGCTCGCGATAAAAGCGTTGACTGCCACTTATCTTTATCTTTATCGTGCGCCTTCAGCAAATAAAGTGTAAAAAACGAGATAAAGCCGAGGTAGGTACCATTGTGGCTGAATTGACGGTGCATACGTTTATATGTTCTCTCGATGGCTAATATCTTCTAACTTGCGGCAAGCCTCCTGAAAGAATTCGTCGCTTGCGCTGAAATAGCGGGGTAATTCCGTATTGTTACTCTTTCACGCAAAAACTGCTGAACGGATATGGATGGAATTTAGAACACAGATAGTATAAAACCTGGATAAACACGTAGGATACTTTTTATCTCGGTAGTACGTTCCCGTGGGATAATTTCCTACATCCACGCGGGCGAAGCCGCGGGCAAAAGCTAGTAATATTATAAATCTGAAGTTTGTGAAGATGGATGGATGGATGGATGGATGTTTGTTACTCTTTCGCGCAAAAACTACTGAACGGATTTGGAACACAGATAGTTTATAACCTGGATCAACACGTAGGATAAGTACTGTTTATCCCGGTAATACGTTCCCGTGGGATAATTTCCGACATCCACGCGGGCGAAACCGCGGGCAAAAGCTAGTCCTTCATAATGATTCATGTTGTAATTGAAAGTATGAAGCAATTAGGGTGCAGGTAGTGGCTATGAGAGGCCGTAATTTCGTGTTACACATTTGCACAGATAAACTACTAAGTACCTACATGATCTGATGATCCAGGCGTCTGAGAGATGCAAGGAAAGTTGGCAATAAAGATGGTTTTGGTTTAGTGCCTTAAACATTAACCATCACGCTCAGCAAATGAATTGATGATCGAGGATTGTTATAGGTACTTAATTAGTGCTGCAAAAACTCCTACTGCCTTTACATCTACTATCGCAACTGATTCATCCGCAATGTATAAAGTGCCCTTTTAAGATGGTCCACTTTAACACCTTTTAGAATTCTTCGAAATACAGGAAAAAGTCATGCTGCCCCACAAATACCATCTACCGATGTTGTTATTGGTAGTTGGTATTAAGAATAATCGATACCATTACCTTCATCAACATGTTTGATAATAAAAACAGAAGCTACCACAAGTGACTTCCTAATCAATATAATGAGGTCGGCCTTTAGTAACTGAACGATGAAATAATGTACCTACTTCCGACTCGACACGTTTCGTTTATTGATAATACAAGTTATGCTGTTAAAAATAAACACATGGATTTAATTATTAATAAAATGACGTGTTTATAAAACTAAAATGTAAGAAAAATCCTTTATATAAACAAGCTTTTAATTAACTTAAAAGTACATGCTGAATAAAACTTACGTTAACATAGAACTTTAATATTTTAGAAGCTTGCGGCTTATCTGAAAGTGTAAGGACATTCAAGCATCCAGCTTTTAAGAAAATATTATATTATAGTTCTATGTTAATGTAAGTTTTATTTAGTACTTTTTAGTTAGTTAATTAAAAGCTTGTTTTTAAAAAGGTTTTTAATTACTTTGTATTATTTATACAGATGTGCTAATGGTCTTAATGACTGGAATCAGATCCTCCATATCTACATTTTAGTTTTATAAACACGTCATTTTATCCTAATCCTAACTTCCTAACTTTATTTTATTATATATATATATATATATAATATTTATATTTATATTATATATTATATTATATTATATTATATTATAATATTATAAATGCGAAAGTAAGTTTGTTTGTTTGTTTGTTACCTTTTCACGCCTAAACCACTGAACCGATCATCCTGAAATTATGGTCAATTATGGTGTCAGGTGTACAGAAACGGACATAGGGTACCTTTCATCCCGAAAAAAAGTACTGTTCCCGAGGAAAACAACAATAACGTTCTTACGATAATAGATGGCGCCACGTGTCTTTCGAATCATGATTGAATTATATTATTGTAGAAACTTTAGTTAAGTACCTAATACATTTTGTGAGTCTTGAGTGTCGATAGACCGGTTTTTCATCCTCCTAACTATAATTCCCCGAACAGCCCGAATTGATTGTCAAATTCCAAATTAACGCGAGCGAAGCCGCGGGCAAAAGCTAGTTAATAATAAAATCCAAGTGTTTATTTTTAACAGCATAACTTTTATTATCAGCATTTGAAATTATAACATTTGCATTTCTTTAAATATCCGTTCTATCACCTTCTCTTGAAAGGTACTTATATAGACAAAGCCAACGAACCCAAACACGCCTTTCCACAAGTCATGGTATGAAACCATCCAAGTTGCACTATCCAAGTCATGCCATACTTTAGAACGGGCTATCATAATTGAATGAGTACTTATACAATATTTCGTGCCCGTGCTGTTGACCGCTGAGGAGATCTCTCGTATGGAGCCAATCCTGGGTGCAGCAGGCAGATCATGGTAAACTTTAGAACGAGCTATCATAATTGTATACGTATATAACATTTTGTGTCTCGGCTGTTGACCGTTGAGGAGTTCCCTCAACTGAAGCTAATCCTAGGTGTCGCAGCCAGGTCATGGTGGACTTTAGAAGGAACTACCAAAATTAAATGCGTATATTCAATTTCGTGTTTGTACCGTTGACCGTTAAGGAGTTCCTTCGTCTTGAGCCAATCCTGGGTGTAGAATCAGTTCATGCATCATAAAAACGCATTGTCTTCGAAACAAAATCAACATGTAAAATTTCAACTCCGTAGGATAAGAGGAAGTGGTTTTTATTCAGCTTGTAAGATTTATCCCGAACATACATCAAACATTGCAAGTTAAATAAATCTTAATCATGTGTAATAAAAATTAAATGCTGCAGCGCATCACTTGAGGACGGCTGGACTGATAAGTTTTTTTATTAATGTTTCTCATTGTAGTCCGAATAAGGTTTTTGGGGAAAGAAAATCTAGACGCCTAATTGCCGTAATTTTCCGGGCAATTGAAACTTGAACGTCTGTTGGGTCAGATACTAAATAACTAGTGGCTCTGTGGGCTGTAGACCTCGCGAGTCTATCTTAGCTTAAAACTGAATAAAACTTAAAAAAAACAAAAAAAAAGTGGCGCTCGGGGACTGCCGCGGTAAAGCTATTGCATAGCATTTTTTATCAACTTATGCAATTATATATTTTTTTTATTTTTATTTATGCAGTATTTTTTTTTCTTTGATATTAATTCATTCATTAGTACAGTCGTACCATAAACATACACGTTAAGCGAACGCTTGGCCGAGCTACATGGTAGGCGGAGTGGGGGTGTTAGGTTTTATTTTCGTTACGGAATTTCTTGATTCGGTCGCAGCGCTCAAAGCCCGCGATAAAAGCTATGCAACAGCTTAAAAGAAATTTGTAAGTATAAAAAAAATGGTAAATCCTTAAAACAAAAAGCGCGCGCAAAGAGCGCGAAATGGCTGAAATATGTTTTTTTTTTTACGTTTTGAACTCTCGTATCTTCGCCATTTAAATAAATTTCGAAAAATTTAATCGACGAAAAACGTCCTTATAATTACTGAACCTACTCACAAAATTTTGCGAGAATCGGTTGAAAAATGCGACCTTTAGAGGAGAACAGCCATCCGGACATACGAAAGCATTTTTGCCCAAGCTGAAACGGAGACGCTTCACTCGTGCTTCGCACTCGCTCGGTCAATAATACCTGACATCAGTAGAGACGCCAATTAAAACGAGAGACAAGCTAGACCGTCATCATCTCTATCACTCCAAACAAAATCACCACCACACTTGACAGACATCGTTTTTCTACCATATTAGAGTTACAGAAGTTTTGTGCAGATACGCTTTTGGCTCTCTGTTATTCTTCATGCAATTCAAACCCGCATTTCTGACAAAAACATGTAGACAGTCATCTTTACTTTGATTTACTTGCGGAGTTGCATACCTACCGTCGAGCACTGTGCATTGCGGTTTGAACTGGGGTACGGGTGGCTGCTGGATTCATTGCACATAAGACATTTCAGATTTTCAACGTGTCTGCGATGCTTCTGGTATTAGGTGTCCTTATTATAAGCAGTAGTGACCGCTTGCCAGCAAGTGGCTAGCCTGATTAGGTTTATTTATTATCGTTCAAAACAACTGGTAGATACCCTCTGCAACTAAGCAACAGTTCTATAATGAACGGGAAAATCTCAGCGGGCACTTGTGTTAGGTACAATAACATAACAAATCCAAGGTGGGACCTTGACAGCCGAAGCACAATACTCGACACGTAATAACACTCCGCCTGCCTATTTTTAGCATTGATAAAGGATATTAAGATAACAATACTTATTGCTTGAATGTAATTGGTTCATGGAATCAGCTGGCAGGCTGATGAGTGCGGCCTGTAAAACCCACTATAATGTTGACTGGTTTCGTTTATCTGAATACTGAGTAGTTTCGTATCTTGCATAACTGTTAGCCTATAGCAGTCCACTGCTGGACGTGGGCCTTTCCATCTGCATGCTTGAATGGCGTCAATCCTCGGGACGATCATGAACTCGCATTCAGCTTCGTTCCATGGAATGAGTTTATATTGAAGTAACTACACACTGACGACATACCTTACATTCACCATTACGGTGGTTCTATCGTTATTGTAAGCAGTTTTGCCAAGCAAACTTATCACACCCACATAAGGTGAGAAGGTACAGCAAGTATTGAATCAACCTAGTGTTCAATTTAATGTCGAAGATATGAGAATAAACACGTGACTATAAAACACTTTGTACTTACTGGATAGTCTACATATTTGATTACATAGTGAAGATTACTCCAATCTTAATTAAATTAAGATAAGATTTTTAAAACTAGGTTATAGTACCATAGTATTTGAATATACTAAATCGATTCTTCTACAGTAAATTATTAAAATTGTCGGCTAACTCCACCAAAAAACTAATTTAGAGAAAATTTATCTGGAACCTGTGTAGTGATAAGGAAAAATAGGTTCAGGTGTGGCTCTTATCAGATAGTGTAGCGGGGCCGATGTGCACCCGATACGCGCACTCACACCCAAATCGAATGCGTGTGGTGTGACCAGGCACACAGTGCGCAATTACATGTAGATTGTCAGCTAGCAAACTTTCAGGATCTGTTACTGTTTGTAACGCCTTTCAGTTGTCTTCTGTGACTCTACCTTTAGCTCCGGTTGACCTGTCAATCCATTTTGACTTAACCACCATGTCCACGCTAGATTTTCAACATTAACATTCTCTTCACAAGAAAGGCAGTTGAATGTGAACTCCCCAGCTACCGTCATCCGATGCTGCTACTTAAGTCTACCTAGCGGATTGTACCTACGTTTCTCGAACTATTACTAGATTAGATAACTATTACTCTGTGCCATGATTGAGTTTACTCTTTACTAGTTTTTACTGCAGGCATGCATGCTGGCCAACGGCCTGACCGATGACTTCCAGCTATTTCAAGAGACATAGTTTGTGGGTTTTTTCTAGCTTATCCATCTGCATTTACTAGCCACCTGGCACAGTCTCACCAGCTACCATACATTTTACTGTCGATAGCGTACTGACTATACTGAACATTAACTTGCTCACTTGGTCTTTGGGCAGAATCCAGACTACGTAGAAAACTAACACTATTACAACATGAGACCGGCAACATCAAATGATCTGCAGTAGTTTCTTTGCAATCATATTTTGAAGCCAGCTCTCCTTACAATTCATGACTAATTATGGTAATTTTAAAGACAACAAATTGAAGCTGAATCAAATCTCCAGCAGTTATAGAGTTAGTGGCCCTACCATACTAATTTGCAAAGTAGACAATATGCAGCACCGGCAGGTCAAGGAGGAAGTTTATGGTAATAAAAACCGTGATATCTCAATAAATTAAATACCTAGATCGCTAGAATAAATAATATGTAGTAAGCAGATTACTCATGCTTGTACTATATCTCTAAAGAGGTTTCATGTGTACAAGTTATAGATAAAAAAAAAAACTGTTCTTTGAAAAATTTCAAAATTTAAAATTAGGAAAAGAATATTTTTTCTGCTTTTGTTTCAAACCGAGCTGTCATTATAAATGGTTCCTTGGATTGATCAGAGTACTCAGTGCAATATCATGTCGTTAACACCTAAAGAATGTACACGGATTATTACCATGGTACAAGAAGGAAGAAGTCAGCGTAGCAGCACTGCTAGAACAGTAGGAGTATCTTTATCAACGGTCCAAAGAGTACTCCAGCGATTTCAAGAGACCGGCATAAACATCAGGAGATCAGGAAATGGCAGGCCAAGGTGCACAACTACACGAGAAGACCGATTCATCGTGAGCACTATGTTAAGAAATTGACATCTCACGGCTGTTCAGGTCCGAAACAGTTTTCAAGAAATTCACCACAACAATGTGAGCTCTGATACGATTCTGCGACGTCTTCGTGAAGCTCATATAAAGCCTTATAGACCAGCAAACGGCCCCAAACTGCTCAAAGAACATCGAGTTACCAGGTTATGGTTTGCTCGAGAACACATCCGATGGACAGATGAAGATTGGTCCAAGGTTATGTTAATCGATGAGTCCAGATTTTTTTTATTTACGCACGACGGGAGACGTAAAGTATTTAGACGACCAGGAGAACGGTATCATCAAGCGTGTTTTGAAGAAAAGGTGCCATTCGGTAGAGGATCAATAATGGTTTGGGCTGGGATATCTTCAGAGGATCGCACGGAGTTAGTGATCATAGAGAACGGTTCTCTGACTGCTGCCAGATACGTAGAAGAGGTTTTAAATGAGCATGCTGGTCCTTTCTTAGTGAATATGGGTGCAAATTCCATTTTTATGCACGATAATGCGCGACCACATACTGCTCGTTTGGTCAATATGTATATTCAAGACGCCGGTATTACCTGCATGGAGTGGCCAGCTCGCAGCACAGACTTAAATCCCACAGAAAATGCATGGGACGAGCTCGGGAGATGCGTGAGACAACGCTCTCCTGCTCCCGTTACCTTACACGAGTTAAGGAATGCGCTAGCGAAAGAACGGGCAAACATAGACCAAAATTGTATTAAAAATTTGGTTTACAGCATGCCACGTCATCTTAATCAAGTGATACGAGCTCTGGAAGAAATACAAAATATTAAATTGACAAAAAATCTTTTATTTTTTAAGATTTATTGCGAAGTGTATTTTTGTTGTCATATGTTAGAAGCGAAGTTTTCTTATTTTTTTTGTATTTAATTAAAGTTATATAGTGTACGAAACGTGTTACACATTTTTTTTTATTTATTAATGAGTCATCTACAATATAGTATAGTTTCGCAAATTAGTCTTATGTTTTAAGAAACTATCACGCCATTTATTAGCGACCCGGAATTTTTGCGAACCAGTGTATTAACATAAGAGTGTGAGTATTGTGAGCCCGTAGATAGGTCGAAACACACCAAATCCTACATCTGCTGCAGTCGTTACTATTCCCTTGACACAGCTATCTGGTTGTTTTTGCCAGAGTTGGGATACATTTACATGCTGTACATTTCAAACAAAAACTATTTCTACTTAAGTTATGTTGGTTTTTCTTTAATTAAATACTAATGTTATGGAAATATAATCGCCGTCACGTGTGCGAGGAGAGGTCGTCTCATTGTGACGTCACAGCCGCGAAGGATGTGAGACCTGCATGCGCTTGCGCCGCGTCATACAAGCTATTATTTTGTTGCGGACTCAAATTCATAATGACATGTTTTTTGCAAATTCGTTGTTTTAGATTCTCAAAGGCTTTAAGTTATTATTAGCTAGTATTATTAGTTAGTTATTTTAGTTTAGTTGTTAGTTAGTTATTTTCCCTGCTCCTGCAGTCGTGCTCCTGGTCGGTGTTATTCGAGCATTTGTGTAGAGTAATACTCGTATATGCAAAAATAACTGCAATTTAAAATTTATCTCGAGTGTACTTATTACCATCTAACCAACCTAGCCTATATGCCTATTTAACCACAAGTTCGTCAGTGGAGCATCGACCGCTACAGGTGGCCCTGTGGAAATCGTAGACTTTGGTCGATCGTCGAAGTACTTTTCATTAAAAGTTTGTGAAGCCAGCATGTCTACTTCACATCCAATCATAACCTTATATCAGAAAACGTCTGCAACCTTGAAACATTTGGTAAACACGAGATGAAAATCGATACGACAAACTTGAGAGTGAACTTTGCAATCGAGTAAAGCGGGCGGCACACACGTTGTGAACTCTGGCTTAACTTTAACCCACATAACAAAGTTCAATGTAAACACAATACGACAGAAGTTTCCGAAGTTCCAGTTCACGGCCGCCGCCGCCGGGGAGCCCCCACCCCCACGAGGCCCTGCCCCACCCTCGCGCTCGCGGCGCTACCACCGGCCGCCAGCTTGCGGCCGCCCAGCCGCCCACCCGCTCGCGGGTAGGGCGGCTCGCGATATTCATACCGCTCGCGACTTTATTTCTTATTTTGTATAGGTTTGATTCATCGACTGCACTCGGATAGTGCATCGATTGATTTTACCTCGTAACATAGTTGTTTTGTTTATGTTTTATGATGAATGGGGTCGTACGTCTGTGTGACGCATTCTCGCTCTAGGGCTGAGAGCAGACTTGTAAACGATAACCGAAATAGTTTAATGCAATGATTATTGAATGCAGAAATGGGAATGTTTATTTGTAGATCCAGCAGAAATAAACTCATTCTGTCTTTTTTTGGATTTTTCATCCGTCGTTATGTTTTTCAGAATCCGATGAACCGTCTGACCGTCTGACCGTCTGACCCCTCGAATCAGCTCATTGTTTAGCTTAAGTTCTAGCGATCTTAGTCGACTACCAAACCTGACTACTAGAGCCTATCATGATGCTACTCACCGGATCATACTTTGGCTTCATCCGAAAATTGGAAAAAAATGTTTCTGGATGTCCAAAAACAGCATGTTGACGAAAACAGTTGTCACTGTTTCTCAGTAATATCTTATAATAATATGCTGGGACACGTGCAGCCAGGACGTTGCACATTGTTAGTAACCACTATGCTTACAGCGGGAGGACTTTATATATTTAGGATACCACAACTATGTGACTATGTATTTGTTCAGAAATTCTTATCTTACACTCGGTGTTTATCGTTTATCAGTTCACGCTGAAAGGTGGTACTCAAGAATTTGTATTTCAGTAATAATTTCTACGAACTAGTGCCAATAGAAGTCCAAACAAGTTCTAGAATAGAAAGTATCACACTTTATACACGTAGACCTCAGATAAGTGGACCTTATCACTCAGATAGGTATCGATACACCTTTTTTAATCATCATTTCGTTTAAAACTTTTTCTATAAAGGAATGAAGTTTCGTAGTAGTCGATGACGTTAAAATTTGACAAATTAATAATAAAACCGGACAAGTGCGAGTTGAACTCTCATGGAGAGGGTTCCGTACGATAAATATGTTACCCACCAAAAACATTTCATGTAAAGTAGGTTGCCAAGACTTACATAACGCTTTCACTGTTAAAAAGTTATCAGATCTAATGTAGAGCCAAGCCCCCTAGCTCTAGAAGGCTAACTCTACAAACCCTACATCTTGGTCAAACTGTACGGTTTGGCCGTTTCGCAGCCGTTTCGCGGCCGTTGCACCGACACTCCTATGGGCGTATGGTAAGAAATGATGTCACTAGTCTTTAATTTTGTGTAATGCAATAGTTTAATGGAACGGCCAAGCCATACATTTTGACTAAAGATGTAAGGTTTGTAGAGTTAGGCCTCGTCGAGCTAGGGGCTTGGCTCTACATTAGATCTGATAACTTTTGAACAGTGAAAGCGTTATGTAAGTCTTGGCAACCTACTTTACGTGTTTTTTTTTTTTTTGGTGAAATTTCATTCATTTTGTAGGGTGCTCTATTTCTTTTTAATTTAGCGGTGATATTGTACTGACATTACACAGATATTATTATGTTAAAATCATAACCCTTAGTTCTAGCATACTCGGGTCAAAAACATTTTTTGCACGTCAGCAGTTACTTTCTTCATAGCAAACGAAAAAGAGTTTCTTTTTTGTTGTTTATATACGTGCTAATCTAGCTTTCATAACAAATGGAAGTAGGTATACCGATTATCCGTAACAAATACAGAATTGCACCTCTCTTTAAGGGACTTAGAGGATAAGTTGTTTGTGTGCAAATCCTACCCTGAATACCAAATTTCAGCTATCTAGGACTTCGGGAAATACCCTAGAGGTTTTTATTTACAAACAGACCTGCACCCCCATTTCAAGGGTTGGAGGACAAAAGTTGCAGATTTATTAATGTTTTTGTGCAAATCCTAGCCAGCATACCAAATTTCAGCCGTCTAAGATTTCGGGAAGTACCTACCCCAGAGGTTTTATTTTGCATACACACCTGCAGCCCCCCCCCCCTTTCGAGGGTTGGAGAGTAAAAGTTACAAATTTCTTAATGTTTTTGTTGTTGGTGTGCAAATCCTAGCCGGCATACTAAATTTCAGCTTTCTAGGACTTCGGGTAGTGCCCTAGAGTTTTTGATGAGCGAGTGAGTGAGTCAGTGACGAAATCGACGTATTTTAGGTATAAATAAAATCCAAAACTAGACACATAAAACCTAGTGTGTTTTATAAGTCTGCTAACTACATTTTATACTGAGAATTTGAGCTCTCTAGCATTATCCAGGCCGAAGCTATGAGAGTATGAAAATACGACGAAACGCTTCGAGAAAAGGTAGGTAGTGCCCCTGCTTTTTGTTTTTGGCCCGTCTTGGCGGGGGTACTACCGTGCTCCCAAATCCCAAGAACAAACTTGACATTGCAATTGTAAAACATGTGCTCCCATACATTCCAACTGCAACTGTAAGTTTGTACGCACAATATTGAAAGATTTACCACATTATTTTGAGACTTTTTGTAGGTGTTCCTGTAATCTGTATGTAAAGAACTAATTTCTGTACTTTTTTCAAAATTTTTGGCTCAGTAGTTTCGGAGATAAGGGGGGGGGGAATGGTAAATTTTCATATATTCTCTTAAATAACTTTAAAACTGTTCATTTTAAAATTATACAAAATATATATTTAATACCCTCATAATAACACACCCACACATACATACACACCCACAGATACATCCACACTCCACATCCACACACTACTTTCACACTACATTTTCAATAAGTACCCTAAAGTACTATTGTAATTTCTGCATGCTCAAAATTATTATGGTCATTAAAAAGCTTAATTGGTATCAAAATATATTGTAATGAATTGGGAGAAGGCGCTGAAATCTGACATACAGGTTTTTACCTAGTTTGGGTTTCAGAGGCTTCATAGGTTTTGTAACTCTTACCTTATTTCAATAAAGATTATTATTATTAAAAAGCCCTTTCATTTGCTTTTGTTGTCGCAGGGCTAACCTAAACCTAATCCTAAACCGAAACCTAAAAACTAATAACAGAAACTCAACTTAAATTACCTCATACACACAATGCACACGCACACTATCACACAAACACACACACACACACATACACACTCTAAAACTCGCTCGCATACATCACACTAGCGCTTTATTTTACACTTACATTATTATATCGTTTATTTTTCTTTTTAAATGTTTTTACAAAAAACATACAAAAACATTTAAAAATATAAAAAAATTATGGCCCATCGGCAACAAAAACAGGGTCCAAGGTGCCGGTGGTCAGGGCTCTAGAGAGAGGAACCTCCTCACTATGCGTGCCGTATCCAGAAGTACTGCTCTCTGAATCAAGCCCTTGACCCAACTGCGCAATGAGAGCCTCCTGAGGTGTTGGTCAAGGCTCTCCGCTATTAGGCCATTTACTGTAACGATTATCGGTACAATGATTGCAGAGGCCACGTCCCACACGTCGACAACCTCGTGTGCTAAGTCAAGATACTTGATTTTTTATCATTCTCAGCTTTCACGAGATTCTCGTCATGAGGGACAGCGATATCAACAATCATTGCACGGCGCTCTCGTTGATCTTTCACCATAATATCAGGCTTATTGGCTACAATAGTCCTGTCAGTAATGTGATGATAGATCGATCCCAGTACAATGTGGTGTGACCATTTTCGAGATTATTATTATTATCATTTTCTTTGTCTTATATATAACCGTTATAATGTTAAGTGGAGGGGCGGAGTCACCTAACTCAAGTATTCTCTTGCTTAAAAGGTGATCTCCAACTCATGTGTGTAAAAGCATTTTATGTAATTGCAATAAACATTTTTTTTTATTTGACATGTCAGACAGTACAGTTTGTAAAACTTTTATTTTTAATCTTCTAGTTTGCCACCCAAAAGTTACCCCATATTCAAAATTCATTTATTTACGTTACACGCCCCTGTTTGGGTCACAGAAAGACAGACAGACACGTGATCGACGACCTACGTGATCGCGACGAGTGATCCTATAAGGGTTCCGTTTTTTCATTAGGACGTACGGTATCCTAAAAACAAATTATTCAAAAGTTTAAAAGCTCAAAATAATTTTTTGTGCTCTTCCAGGATGTTAAAGACAAAAAGATACATATTACAAAAAATCACTTGAATGTGAACGAGCGAAAAGTGCAGATTCCGTTTCCAGCAGCTCGTAGTGGGCGTAGCCCCATACACTAGTTACTACTACGACTAGGTACAATAAATACTTGCTTCTCTGTTTTCAGCCGCCGTTCCTTCCTACAGATAAGCCTGCAGCATAGATTCTTGCTCTTATTTGACATAGAGCTTACGCCCTTAAATTGAACATAGGTCAAACTAGCTGAGTCACCCTTACCAAGTAGGTATAATAATTGTGAAACATTCAGTCCTAATCACAAAGCCGTGCGTATTGGGCGCCGGCTTGGTAATCTAGAAGATAACTTCAACAAACCAGCACTTTGGATGACCTCGGACATGTTGATAATGTACGTTGAAGGCGGTGGATAAGAGGGTTTAGGTATTAACAAAATACAAGTAGTATAGTTCAATCAGCCTCCTGCTCCTGTTCCAATTGCGTTCGGTGCCCAAGTGTTTTCCTTCCATACATCTCGAACAACCACCATCTCTGTGTTCACTTCTTTCATAATCATATCATCATTTCAGCCCATATTCCATGTTACTTTGGGGTCGGCGCAACACGCTTTGTTTCTTCCACTGTCCTCTGTCAGTCGTCACTCTATCATTCTCTTCTTTTTCCTTCATATCCTCTGTCTTCGTCATCAACATTACTAATATGCATCACTCTGTTTGTTACATCTTTAACACAATTCATACTTCTTTGGTCTGCTCATTTTCTTATACCGGTTGGTGGATGTACCTTTGCCATCCATTTGGGTGTGCTTTAAATTAAATCTTTTTGGGTAAGCAGAAATCTGAACAATATTTAGGGCGAGCCTATCGCTGCTTATCAGGCACAACTTCCATTCTGGGCTATATCTAATTGAGATTTTTTCTCACAAGAAAACCCAAATAAGTATATTACTTATTTGTTTTAACTTTGAAGGAAACTTTGACTGGTAGTTCAACCAAGTAGTCGGTTAGCAACGAGGCGAGCGAGTCTCTCATATTATTTACTGAAGAAGGATGTACGAGTATTACCCTTAGTGTAAATTCACAAAGTGTTCATCAATGATAGTGTGTAGTTGTGTAGGTAACTACTCGCACAGGTGTATGATATGCTCCAGAAAGCACACACCTCGTGTCTTATCAAATGACACCGTTTGATATGCGCCTTTACCACCTTATCTATCGTGTCGAAATTCTTCCACGTATCACGTATCCTAGTAAAGTAGGTTCGTATCAAACGTGTTGTTTTTTCGCATGTAATAATACTTTCTTTGGGTTGGTCTACTAAATAATGGACTCTAGAAGCTTTTTTTGTTAGTTTTGTGTTTAATGTGCATGATGTGTTGTTATTTATGACGCAAATATCGAAATAGTGTTATCACGATGAATCATTGGAAAGAAAATTAAATGTAACATTTCCTACACTCGCATCTACTGATAGACTTCGCGTCTCTCACTAAGAACTATGAGAAAGTAATGAAATTATCTGTCAACAGCAGCTAGATAATAATTATAATGTAATAAAGGTGTATCTCAACTGCAAACAAGACACCTAGTCGAGGTGGCGGTGTCATCGCCAGCAGATAGGCCGCGATCGCCAGGCGCGCGGGTGCGTGGGGCGCCAACGCAGCGCCCGCGCTGCCACGCCGCTTATCACCGGTACCTTGCCGATTGGCTGAGTGGAGTGTTTGCGCGCCTGATATGGCTGACGGGGGCCAATCGATTCCCCGTTCCGTCGAATCTTATCACGATCATGGTGGACGTTTGTGCCTCGTGTCGGTACACCGATATCATATCTGAAGATATCGACGAAAGTATAAATATGGGCCCATCGATCGATCGGGTCTCTATCGGAGTGTGAGCTGTGATTACGATTGACTGTGCAGACAACCTGCGCGTGTTATACTTGTGCTGGACCCTCGGCGCCGGAACCCGGGACTTCTCACCGGTGCACAGATGACGGTGTCGTTCTATTTGCCAGATCCTGGTGATACCAAACCTTTTATTTTATCATGTACTCGTGCCTCGATAGGAATTGTCGACGTGGCAGCCATATTTGATCCAGCAACTTATTACGATGTTCATAATTCGATCACTGTCCGTGCTAACCCCGTAGTCGTTAATTGTGCCCACAGTTTTGCGGTTGAATTAGTGTCACTGTTAATACAAAACGACAACGATTACGTAATAACATATGGTGGTCCAATGGCACATGTGTGGGTTCGCTTCGTGTGATTTGCCGCTCGAAGCGTGTACAAATTATCTTCTTAATGTGGCGATAATTAAATTGCGGCTACATTCGCTACACAGTTATGCAGGGTCGCTGACGCGACAGGGAAAAGCGTTTCTCTTATCAGAAAACATTAGCCGCACCTTTTCGAGCGGTGATAGCGAGTCGCCCGGCTCCATATCGAGTGCGCGCGCTACAATTGTCACACTGAACAAACACGCACCAGACAACATTCATGTCGTATAAATATTCATTTTGTTTTGCAGAGTTCACCGGACACCGCCACGTGCTAGGCCTCACGTCTGAGTTGGACAGGGGATCTTGACAGTTTGAGCCATGTGCTGCCAGATCTATCTTTCCAGCTCACGCGTGAAGCCGCCTCGTCTCGACGTTGACATCATCACATCAGCCACTCGGGAAGACGACTGGACACTGACTCCTGAGTACTGCTGACCATCGATGCGTGAAGGATCAAGTGGAGGTGTGATCTCTTCACTTTTTATGCTTAAAGTGAGATTCAACTCCTCCAACTTAATTCCGAATCGCTTATACTACGCAAACGACGCAATATCTAGGCTAGCTGGATGATTAACTTATAATTTTACTGTGTATGTGCTATATACTTACCATTTATTTATTACATTTTATAACAGCAAGGAGATTCTAAGGTTAAGATTATTTCACGCTATTCTCTTGTTATGTACAAAAAACTATAAGTAAGTAGGTTTTCAAACATTATTTTATAGTTATAAATAAATATTTAACAACATTAATCCCTTGTTATAATTTCATAACTCAAACCTCAAGCCCTATAATGCTTTGCTATCAACGTCCATTATAGTTGACTATTTCAAATAGTGGCGCCACTGTACACGACACGCGAGTATTATGGAAGACCCAACGCTACGCGACTAGAGTGAAGTGCACCGCAAATCACTAGAAAAAAAATCACAACACCCAAAACAAAAAATGGGCAAAAAAATGTTGGTAACACCGGTGCGCTAAAAAAGCTTGCAAACTTCACGCACCTAACCTGCGCTGGACATCGACTCGTCCGTATCTCTAAACTCTGGGAAAATGTATATTGATTTTTCAAAGAAAAGTCAACCGATGTAACAAAACACCGTTCGCGGAGTGTTTATACGCGTTTAGAAGTGCCGCGGTCGATGTGCTGTGTCGTCAAGATGATGCGACGGTGTTCGTCGTCGCGTTCCGAGTGAGATCGGAGAGAGTGTTGCGTCGCTCGGCCGACGGCCCGGAGCCCGGCCGCGGCCAGGGCCTGGGCGCGCCATGGACGCCGGCGCTGCTGACCCGCTGCGAGTGGCCAGGCCGTGAGTATTGTGTCTCATCGCCCGCACCCATCGCCTGCAGCGTGCCGTTCTCGTTCCGCCCGCGTTCTTACGTCGTGGATTATTTCGGTCCCCGCGAGCCCATCCGAGGTTGCGAAACGGCCCGTCCGCGCTCGTTTCTCGCTCGCGCCGAGCGGACATTCTCTCGCTCGTGCGGTCGCGGCGTCACGGCCTCCGCGTTGCGCCATTTCGAAACGGTCGCATCGTCCGCTCGCGCTAGTGCTCGCGAGCCGAGGCGAGGACACCGCGGCCAGCCTGATAGCGATCAAGCAGCGAGCGCGGCGGTCGAGCGTGACCGCTCCGCCTGCTCAGCCCCGGTGCCTCCCGTATGAATGACTCGGCCAGCCGGGATCGTAAATCAGAATCGTGTTTACAGTTTTTGCGGGGCGCACGAAACCTGTCGCGCCGCCCCCGAGACAAAGGGCGGCGCGAGAGGCACTCGGCCTCGCTGCGGCCCGACCGTGGCGCTCACTAAACGCCCGAGTGAATTATGGCTAGGTGCATATAACCCGTGCATTACACACCACACATACCTAACATACGCGCCTACCTATCTATAGCTATATGCAGTGAAGGCTGCGAGTACGTACCTACCTACTCAAACAAAGCATTTTGCCCACAAATCCATACTGCTAGCCTCGCACGGCCAGCGTTCGCGTTCTTTGTGAAATTTCGTGCAACTCCGCGGCGGGGGTGATGTCATGAGTGTGTTTGTCGTCTTTGCTAACATCTGGGTGATTCTTAATTGTTCATTTTAGTGTACATTTTGAGGTTAGGTCGTGACTGTGTCTTCGAGTGGTCCAGGAGAGGCGCTCAACCCTCGGCGGCGCAACCCGGCGCGCTGAGCACTGGAGTGCAGTGTGTGTGCGACAGTGTGTCACAGTGGACAGTGAGAGTGTACCGCTGTGTGAGCCGGGTGCTTGTTATGTTGTCTCAGCTATTAAATGCAGCAATTCTGAGTTAATTGCTTAAACAGTTTCAATTAGTGTTTGATGTGGTTGTGACAGTGAGCGTGCAGGGACGTGCTCAGCAGGGTGTGCAGTCCATGTGACGCCTGCCGACCCATGTTCAGGTGATGTTTAGTGGCTGGCGAGCAGTGTGTTGGCATTGTGTTCTGTACCTACCTACACTCAGGTCATTTACCTGCTTAGCAAACTATTAACAAACTGGTAGGAGTGATAAAACTAGAAGGACTACAGGTTTTCAAGTGACTGAGTTACATCATGCTCATGATTGCACACAAAGTGGTTTTATCTCTACATTCTTTGTTGAACAGTGTAAAACTGGATAGTAGTATCTGCCACTGCCAGGCTAGTTTTTAAATTATTAGAATTTGCCTTTAAATGTTAATGGGTCCTGTGGCACAACACTTTGCATATTAAACACATTTGGAACATGTTTGTTTTCCACTCACAAGCTCAATCTATCTATTTTATGAGCAATTCTAACTTCACTGTCTACTGCTAGTCACTCAGAATACAGGAAAAATTGACACTGTTTATATTTATAAACAAATAATCTACAAGTAAGTCATCACTTGCAAACATTCATGTGTATTAGGAGCACTTGATTTATAGTTATTATAAATTAATTTAATGATGTAATAAACATCAATCTGGAGTTCATTTTGATTTACAATTTGTAGAACTCAGCTGATAAATGAATGGCTAAGTGAAGCATAAATTGACAATATAAATAAACATATTGGTAGTGTGAATGTCTATCGGTGGGGATGGTGAGCAGTCATTCAATGTGCTGAGATACACATTGAGGAATGCTAATGTGAAGTCATTGATATTTAGGACGATATAGAGTGTACCGTGTTGTGATGCTGTGTCTAACTGGCAGTGAATGGCTCTCCTCAAACACAATCCCCCCTGTTTTTGGTGCACCCAATGTGGGGTAAGTTAGTTGACAAGTTGTTATTACAATCACACCCAATATTTATTTACACACAGCTTATTAAGCTACTATACATTACACAATAGCTTATCTTTCATATTGACATAATATTTTAATATAAATTCACTGTATTTGCAGATGATTAGCTAAATACTACATAATGCACGTATAAGTATTGGCACACATTACTCAGCACAAACTGGTAGTATTTATATGTAGTTAGTTTTTAGTGCACTTAGTGTGTTGTGTATGAAGAAGTTCTAAACTGTAGAACATCCTGAGTAAAATAATAAAAATAAATTTAATACCATTAAGTACCATAGGTTGGCAGAAACTGTGCACAATCTGCTATCATCTTAACATACAAGTTTTCTCTTTCCTCACACTAGTTGATTTTTAGCTCTAGGTAACTATTAACCAATAATTATTTTTAAAAAAATATTGATAACTATAATGCGTGTCTATAATAAACTTAATAGTAGTAGCTAATTGACCACACAAAGTACTATTATCAATTACTTAAGCTTTAAAACTTGTTGCCATGTGTAGTTACCACGAAATATACTTCACAGTAAGGCTATGACACACAAGGTACTTGTAGAAGTACATGTTCCTATAAATGTGGCTTTGTATACCTATTGTCCTCCACAGTGGTGCGTGAGGGCATAATGTTTCACCACTTGATAAGTTGACCTCAAAAACAATATTTAGAATGGTTTTCCTTCACTGATTGTTACATGTTCAGGAACTAAGTTTTCTCTTGAATCATAACTATTTAATTATTGTCCAAACCAATATAGATAATATTAATAAGTAATTTCTGTGAGGCGGCCATTGTAAACAACAATATTATAGTCCAATACTATTATTAGCACTATTAATATTCTGTACACACACAATTACTCGTACATATATTATTAAGCTATATTGAGTCCGCAGGAACACAATCAAACAATTCAGTCACTGTAAGAGTGTATTTCAGTTACTTTCACAACTCAGTATGCGGCAGAAACTAACTTGAATCAGTGTTTGGTCTAAGTGCAGTTAGTGCCTGCAGTTAACTGTTATGTAACAGAACTAAGTCAAATAAAATTGCTTAAAACTGTGGTCAGTTATGTAACTAGTTATGAACTCTCACCTGATTTCACTCACAAGTTAGTATGTTGGCTTGTTTAATTATTTTGTTTTAAACCTCTATGGTACCTGCAGCAGATTTCCATGAAGTCATGATGTGCGAATAAAAGCCATATGCTATCAATCAACTCAGCCTATTGCAAGCCTTCTGGCGGTAGTGGAAATGGACCACTCTCAATTTCCCCTAGTAGTGCTATTTATTTTATGAGGAAATAAAGAGAAAGATATCAACATACAAACACACATAATAATTTACAGAAAATGCATTTGTATAATATTTTGCATTTATTTAAGTGTATATTTTTTATTATTCATTGTCTCATTATAACTAAAATATGATAAAGACCAATTAGTATGCTCAGTTATGAATATTTCCTATGTCATGACGTACTGAAGGTTACTAGCCCTTGTAGGTACTATCTACTATACTACCCCTTGACAATTCAAAATTGCCTCTAATTGGTTTATTTGAAATAAATGCTTTGAGTTTGAGTTTTTAGGGGCAGCAGTTGCAGTACTTATGTATATCTGCACACTTCACCACCAGTTCAACTCCAAAATGATTGATTTTTCTTGTGCAGCAACAATTTTATTTTATGAGCAAAATAGTCTTTATGGAAGGAAGGTTCATGTTTAACAGTGAACACTTGTTTGAATGCATGACTCTTAAGGGCAATATATTTCTTGGTTCAATCTCCCCCGCACCCCCCACCCCTATACTTGACTAGTGGACCACATATTTAATTTCTGCACAAGACCAGAACACAAATATTCTGGAGTAGTTGTCAGGATCTCAGGGCCTACAAAAATCGAAAACACTAATTGTTTCGCTTTGGCTTGTAAGTTTAAATCTGTGCAAAATGAGACATTTGAAAAAGTACAAAAGTAATTGCCAACTCTTTGTCAACTGACACAGTTAACTCTGTCCTCTGGGAAATTAATATAATGTACAAAAAGTCTCAGCACACATAATATAGTAATTATATTTAATTATATTCCAAGATCATAATAATACGCGTTTGATAGCGCCGAAGATTGTTGCTAGTCGATCGACGAGCGAACGAGAGGAAATCCTGAGATAAGCTAGCACTATGTACGCGTTATCTGATAAGAAAAACAAAATACAAACCAAACATATATAAAAACTCGTGTTTGGACATTTGTGTCGGACATGTTTACAATTTGTTCGTGTGTACGCTAGCTTATCTAATTGGGAGTTGAAACAAAGGCCTCGAGCTGCTTCGCCTTGACCGACATGCGTACTTGACCAGGATGTCTCGAAGGGTGCACCTTCGCAGCACGACACGTGTCAACATACGTAGACGAGTAAGACATGTGGGAAGCTAAGAAAACCTACCGCAAACCATTCACCGTCACACGGGTGCCCCCCTCCTGCAGCTGTACTCCAAGTTGGCTATTCTTTGTTAAAAGTTCCCAAGTGGACAAAAATGGAAAACCGCTTGCTTTCAAATTGGTATGCCACGCTCGGATGGAGTTTTTTCTACATTTTTCTCCATAGGTTTGTGAATCACCATTTTCTAAATCAACCCTTACTCCTTCTAAATAGCTAGTAACTCGTCAGCCCTCGCTAATCATCGCGGAATGCAATTGTTATGCAATCACACTTCAAACAAGTCATTGAGTTCTGCTATTGTTTAACAATTACTTCTGCCATGTTCTTCGGATGTTATACCTACCTAGCCTGTGATGTCCTAGACACGAAACCAAGGCGCAAACGAAACAAAAACTCGAGTTGAATTGATATCAAGACATTTGTAAAGCCCTTTCTTGTGGCGATAAATTTCATTCCAAAATATTTGTTGATTCATCTACCCAGAGTGTGTCTTTGCTTGCGATACGAGAATCCGCCACAATGCCAAAATTATTACCTGGAATTAGACATACGCACGCAGTTAGCGATAGTGCTGTATAACATTAATTTGAGTTCCATGGCGTTGGAAACAACGGAGCGTCGTCAAGGCTCCAAGCAATCATATCGGATGACTTGGAGAGCTAGTCATCAGTGACGTCACATTGCGCTGCACACGTCTGCAGCCGCGCTTGGCACACCGACCAAACTAACGCCATCTATGGACCAACTGCGAACTTGAGTAATTACAGTCAGAATCATTTAAAATCGTTGTCCTAAAATATAAAGCCAGTCTGGCAAAATATTAATGGGTTTTTTCATTACGAATTTCTCTTCTGTATATCTAAGCCCGGATTCTGGATTTTTGTCCAGTTAAAGGCAAAACGGCCGCTCCCTATTTCATGGGACTAAATAAAAATGGCCAAATATGGGTGTACTATACTCTTCTGTCTAGCCCCTCGGGGCATACAGGCGTAATGTTATGTTATATAGCCACGTTTAGTCCCAAAATAATTGGGAAATAGTGTCCTCGTTCTGACAAAGCGCTTGCGAGCATAGAGTTGCTCATGCAGACACGTCGATGTCGATGCGCCCTCCACCGCACACGTCTCGCAGACGCACTGCCCATTCCGTGCACCTGCGCTTTGTGCGGCCAGCCTTTACGCCAACTTCACATACGTACTATGTACGTATAGTGCAACACCAACCAGCCGGCTTGAGGTAATGTGTTTCCAGATCCAAATTTAGAGGAGAACACCTTTCACAGTAGGTCCCCAAATATTATATTTGGTGCTTAAAGGCTGTCAATAGTTTATAACCTATGACGCTACAGTCAGTCCTCAGATGTTGGTCATTCATAACATCACGCTATAGTATACCCCTTATTAAGTAGTCGGAATTTGCAAAATGCTCTGCCGTTCTTACATTTGTTTCGAACATCAATCGGAATAACTCAAAAAAGCCTAACAGGACATCTTGGACGTGGAAACTACACAAAAGGCAGAAATACGCAAACCCGCCACTCACACAGTTGCTCAGCTAAGCACAAAATGGACGTAGCAACACGAAATGAGATCCCGAAGTAACGGGACGCCGTCAAATCCGCACGGCAGTGTGATTGCATTTCTCAATGACCTAGAAGAAGATTCAGAATTACCTAAGTTTAACAAAACACGGATTCTTGAAAAGTATTGCGACATGAGCAGGGAACAATGCACCATAGCGAGTACGTTATGTCACAACATGCTGATTGTATGTACCGAGGCGCGGTGCCTGCCAGTCAGTGTGCAGCCTGCATGCAGCTTGCGTACTGCTTTATGATGGTACCTAGCATTAGTTGCACGTGTTACGATCGAGCTTCCATACTAATTTAATTTTAGAAAAGCTAATTCGTTAACTTAATAAGAGAATTTAAGTAAATGCGTTTATGAATTTATGTTGTTACGCGATGAACTATCCAGTTGCTCGCCTCAGCCCTGCATTGCATTTCCCAGACGTCAGCAGCTCTGTATGACAGGGGTCCTATCCGTCTTCTGGCTGGTGGTCCGTAGTACACGAGTGCGTGTTACTACCCGCTCATAATACCTCTTCAATTTTGCTGTAGCGAATTAGTTTTTCTCATACATTTGTGTTGTATTTCCTCCCATGGTGTGACATCCGTGTATACTTCCTTGTCGTCCCTAATCACATTGAGGAATACATTGGGTCATCATTAGTGGTAATGAGCCATTAACACTTTATGGTCCGTTGCGTCAAATTCAGTTTGTCGTGACGTAGCGTGCACGTTACGTGACCAATCTGTATAAAAAAAATCTTGCGTTGATACCACTTGCTATGATTAGCCCATAAGCAAGAGTTGACGTGTGGAAACACTCGAGTATGAATAAAACTAGCTCACACACCTAAATCGATTCAAGTATTGTGCGCCGATAAGTAAGGCATGACTTTTAATAAACGTGTTGATGTTTGGAATAGAATATAATTATTTTATAAAATCTATGAACTATTCTCGTTTCGTTGTCTACGTGAATGAAAACATGGTCTGACTGTCCAGAAGTCGATTCTCATATTCTTGTTTCTAAGCTTCATCTATTGGTTATTCAAATAAAAAAAAAAAAACTGTAATTGTTATAGAGTATTCAAACGAATACATCTCATCTAGTATGGATTTCATTGACTCACTTATCTTTGTCTGCAGTGGTTAAAAGTCGTGGCTCACGACCATGGTGTACAAAATTAATTTCTAAATTGAAGCTATATTTTCTCTCGCATGGGCCGTATCAACTGCTATCACAGTCCACAATGCACACAGCACAGTGCTGAATAAAGCCCCCATACTTTGAGCGAGCTCTCGGCCGTCGCTCTCTACAGCGCCTGTTCATACCCTAACCCGCGGTGCGTCGCCAGTCGAATCCCATTCGCCTAGCTATTCGAACTTGCCCGCCTCTCAGAATTCTATCTTGAAACGCAATTACCTAAGTGTTTACACGTGATACCTAGCTACAGATAAAAAAACGCACAATTCTGCCGCGCGCTCTCCGCGCGAATTCGTAGTAGACATTGGCCTATGACCTGAGAGTAGGGTTGCTAGGCGAAAATGTAAATTCAAATCGTTTACCACGACACTAGACATTGAAACTTAACAATTGGGGAAGAAAATGAATTCGGATACCTAAAATTAATTGCAACATAAAAAATCGCGTAGATACCTAAATAAGGTGTTATGCCAGTTTTTTATAGATTTTTTGCGCTGTTCTAGGCCATTGGCCTTTGTGGTAGCTCATTTATTGATTGAGAAAACTTAGGACCGTATTCAAAGGCCCAAAGTCGTGTCGTTTTCACAGACAGACGAATACACTTATCAATACAGTATTCTAGGCAGAAAACCTGTGACCTCGATCCTTTTTGGAGCGGAAAGAGAATTTTGCGTGTTTGTCCAAATGGTATTAGTATATTAAAATACTCGGAATACGAGAGAGCTGGTAAAGCGATCACCTAAGAACAAAATTCCAGCACTTTGTCAAAAAAAAAATTGAAGCTGATTTAATTTTTGCTGTCGACTTTAGTTAATTTATGAAGTGTGTATAATGCCTAAATAGCTACAGTCAAGACATGAGACAATAAGGAAAGACTCCGGCGCACTAATGTCAGCCCTACCCTTGACACTTGACATTACTCTATCAAGCACGATTGTGCCGAACACACGCTCGACTCACTTATAAAAACTTTTTCCGTTGTGAACGGAAACCGTACCGCCACGCAAATGTATTCATCTCGTAGGTAGACAGGTACCTACACATAGTACGCGCCAACTTGAAGACTTGTTACTTCGGCCACCTGATGTACTCAACTGTATACGTTTACGTATAGTTTAACGCCAAGTGCACGTGTTTATAACTTGCTAATGAGCTCAAAACCAGTTTTTGAAGCAAAGCTGAGGCTGGCAATCTGTCTTCTTAGCTAACTGCAGTCCAAGGCTGGATACAGTACGTTCTAAAGAGGGATCTATCTCTGACATGTGAGAGACTTACGACGAATAAGATAAGAGTTGCGCCTTTTTTAGTCACCCAAAAGTAAAATGCCATTAAAACCAGCTGATTTACTTTAGGACATATTTATGTTTTCACTGTTCTGTAATTGAGTTGCGACAAGTTTACTTACACTCGAAAAAAAATTACACATCGCGACTGCGCTGCGCTCGAAAACGCAAATACCTACAATAAAAAATTTCAACGATCGGGAAAACCTTCTATTGAACGAATTACCAGCACAGTAAGTGCGAACAACTTGATCTAGGTAGCAGAGTCTTCAATTAATTGTGAAATTCTTGATTCATCTGATGTTCTAGAAGTTGGGAACGTGAGCAAGTTTTTGTTTACCACTTTAAAGGCTTCTAACTGTTCATACAAAAACTTGGCGCTTACGCAACAGATTCGCTTGGAAATGCGTTAACAAAGGACATTGTTTCAAAATTATACTTGAAAGGAAGTCCATCAAACACTTTACAGAGCTTTTTTCTTAGCAACAGTTTCAATTGGGTCCCCAACTCCCCCGAGAAGCCTTAAAACTACAAAATGGTGAATAACACAATTCAATCGTAAGCTACGTAATCGTACCGTGGCACACAGGCCTCGTCGACAACTAGTCATTTATAAGTATGGAGGGACAGAGGTACAGGACAGCGTTTATCACATACAATATTCAGCAGCGAGGTACAAAGATACTGAGTACTTAATAAGTGTGTGCCGTGATGCCGTCAGATCGGGCGACCGCCATCGATCCGAACCATAGCAACGGCGGCGTCGAAACAAGACACATAGCCTCTCCCCAGCCGGCTCCGTGTGGCTCGGAGCTCGCTTGCCAGTTGCCTGCTCGCCTGCTCCGACTTACATAACTACCTACTGTTCGCAAAAACTCATTTACGAAACGCAGTATCGTTTCGAATACTTGGGACCTAATTAACTATTCGCAGATAGGTACCGTCATCGTATGCTCTTTACTTTTGTTGCTAACCTACCGCCTTTTGAAGTTTTTTAATCTGATAAGTGTCACGCTTATGTGTACGCTCGTGGGATCATTTCTTTATCTGCAGCTGGGTCTGAGGGCCGCATTTATAAATTCTTTCGTTTATATTGATTTTGAGTACCTTCCTATACTTACCGTGGAAATGATCATTTGATTAATAAGCATATATGAACTTATTTGACACAAAGTTGAGATGACATTTTGACAACTACTCGAGTGATCCCGCTTGACATGCGTTGTTTCATATCTCAAGCCTTAGTACGGGCGCAATAAATGAAATCCTGGAACATAGGTTTGTATAGGTCGGTCGGGCTCGCTCCCACATAGTGTGCGAGTACATACAGCTGTGGGTACTATAGGTAGGTGTGTGTATAGTGGCGGTTGGCGTGATGCGGCCGGGTTCGTTTTTACGGGCGGCCGGTCACCTCCCAGTGTCTCCCTGTCACTTGTAGGACGAAACCTTTATCATAGCATCGACCGACACCACTCAATGACATCCACGCATCGGGCATCCACGTCCACACGCATTCTACAACTACTTGATTTAATAATAATAGCTGGAAACCTAAGCCAAGCCTATTTGCACGGTGGGTAAACACATATTTTCGTTTTACCTTATTTACATTTTGTGCGAGACTCCAACATCGAACATGTGCATACGAATTCTTGACGAACTAAAGAGGTTAACGGTACCTAGGCAGGCATAACGTTAATTTACTTCGCAGCAACCGTTTAGAAAAATCGCTAAATTGTGGATTCTATGCGAACGACTGAGTTTATATAAAATGCGTGTGTGGATATAACAATAGCGTACACACACACGCGTACTCAGTATCTGCAGGAGGAAGTGTCCTCCCTCGCTGACGATGACGTGTCCGCACGCCGCGCCGAACTGCGTTGCAATTAAATTGTACACCATTTCTACTTCTAAATACAACGTTTTCAAAGCGGGTCAATAAGAGTTTGGAAATGAGGCTCAGCGTTACGTGGTTTCCTACTTGTGGTGCGCAGAAACCATTCTAAGTGGAGCTGCTAGCAACGAGCGTCGAGATAAAGAGCTCGTTCGTCAAGCGCCGACGACTCGCTAGGATATATCTGTACGTAGCTGTATAGCTGTCGTATGTTCTATAAGTAACGTTGTAGGAGTATAGTGGGTAACTGAGTACAGTACGCCTTCGAGTTATCACAACGTGCGGCGTATAGTGTAATCATCGAGTCAATATCTGCGGCGTTATCTGCTCAGAAGTGGGTCGTTGCTCTTCTGGCGGGTGCTGCACTGTACCACTGTACTACCCGACACGTCACCACGTACACACACACACACACACACACACACCACGTACACGTAGGTGACTGACTGTGAGCTCTGAGCAAGTCAGTTTACTTGAAACAACAAGTCTCACACGTTACACAACGCATTGTATCTTGACCTTGGAGGTCAAAGCATATTGAAATGAGGTATTTTAAAACCTAAAAGAAGTATTCATTAAGATATCCAAATATGGCGAAACTTGGAATTATTTGGCGGTAAAGAGCTGGCCAGCATTGCTTCGTCTTGCCAGAAGTGAACCACATTGTATACCAAGCTGTCAGAGTGCGTTGACACAGTATGCAACTAAATAACAGTCATTTGCCCTCCATAAAGATTGTAAGAGTGCACAAGCTGCAACAAAGAACCGACAGATAACTGCGAAACGTTTGCGCTCATATCGCACAATACAACTTTTACAAGTAGAACAAATCTGTTGCTCCCACCGTTCCACCTCTCACCGGGATCACACGTATTCCCCAACACCGGGCTGCGGTATTCGAAGCGCTCGTATTGCGCTTAAAATGTATAAATACATTACAAACGCACCCCACCTGCCGCCACATTCTCAGATTCCACCCCTCGCCCCTCTGCCACGCAGCACCGACAACACTGCCGAGTGCCGACTGCGGCCCAACAACCACAATCACATTTTATACATTGACATGTACGCGAGTAGGTACCGTAGTACACGCCACAACTGTTCGTATCGCCATAAATACTCTTTTAATAACATTATAATCCAACAAATTAGCATTAACATCTGAACATTTAAATAAACAATTTATTTTAGTTAATAGTTCATAAATAGTTACATAACGGAATACTAATATCGGCTACTATGTGTTTACTACATAAATTCCAATAATAAGTAAGTAGCGAGCTGGTAATAATTCAAGAGCACACTTTTATGAATGGAGCTCGTTCAGCGCCGCTTATGTTTATTACATGTGTATGTGGCATAATGTCCGATGCGAGTGCACTCGTATGATCAGCTGATCTAAATATTCCATTTGGAGTTTGTGTCGTACGCTGGCTCCACACGGTCAAGTTTGCTCTGACGTCTCTCTGGTTCAATCACCTATACTTCTCTTGAATCGATTGCGAGCGTATATTAAAAAGCTTTATTTCACGATGGGTATAATTCTCGATCGTTCGGAGTGTGTACTGGCTGTGGGCACTGTCAGGAATTTGCGTGAGAGTGATATGAAAAATGTGCGTGACGAAAGACGTTAGGCCGCTGCTGGGTGTCCACGACGAACATTTATCAAAGGAACGATGATCTGTCGCCACAAATCAGCCAGACAGCACGATCGGCGGTTCGGTACTCTTTAAAACTAAATGTTTGTAAGGCGAAGATATTTGTATCGAATTCATGTCTGTGACTGCACCCACGACGCTGGAGAAATTCTAGTGCAGGCTGTGCAGGTTAAAAAACGTTACGAACACCTACGAAGAGCTCCGAGCTTTCTTCGGCGTTTCTTGTGATAAACTCGATTCGAATCAAATGATGGTTTAATTCGCTGCTCGTTGCGGTAATAAAAGTAAAATAAGGTATTTGTTTAATGAACATAATGGCTGCTGATTTGTTTAAGATTAATTTTATGTTATAGCATGTAATCTGTGTTAAGATGTGTTCGGAACGCAGCATGCTGCTCATTACTACAAGTTTATGACCTAACGAGGATTTGTGGGCTCATGTTTAAAAATTATTTAGTAAACTACCGTATCCTGCACTCCACAAGCCGGATACTAATCGCACCTAGTTCTGGAGATTCCCCTAACTATCGACCTTTACTGTAAATACGCACTTTTTCTACCTGGCCTTGTTCCGTGTTACCTGGGGTCGGCGCACAATGTTTTCTTCTTCCTTTCTCCCCAGTCAGCTGACACGATATTGTTCACTCACTTTTGATTCATTTCGTCCCGTTCGTGTATGTGTAAAGTAACCAAAGTAGCAATATTTGACCGACATGTTAGAAAATTCTTGCAACGGAGCTATACAATGTCGATACGGTTGGCTCTAGTTGTGTGCGGTAAGAACGTAAAACTAACA
The DNA here is from genome assembly GCA_917490735.1 of Dryobotodes eremita. Taxonomy (NCBI): domain Eukaryota; kingdom Metazoa; phylum Arthropoda; class Insecta; order Lepidoptera; family Noctuidae; genus Dryobotodes; species Dryobotodes eremita. The sequence goes on from OU823266.1 coordinate 449,382, forward strand.
GTGTTCTGTGTGTATTACAGGGAGGAGGGCGAAGAGAAGCCGAAGCCGACGGAGAACCAAGACGACGGGTACGAGACGTCCAACAGCGGCGAGGCGGCGCGTCGCAAGCCCTCGAGCGCGGAGGGCTCGCCCGCGCCGCCGCCCGAGCCTTCGCCGCCACCCGACGCGCCCTACGAGCCGCTCATGAGGCACTACGAGCCGGAACCGGAGCCCTACCGCCACTTCGAGCCGCCCGCGCCGCCGCCTCCGCAGCCCGAGCCGCAGTACCAACACTTCCCCTTCCCTAAGTACGGCGGGGACCCGTATGCGTTCAAGCGCGAGCCCGAGGTGCCGTACGATATGAGTCAGCACCATGGCTACGGGCCGGGGGTTAAAAGAGACGATGATTTATACAACGGCATTAAACGAGAGTGCGAGGACCCGTACTCGTTCGTGGAGGAGGAGGCCATGTGCGCCATGCTGGGCCAGCCCGCGCACCACGCGGTGCCGCCGCACCTGCAGCACCACGACCACCACGCGCACATGATGCATCCGCAGCAGATGATGCTCAACCAGCCCAAGAAAAGGGGCCGCAAGAAAAAGATAAAGGACGAGAACGGGTCAGTACTATCTTCTGATACAGTAGATTCACATGTGAGAGGCCTTAGCTGGACTAATTGGACTTTTCAGCATCAATTAGCAACTCACAAGAATATAAACTTTCCATAATACTGGGTAGTAATATACATAGACTGTAGAATGGTCATAGACTGATTCTTCGTTATCAGCGAAATGTTGCTGACCCCTCAGGCACGATGCTCTTGACCGTTTATAACGTTGATAGAAAGATGTTGTAAAGGTAAAAGAGACTTTACTTGTTTTTCTGCAACAGAGGTCTAAATTGATTCCGAAAAGTAGGATAAGTTCCTAATCATATACAAATAGACGATCGATATTCTGAAATTAAAATCTCAAGAAACCGAATGAACTCAAAGAAAATTACTCCGACATCTCTAATCAGTCTTAGGACCTTATCAATACTAATTACCGTTAATTAACTGCATAAGATTGTGCTATAACGGCCGTAAGAGTGAGGGTAGACGACACGACCACAGCGGCGTGTCATGGCGGTGCAGCATGGTGACACAATTAGTGCGTCGGCCGCTGACCCCGCCCGAATTAGCGATCCGCGCGCGCGACCCACTTCTCCACGGAACCCGCGCCCCCACACACCACGTCGTACTAACCCATAGCCACCAACACCTTGATAATGTATTTAGTATTTCCTCGCGGCTATATTCGGGATCCCTCTGTAATTTCGTTCTGGAGGTCAGATAGAAAACGCTCTGTCGAAACTGAATCGGTCGCATCCGATTAGAGTTCTTCCCCCAACGCGGCTGCTGAAAGATTCTGATATTTTTATGCAAACATTGAAAGAGTAGCTTCATTAGCAGGCTGGTTTTAGAAACATACGTGACTGTAAGCTCCGTTCATTCCGGCTCACATTAGTGCCGCGGATGAATGAGGCCAAAACTGCTATCAAATGAAATTAAAGATTTCTTAGCTGAGCTAGTGATGCAAATGACAGTAGAATCGTGCGCACGCATGCCCAGATATTCATGTAAATGTAATGTTGATGTGGAGTGATATGCGCGGGCGCGGGCGCTCGATTGATAGCGGCGTCAACACAACCAGCTAATGAACGTTTGATGTTGTGTTGTAGTGCGCGCGCGCAAGAGCCCCGCGCCTGCGCGCACGCCGCCATAGTGTTTACGTCGCATGGGTATTTCGGTACCGGAACCGATGCCGCACTATCGCTAGCCAAAAATCCGAGCGAAATAATCAGATCAAGGTAGAATCATTGAAACGGAAAGCTGATGATTTTCACTTTCTATCACAATCCTATTTGTTTAGGGCCGCCAGACGTGGAAACCGATTGTGCACGGTGACGGCCGAGCCGTCGCCGCGTCGTCGCTCCGGCTACCGACCACTCTCAGCCGTTGATAAATATTGTACCATGAACTAAACTAATAAACAGTATCGCTATCCGTAATAAGCGTAACAACCACGCTACGTATTAACTTTCCAAAATTAACAATTTTGGGTCACAGCCGAATAGCAGCCGAACACTGGAACCGTGGAAGTGATTACTGGGTCAAACGTATAACGTTTAGCGAATATTCTAAACATAGTTCGGGCGGTTGCGCCGGCGCCGCTGCACCAAAGCCTCTAGAAAGTAAAATGCAATAGAAAAACGAAAGAAAAACGTCTGTGAGGCAGACAGAGTGTGACAATACTTTCACGGCGACGAATGCAAATGTGCTGCACGCTTTTATATGCACTTTGTTGTCGGACAATGGTGTCTGCCGTGGTGGCCGACCGCCGCCTACCAGAGCCACCGTGACCACACGTCGCAAGCATTATGTGTTGGCGGGTTCCTACATCTTACTGCGTTCGCGACTGTTTGCTTTATGTAGTTTCGAATTCCGGTTTCGCCAACGTTATTTGTTAAAACCAACACCAGGGTGTCTTCGCCAATATTGAAAGTCAAAGTCATAGATTTTTTTGCAGATTTTTTGTAAATATGGTTACAAAAGTTCTTACAATGTTAGTATAATAGTAGCTTAACATATTTAATCATAACATAATGACTTGCAAATTTTTGGTACTTATACAATTAGATCATTTTAATTAAAACTGAAGGAATTATTTTATTGTATACATAGAAGGAATTCTCAATTAACCAGCTGCGTAAAGCCCTTCTGAAGCGGACCATTGGAAGTTCTTTAATTTGGTTAGGAATCTTGTTATAAATCTGAATTCACATAGGATAGCAAGTGTGTAAGTGCAGTCTATGGAGCTAAGCAGTCCATCCGTATTGATAACAATTAGTTTTTGGACATAATTATAAACTGGGCGCAATTTATTTTCTGGTTTCATCCCCTATTTCGCATGGCTAACGTAAAAGGCAACTGTGTCTGGTTAAAAATTGGTCAATCACACAAGCCTTTTCCTAACGAAATGGAGAAGTAAGTAGCAAGCTCCATTTTTATCTTCTACGTCCAACATTCGTTCATCTGGGATGTATTATAGGAATGTAGTTTATCGATTGCACCAGGACTGACAAACATGATGATAGATTTCACGAACAACTGAACATCTTGAAAAGTCTCGTTATAATCACATAACTGCACATTATCGTGTGGTAATAGTTTATATTCTAAAGAAAACTCGCCACCAATGAAAGTTGCAGTCGGCTCTTGACAGAATTCATTATTGTATAATGGAAGTCTCTTCAATTTATACGCCGAGCCGCCTGATTAGCTGAAAACAATTGGAAAAGCTCTTCTCATTCAATGAGAGGTGAACTTTCATTTAAGCGTCACAAGTTCAGTGACCACTGCTGACTGACACCATACTACACCATGGACGGTCAGAGCGATAATATTATCATAGGGAATAAGATTATATCTATATAATGGAACTGCTAAAGTAAAGTTACATTAATTTGCATACATTGTACAAAGGTGATTGCAGGCTAAAGGTGATCGCAGTCATTCGCAGGACTGCCGTCCTGCAAATGACTGCGATGACCTGTAGCTCTTAGTTTTTTTTTTCACCTCTGTTCTAACGAACAGAAAGCTTTTCATCCTCTAGCTACCTATACACTCATAGTCGCTCTGTTAAGGTTTCTTCTCTTCCTGTAACAATACATTCTTCTAATGTAGCTACTTCTTAAGTAACTGAACTCAGGGTTATAATGTTGTAATGCTTAACATTGCAAGCGCCCCTAGTGGAGTGAACTACATGATGTGGTAAGTTGCAACATTTACAACTTTTGACGGAATATGTTGAAACTTTTATCATTGCTGTCTCGCGTCATTCTAACAGGGCTACAAGGAGGACCTATGTTCAGCACTGGTTTATTTTTTTTTTCTAAAAGTTGATTTATTGAAAGTCCTTACGACTACTTTAGAATAACTATAACGCTATCCAGCGACCATTTTTCGGTTACTTTTAATCGCAAGCATCTTAATAAGTAATCCGCTTCTTAATTATTCTTCAGCATCACTGAGCACTGAATCACCGGGCCACCACCGAGGCCTCTCCGTGCTCTTTGGTCAACATGTACAGTCCCAAGCATAAATACCTTACACTTACACAAGATTCGAAAGCTATTTACTCCTAAACTATTGATAGTGTAAAGTGTTACGAGCATGGTTTTAATTGTGTAACGTGTTACGAACATGGTAGTGATACTGTAGTGTTACGAGCTTGGTATTAATACTGTAAAGTGTTACGAAAATGATATTGATAGTGTAAAGAGTTACGAACATGGTATTGATAGTGAAAAGAGTTACGAACATGGTATTGATAGTGTCAAGTGTTACGAACATGGTATTGATAGTGAAAAGAGTTACGAACATGGTATTGATAGTGTCAAGTGTTACGAACATGGTATTGATAGTGAAAAGAGTTACGAACATGGTATTGATTGTGTAAAGTGTTACGAACATGGTATTGATAGTGAAAAGAGTTACGAACATGGTATTGATAGTGTCAAGTGTTACGAACATGATATTGATAGTGTAAAGAGTTACGAACATGGTATTGATTGTGTAAAGTGTTACGAACATGGTATTGATAGTGAAAAGAGTTACGAACATGGTATTGATAGTGTCAAGTGTTACGAACATGTTATTGATAGTGAAAAGAGTTACGAACATGGTATTAATAGTGTAAAGTGTTACGAACATGGTATTGATAGTGTAAAGTATTACGAGCATGGTATTCTCGAAACCATTATGAAATAGGTCTCTTCTCAAGTTATTTCACGAGAAAATCGCTTTAGAATTTTGCGTAAGCGTAAGGTCACGTCAGCGCACTTGAATCATGAAAATGGCCCGTAATACTGCTATGTCATAAAGGCGCTGACCTTATCAAATCAGTATGTAGCAAAAGAGCTGACTAATTATTTATCTTTGTAGTATGGAGATCAAGACAGAGCCAGGGTTAGAGGGCACGATAGTGCCGCGCGTGGTGAAGGAGCGCAAGAAGCACGACCGCTTCAACGGCATGAGCGAGGAGGAGGTGTCGCGCCGCACGCTGCCCGACCACCTCGCCGAGAACCTCGACATCATCATTGTGAGTATGATCAACGTTTACTGACGCAACTTTTATTAGCTAGTTGTAGTTTTGGTGCTAAACTATAGAGTTATTTTTGGTACCGCAACTAATCTTCGGTTCCTGAAAGTATGTAAATAATCTTACGTGATTGACAAACAGACACACTACTGTCTCACTGGCTTCTGAGCCGAAAATAACACATTTTAGGTTACCTAATTAGCCTAGTCCCCGACAGCAAATAGACATTGGAGAAAAAGTGGTCATATATTTGGTTGAAACAGTAAAAATATTCGGGTTTCGGATTTGTGAACAGCGTTTAGAGGACTGCTTTGATAACACTGATTGATGTTCGATTCGGCACGGAAGCGTGTCGAATGTTTTTGAATAGCTATGCAAATGAGACATGAATATAAGTTCATAAGTGGTGTAGAGCTGCACTTAGAAAGTTTTTGTTGTTCCTCGACTAAACACTGAACAGATTAATAAATGTTAAACTTAAAATGCAAATGTGAACAAATTCGCAACCGGGAAAAGTATTAACTAATATGACTGAGTTTTGTTAAGTTAATACACCAACAACTAACACGAGATTTGGCAGCCGATTTACTGATCAGGGACTTGTCAGACTTTCAGAAACTGGAGGTTAATAAACCGATCAATCTACGAGGTGTAGGGCCAATTTGTCGAACGAAAATTATCGCAAAATTTATGTGACAAATTGTGAAGCGCGCGTAAACTGCTGCGATTGGTTGAATGATTTATCAACAGCCAATCGCAGCAGTTGACGCGCGTTTGATAAACTGGGCCTTAGCTGTTTACGCGCTTGAGAAACTGGGCCTTAGCTGTGTTTACGCGGTTAGTCCGTAGGTGGGTAACTGCTGTTCTTACATCAACAAATGGGAAATGGAGAGACTACTAGACTTATGAGAACACACATAAACCATACATTCTGCTTATGATGAATAGCAACTCCTGTAAACTGGTCGGTTGCACATACGCGACGCATTCGGAACCTGTTAGTAATACTAATTATAAATTATACAGTGTGTGACCCCTGCCCGTGTACCCGTGGTCAAGCTAATTCTGAACATACGTGTTTTACTGATGGGGTATTTATATTATTGTGCCCAGCTAACCCAGCTGCTTACGACACATTGCTTTTCAGCCCCTTTACCGCATGTCAAAAAAAAAAAATTAAAATGTAGTAAATAGCACCTTACCATTTACCAATGAAAATGGCATTTTTTTACTGAATAATTTTGACGTGTGGGGTTCCTAGACCTTCCTTGAGTAGGTACGACTAGGCAGTCTGTAATGATTTAGTAATTGTTTAGTTTTAATTAAAATTGTTATCGTGACTGATAAGTTGAGAGATGGAGGAATGAGGAAAATGTCGTGAGGAAACTTGTGTATGAATACGCATGGCTATAAGAGTAGGGGAAGACCAATGAAATGATGGATGGACTGTGAGAAAGATGATATGGCGAGAAAGGGGTGCCTAGTGTGACTACCGAGATGAGGACTGATAGAGAACTATGGAAAAAAGATGTTGCGCAGACCTCAACTAAATTGGGATAAGGGCAAGAGGATGATGAAGTTAACATGTATCAGCGCGGTAATTGCGTAACAAACAGTAGGAATGGCTTTCATTTTGACAGTTCAACAACATTCATTGCGTTATTTACGGTGTTGAGCAGACTATTTGTTCGCACATATGAAGCAATGGATTAGCAATAGGCATCAAAATTATTCAGATTATGATAGATAGTGTGTTCCGCGATTAGGGTGCTGGTTTTAATGTTGTGTTACCATAATTGTGAACATTCTATGATAGTGCAGTTCGATTCTTCTGCTATGTATTAAATATAAATACTCTTCTTTACAATAATAATCTGTTATAACTCAGAAAAAACTTAGTGCCTATTTGCCGCGTTGTTTTTCACGAGTTTTTTTTTTGTATTCCTCGACTGACTACAGTAAAGTAGTTTTTGCTACTTTCCTATATTAGGTAGGTACCTACAAGTTGTAACACCTAGAGATAACATAGATATAAGAAATAAGAAATTGGATCAGTGGCAGATGTTTTAATGGACAGAGAGATCATAATTTCAGAGATCATTATTTACGTCCAATTCTTATTTCAACTCTTTAGTAACGGCTTTTGTAGACAGGATTTTAATTCAGATTTGTTACAGTTGTCATGTCATGTGGTTTAAATAGGCTCTTATTTTATTTAACTTTTATATAGGTTCTTCTATACTTTGTGAATGTGAGAATGTTGTAGGCCTGGGTCTACCCTTTATAGCAGAACTTTTTATGTCATAATATTATTTTGCATAACAGCGCATAGCATAAACTTCATTTCGCAGAAAATCGTTTGGCATACACTCATTTATAATACATTAAAAACGCATAATTTTGTAAGTCAGAATCATCTGTAGGCATAAATTTCATATCCATAATAATTAAAAGTAGAACCATCTTATTGCAGAAAGTTCACTGTCAGAATCGTCTTTTGGCATAAATTACATATCCATAATAATTAAAAAGTAGAACCATCAAATTGCAGAAAGTTCACTGTCAGAATCGTCTTTTGGCATACATACATTTCATATCGATAATCATTAAAAGGTAAAACTATCATATCTCAGAAAGTTTACAGTTAGAATCATCTTCTGGCATACTTTTCATATCCATAATAATTGAAAGACTCATCTATCACATTACGGAAAATTCTTAGTTAGAATAATTTTGTATGAAGCATAAGAGAAGCATGCAAACAAGCTTACACCATGCATGCATCAAGCATGTAGCATGCAAATATGCAAAAAAGCACACACCATGCATATATGCATCAAGCATGTAGAATGCAAACATGCAAAAAAGCACACACCATGCATGCAGCATGCAACCAAGCATGCAGCATGCAAGCAAACATGCAGCATGCAAGCAAGCATGCAAGCAAGCATGCAACATGCAGCAGGCATGGTTTCTGTCACGGCTCCGGCGCTGCGGGGCTCCGGCGGTCCCACGCAAGCTTCTCGTCGCAGATGGTTGTAACGCTCACCACAGCGGCTTCGGCTTGCTGGCCGGCCTTGCCGGCCAGCCTCAGCCGCGGCGGCGAGCGTAAAAACCACCTGCTCCTCAGCTCGCGGGCCGCCTCGCCCCTCCGCGCCTACGCGGGCTTAAATTACACTCTAGGGGTAGGGCAGACAAGACTACGTGCAGTCGGTTTTGCAGCGATTCGGTTCTGTCACTTCACTAACTTTTGTAATACAACATATTGACTTTTTAAGACAATATTTTAATTTTAATTTAAGGTTAAGAATATGATTACATTTTATAGAAATGACAATAATTATGCCTAATAAAATTATTCCAAATAATATTCTGCCATCTTCTTAATATGCCAAGTGAAATTATTCCAAATAATCGTCGCTCTAAATAGACGTTATGTGAAACGAAATTATGCGAAATTAAGCTTTGCCAAAAGTAATTATGCCAAATAAAATTCTACCATCTTAAAAGTATGCCTTTGTAAATTCGGACATATAAACATTCGGCCAAACAATAATTATATTGAATGATTTTTATGCCATATATATATTCGTTTAAAGAAGATTATGCCAAGTGGGTTATGCCAAATAAATTTCGGAGCATCAAAATTCTGCCAGATAGAGGGAACCCTGTAGGCCTAACTTGTAGACTGTACATGTTAGTAGACCTTTTTCAATTTTGTTGAGTACCTGTTACTTGTTGACAGGCCTGCACTGTCCTCCCGTACCTAGTAACACTGTAATTTGAAAACATTGTAAAAACCACTTATTTTTAAAAGAGTAACCGTGGAGTTTCTTGCCGGCTCTTCTCCATAGTAAACGACCAATTGGAACCGTGCACCTAGCTTCTGACGTTTCATAAGTGCCCATGTAGGTTTATGTGAAATAAAATATTTTGATAATAGGTTTTTGCTAAATGCCCGATCATGTTCTTTTTGCTGCCATGTTTTAACTGAAAATATGCTCGTCATTCTCGTGTCCTTATTCCATTACACTTAAGGTCAGCATCGGTGACATCTGTCTGACAAGCTTTCCACCAATCAGAACAGAGGGCGCCCGTCCGCCTGCATCAGGTGTCCAGTGCGACGCTCACGTGTCGCTGGCGCCTGCAGCTCCCACACTGTATTACGTAACATGTCAACACAACATCACGCTTGTATTCTCGCGAGGGATAGGCGTACCTGTAGTACACCCTCATTTTGCCAGTAATTAGGGTGCGAGTCTAATGCCATTACCCAGGGCACAAGTCCAGCACCCTAATTACGAAACACACGATCTATCACAATTTGAATCATTTTGAAGCCTATTGCTAAACCATTGCTTCATATGTTCAAAAAATGTGTCTGCTCAACGACGTAAATAACGCAATGTATGTTGTTGAACTGTCAAAATGAAACCCATTCCTAGTGTAGTGTGTTTCGTAATTACCCCGCAGATTCCGGGCTAAAACCCAATAACACGGTATATTACGCAACATATTGTATAGTCAACCGCACGTCCATGTTAACTATTTGACATAGACAGCGTGGTTATGTCGCAGCAGTGAGGACGTGCGGTTGACCGTACATAATATTCACAATAGTGTATGTCTGATACAGTCGGAGTATAGCATTGACCAACCAACATTTTAGGGTTCCGTAAGTTAAAAGGTAAAACAGAACAATTTTTTGTCCGTCGTTCGCCCGGTTTCTGGAACGAACATTATCGACGCGTCAAAATTAAACGCAAGTCAAGTTGTGCGATTGGCTGTTGATAATTTCACTCAACCAATCACAGCAGGTGACGCGAGATTGATATTTTATGAACAAATATTTGTGTTGATCTTCGTTCCAGAAACGCCCGGTTTCTGGAACGAAGATCAGCTCTAACAAATTAGTGTTTTCTGTCACAAACGCTTTTCTCAAAAACTATGTAACGTAGGAATAAGTGTTACATGTACACATATCTATAAAAGTACTTGTGGTACAGATCGGCATCAACCCCGGGCTGTTCGCGGCGTACAAGGGGCATCACTACGCGGGCCCCGGCAACCACTTCTGGAAGTGCCTGTACCTGTCGGGCCTCACCCGGGAACAGATGAGCGCCGATGAAGACTATAAGGTTTGTACTTATTTTTTTTTAATTTTATATTTTCTGGCAAACAAACCGACCGCGTCGGTCGAAATCTGCGATACCAGAGGCAGGTGCACTAGTTACCAACCCTGAGACAACGCTGGAATGACTTATGTGTCTGTAGTTGAAACCGTACTCTGATACAGAGGGCACAGAAAAAATGGAATGATACAACAATTTGACACATGACATAAAAGTTAACGGTGGCACTAGAGTAGGTATTACAAATAATTGGTGATAATATTCAAATTAATCATTATTATAGAGGGTTATAGACCATAATTTTAGTTATATGTTACTCGTGTGTAAATAAGAGGTTAGTAAACTTTTGAAGTATTTAAATGACTTTAATTCATGTTCACTCTTATACGTGTACTGTTGAACATAATTTTGTCAAACACTGCTAATTAAAATAAAGTTCACAGGGATGTTTCTATGATCACGTCGCTCGACAAACGGGTCAGAGGTTCTTATTATTTCAAAGAAAGACGACAAGGGTTGTTTATTATTTGCAGAGATAATCTTAAAAATTGGGTCTGCACGAGTGCAATCGCAATGCGCAGCGTGTTGCCTGCACTTTTTAGTTTTCTACAAAGAAGAGGTCCATGATCAACAGACTAGCGATGAGACATTTTATTTTGCCAATCTTTTAAAAACGTTTGTCCAATACACATTGAATGATTGTATCCATTTTTTTGCAATTCCGAATTGAATTGAACCAAGGTAAATGCACTTTCAGTGTGACAGTGTGACTGAACTGTTAGTTAATTTGTATCGCAGTTTTTTGTAGCCAACTCGTAGGTTACTGTCGGAGTGTCGGCCATACATTCAGTAAGAATGTCAGTGCCTTTATTTCGTCGCAGTAAGGGTGGTTTTCGTAGTTTTGTCGTTACTTCTGACGTGTGGTTGACTGTTCATTGTATTGGTATAGTCAATGGCAAGAATTATATAATTATTAAAATCAAGTCATTTATTCAAACTAGGCTGAGAAACAGCACTTTTCGAACGTAAAAATTACGAAAGACAGTCCCCCAAAACGCCCCCCTTCACCGCTTTCTAGTGCTTTATTTAGCTGGGAAGAAGTGGCGCAACAAGCTCCCCAGCAGCTCAGCTGTCTATTCAGTTAGAAAAACTTGATTCTATACAATATTATGCAAAATTATTTACATTACGCAACACAAAACATTAAATTAAATCATTTGCCATGTCAGCTAGCTCACACCAATTATATACCAACAAAAACGAATGCAGGGCGATCATTTCAGAAACGGCATGAAGGGTGGGTACCGTAACCCGTTGCGGCTACAGGAAAATGTTCTCAAGAAAGAACTAAATTGTTGATAAAAATCTAAGTTGAATTTCGTTTAATGTATAGATATTTTCGCCCAATACTGTGGTATGATGCCGAGGGCATAGTGTTAGGCTGTGTAGGCACTACGCAGTACATTCAAACAGTCTGGACCAAGTTGTATACCTATTATTGTTAAGATTCATCATGCATATTTTACTACTAGGTACTAATAGTACGGCACTCGTTTACAAACAATATTAGGCTCGAGTGAGTATGTACGTATTACTATAAGGTTCTATTTACATATACGATGCCGCTTGAATACAAATAAGCAAGAGATTATAGGTTTAGATGACTCAAAACGTAATTATTTAAATTCAACTTCACTGTAGACGAAAACTTTTGTAAGTCTAAGGTTCTCAGGAAATACTAGGCCAAGCAAATATCTTCCTATAGCTGTTGAAAAAAGCGACTTAAGGTCTAGTGGACCGTTCTTTTGAATTAATCCAACATCGCCTAACCTACCATAGCTTTATTTTTGTAATTTTTCTACAAGTGTTGTAGATACTTGTTGTCACTGTTGTTACAAACACTGGGTAACAAAACCAATCCACAATGACAACGACACTACGATTCTATGTTTAGCATTAGATGGATAACTACTGACGTCCGAAGTAAAGGAAAACATTGAAGTATTTAATTTAGACTAAATAGTACTTTTTGAACATGAACATAAGAAAACCGTGACTCAAATTTCATTGTAAACAATTCGCACGCTCTTGCTGAGCTACAGTACCCGAGTCATCGAGTTTAAGATGAGGCTCTACAGAACCAAAACTTTACTCGATTGACCATGTTAACGGCCGCCTACTGTGAAATAAGACTGAATGGTATTGTTACAGCTTTAACTAAAGAACATTGTACTGCTAAATCCATTCTAAACTACTTCCCACCATATAAGCCACATTTCCTGGTGATCGGTACCAGTCTCTTACAATGGTGGAGTATAGTACAAGCACCAGCTACAAACATTGTTCATTGTGGAGGCCAGCAATAAGGTATTAGACTAGACTTTTATAAATTCGAATTCTCAAAACCCACAAAAAAATTAAGACACAGTAAAATAAAAATAAATATGGCGAAGTTGTACGTGTTTTAAAGTGTATGCTAGACAGATACAGCACTGCTGCGATCTGACGTCAGAACAGGAACGCCATAGTAACTTCGCGCCATTCAGTACAATGATCGTATTGCGCGACAAGGACAGAAGAATAACTTCAAAAGCGTGTAACTTCTCAATTTTTCCACTGATTTTATTAATTTTATCACGAATCGGCTTTTTTAGTAACATCTTTAAAATAAGTATTAATTCATGTATATTTTTGATAGTAGATACCCTATTGTGAAGATAGAATAAATGACATTTGAATTTCTTATTCAATTTCCTCACCAACCCATCCCACTTCTAGCTAATGAACTTCGGCATCGGCTTCACAAACATGGTTTCCCGGCCGACAAAGGGCAGCGCCGACCTGACGCGGCGCGAGATCAAGGAGGGCTCGGCCATCCTGCTGGAGAAACTGCAGACCTTCCGGCCCAAGGTGGCCGTGTTCAACGGCAAGCTCATCTATGAGGTCTTCTCAGGGAAGAAGGACTTCTGCTTCGGGAAACAGCCCGATACTATTGCTGGGACTAATACTGTGAGTGGCATGTTGATTTTATTGAAAACTTGGTTATGTTTTAAAGATTGTAGCTATTGAATTATGTTTTTGACTTGTAAAAAAGTCAGTCCAGTTAAGAGATAATTTTGCAAAATCAGAGGGAACAAAGCACGTCACTTATATTAAATCTTTCTTGCAACAAAACGAACCAGTATAGAACTCCATATGAAAAATTCCATCCGAGGACGTACTTCCACCATGCCTTATTTAGGCGGGTGTTCTAGTACTAGAGTCGTCATGACGAAAGTTGAAACAGTCGCCTCAAAAACCTAGGCAATTAGTCACTCGGGGATCGTAACCACCATTTTGTGTGTGGATGGCACCGGCCCGTGTGCAACTTGTAAGGAAAGACAAGTTTACTTACACTATAGTCAGACATTAGACATCGGGTTATCTGACATGATCGGGATGAAGTTTATACTATCTTACATCATCATTTAACATTTTGACATTATTACGAGTGGCGCTAATTTATTTATTTAACTTTTCTGAACTTCCTATTTAAAATCACTGGATTTTATAGTATACTTAGAATTTTATTGAGTACGAATATCTTTTTTTAGGGTTCCGTACCCAAAGGGTAAAACGGGACCCTATTACTAAGACTCCACTCTCCGTCCGTCTGTCACTAGGCTGTATCTCATGAACCGTGATAGTTAGACAGTTGAAATTTTCGCAGATGATGTATTTCTGTTGCCGCTACAACAAGAAATACTAAAAAACAGAATAAAATAAATATTTAAGGGGGCTCCCATGCAACAGACATGATTTTTTTGCCGTTTTTGTAGATAATGGTACGGAACCCTTCGTGCGCGAGTCCGACTCGCACACTTAGGCGGTTTTTTATCGTTTATAACTGTTATTGAAATGTATCTTATTTAAATTTTCTACATGTAATAATAAATTGGTACCTCATTTCATTAAAAGCGTCTAACAGGCCTCTGCGAGTTGGCTTCGGTCCCTCGTACGCCTTCCCAAGTTACAGGACCCCAGGTGCCCGAGACATGTCAAAGACATTTTAAATAATAATATTATGTAACGTTCAAACACAATGTAATTTTTGTTATGAATAAATGAAATGAGTAAGTGGTGTAATCAACCGGCCGGCCCGCAGTACATGTGGGTGATGCCGTCGTCGTCGGCGCGCTGCGCGCAGCTGCCGCGCGCGGCCGACAAGGTGCCGTTCTACGCGGCGCTGAAGAAGTTCCGCGACTACCTCAACGGGCTGGTGGCGCACGTGGACGAGAGCGAGCTGGTCTTCCCCGACAACACCAGCCGCCGCCCGCAGGAGGAGATGGAGATACGACGGTATGTTGCACTCCTACTCGAATACTGGCTGTAATAAAAAGACTTATCACCAAGCCGAGAGACACGTCTTCTTCTCCATAAGAACCTACTAAGCTTTGGAATGGGCAACTAACTTCATCTTCTGACTGACCGACTCGACCGACTCCTTGATAATTCAATTCAAAAGTATCTGTAAATGGTTTAATTTAAATAAATGCGTTGAGTTTACTTCCAATCATTGCCAAAAAAAATTGGTATTGGACCTTGGCTGGGAACCGACTGGTTTTGGAGATGGAAGTCAGTCTCATTTTTTTTTTTTAGACTGCTTTCCCTGTGTTTTCCGTTCTGTTATATATACGAAAGGTTTTGCACGCTACAGTTAGAAAAAGGTTTGTCATACCAAAAATAGAAGTCCCGCAGTTTCCCAGGATTTAGTTCTGCTCAATGTTACTTAGATGGAATGTGTTGATTTCGGCTTGATGATAGGTCTTTTGACACTTTGTATATAAATGTACTTTAGTAGAAGAGGGTTACTGGTGTTCGAGATTGAAATTCCACTTATTATTCGTCGTTAGGCGTAGAAATTACCTACACGGCCAGAATTTCGTAATGGCGGAGAATTGTACATTTTGATGCAAGGGTGCACATATGCTCACGCGTATCAAACGACATTTTTAAACACTCTTTTCGAGCAATTGTGTTGTAAATTAAATATTAATAGAATTCATCAATGTTCATTGCGTTATTTTTGCTGTGAATTTTGTTGTATTGTCAAAATGAAAGGGCTTGTCATTCCGAGTGCATTCTATAATTAGGGTGCAGCGTTAGGTTCGGTCACTTTATAGAATTATTTGTATGTATGACTCTAATTTAGGATCTTTACATGTTGAATGTGTTTTTGTAACTGATGTCTTGTATGAGTTGTGTACTTGTATGGTTAAATGTGTGTCTTACTAGATAGTTTATTTAGGTTGACAAGACGTCATGAAGAAGAGTTTGAATCTAAACAAAGTAATACCCACTTATTAATTTCGACATTCTGTTCTGAAGAAAAGTGGCAAGTTGTTTGTTTCCAATCAGCATTTTGCTACCATCCACAAAGTACCGGATGCAGCACAATGTGCTACTAGGGCCAACCTCAGTGCAACCATTAGTGGCCGCCTCAGATTGTGATCGATAATTGTCATACCATGCTGCATGAACATAATATTAACTTGGCGTTCGAATCGCTGTTTCTAAACCATTATATAGTATATGATAGCGCCGTGTGGCCGTCTGGCCAAACGCGCTCTCAAAGCAGTGGCGCGGCCACTAGTCGCACGGCTTGACCACTGCTGGTGACCATTAGGTTAGGGTCTCCTATTAAACGCTATCGGTGTCGTCTGGCGTCGCGTTGGCGTACACGTCACTAATTGTTTTTGTTAAGCTCTACAAAGATATTTTGGCGCGTGGCCAAAATCGGAACTAACGCCGCCATCTTGATTTTTCAATACATTTCACAAACAATTTGACAAGTGTTAACAAATAACAGCGCTCCCTGTCAACGTTATTTGAAGGCCAAAAGATCCTTGCAGCAGCGTAGCTGCAGTGAGCAATTCAAAGAGACCACATAATTTCCTATAGCTACCACCGACTCGCGTCGTACAGCAATACGGTGTCTGCGGCCGATGACGTTTATAGGAGACGTTATCCTTATAGTTGCCAAGTTTGCGACAGGGTGTATAGTGTAGGATAAGTGACCTAGCCTGACTAACTTAGTATCTCTGTAGTTGTGTTGAGTGTCCTCTTTGTATGTAACGTAAGTCAATCTTATTTCCTTCTCGTTAGTGTGATAGATTTGTCACCAAACTGGCTCACGAGCAATTCCAGACAACTGTCCTTAACTTTATAGTTTTCAGAATTAAATAATAATCCCAAAATAAAATGAATGTTTATTCAATGTAATGTATTAAGTATCAAATCTGTGTTAGCTTTGTAACTAATTATATAAATGAGACCAAATTATTGAATAACAAGCAATAATAGCTTAACAGTAGACAGAAATGATAACAAAAGTTTCCATTTATGTAGACGTTCCCTTTGTCCCGTAACGACACGCTGGCCTCTTCCCATTTGTTCAAGATTTTAGTTTTTGTACTGATTGAACTTAGCCCATTTATTTCAAATTGTTCGATTGTTTCAGCCAAGCCAGCAGGTAATATAACTCGCTGCCAGTAAACATAACTTTTGCTAGTTCACTAAACATTCGATTACAAAATATATTAATTCAAAAGAGACTATTTGACATCAACTATTATTTTAGTTAGAACCTTCGCGGTGACTAGTGAGTAGGTAGTAGGTAACTCTTAGGAGTAGACAGCTCACTGTGTGAAGCACAGAACTTGCTAGAAGTATGGAAAGTGCGTATTATTGCAATTGGCGTAGGAATTGATGTCAATCTGTAGACGAGGGTTGAGTTGGACCTGCACGCTTTGTATGTTCTGTAGGCGATCGTACACTTCTACTACGTTACGGTTTAAAGTACAAGAGCTACACATGTGCCCACGGGCGTTTTTCATAGTGGCCATGCCGGCCACTCTTACGTTATGGAGTTGAATCTCTGACTTTTAGCCGTGACATAGTACAGATAGCCCGCATGGCACCACGACCGCTATTGTCTGTTGGTGCTATGCTCATTGTCAAGTGCTGCTTCCAGTAGTCCACAGCATCCCGCGTGTCCTCCGCAGCTCCCGCACATTCACGAGCATAATACCTTACACTTCCGCAAGATTCAAAAGCGATAAAGTATTGATAGACGTTTCATAATTTTACGAACATGGTCTTTTTGTTTTTGATACTGTTCTGAAATAAGTCTTTAATCAAAGTTGCGATTTTCATTTCACGAGGAAACCGCTTTTGAATTTTGCGTAAGCGCAAGGTATTTATGTTCGTGACTGGTCATATGATGCATGCTCAACATGCTACGTAGACAGGCGCCCGTCCGGACGTGTCGGTTTGATTCAACCTTCATAAGTTCTACTTATTTCTGGGATTAAGTTTGGTGACAAATATATTTACACACTTATATTTCCAATTCTAGCCCTGTTAGTGGCCTATACTATTTTACTGCCATATCAGGGCCGTCTCGTTCAGACGAGTTTGTAAGCGGGGCGGGCATGAGAGTAGGGCGGTAGGTGAGTGAGGTGAGCAGACGAGTGAGCGAGGCACGTTGCAGACTGACGATGGAGCCGGAGCCGGGAGACACCATCATCCTGGAGGACGGCACGGAGGTTCCCCTCAAGAAGAAGCGCGGCCGCCCCAAGAAGGTGAAGCTGGACAACGGCGACGTGGCGCCCGCCGCGCCGCGCCAGCCGCGACAGCCGCGCGCGCCGCCCGCGCACGACGCGCGCGACGCGCTGGACCAGCCGCCCAAGAAGAAGCGGGGCCGGCCCAAGAAGATACGCCCCGAGGAGCAGCAGTTCCTGCTGCAGCACCAGCAGCATCAGCAGCAGCAGCAGGTAAGCGACGACGTACAACGGCACTCAATTCTTTTGGCGCGTGGCCGACATCGGAACTAACGCCGCCGTCTTGTTTTATCAATACAATTTCACAAATGTTTACCAACTAAATCCGCCTGTCAATATCATTCAGGCGCCAAAAGAGTTGTAACAATCTACTTGACTAGGCGGTAAGACTAATTTTATTCCGTAACCTCCGATTGAATTATAAAGGTTGGAATTGTTAGTAGCAAATTTTATTAAAAGGAAAAATAAAATATTTAATACGTAAAACTACATTCAAATATTTTTGAAAAATCACGTTCAATCCAATACTGCCATTATTAAAAAAAAGTCAACTTTACAGAAGAGCCAAGATTCTTGTAGGAATCTGTAGGATATGCGTAAAAATTCATGCGTAAGAATTAATGCGTAATTTTATTATTCTTTGGTATTAAAATTATGGATCAATGTTGTATATCCAAATTGAGCGCATAAAACAGAAAAATCTTTTGTATTTTATTGTTATTTATTTTAAAGTATCACTTTTACTTGTATTATCTTTTCATTTTACTTACTTTTCATGCTTATTATTCAGTAGCAATTTAGAATAATGAAAGTTTCAAAACTATATCTATTTATTGCTAAAATGTGTTTTATCTCAACGTAAAAGGGATACAAAAACATACTACTGCAAAACGATTATTTCAAAAATAAGTACCTACTGCACTGGTATTCTCACAAAACAAAAATATGAAACGTTTTGTTCAAATATAAAATTCCGTATTAAACATGCAGTCTTTAAATTATTTACTGATTTAAAAACATGCGGTGTTATTGTGTGGACCCAGACGTATTCTTCAATCAGTATGATTACTTTTCACTGTTGTTTTGTTTACTGTTGTGTTGCTTCTGTTAATAATTAATATCATAATCTTAAAGTCGGACTTGCATTTCTCAACTAGCACAATAATAATAATCCAAAAACTGCCAGTGTGGCTTGAACCATTGATTTAATTAAGAGGTAACTGTAGTGTAAATGAGACTCTCAACAACGCCACTGTCGTCCAGCGGATATTAATGTAACTTTAATACCAGTGTTCGCACGATTTCCCGTTTACATTAGGTCAATCATAAGGACCTAATCTCTCTAATAAACATTGTGTCATATGTATCAGTGATCGTCTTTCTTTAATCATTCGAACAAAAATTGTGAGTCATCTTTTAGATCACTTACGACACCTCCACTAAACTTTAAGCATTTATTTCAATTAAACTATTTACAGGGACTTTTGAATCGTCGAAGGAGTCAGAAAGCTAGTTGCCCCATTCCAAAGCGTAGTAGGTTCCTATGGAGAAAAACGGGCAAGAAACTCCTTGCACACTCTTTTAAATTATATACTTACAAAATATTGGTTAAATCATTGAGAATAATGTAAAAAGTTGTGCTAGTTAAAAGCCTCCAGTGCAAACATAGAATTCAAAATAATAAATACATACCATATTTTTACACCGGAAACGGCAGAATATTATGATTGAAATACATAATGAACATAACAACTTTATACAATTTTCTGACAAATAAATGCATTCTATTCTATTCTAATACTTAAAATAATGACCAGTCCCAACTGACGGCGCCCTTTCATGTATAAGACGCCCTAGCAACTTAGAATTACCTTTTTCGTACACCTGTGTACATGTGTGAGTAATAAGCACTATAAAGCTACCATTTACTGGGTACCTCTTTCGTTGATTTGAATGTGCTGAGAGTATGTCACGCTCACTCAATTGTTCACTGATGGTGGCGCATGTTCAAAATGGTTGAGCTTGCAGAGGAGTGCTAAACTGACTTCATCATTCTGACAGACCGACTCCTTGGCAAAGTGCCTGTAAATGGTTTCATTGAAATAAATGCTTTGAGTTTGTACCTTCAGCAACCTCTTCCCCCCCTAGCAAACAAACGCGATGGTGCAACAAAGCAGCGGACTGTCATCGCTACAACCTATCCACGGCCACCCGCTGCCTCACGAGCAAGGCTACCTGGCGCCGAGCGAGGCCTTCCCCACGCAGCTGCCGTCGCCGTCGCTGCTGTACCCGCACCAGCAGCATCAGCAGCTCACCAACGACTCAGGGAACTACTTTCAGCAACAACCAACTAACTCAGGTATGTGTGGTCGTTGCCGCAAAACATGACAACAATTGGACCTTAAAATCTTCTTTATTTTATAAGCAGTGAGAATTGTGGTGATGATCTTCGTTTTCAGCTTTCAGTAATAGTTTTTTTAATAAGCTTTAAGCAATCAAATCTGCCCCTTTATTTGATGTTGTTATTGACGATTAGGTCCTCCTAATCCATGTTACGTCTTTAACAAGTCAAAAATAGAACCACCAAAATTAATAACAGTTTGTAAAACATATTTTTTTTCCAGTCAGGTAAAGTTTATACAAAAGCCGATTCCTAATTTGAGATTTAATGCAAGTGGTTGAAGAATCATGTTCATGATGGGTGAAGGAGTCATGATTGTTTAAAACTCCTGAAAATTATGTTGTATCGACAGCCCCGACGCCCATGGCGGCCCGTTGGACCCGGCTGTAACTCGTAGGTCTTTGACAGTTATGGTTCGTCAGAATCCCGATAAAATACTGGTTTTCAGCTCCATCTGGTTAGACTAAAACCCGACCTCGACTAGTTGGGAAAAGGCTAGGCATATGATGGAGAATGAACTAGGGAGTGGTGAAGAGTGGATGTTTCGGGGGACTGTCTTATGTAATTTTGATTTGCAAAAAGTGCTGATTTTCAGCTTAATTTGAATAAATGAGTCGATGACGGGCCATGACATCAGTAGTTTGTAAGTTGCGGTTGGTTGACAGGAATGGAGTCCCCGCTGGACGTGTCGACGCCGCCGATGCTGGGCGGCATGGCGCGCGGCTACGGCTCGCCGGGCGGCTACGCGGCGTCGCCGCGCGGCGTGTACGCGTCGCCGCGCTCGCAGGGCTACTCGCCGTCGCCCGCGCGCCGCCCCGCCACGCCGCAGCCGCAGGTAAAACAAAACAATCTCAATGACACAGGCCGGTTGATGGCATTAGCACAGTATAATAAAGTAAGCAGTACAACGTCTTCATACAAAGCGGCCGAAACGCCGCGCTTCGAAATCTCGGTGTACACCAGTATTCCACAGTCGCGCATGCGTTTGTTTTTATTTATTTATGTTATGTAGGTATTTCTATAATTATTGAAGCGAAGTGAGAATAACTTCCTTGACAGGTACTTAGTAGGTGAGTGCCTCTCTTTTTACAAACTTTTATTTAACATGCCATGGCAAGGCAAGGCACAAGGCATGTTAAATAATAGCTTGGTCAAATCTTGCAAGCTGAATTAAAACCGCTTACTCTTATCCTCCAGAGTTGAAATTTTACATGTTGATTCTGTTTCGAAGACAACGCATTTATGCATAATGCATGACCTGATTCTACACCCAGGATTGGCTCCGAACAAAGGAACTCCTTAACGGTCAACACGGGTTTGGATTCATTGGATTTGTCTTTACAAGTGCCTTTCAAGTGAAGGTGATAGATAAAACAGATTTTTAAACAAGTTCTAATGCTATTACGTACAAAATAAAATTGAAGTAAAAACCTTTTTTTAAAACAAGGTTTTATTGAACTCAAAAGTACAAAATAAAACTTACATAAACATAGAATTTTTGAAAGCTTGAGGCTAATCTGAAGGACGTTTAAGTCAAAGCTTTTAAGAAAATACTAAAGTTCTATGTTTACGTAAGTTTAATTTTCTACTTTTGATTTCATTAAAATCTTGTATAAAACAACGTTTTTACTTAAATTTTTATTTCATCGATGCCCGATTGAAGGAACAAAATATAAACTCAAACTCCAAGCAGTTATTTCAATTAAACTATTTACAGGCACTTTTGAACTGTCGAAGAGTCGGTCAATTAGTCAGAAAGTTGAAGCTAGTTGCCCATTCCAAAACGTAGATCTCTATGGAGAAGAACGGGCAAGAAACTCCAAGGACACTCTTTTTAAATCAAGATATTACAAAATCCTGGGTACATTATTCTTGTTGCTTCTATATGCGAGAACAATTCAAAATATAAGATTAATAATAAAAATAAGCCGTGAAAGTTAAGAGATGACCAGTCTCAACTGACGGCGCCCGTTCACGAACATGACGCGTGGATCAGCACCATCCAGCTCAATCATTTTGTAGGGAACCGAATGATCCAACATACGCGCCACCAACAGTGAGACATTTAAGTGAGCATGACATAGTCTCAACTGCCATGCTGTCAAGTCAACATAATTATATAATAAACGAATCCATGGTACTCACATTTACAAAATTGAAAAATGCTTCTAAATTATACAAAACTATAGTTTGCTATGTATTTGAGCTTTGAATAAAATGTTACTACATAAAAGAAAAGAATCATTAAAATATCTATTGGAGTTATTCAATAATAAAATATATTTTATAAAAAATAAACAAACATTAAGTTCGCAATGTCAGAAAAATAAAAGGGAGAATAAGAAAGGAGTATCTCTTCCAAACATTCAAATTTTAACTAGTGCGCCCGAGTGGCTGTGGAGCAGGACCAGCATTAAGCCAAGCATTTTTATCTACGATATAGTCATTGAACTTATAATATGCTTGTCTACATAGTGTGCGTTTAATGCATGTTTTAAATTTCTTCTCATTTAGTTGAAGAATATCGAGGGGTATTTTATTATGACATTTTACACAGTACCCCATAAAAGAAGTAAGTACTTTAGAGAACCTGAAAGGTGGTTGATCTAATTTGTTCCTATTTCTAGTGTTGAAATTATGCCTGTCACTTATCTTACTAAAAAGATGTAGATTTTTTCGAACATACATAATGTTTTCATATATATATTGACAAGGTACCGTCATGATGTTAATTTTATTAAACAGTTCCCTTAGAAATTCGCGTTTGCGGAGGTTGTAGATGGCTCTGACAGCCCTCTTTTGAAGAATAAAGATAGAATCAATATCCGCAGCCCGTCCCCACAGCAGAATACCGTAAGACATGATGCTATGAAAGTAACTAAAATATACTAGTCTCGCGGTGTCCACGTCTGTTAATTGACGGATTTTCCAAACAGCGGCTGAACTTAGCCGCCCTGCAAGTGATGCTAAGTGAGGACCCCACTGTAGCTTTGAATCAAGCGTAATCCCCAGGAAAACCGTTTTTTCGACGAATTCTAGTATCTCTTTATTCAATACAACGTGACATTTACTACTTCTAACATTCGGTAACGCGAATCTTATGCATTTAGTTTTCTTCTCATTTAATACCAGATTATTTACAGTGAACCAATTATGAACCTTAAGCATGGCGTTATTTACGTCGTCAAGCTCATGTGCATGTATATTTATTTTAAAAATCAGTGATGTATCGTCTGCAAATAACACCATTTGAGGTCGGTTTTTCAGTAAATGAGGTAAATCATTTATATATACTAAAAGGAGAAGCGGACCCAATATTGAGCCCTTCGGTACACCCATTTTGACTTTTAAGCCCAATACCTATACTAGCTTCTGATCGCGGCTTCGCCCGCGTGGATTGCAGTCTGTCACAGAAAGACTTTATCGTGCGTCCCGCGATCAAAAAAACTCATGAAATCTAAACTATGCATCCCACATTAATCCAAATGATTGGGTGTGAAATGCAATTTTTATCTACAAAATTTCCCTGACGACGAAGCAAAGGTGTTTTTTATTCCATACAACTGTGGCCAAATAACGTACCTTAAGAGCAAAGGTACGAAACAACAGGAAGAAAACCGCAGATTCTGAAAAAAATATGGATTTATTTATACATTTGTACAACCGAAATTGTCGTTCAAAGATGTTCATAACTTGTAACCCAAGAATTTTAATCTGTCAATCTCGTGATACACTTCGTTTGATAATGCGTTTCGTTACTTCATTTTATAAACTTAACAAAAAATTAATTAACTTACAAATGTTCTGATTAATCTCAAACTCAAACTCTAAGCATTTATTTCAATTAAACCATTTACAGGCACTTTTGAACTGTCAAAGAGTCGGTCAGTTAGTCAGAAAGTTGAAGCTAGTTGCCCATTCCAAAACGTAGATCTCTATGGAGAAGAACGGGCAAGAAACTCCAAGGACACTCTTTTTAAATCAAGATATTACAAAATGATGGGTACGTTATTCTTGTTACTTCTATATGCGAGAACAATGAAAAAATATATATATTAAGAAACACTTCAAAATAAAATATTAATAATAAAAATAAACCGTGGCAGTTAAGAGACGATCAGTCTCAACTGACGGCGCCCGTTCATGAACATGACGCGTGGATCAGCACCATCCAGCTCAATCATTTTGTAGGGAACCGAATGATTCAACACACGCGCCACCAACAGGGAGACATTTAAGTGAGCATGACTCAATCATTAAAATAATGTATTACTTCATTCAGTAAATATTTATGTCATGGTATTATGTAAATTTTGTATAGATTTTTTTTTTTTCTGGTATTCCAGAGTCTGATGTGCCCATATTTTTTAAAGGTCTTGAATCAATATTGCACAATCTAACCCGCAAAGTTAAAAAAAATATTATTCTGTGCGGAGATTGGAACATCGACATATTGAACGATAACAAATATTCTAAAGAATTAATATCAATACTAAACAACTTTAATATTTCCCTGCATCTTAGGATGCCTACTAGGAAAAATACTAGCATAGATCAAATAGCCAGTAATCTCCCAGCAGTTGATATGAAATGCAGTATACGAGGGTCATTCAATAAATACTTAGCCTACAAAAAGTAAACGAAAATTTTGGAAAAGTGGCAATTTATTTTTCAACATAGTCTCCTTTTAGTTCGATACACTTAGCCCAGCGATGCTCCAACTTTTTTAACCCGTCCGAAAAATAGTTTTTGTCAAACTCTGCAAAATAGGCCTCCGTGGCGGCGATGACCTCCTCATTCGATCCATATCTATTCCCGGCGAGTGATTTTTTCAGATTAGGAAACAGAAAGAAGTCACAAGGGGCCAAATCTGGAGAATACGGTGGATGGGGCAGCAATTCGTAGCGTAATTCGACCAATTTGGCCATGGCAACGGCAGACGTGTGAACCGGTGCGTTGTCGTGGTGAAACAGCACTTTTTTCTTCGCCAGATGGGGTCGTTTTTTCTTTAATTCGGCGTCGAATCGGCCTAATAAATCGGCATAGTAAAGCCCTGTAATTGTTTTACCCTTCTCGAGGTAATCGATGTAGATCACACCTTGTGAATCCCAGAAAACGGTGGCCATAACTTTTCCGGCCGATTTTACAGTTTTCGCCTTCTTTGGAGCACGTTCCCCGGTCTGGATCCATTGTTTTGATTGCTCCTTGGTCTCTGGTGTGTACCAGTGGATCCAGGTTTCATCGACGGTCACAAAACGACGCAAAAACTCCGCTGGATTCATCTTAAACAGCGCCAAACACGTCTCCGATGTGGTCTCACGGTTGCGCTTGTTTTCTGGTGTGAGTAAACGCGGCACCCATCGCGCCGACAGCTTTCTCATGCCGAGTTCCTCGTGAAGAATATGATGCACTGTTCCTTCTGAAATGCCTACAGTCTCAGCTAGCTCCCGAACCTTCAATCGGCGATCTGCCAATACGAGATCATGGATTTTTTTAATGTTTTCCTCCGTAGCAGCTGTTTTCGGTGCACCTGGACGTGGTTCATCAAAAACCGACGTACGGCCACGTGCAAACTCGTTGAACCAATTCTTGACGGTGGCCATCGATGGAGAAGAGTCACCGTACACAGCATCCAAGCGCTCTTTGATTTCGATGCGCGTTTTCCCTTCCAAAAATAGGAATCGAATCACCGAACGATATTGCTCTTTTTCCATTTTTGTAAAACCGATCGACACGTTCGCTTCCATAAGTTGTCAAATTAAAACAAATGAAGGGATTGGAATGAAAATTTGAAAAAAGAATTAAAAAAGAATGTGCTACACTGTGGTAAAACTCTTTTGAAACTACAGCGCCCTCTGGCGATGAGGCTAGGTACTTATTGAATGCACCTCGTACATAATTTAGCTCTCTCTGATCACGATACTGGACAATCATTAACTTTTTACTTTGAAGAGATAAATAATGTTAATAATAATAATTTATTGGCGGCTCAGTACCAGACTGCTTTGGAGTCTGGTTCGCTACCCCAGTTTCTAACAACAGGAGTTACCCACCTGCTCCATAAGTCAGGTAGCACTGCGGAACCCAAAAATTATAGACCGATCACGTGTTTACCGACGGTCTATAAAGTTCTTACATCCATTTTGAGAGCTAAAATTAACAAACATATAGACACCAACTCTATCATGTCTCCTTCTCAAAATGGATGTAGGAACCAGTCCCGTGGTACTAAGGAGCTACTCCTCATTGATATGACCATTAGCCAACAAGCTCATCGTTCCCGAAAGGATCTGTCGACATGTTGGATAGATTACAAAAAGGCCTATGACTCGGTGCCACATACATGGCTTATGAGGGTGCTGGAGTTGTATAAAGTAGATGCAACTCTGCGCATCTTCCTGATGTCATGTATGGGGCAATGGAGAACGGTCCTTCACTATCCAGGATGTCGAAATGTCCAGAGGAATAGCGTACCGATAAGGATCGAGCGAGGCATATTTCAGGGTGATAGTTTGAGTCCGCTTTGGTTCTGCTTAGCCTTGAATCCTCTAAGCACACTGCTGGAAGATTCAGGTCTAGGCTATCGGCTGAGGAGAGGTGGTCAGGTTATATCTCACCTCCTTTACATAGATGACCTAAAACTCTTTGCCCCCAACAATTTGCAACTGATGGAGCTACTGAAAGTAACTGAAATGTTCAGTAGTGCCATCAGAATGGAATTTGGTGTGGACAAATGTGCGGTCATGCATGTAAAGCGAGGGGAGATTGTGGAATCCGTCGGAACCCAACTCTCGGATTCCATAAACCTTAGAACCCTCTCTGCATCCGAAACCTATATGTATTTGGGTATGTCGGAAGCATTGGGCATCAATGGTACTGACATGAAGCAATCGTTAAGGGAACGCTTCTTTGGCCGCCTGAAAAAAGTATTTAATAGTCTTCTATCAGGCGGAAACAAGGTACGCGCCTTTAACGGTTGGGTCATGCCGGTTTTGATGTACTCTTTTGGCATACTCAAATGGACTCAGACCGAACTCGACGCCCTGGATAGGAAGGTCCGTACACTGCTGACTGCAAATCGAATGCATCACCTACGGTCATCGGTAATGAGGCTGTATATCCCGCGAAAATGTGGAGGTCGAGGCTTTTTAAATGCTAAGACCCTCCACAATCGCGAGATATGCAGTCTCAGGGAATATTTCTTAGAGGTCGACGTGGGGATGCATCGAGATGTGGTCAAAGTGGACAAGGGCCTCACCCCGCTCTCCTTGGCCAAAGAGAACTGGCGCAAGCCAGTAGTGCTTGACACTAATGATCGCATGGAAGTATGGCAGAGTAAGGAGCTTCAAGGACGCTTTTTTCGGGCCCTACATGGACCCGATATAGATCAACTAGCGTCCGTAGCCTGACTGCGTTTCGGTGACCTCTTTGGAGAAACCGAAGGTTTTGTCTGTGCAATTATGGACGAAGTTATGATGACAAACAACTACCGGAGATTTATTGTGAAAGACGGAACGGTTGACATTTGTCGGGCATGCCACCGTCCGGGTGAATCAATCAGACACATTATCTCCGGATGTTCTAGTCTAGCTAACGAAGAATACTTGCATAGACACAACCTTGTAGCCAGGATTATCCATCAGCAACTTGCTCTCAAATACAGCCTTGTAGAATCGGAAGTGCCGTACTACAGGTATGTGCCCGAACCAGTTCTCGAAAATGGAAATATCACATTGTACTGGGATCGATCCATCATCACTGACAGGACTATAGTTGCCAATAAGCCTGATATAGTGGTGGTGGATCGATTAGAGCCGCGTGCAATGATTGTTGACATAACGGTCCCACATGACGGGAACCTCGTGAAAGCCGAGAAAGATAAACAAATCAAATATCTTGACTTGGCTCGCGAGGTTGTCGACATGTGGGATGTGGACTCAGCGATCATTGTACCGATAGTCGTGACAGCCAATGGATTAATAGCCAAGAGCCTCGACCAACACCTGAGGAGGCTCTCGTTGGGTAGCTGGATCAAGGGCTTGATTCAGAAGGCGGTACTTTTGGACACGGCCCGCATGTTAGGAGGTTTCTCTCTCTGGAGCCCTTACCGCCGGTAGCTTGGACCCTGTTCCCGATACCGGTGGGCTACTATTTTTTATATTTTTTTATATTCTAATATTTAAAAATATAATTTATATGTATATATATATGAAATAAAGAAAATAATAATAATAAATCAAAAACTGTACAATTCTGGTATGATACGAAGAGAGATTACGATAAGAGTAACATAGCAAAATTTTTAGCTTGCTTAGCAGCTTTAAGTTTTGGTGAAATGTACGAAGAGACAGACTGCAATAAAGCATTTAATATATTCCATGACATATTCACGCTCTTCCATAAATTGTGTTTTCCTGAAATACTTATCAAAAGGACCAATAAACCCATAAAAAACAAATGGCTTAGTAGGGGTTTAAAAATATCATGCATTAAAAAGAGAGCTTTATATTACGCATATCAGCACGATGCTATAAGTAAAGGTTACCACAAGAAAAAATACCGCAATTACACTAATATAAAAAAATGCATATTAAAATCACAGCAGATAAACAACAACATTTTTTTTCAATAATTCTAAGAATAAATGTAAAGCGACATGGTCAATCATAAAAAATAACTTAAATAAATCTAATAATAATAACTACATAAATTAATTAATAATTAGTGACAAAAAAA
The DNA here is from genome assembly GCA_917490735.1 of Dryobotodes eremita. Lineage (NCBI taxonomy): Eukaryota > Metazoa > Arthropoda > Insecta > Lepidoptera > Noctuidae > Dryobotodes > Dryobotodes eremita. The sequence goes on from OU823266.1 coordinate 478,376, forward strand.
AAATCCTATTAACATATGTAACCAATTTAACAATTATTTCATCGAGCTGACACAAAAAATTAACAATAATAATCATGACGTAAACAACATTGACATTGACAATAACATAAATACTTTATTTTTGACTCCTGTAAATGAAATTGACATTATTAAAATAATATACTCATTAAATAATACAAATTCTACGGGATATGACGAAGTAACCACTAAAATAATTAAATTAAGCGCAAAAATTCTAGCATCCCCACTTAGCTACCTAGTAAACCTCTCATTTGAAGGTGTTTTTCCGTCGACACTAAAAGAGTCTATAATTAAACCATTATTCAAAAAGGGTAACTGTTCTGATATGGGTAATTATAGACCCATTACACTGATACCAATTTTTGCAAAAAAAAAATGAAATAGCTATGCATGACAAAATAAATAGCTTTGTAACTAAATATAATCTAATTGTAGAGTCAGTTCGGTTTTAGGAAAAATTGTTCAACAACTCTAGCCTGTTTTTCATTAGTAAAACTAATTACCGAAGCTCTGGGTAAAAAGATGTCTGCTTTAACGGTATTATTAGATATGAGCAAGGCATTTGATTTTGTCTCACATGAGCGACTACTCTACAAACTAGAGAGATATGGCATAAGAGGCAAGGCGCATGATTGGCTTAAAAGCTATTTGTCTGATCGCCAACAGAGAACTGTTATCTCTAGAATAGAAAAAAAACACTAGGACGACACATTGCTCAGAATTAAAAATTAATAAATCTGGCGTTCCACAGGGAAGCGTACTGGGTCCGCAACTATTTATATTATACATAAATGACCTCAGAAAATGTTTAAAATATGAATGTATCCAATTTGCTGACGACACTACTTTGACTATAAAATGTTCAAGCAAATCTGACATAGAAACTAATACTAACATTGAATTAATTAATGTAATAAAATGGCTCGGGGACAATAATCTTACTGTTAATATTAATAAAACCAAAATTGTTCAATTTCAAACATGCAACATGTCGGTAACACCAACAACAATTCGACATGATAATACAATTTTGCAACCAGGACCATCGGCTTTATTTTTAGGCATAGTAATAGACAATAAACTCAACTGGAAGGAACATGTAGAAAGAGTATGCAACAAGCTTGATAAATTTGTATATGCTCTTCGCCAGTTAAGACTGGTGTCCAGTAAACAAACTGTCCTAAATGCTTATCATGGGTATGTTTCATCAGTATTGCGTTATGGCCTAGTGATATGGGGTAATACAGCGGATGTGGACAGAGCATTCAAAGTTAAAAAAAAAATGTATCAGAGCCATGAGCGGAGCAGAATATTTAGACCATTGCAGGCCATTATTTAAAGAATTAAAAATTCTCCCACTCCCGTGCCTGTATATTTTTGAGGTTTGTGTGTTTGTAAAAAAATACCCTCATTTATTCCTATTGAATGAACAAGTCTCCCAAAGACTGAATAAAAAAAAAGACTGGAAATTGCTAGTACCTCCTCAGAGATTGCAACTATACAGAAGAAATGCCAGTTGTATGACAGTAAACATTTATAATAAATTACCACCTGGCTCGAGAATGTTACCAATGAATAAATTCAAATGTAAAATGTTTACTTGGCTTCTAGACATGTGTTTTAATTCCGTTAATGAATTTTTAAATCATACTTTTTGACATTGTAATTAATATTCTATGCTATTAGTATTTTGACATTATAATTAAATATTTTGACACTAGAACTTATATTTTGGACTTATATTTTTTGGTTTATAGGTTTTTTTTTTGTCATGTTAATTGTATTTTTATTTTATTTGGCATAATAATTAATATTTTGACATTACAAATAATCCTATTCAATTAATGTAAATCAATATTATTGTATCAAACTAAAATATTTATTCATAAACAATTTCATTAATTTATTATAACTATTATTGTAATGTCTATAATTTGCATGCACATAGCTTATTTGATTTTTCTACACCAGCAATGGTAGTATATGTGAATCGATGTTTAATTTAAGATCTCAATGTACCATATACTTGGAAATAAATTATTATTATTATTATTAAAAAGGCATATAGAAAGAAAAAACAAGTAAAATAGCAAAATAAAATAAATAAAAAACCAACATTTACTACGTAAATTTATTGGAGCAGTTCAATCCAAAGCCTTTTTGTCCTCAATATAGTCTTTGACAGTATAATAGACTTTCTGGCATAGTTTCCGCTGTGTAGAAGATTTTAATTTATTAAGGCTTAGTTCTTGAATGTGGCTAGGAAGTTTATTATAAAAACGTTAGAATGTAACGGTTGAAGTTTTGTATGGGACAGTTAATATTTTTTTCCAGATTTCCATATTGGTCCCATGGAGAAAGTTTTTCTGTTTGATGTTCTGTACCACACCCTTATATTACACAGGTCTTTGAAAATTAACTCTGTACAATTAAGAAACAAAAATGGACCAAGAATTGAGCCCTGGGGATCCCCATTCTTACTACTTATCCGGGTGATCTTTGTCTGTTAACATCAACTCCTATCCAGTGAGCCATTCCGGAATCCGTTATCGTGCAGTTTCCTGATTAATGTTTCATGAAACACAATGGAATGCCTTGGACCAATCGCAAAATATGCCCAAAGCATGGCAGTTGTCCTCCCATGCATTATAAACATGTCCTAAAAGTTGAACTCGGGCATCATTAGTCAGCCCCCTGTAAACGACCCCTTGTAAAACCGAACCGTTTGTTATGCAATGTGTGTATACTGACTATTGTCCCCTCCCCAGGAGCAGAGCCTGCTGCACCAGTTCCCGGCCAGCCCGGCCGCGTTCTCCGCGCCCTCCCCGCCGCGCGCCGGCTCGGGCGGCGGCTACGGCTCGCCCGCGCCCCGCGCCGCGCCCTTCAGCGGCCGCTCGCCGCTGTACGCGCACAGCCCGGCCTCCTACCAGCACCAGCAGGCACAGGTAATGTTGCCTCCCCGCTGTACGGCTACGGCTCGCCCGCGCCCCGCGCCGCGCCCTTCAGCGGCCGCTCGCCGCTGTACGCGCACAGCCCGGCCTCCTACCAGCACCAGCAGGCACAGGTAATGTTGCCTCCCCGCTGTACGGCTACGGCTCGCCCGCGCCCCGCGCCGCGCCCTTCAGCGGCCGCTCGCCGCTGTACGCGCACAGCCCGGCCTCCTACCAGCACCAGCAGGCACAGGTAATGTTGCCTCCCCGCTGTACGGCTACGGCTCGCCCGCGCCCCGCGCCGCGCCCTTCAGCGGCCGCTCGCCGCTGTACGCGCACAGCCCGGCCTCCTACCAGCACCAGCAGGCACAGGTAATGTTGCCTCCCCGCTGTACGGCTACGGCTCGCCCGCGCCCCGCGCCGCGCCCTTCAGCGGCCGCTCGCCGCTGTACGCGCACAGCCCGGCCTCCTACCAGCACCAGCAGGCACAGGTAATGTTGCCTCCCCGCTGTACGGCTACGGCTCGCCCGCGCCCCGCGCCGCGCCCTTCAGCGGCCGCTCGCCGCTGTACGCGCACAGCCCGGCCTCCTACCAGCACCAGCAGGCACAGGTAATGTTGCCTCCCCGCTGTACGGCTACGGCTCGCCCGCGCCCCGCGCCGCGCCCTTCAGCGGCCGCTCGCCGCTGTACGCGCACAGCCCGGCCTCCTACCAGCACCAGCAGGCACAGGTAATGTTGCCTCCCCGCTGTACGGCTACGGCTCGCCCGCGCCCCGCGCCGCACCCTTCAGCGGCCGCTCGCCGCTGTACGCGCACAGCCCGGCCTCCTACCAGCACCAGCAGGCACAGGTAATGTTGCCTCCCCGCTGTACGGCTACGGCTCGCCCGCGCCCCGCGCCGCGCCCTTCAGCGGCCGCTCGCCGCTGTACGCGCACAGCCCGGCCTCCTACCAGCACCAGCAGGCACAGGTAATGTTGCCTCCCCGCTGTACGGCTACGGCTCGCCCGCGCCCCGCGCCGCGCCCTTCAGCGGCCGCTCGCCGCTGTACGCGCACAGCCCGGCCTCCTACCAGCACCAGCAGGCACAGGTAATGTTGCCTCCCCGCTGTACGGCTACGGCTCGCCCGCGCCCCGCGCCGCGCCCTTCAGCGGCCGCTCGCCGCTGTACGCGCACAGCCCGGCCTCCTACCAGCACCAGCAGGCACAGGTAATGTTGCCTCCCCGCTGTACGGCTACGGCTCGCCCGCGCCCCGCGCCGCGCCCTTCAGCGGCCGCTCGCCGCTGTACGCGCATAGCCCGGCCTCCTACCAGCACCAGCAGGCACAGGTAATGTTGCGTCCCTACAAAAAAAAAAAAGACCAATTCGGCGTCCAAACACTGATACATCCGTAGACAAAAGCTGTATCTATCGTAACATTAAGAGCGTGCATTCTAAAAGTTGGCAACGTCGAAAAAAATCAGCCTATAATGTTCCCACTGCTGGAACACAGGCATCCTCTCTTCGAGAGGGAATGGGCGGATCTACCACGCGGGCCCAGTGCGGGTTGATAGATGTCACATGTATTCGAATTTTTGGTTCCAGGGCATGCCGGTTATCACACGATGTTTTTTGTTCACCGTTTTGAGAGCAGTGGTAATGAAATTATTTACACAAAGTAAAGCGCATGCCTCGGTTCGAATCCACGACCTACACCTCTTTAAGTTGGGGCTATTACCACTACTGAGCCACCACTGCTCTCGTCGAACGTAACGACGACGTCGAAAATTGCTGTCACATATTTAACTGTTTTTATTTTGTTAATATTACTGTATACAAATATATGATGTCGCTCTTTAGTCCACTAAAATATGAATTATGAATTACTAAAATAACACTGAATTAAATGTTGAAACAGTTTTTGGTGTAGAAATGGCATTTGAAATGATTCTAAGTGCTTTTTTTACATATCAAACTAAATATTCAGTGTTATTCAATATACGATATTAATAATTGCATTTGAGGTAAGTATTTGACACTTATTTGCGACATTGCCAACATATTTATTATGCGGTGAGATATTTTGCAGCTATCAATATAGACTGGTCGATGTCGATCGATCTCCAGTCACCTTTTACGACATGTATGCACAAGCAAAGCCACACTAATCGCAGAACTGTCTAATTCCCTCGATATATATGTATCTGAATCCGCCGCTAAGTGCCTTGTGTCCCAGCAGAGCCCGGCCCCGCAGGCGCGCTTCTCGCAGTCGCCGCACCCGCACCTGCCGCACCCCTACTCACACTCGCCCGCGCCCCAGGTACGTACTTTTACTTACATTGTCCAATAATGGGTGGACTTTTTTTCCACGTAAATTTCTTCCGAAATATGTGGGAACAGTTTCAATCCCAGTTGTTCTGGAAGAGTCTTTCAATCCTTAAACAAAATTGTGTCGATGGGTATCATAAAAATGAAACGTGAGAAATTACGTTTTTCTAGCTGACAGTACTCATTTCCCTAAATCTATGAATGCAGTTAACAATTACTCAAAAAGTAATATTTTAAGTGAGTTTTAAAATATATCTTACATAATCTACAAATAATATTAATAGTATGTACAACTAAATAACAATAAATAAAAATAAAAAAGAAAGAAGGAAAAGAATCATAGGGCATCAAAAAATTCATCCGCATCGCTGTCGACAGGAAAAGTGCCCAAAAGGCTGGCAGCATTGCTAAAAAAAGTTAAGTTTACAGGCAGTCTACAGTACAGTCTCCTAGGAACGTTCTTCTGTACAATGATTAAGGTACCTACCCGTACTACCCGTCTCAAATATCACGCTGTGTACTCTTTATACAGCTAGACTCGTTAAATAAAGACCGGTCGTGTAGAAACCCTAGATAGAAAGAAGTTGCATAAGTGTAGAGAGGCCTAATAGTTTCGAATAATTAATGCTCATATTTATTTATTTTTTTGAAATACAGAATCATACTGAATTTCGATATAAGCATCCCAAAAAAACATAAACACACACAAAACAGCAATGGACCTTCATGCTTTGACTAAAGAAATCATATAAAACGTAACATGATGACCATACATGTCGTTTCATTTGTCTGTTTATATATAACTTAGTACGGCATCGAAAATACTTTTTAAAGTCCGTACTTTAAAAAGTATTTTGGATGCCGTACTAAGTGCTGTAAAAACAACTGTTTTTTTGGGGTTATGTGGTACATTTTTAATGCGTTGAATTTTGAATTGAGACGTTTTTCACTTAAAACTAAGTAGAGTAAGATAAACACAAAATAATATAGAGCGCGAAATAACACAAGACTGCCCAGAACTCAGAGTCGACGCTGAAATTACAAAAGAAAATGTCAATCTTTTGTATACGTTTATTTGTCAAAAATACGTTATCGATAGATTTGCGTCAGTACCGGTTTTAAAAGTAAAATCATGTGTTTAATTAATAAATTGGCTTTACTTATGAGTAACATCAAATTCTGCCAGTGGCTCATAATAATTAAATAAATTAAATAACTAGCCGATCCGACAGATTTTGTCCTGTCCGAACTGCGCCACTTACCGGGTCCAATTGTGAATCTAAACCATCCAGGAAACCACTCAAACACGCACAATTTTATATCAAAATTGGTCCAGTCGTTAAGGATGAGTTTAGTGACATACACACGTACAGAAAAATCTATATACAGGGTGGTCCAATGCTAAAAGCTGTCTTATGATGTGTGTACGTATATACAGTAAAATACCAAAAGAACTAAAATTATGTAATAATGCTAACTCATTTAAAAATAAACTATATAAATGGCTGAATGGACATAACTTTTATGACATTAATGATTACTTTAACTAGAAAATATAAAATATGTATGTACAGTATTGTCGGTAGACAGCAAATCGGCCGCACGCATACGCTTCGCAACTCGGTTAACGATTAATTACTAGAATACGATTGTCAAAGTTTCCAACACCTACACAAAATGTACCAATGCAAGCGTTGCCAAGTTGAGAGTAGGGACGGCGCTAAATGCGTGGGATGCCTGGGACAATTTGACTTTCCCTGCGCTGGCATAACCGAAGGAGGATGGAGGAAATTGGGGGATCGCAAGAACACATGCAAGTGCAGTAATTGCAAATCCTCGGCAGCATCCAGCCCTCGCCCCACAACTGCAGCTGCAACCACGCCCGTAACAGCTGACATGGAATCTATTATGTCAGAACTGAAGGCCCTCTCAGTCCAGATGGACAACTTACCTGCTTTAATGGAGAACGTGAAAGCTATCCAATCGGAACTGGCGGAGCTAAAGTCGATCAGATCGGAGTATTCGAGTCTTAGGACAGATGTCGAGTTTCTGGACCGTTCGGTGGAGACATTAACCAACAAGGTATCGGGATTGGAGAGTGAAGTGGACTGCCTTAAGAAAACTAAGGAGGAGATGGCGGCGTTACATGATTGATGCTCCAAAATTGAAGATCTACATCGCGAAACTGATCAAAGATCAAGAATGAACAACTTAGAAATTAAGGGTGTTCCAACAACCAACTCAGAAAATCTGTACGCAATAATTGGCAAGATAGGAGATATCATTGGATGTAGTATCCCCAAAGAGCAGATAAACTTTATAGCGAGAGTACCAATGCGAAACAACGAACAGAATAAAAATATTATTTGCTCAGTTCATAACAGATACCTCAAAAATGATTTCGTGGCTGCAGCAAAAAAACTTAAATCAACTATAACTGCAAGCAGGTTGGGTCTGCAGTCCGACAGTGTCATCTACGTCAACGATCATCTAACTTTTGAGAACAAAATGCTGTTGAACAAAACGAAAAAACTTGCTAAAGAACGAGGTTTTTTATACACTTGGGTAGTTGGTTGCAAAATCCATATAAAGAAAAATACTACTTCTCCAACCCATCACATAAAAACGGAACTGGACTTAAAAAAGTTTCTGAACTAAAAGTGTTTTGTCTATTTTATAATTTGTCGTACTTATATACTCGCACGCACTTCGCTAATAGTTTGAGAAACACTGGTGCCATTTTTTTGTGCGCATTTCTTTACCGCTGTCCTTTTGTTCTCTTATCGCTCGGTGTTGACCATAGCTGTTACTTTATTGAATCCTATTTGCTTGAATCTAAGGTTGTAATCGGCTTGATCTCGCCCATTTTTTTAATGTATTATAATTTAACTTTTTGCTTTAAACTGAATGTACCTCACATAACAATTTCTATCGAAGCGCTAATAAGTAATCTTTCTTTTCGCGATGTCACCTATTAGTGTGTTTTACCAAAATGTTCGGGGATTGCGGACAAAAACATTAATATTTTATCGTAATGTGTGTGTTAATTGCTACGATATAATTTGCTTAACTGAGACCTGGCTTATTGAGGGTATTAAAGACAGTGAATTGTTTGACGACCGTTACGTAGTGTGGAGGCGCGATAGAAATTATTCTAGCACGAAACAAACTTTAGGGGGTGGTGTGCTTATTGGAGTGCGACGCGAACTTATCAGTGATCTCCGCAGTGAATGGTTTTCGTCTGCCGAAGACTTGTGGATCACCCTGACCCTTCACAGGAAAAGACCGCGAGTATCGTATAAAATGCATATTTGTGTAGTGTACATCTGCAATCAAAATCTTGGCCACTCCCAAGCAGGTCAGTTAACAAATTTTTCTAATAACCTAACAGATATTGTTCAGAAGTATCCGGCTGATAAATTTTTAATTCTTGGTGACTTTAACCTTCCAAATATAAACTGGGAACCAGATGATGATGGTCAGTCTGTTTGCCCTAGTAATATCCAAGGTCATGTTCAGATCAAATTGTTTGATAATTTTACCGTCTGCAATATCTCGCAATACAACTCACACGTAAATGTCAACAATAAAATACTAGATCTAGTTTTATCTAATAGCGAGGTTTCAGTAGCAAGTTGCGCCGATCCCCTGGTGCCGGAAGATCCACATCATAGGGCTCTCTGTGTGTCTGCTGATTTTGTGGAACTTCATACTCTTCCTGCGCGACCTCGTATACATTTTTATATCGGTCGGCCGATTATACGGCCATTAATCACCGGCTGAGCCAGATCGACTGGCACAAGGAAGTGAGCACTAGGACACTCGAGGATGCCGTAGCATTTTTCTATGACATTCTCAATGAACTACGTGATTCTTTTGTACCTATTAAGACGGTCTTTCCAAGCAGCAGATACCCTCTCTGGTTTAAGCAGCCTCTGATAAAAAATTTAAAAGAAAAAGCGAAGTACCACGCAAAATTTAAGAAATACGGAAACCTGTCTGATCATGAGTCTTTTGTTTTGCTCCGACAGCGTGCCAAAGAAGTTGAAAGTGAAATGTTTAGCTGCTATATCACAAAAATTTAAGAAGACATATTTAAGACCCCCAAAGCGTTTTGGTCGTACGTCAAATCAAAAAATCTAATAAATGCTTATCCTTCCTTACTTAAATATAAAAATAGCACTTCAAGTATAGGAGAAGATATCTGCAACATGTTTGGCGACTATTTCTATTCTAACTTTCTCAGTTCTGCTAGTAGTATCAACAGTTACGACGATCTTTCTAATAACAACACGCAGGCTACAAACATGCATTTGAGCGATATTGTTTCGGACATACATTCAGTCGAAGTTAATGAATTAGAAGTATTCAGTCTACTAAAAAGACTTAGATTAGACTTAGACTAGATCTAACAAAATCTGCAGGACCAGACAATATTCCGCCAGTTTTTATACTCAACTGTGCCAAAAGTCTGACTCTTCCTCTTTCCCTTCTGTTTATGCGGTTCCTAGATTTGGGAGAGGTACCTAAAATTTGGAAGTCAGCGTTAATCACTCCGATTCATAAAAAAGGGCCTCGAGACCTCGTGGAGAACTACCGGCCCATATCAAAACTATGCATTTTCGCAAAAATCCTGGAAAAGATAATCTACAAGCAGCTTTACGCTAGTCTTAAACTTAGCATCAGTGACCGCCAACATGGTTTCTTGCGAGGTCGGTCTACAACCACTAATCTCATTGTATGTAGTGACTACTTGACTGAATGTATGGCTCGTCGCACACAAGTAGATGTAATCTACACTGATTACAGCAAGTGTTTTGATCGCTTGGATCATGCTATACTTCTGCGTAAGCTATTGGCTATAGGTATCAGTGGAAATCTCTTCAGGTGGTTCTCATCGTATGTGGCCAACAGATGCCAAACTGTTGTTCTTAATGGATACACATCGAGAACTATGATTATTCCCTCAGGGATTCCACAGGGATCGCTACTGGGACCTTTGTTATTCAACATCTTCATCAATGACGTCTCTTCATGTTTCTCTAACTCATCAGTTCTTTTGTTTGCGGACGACATGAAGATTTTAAGCGAAATCAGAACTTATGATGATGCTGAACGTCTCCAACGTGATCTGGACAGTTTCCAAGAGTACTGTTTGGCCAACCGCTTGGATCTAAATGTTTCGAAATGTTATACATGTACTTTCACGCGTAAACCTAAACCTATTCTTTACGATTACAAACTAGCCGACACTTCAATAGCCAGAGTTCATACGATTAGAGACTTAGGCGTCACTTTTGACTTGAAACTTCTTTTTGACACACACATCGATAATATTATTAAAAAAGCTTCTAAGGCACTAGGTTTCATCTTGAGCAAAGTCGGGCACAAGACCGTTAATCCGTTAATTAACGAAGTTAACATTTTCAGTAACGGATTAACTTTTAAGTTAACTTTAAAAATTGTTAACGGACTCATTAACTTCCGTTAACTTTCCATAAGTCCGTTAATCAATTAATCCGTCCGTTAATCATAACTAAGTACCTATTATTTGCTAAAAGAACAACACGTGGACCGCGCTGCGCCGCGAAATTCACGTTCTGACAATCTCTAAATAAATATTATTACAAATTCTAATGATACTTCTTTTATTAATTTTTCATGTCATACCTAAACTTCCGCAGCCCATACCATTTTTTAATAAGTAAATCACTAACACTACGACATATAAAATGCAATTTCTATCACGGGTTAACGATTAACGTTAACTTCCGTTAAATCTTCCGAAATGTAACACTTTAACGATTAACGAAGTTAACATTTTTAGTAACGGATTAGCGATTAACGAAGTTAACTATTTGATTAACGGTGCCCAGCTATGATCTTGAGGATATCAGCCGATTTTAAAAATATCAAAACACTCAAAATTCTATACTGTGCATTTGTACGCAGTCATCTCGAATACTGCTCACCAGTATGGAATCCGATTTACAATACTTACGTCAATCGCATCGAAAGTATTCAAAAGAAATTCTTGAGGTACATTCAATATAGATCCAAAACCTATTTACCTAACTATTACAGCCGCTGCAGGAAGTTTCACATTCTTCCACTAATTGAGCGGCGAAAAATTGCCGATATGGCTGATATATCCTGTTCAATTTAACTAATGGTTCAACTGACTGTTCTGAACTCATGAGCAAAATTGGGCTGCGTGTTCCATCCTTCACCTTACGGAATCATCAACCTCTGTATGTTCCCTCTGTGCGGTGCATTTATCGTCAGAACTTTTATATGATAAGAGCTAGCAGGGCATACAACACGATGTGTCAGAGTATTGACGACCTTGATTTATTGTCCACCAGTGTTCCTAAACTAAAAAATATATTATGTAAAAACTTCTTTGAAGATCACTGAAATTTGTTCAGTCTTTTCTTAATTCTCTACGAGTGCTTATTTCTTACTGTTTCTTATGCTACCCTAATATTATCTGTGAAAACTTTTAATTGGCCTTCTTTCACTAACTGTCAACTATCTGTATCCTAGCTGTATGTTTTCTTAAGTAATAAAATAAAATAATGACAATGTTTGTGATGTAAGATCTTGAGATCTTGAGAATTACTATTGTTGTATTACCAATTAATCTGCGACATTGTATAGTTCACCATTAACTCGTGTATTATTTATTCTGCATGCAATTGATACAATATTCTGTATAGCTAAACATGTTGCCATTATATCAAACCAGATAAACAACTTTATACCATGTTTAAAGCAAATAAAGACTTATCTTATCCAAATAGTGATGTCATAAAAAAAAATTATGCCTCATGCCCCAGGATATCCGAAAATACCCCATGTATGTTCCGTGATTCTTGATAGTTATCGAGTTATAATATTATTTTTTTAATTGCTTGAAAATTTTATCGAAACCGCTTTAAAAAAATCTATCTTTATCTTTACACGCCTTACACATTTTTTTTTAGTTTTTCTTTGTTTTAAAAAATCCGTGTAAAAATATCAACGCACAGCCGAAACTACTGGGACTAGGAACGTGAAATTTTGCACACGTGTTCCTTTTATAATGTAGGGGAGCACTGAGGAGAGGTTTTAGAAATTCGATCTATAAAGGGGTGAACATTTTACTGTATGAAAAATCTTATTTCGTGAATTTATAAACTGGAAACTTGCCACGAATACTTATCTAAGTAAATTATAAATTTTTACATTTTTTGTTTTCTAAACTACCCCCTAAAGGGAGATTGGGGGGAGTCCAAAGTTTGTATGGAAGAACTTTAACACGCGGTCAGATTAACTCGAAGTACAGTATTTATACTCAAGGCCAAAATAAAGAATAAAGTAAGTATCAAGGTTTTTCGAAAATCTGCCCCCAACGAGGCAAAAAGGGGTAATTACATTTTTAAGGGGAGGATTTTACTGCATGGCTTAATTAACTCAAAAATTGGTAGAAATAATCTTTGAATCAAATTATGGAAACATCCCAATTGATTTTTCAAAATTCCCATTTCCATTTCTTTTTTTTTTTTTTTTTTCCTTTGTGTGTCATAAGACGAGATACAGTTAGTATGAAAAATCTTAGAAACTTGTCAATATTTGCCTCAGTAAATAATTAAAGATTATCACTTTTACACGGGATGTTTGTTTGCAGTCGCAAGGCCACCCGTTCTCGCGCTCGCCGGCGCCGGTGGGGTCGGTGGGCGTGGTGGGCGGCACCACGCCCTTCCCGCAGGCCTCGCCCGCCGCGCTGCACAGCTACACGCCGTCGCCCGCGCACACGCCCTACAGCCAGCACTCGTCGCCCGCGCCCTCGCGCACGCCCACCTACAGCGACACGCACCACTTCCAGCCGCAGGTAACCTCGCCCGCCGCGCTGCACAGCTACACGCCGTCGCCCGCGCACACGCCCTACAGCCAGCACTCGTCGCCCGCGCCCTCGCGCACGCCCACCTACAGCGACACGCACCACTTCCAGCCGCAGGTAACCTCGCCCGCCGCGCTGCACAGCTACACGCCGTCGCCCGCGCACACGCCCTACAGCCAGCACTCGTCGCCCGCGCCCTCGCGCACGCCCACCTACAGCGACACGCACCACTTCCAGCCGCAGGTAACCTCGCCCGCCGCGCTGCACAGCTACACGCCGTCGCCCGCGCACACGCCCTACAGCCAGCACTCGTCGCCCGCGCCCTCGCGCACGCCCACCTACAGCGACACGCACCACTTCCAGCCGCAGGTAACCTCGCCCGCCGCGCTGCACAGCTACACGCCGTCGCCCGCGCACACGCCCTACAGCCAGCACTCGTCGCCCGCGCCCTCGCGCACGCCCACCTACAGCGACACGCACCACTTCCAGCCGCAGGTAACGCTTGCATACCGAAGGAGACCGACGCAGGACGATGGTTTGGTTTTTAACCACTTGAACGTATTCAGCTACTATAACATTCCGTGATTTATTCCGTTCGTTTGAAATGTTCGTCAGTCGCACTCGCTAAACGGCGTCACTCTCCAGGGCGGCAACAGCACGAGCGGCAGCGGCAGCGGCTCCGGCTTCGGCGGCGAGCTGTCGCACGACATCGGCGCCGCCATCTCGTCGCCCGCGCCTGTGTCGCCCGGCATGGCCGCGCTGGACTTCGAGCCGCCGCGCGACGAGCCCGAGCGGGACAACAGTCCCATGGGCAGCACCGACATGCACCCAGGATCCAATTCCAACTCGTCGCTCTCGGACTACAACAAGGTGAGCGTAACGATACTTACTGTGGCTCGGTGCCAACGATGTCGTGTGGCGCGCCAAATCGTCTGCCTGGTGGCGCCACGTGATACTATTTTATTTCATTTGTAATAGGAAAAAAACAAAACCAAAAAAGAAAAACGTTTATTTGACATAGCATCGTAAGCTAGAACCACATCTGAACAAATAAAAACTTAAATAAAACTTAAAAAGAAAAGTATGGCGTTTTCTACATTTTTTTTTTTATATTTAAAATGATTTGGTAACAAAAGCATTAATTAATTAGTTCTGGCTTGAAAAGGATACCCATGAAAATAACCTTCGCTATTTTAAATGTCTAAATCCCCAAAAAGCATGTAAATGGTATTCATGTTGACAAAATTTGTGTTATTCTGGCCGCCATCTTGAATATATTTGACCTCTTTTGAAATCGGTACCAATGAACTGCAAACTAACATTAGGCATGCAAGCTGCGAAATAGCTAAAGCGTGTTCAATACTCTCAATCATTTATACTACAATCCATAATGGGTACTTCATAAAAGCGATCATTATGGACACTCTTCGGGCACAGTAGGACAGAGAAAGCTTTGAAACCTTTAAATGTCATTCGTCTTAAGTATATGTTGTGTTATTGGGGTTTTTTGTAAGACGTAGCAACTTGTCCTCCCGCAGACGTCAGCGGGCAGCGAGATGTCGCCGGCCGGCGTGGGCGCGTCGTTCGGCGCCGCGCTGTACGACGGCGAGGCGCGCCTGCACTACGCGCAGCTGGCGCACGCGCACAGCCCCGCGCCGCGCGACAAGCACGAGCTGTACTACCGGAGCGACGCGGGTCCGTACTCTCACTGACATGCACTCACGTCATGGGACGCCCGAGCTTTTAAAGACAACGTTTACAGATTCAGACATGGGCAACGAAGGACAATTCAATCGGCGATAAAATGCTGTCAAATCTTCGTTTCGCAGACGCTATCGTCCTTTTTGCGTCTACGGCAGATGACTGCAACGAGTGCTCCAAAAACTGAGCACTGCAGTAAGCCTTGAGGTTAGACTGACGATGAATCGGTCAAATACTTAAGTCAGGACCGATGCCGCCGAATATAAGGTCGAGGTCGATGGGCAGGAAATACACTATGTCGACGAATATATCTACCTGGGCCAACTAGTTTCCATCCACAACAAACACGACAAAGAGATCGACAGTCGAAAATGCCTGGAGGAGCTACGGGTCCATGACAGCGCTAATGAAGGACGACCTTCCTATCTCACTAAAGCGCAAGTTCGTCGACATATGTATCCTGCCTGTCCTAGTCTAAGGCGCTCACACTTGGTCTTTAACCGCGATTCAGAAGTCTAAACTCAAGGTTTGCCAAAGATGCTACGCTTTATCACTAAAGTATAGCATCTTAGAAATCAAACCCATCGTCCACATTTGCAACACCACAATACGCTCCAAGACAGGTATCGCCGAGTTTGGTGATAAGTTTGCAAGGCTGAAGTGGGTGGGACTGGGTGGTGTCGAACCTATAGGATGCATCCAGACAAATGGGCCAGGCTCAGGATAGTCACTTAGTGGGTTTCTGAAGACGTGCGTCGTCGTCATCGAGGCAAGCCCAAGAAAGCCTGGCGTGACGTTTTGGATTTGTTCCTAACCGATTGGACGGGGAAGGCACAGCATAACGAAAAGTGGAAAAATATGGGGAGGCAAAATAATATATTGATTAAAAAAAAAGAGTGAAGGAGACAAAATACTACAGATAGTCTGTGGTTTCCCATTTACATATACAAAACCAATCAATACCCATATATAAAGTGTATCTATTCATACACGAAATATTTTATGAGATACACCTATAGCTGGTACAATCTATTTGTTTTTTTTTTTACGTAATTATTATAATTTTAAAGGTGCTTGAGATATTTTTGCATAAAACCTTTACTCCCTATTCTATGACTAACCCGCCCGACGCGGCGTGTCGCGTGTCGCGCGTGCTGGTGACGGTGTGTCCGCACGCAGTGTCCGTGCGACCGCACAAGTGTGCTAGTTATTTCGCGTCCTGCCTGACGGTTACCGCACTCCGCAGTCTGTGTGCTGCCGGACGCGAGCACGTCTGCCCGCACCTCCTGGTACATGGGACCTAACAATATCACTGGTGAACTCTAGTGAACGTATGAAAATACACCTCTGGCTATCGCTACGGGGAATGCAGGCGTGTTGTTATAAATATACCAACGTAGGTAGGCTTCGCAACTCGATCTAGTCTTATTTTAGTAGCTTACAATAATAATAAAGGACATGGCTAAATAGAAGTATGGGCGACTGCCCCAGCAATGCATAAACATTGTACCTAGCAATATGTAATGCTGAATAGGTAAATATTAGTATTTCGTCTCAATAAAGTTTCAAGAACTTATTATATCGTTACAAACTTGAAAATAAAATCGTAGAAACTCCATATGTCAATAGGTATACAAACTTGTAAAATAAAAAGAGTTTGTTAGGAAAATCACCCTACTCATACATATTATACGTGTAGTGATTAAATAAGGAGACAAAATAACAACAATGACATTTTATTCGTTTAATATGTACGTACATTCATTATTTATTAAGGAGCAAAAGTAATAATTATGTAGTAAATGAGATTATTCTGTTAATCTCACAAGTACATTATCTAAAAATGAAGCCGGAGCAGCCAACATGTTCTGGTGTCTCGCCCACCCCAAACACCAGATCACTGTCATGACGTGACAGCAGCAGCCAGCAGTTCTGTTCCCCACAATACAGCTGCAGTAATACGCAAGTATGTCCTCTAAGGAATTACTTGTAGTTTCGCTTTCATATAATATATAGGCATAGTTAACTTTTTGGCTGATATGCCTAATCGAATCAAGGGTAATCGAGAAGAATCGATAGAATCGATTTGTCACTTTTGCACTATTTAAGTGCCGTTTCTTTCCAGATTTTGGCAATAATTTCTAGAAATCAAATAGCAATCAAAGAAATCAACGTTTTGAGACTTACTGCGATACAAAAATAAATAATATATAAATTGTTCATTTCAGCTTACGCAAATATCTTTAAAAGTAGGTTTACTGTCCACATTTTCGTAGAATGGAACAAAAAACATGATAATATTTTTAATTAGCTGATTAGTTCGCAAAAGTTCTAGGAGATTAATAAAACCGTAATAATTGAATAATGAATATTTAAATGTTACGAGGTAGTGAGAAATTTCTATACACGTTAAGGGCAGTTGTTTAACCATGTCCATTGAATTTAATATACAAAACTACCTACATTAGGGGTAGGTACATTATTAAATAGTTTTACGAAAAACTATTTTACAAAAAAAAACAAGCAACTTCCAAAAAACAAACTTAAATCGTGAAAAATAATTTTAATTTCGGAAATCGGTGGCAAAATCGAAAATACAAAACCAAAGATACCGACTTCCGAAATTAAAACAATTTTTCACTTTTTTAGTTTTTCTTTTATGAGTTTTTTTTTTTTTGGAAGTCGGTGGTTTTTGTTGTAAAATAGTTTTTCTTTTTCACTTTTTAGTTGTGGTACCTACCCCACAAAAATTCGTATACCACTACTTGATATGTAAATAACAGTGACAGGAAGTTATTAAAACATCATCAATATAAACTAAGTGGAAAAAATACCCAGTATTAAGGATAACTCAAAAACTACTGGACAGAACTTGATTAAATGTATATGGGACCACATGAGAAGCACCAGCTTGCTAAAGAATTATTAAAATCGGTTCACCATGAAAAACAGTTCACCAGTGATATTGTTAGGTCCCATGTAACAGGAGGTGCGGGCAGACGTGCTCGCGTCCGGCAGCACACAGACTGCGGAGTGCGGTAACCGTCAGGCAGGACGCGAAATAACTAGCACACTTGTGCGGTCGCACGGACACTGTGTGCGGACACACCGTCACCAGCACGCGCGACACGCGACACGCGACACACGACACGACACGCCGCGTCGGGCGGGTCAGTCATAGAATAGGGAGTAAAGGTTTTATGCAAAATATCTCAAGCAGCTTTAAAATTATAATAAATACGTAAAATAAAAACACTTAGAAAAAAAAACGTTTGTATAGTTTTTTTACCAGCTGTAGGTGTATCTCTTAAAATATTTCGTGTATGAATAGGTAAACCTTATATCTATGGTGGGAATTTTGTTTTGTATTTTTTTTTAAACCTCGTATGTTTGAACTCGTTTTCGGTATCACCCATGAAGAAAACTTGCAATTTTAATATAACTTTGGACAGAAATAACGTAATTCAATTTCAATATTACTTTTCAACACGCTCAATGTGGCTTTGATGTCGTTAATGACTGGCTTAGGAGTAACCTTTTAACGTTAAATGTCGAAAAAACCAAATTAGTAAAGTTCTCGCTCCGTAATGAGCCCATTCTGTCTCTAAATTCGCATAAAATAATTGCACACTCTCGGATATGTCATAATACTATAAGTTGCAATTGTCCTTCACTTGCACAAACTAAATTAATAAAGTACCTTGGAGTAGTGATCGACGAGAGACTAAGTTTTGCTCCTCACGTAGACCTTGTATCTTCTAGAGTTCGTAAATTAATATATATATTTAAAAATCTCAGACACACTGCTACCCCGAAGATCTTAAAGATGATTTATTCTGCTCTATGCCAGTCACTGTTGGCGTATTGTATAACTAGTTGGGGTGGTGCGTGTAAGGCAGTCTTAATCAAACTCGAGCGTGCTCTAAGAGCACTCCTTAAAGTAAGTCTGTTTTTACCATTCTTCCATCCCACAACCAGCCTTTATCAAACCTGTGAGGTATTGACAGTAAGGCAGCTTTTTATGCTACAAACAGTCCTCAGAATGCATAGTTCCTTAAAGTATAGCCCCTCTGAATTTCTACAGAAGCGCAGGAAATATACAGTTGGTGTGTCTCGAGCGTGCCGCACTAAGTTTGCTCAGAGATTCTTCCCTTTTCTTGGTGCCCATCTTTACAATAAGATTAATCTAATCCTCAACACGTATCCCCTTACCAAACACAAATGTAAAAAAACTGTTACAAAATGGCTCATGGACTTGGACTATGCTAATACCGAAAAGTTACTACTTGTCCAGAAGTGAAAACATAAAAACATTTTTACGATACACATTATACACTACATTACATTTCACATCACTCCTACATCTTACACAACACAACACTCATCATATCTCTCAAAATCGTCAAACTTTAAATTAACCCTAACTATTTCAATAATTTGTTATAATATTTTTATTTTTATCTGTTTTCTTTTTTGTTTCACATGACTTAGTTGTGGTCTAATTTTTTTTCAGTACTGATGTATCTTAGTTGCTCCTTATCTAAGTAAGAGTCCTTATTATATACATTGGAAGAGCACTGATTTTCAAGATACAGGTTTTTACCTAGTTTGGAAATCAGGAGTTCATTTAGGTTAGATGCCTGTTATATGTTATGTTTTTAGTATTGAAATTGTAGTAGGCTAAGTTCTGATTTTGTCCAATAAACGTTATTATTATTAATATTGTGATTTCAGGCGCTGGCGTCGGAGATAGTCCCAGATTAGACCAGTTACATCAGCATCCCTCGTCCATGTATCCTAGCAATTTTAATAGGTGAGTGAGTCCCATTCGCCGGCCCAATATCCTTCAGATTTTATTCCTCACAGATTTAATTCCCCGAAACAAAATGTTTTGATCGCATTGTCTCGCTTCGAAATGAGTTTCACTTTGGTTCTAGATAATGCGTGTACAAAACCTTATCGCGCTCACATTTTCGCCAAGCTAAAGTCAAATTGATAAAACTCGATGGGTGTAAACTGTTCGTGTGTATAATATTGTCATAGCGGCGTGCGGTATGTCAGCAGGTCGTCGCCGCCCGACAGCGGCGCGGCGTCGTTCGCGGCCGCCTTCCGGCCGCCCGAGCAGCCGCACGCGCCGCACACGCCGCACGCGCCGCACACGCCGCACGACGCGCACTCCGACCACGCACCGCATCACCACCAACCTGGTACGTCAGGCGAATACTACACTACAACAAAACTTACTAAATGATAAATGATTTTATTTCTGTAATTAGATAACGAACACTTTTACACGTCATAATATTATCAAAACTAGACGAGGTCGGTGTTTCCTATACGACTACTCCGAGAAGAAACACCGAAACAAACGCAGAGGGCACAGTCTCTTGTAAAGTCCAGAAATAGTCTTGGTCAGATCATGTGAAGACAATGTAGATTACTAAACTTTTAATGGACGGAATCTTTCCAGAAAATTTAAAAATAGCTAAAGTCACCCCAATTTACAAAGCTGGTACCAAATAAAATCCCGGGAATTATCGTCCACTTTCAGTCCTACCAATACTGTCAAAAATATTGGAAAACATCGTATTTATAAGGTTAGACGAATATTCGACTGAAATTAACTTCATAAACGATGAACAATATGGCTTTCGACCCAAATCTAACACCCTTGGCGCAATTATTGATTTGATAACCACAATAAAAACAAAGATTGACCAAAACAAATAGCACTAGGAGTCTTTGTTGATCTAAAGAAAGCTTTTGATACAGTCAGTCACACACTTCTATTACAAAAACTGGAAAGTATTGGTATAACTGGAACCGCTTATAAAATGCTAGACTCCTATTTAAGTGATCGATTTCAAGTTGTATAAATTGGAGCTTACCAAAGCACGTCTAAATCCTTAACATGCGGCGTCCCACAAGGTTCTATTTTGGTTCCGTATTTAAACAACTTACACCAAGCAGGCTAACAAGGTCACCTTGCCCTTTATGCAGACGATACATGTCTATTTTATTTTGGAGACAACATAAATGATATCACAAAAAATCCCAAGATGATTTAAATATACTTCAAAATTGGTACCAGTGCAATCTTTTAACTACAAACGCTTCCAAAACCTCATATAATATTTAGAGCAAAAATTAAAAAAACTCCCTAACTACCCCAATCTAAGCATAAACGGAGAAGTACTGAAAAGGACTGATCAAGAAAAATACTTCGGACTAACTCTTGATAGCAATTTGACGTGGAAAGCACACCTTCAATACATTAAAAACAAACTTTCATCATTGGTGGGCTCACTGCATAAAATTGTTAGATGTATTCCAAAAAAATTTGGCTGGTAATATACTAGTCCCTTGTTAAGCCTCATTTATTATATCTTATCGAAGTATGGAGTAACTCACCTAAACCTAGTCTAAAACCAATCCAAATTCTACAAAATAAAATAATCAAAATACTACACAATTATGATTTCTTAATACCGGCAAAAACTATTTACAAAGAGACGAAGCTATTAAACATTAAACAACTTTATATATATAACACATGCATACTTATCTATAAAATCATTCACAAACTTATTCACTCACGCATTAAATTCACAACAGAAGGGGAAATATGCAAATACTCATCTCGTCGAGCTTGTCACCTGGTATTGTCTAGAGTAAGAACTAACAACGGTAAAAATAACCTAACCTATGGCAGAGCACAACTCTATAATGAACTTCCAAAGGATGTAAAAGAAGCGACTTTACTCAACATATTTAAAAATAAATTATTAACTTTTATTTAAAACGCCGAAACACTATATTAATTATTATGATGTGTTAATTTTGTTAAAAACGGCAACATCTTTTAACTTGTGTCACCGCCTTATCTTAGGAATGCAGTGAACTCGCTTCCAATTTTGTTGACAAAGATCATACGTTATTTTTTGCTTTTTGTTTCTCTGTTACCCGCACTGATATAATATAATTAGTAATAAGATTTAATGTTCACATGTAAGTGACGATTGTCATAATGAGAGAGTTCTTTAAACCGAATTTCCACTTTAGGTCAGCAGAATAACCCAAAAACAGTAACTGTTTACCCCAAAGACACAGCTCGGTTTCGTTAGATAATTAAACTAATGAGATAGTCGGTGTTTAATTATGTAAAAAGTTATTGACATTTATTTAGAAACTCACAGGTGTGAAGCACATTGTCGTTCTCACACTCGTATTATTAATTATTAAACAAAGTCTGTAACTATTCTCACGACGCGATGGCATTTTATTCGAAACAATGTTAAAATTATAAAAAATAAATTGTGGGCGGTGGGCGACCCCCGTCAGGAACAAAGTTCCTTACGCGATACTCGCACGCAAACACACTCGTATATAATAGAAAGAGACAGAGAGAGGGAAAGTGTGAATAAAATTTAATATGACATTAAACAAAAACTATTTGCCCAAATTTTTTGTTCAGTGACTGGGCAACTAAGGGTATAAGGAAAAGTAGGGAAAAATTATTTGAGCTGTATGGCCTTATGTTAACTCTGAAACTTTTAATAAATACGTTGCTACTTACTCTAAAACTTTCAAAAATACCTGCAAGGTAGCTAAAGCCTTGTACATTAGCAACAAGATCAAATCAGCCGATAATAAAATAAAGACGGTTTGGAAAATTATCAATAATGAAACTAACAGGAATAAAAGACATAATAATGATTTCAATCTCGAGACTTCACGTGGTCCCATAAGCACTAACAAAGAAGTTGCTCAAGAATTTGTAAATTTCTTTACCAGTATCCCACTTAAAACTACTGAAACCTTAAACTCGTCCCCCTCGCGTTCTATTGACTTATTAAGAGCAAACTTTTCATCCTGCCCGATTTAGTTTAAATTTAAGCATATAAACCCAATAATAATAATAAAAACTTTCAAACAAATCAAGATCAAACTAACCGAAGATATATGGGGAATGTCTATCAAAGTTTGTACCTCCATTGTTGAGACTATAGCGCCGTACTTGGCCTTAATATTTAATTTGTGTGTGGATCAAGGAGTCTTCCCGGATCTAATGAAATATAGTAAGGTAATACCACTTTTCAAATCAGGGGACAGTAAAGACACCAATAATTATAGACCCGTATCTGTGTTGCCGGTTTTCAGCAAGGTTTTTGAAAAGGTAATGCTGAATCAAATGCTCAATCATTTTAACACTAATAAAATCTTACATGATCAACAGTATGGTTTCACCAAGGGACGTTGTACGACTGACGCCGGTGTCACCTTATTAAAACACATATTTATGGCGTGGGAAGAGGCCCAAGACGCCGTAGGAATCTTTTGTGACCTCTCCAAGGCATTTGATTGCGTCGACCATGAAACCTTAATATTTAAACTTGAGCATTACGGACTTGGAAAACTTGCGCTCAGTTTAGTAAAATCTTATTTAAATGATAGACAACAGCAAGTTCAAATAAATGGTGTCAATTCACTCGGTTTAAAAGTAAAAATGGGTGTACCACAAGGCTCGATATTGGGGCCTTTCCTCTTTTTAGTATATATTAATGATCTACCCCATTTGTTGAAAACCCAATCACAAATAGTGCTATTTGCTGACGATATTTCTTTAATTTTTAAAATTAATAGACGTGCATCAAATCTTGACGACGTAAATAACGCCCTACTGCAGATCTAAAATTGGTTCACCGCTAATAATTTAGTATTAAATGGGAAAAAAACTAAATGTATAAGATTTTCTTTACCAAATGTCAAAAGTACTAATTGTGAGATAGGAATAAATCAAGAGAAACTAGAATTCGTCGATAAAATTGTTTTCTTGGGGATCACGCTCGACTCAAGGCTTCAATGGGGTCCTCATTTAACATCCCTTGCAGGACGGTTCAGTTCAGCGGCATACGCTGTGAGAAAAATCCGTCAATTTACTGATGTAGGTACCGCGAGGCTAGTCTATTTTAGTTACTTTCATAGTATTATGTCGTACGGTATTTGACTATGGGGACGGGCTGCAGACGTTGAGTCTATTTTTATTCTGCAGAAAAGAGCCATCAGAGCCATATATGGCCTCCGCAGGCGCGACTCTATAAGGGAACGGTTTAAAGATATTAACATCATGACGGTACCTTGACAATATATTTATGAAAACATCATGTACGTAAGGAAAAATCTACATAGTTTTAGTAAAGAGGTGAAAGACAGAATTATATCACTAGAAATAGGGACCAATTAGTTCAACCAGGTTTCAGGCTGGCTAAAGTAGACTCATCTTTCATGGGGTACTGTTTATGTTACAACAAAATACCTCCCCATATACTTCAATTGAATGAAACGAAATTTAAATCCTGTATAAAACGCACACTATGCAGTCAAGCATATTATAAGTTGGGGGATTACGTCGCTGATAAAAATGCTTGGCTCAACGCTGGTCCTGCTCCACAAGGGCGCATTAACTAATTGATTAGCATTTGGAACTACTGAAGATTGTAAAAACTGTCTTTACATTGTATAAATTCAATCTTGTAGTATTGTATAATTGCATAACACATGTGTGAGTACTATGTACCTACTATAAAGCTACCATTTTCTAGGTTTGTCTTTCATTGACTTGAATGTGCCCTGGCGGCTGAGAGTAGGTCATGCTCACTCAAATGTCTCGCTGGTGGTGGCGTGTGTGTTGGATCATTATGTTCTCTTCAAAATGGTTGAGCTAAATGGTGCTGATCCATACGTCATGTTCGTGAACGGGCGCCGTCAGTGGGGACTGGTCATCTCTTGGCTGCCACGGCTTATTTTAATTTAATATTGGAATTGTTGTCGTCTCTTTATTACGGACGCTTTTAACGTTCTGCATCGTTCTCACATGCATAATTTCAACATGAATGATGTAACCAATAATTTGTAACCATATTTTGATTTAAAAGAGTGTCCATGGAGTTTCTTGCCCGTTCTTCTCCATAGGTACCTACTACGCTTTGAAATGGGCAACTAGCTTCATCTTTCTGACTGACCGACCCCTTGACAATTCAAAAGTGCCTGTAATTGGTTTATTTGAAATAAATGCTTTGAGTTTGAGTTATGCATTTTTAAAACAGATCCATCTTGTTTATAGAAGCTCTCATAAAGTCGTCGCCATTTTGGATTTTCATATTGACTTCGCTATCGGCTTTAGCACCCTCAAAAACCATGAAAACGACACACGAAGAAAAATTTGAAATTTGTCGCAGCCGCAATCTTGGATTTTCATTTTGCCCTCACTCGGCTTTAGTACCCTCAAAAACCATATAAAACGACACCCATGATGAAAAATTTGAAAATGTTCGCAGCCGCCATCTTGGATTTTGCCCTCACTATTAGCTTCAGCACCCTCGAAAACCATGAAAACTATATTTCTCTCTCTGTCGCTCGCTTTCTAATATATTTAAAAGTCGCATGGAGGAGGCATAACGCTCTTTCGTAACGTGAAAATTTTTACCAGTTTACTCCTACCGCAATCCGCGTTAAAGAACTTCGTTACGAAAAGATATTATTAAATGCAAAAGTGGATATGGTTTTCTTTTTAGTAGAAACTAGCTGACCCGGCAAACTTCTTACCGCCGCAGAATCAATAAATGCTGTGTTAACTTACTAGCTGGGACATTTCGTACAAAATGTCTCTAAACAAAATACTATAAATATTTCATACATAGCATCTTTTTTTTTGTTTTCGTGAATTATCCCATGTTCTAATAGAGTTATTCTGCTATTCGAGCGGAGACAAATCCGACAAATCGAAGATAAAAATCGGTCCCGCCGTTCTCGAGTTATAAATGGTGTATCCATGATGTAGAAGATAAATACAGATAGATATTCATTTTAGTTATTGGGTTCGGAAAACACAACATCACTGTGTTTTATGGTAATGTTCACTTTCATTCAATCTTTAATTTCGGACAAATCTTAGTTATGGTCTACTCAACTTAGCGATTGTCAAACTTGATTTTAGTTGTGTCAAAATTATTTTTAAGTTTAGAGAATCTTGTTTGCAGAATAGCTTTTAAGATTCTCATAACCAAAAATAAATAATGTTTGTGATAGTTTAGTTTAGTTCGGTTACATATCGAGCTATTCATTTCCAGTTTTAGCTGACCTCGCATTGTGTAGGCTTTTCGTACAATGAGAAGTCAGCTTATAATGGAAATGGAATAATTATGTAGTCGTGCGTACAAGAGAATCGGCACCAATGTCAAATTATAAGTTATGCAAACCTAGCTTAATGTCGGTCACATAGTCCTGGGGTCTAGCCGGCCAAAAATATTGTACTGAATTTCATTATAACCCCAGAGTCAATAATGTAATTTGAATTTGGAGCCTCAATTAAAAAAGCGCTTATAAAGTTTAACAAAAAAGAAAAAATATATCACAGAAGGTGTGAAAAGTAGAGTATCACGGGCGCTATACTGAATCTCTCGCTGCACTCATGATTCTTTTCTTAACTCCTTCGCTTCGCTTAGGAGTTAAATACAAACTCCTCGCTTCGCTCCAGAGCCCTAAAATTCTTTGTTACACTCGGGATTTTAAACTGCATGCATTAGACACTGCTCTATCCCCTTAATGAATAATCTACAATTCTTTTTCCTCTTTTTTTTTTCTATTGATGTGATGATCTCATCTATCAGGGTCGCCCGTGGAGTACGCGGGCGCGGTGAAGCCGAAAGCACAGGACGTGGCGTCCAAGTCGCTTTCGGGCCTGGAGTCGCTGGTGGACCAGATCCCCAGCATCGCGGAGGGGCCCGGCGGCGCGGCGGCCGGGGCCCCGGGCGCGCAGCTGGCCCCGGCGGGCCCCGCGCCCGAGCAGGCGCCCGCCGCCGTGGCCGCGCTGCCCGACTACGCGCCCGCGCTGTACCCGCCCTACGGCGCCTACGGGGGCGCCGCCTACGGGAACAACGGGTCAGTATCAAACCACAAATGTTATTATCGACCTCATTCTTCGGGCACTGGGAATGTAGAGTAATATTAAAATACTATACGACTCTGAATTATTTTAGATGTTAGTTATTTTGTGTGTATATTAAACCTGTGTTTCTCGTTACAGTTACGGAGGGCCGTTCGTGGGCTACGGCGGCGGCTGGGGCACGGCCGTGATGCGGCCCACGCCGGGCTACCTGTCGGAGTGGCAGTACGGCTACCCGGGCGGCGTGCCGGCGGGCTACGCGCCCTACAACGCGCCCTACTACAACGGGTACGCCGGCCCGCCGCCCGCGCACCATCAGCAGGTACACACCACTACTCACTATAACCGGTACGCCGGCCCGCCGCCTACGCATCATCATCAGGTACACACTACTACTCATCATAACGGGAACGCCGGCCCGCCGCTCACGCATCATCAGCAGGTACACACTACTACTCACTAGAACCGGTACGCCGGCCCGCCGCCTACGCATCATCATCAGGTACACACTACTACTCATCATAACGGGTACGCCGGCCCGCCGCCCACGCATCATCATCAGGTACACACTACTACTCACTACAACGGGTACGACGGCCCGCCACGCGCGCACCATCAGCAGGTACACACTGCTACTCACTATAACAGGTACGCCAGCCCGCCGCCCACGCATAATCATCAGGTACACACTACTACTTATCATAACGGGTACGGCCGGCCCGCCGTCCCGTCCGCGCATCATCATCAGGTACACACTACTACTCACTATAACGGGTACGCCGGCCCGCGGCCCGCGCACCACCATGCCAGATTAGCTTCTAAGTAAATATTATTCGTTTATTTTTGTATCCTCTGCGGTGAGTAGTAGTGTGTACAGAGGATACAAAAATAAACGAATAATATTAATTTAGAAGCTGACCTGACAGCGTAAATACAAAACCGGCTGCAACACAAACACCCATAGTCTGTGCTGCAATATCTTGCAATCACTTTAAGCATTATTAGTTCGTCTGAATCCTACAATATAACTCAAAACTCAAACCATTTATTTTCAAATAAACGAATTACAGGCACTTTTGAAATGTCAAGGGGTCGCTCAGTCAGAAAAATTAAGCTAGTTGCCCATTCCAAAGCGTAGTAGGTACCTATGGAGAAGAACGGGCAAGAAACTCCATGGACACTCTTTTAAATCAACATATTGTTACAAAAAATATTGGTTACATCATTCATGTTAAAATTATACATGTGAGAACCATGTAGAAAGACGCGCACGTTAAAAGCGTCCGTAATAAAAGATAAAAAAAAAACAACAAAAAAGTAAACAATTCAGTAATTAAAATAAACCGTGGCAGCTAAGAGATGACCAGTCCCTACTGACGGCGCCCGTTCACGAACATGACGTATGGGTCAGCACCATTCAGCTCAACCATTTTGAAGGGAACTTAATGATCCAACACACACGCCACCACCAGCGAGACATTTGAGTGAGCATGACATACTCTCAGCCGCCAGGGCACATTCAAGTCAATGAAAGACGATCCTAGTAAATGGTAGCTTTACAGTAGATACATAGTGCTTACACATGTGCTATGTAATTATACATTACAAAGAGATTGAATTTATACAATGCAAAGATAGTTTTTACAATCTTTAGCAGCCCCAACAATATTTTCGAAAGCTAATCAATTAATTTATGCGCCCCTGTGGAGCAGGACCAGCGTTGAGCCAAGCATCTTTGTAAGCGATGTAATTCCCCAACTTAAAATATGCTTGGCCGCATAGTGTGCGTTTTATAAAAGATTTAAATTTTGTTACATTCTGTTGGAGTATGTGGGGAGGTATTTTATTGTAACATTATAAACAGTACCCCATGAAGGATGAGTCTACTTTAGCCAGCCTGAAACCTGGTTGAATTAATTGGTCCCTATTTCTAGTCATATAGTGGTGTCTTTCACCTCTTTTGCTGAAATGATTTAAATTTTTCCTTACGTACATGATGTTGTCGTAGATATATTAACAAGGTACCGTCACGATGTTAATATTTTTAAACAGATCCCTTAGAGAATCGCGCCTGCGGAGGCAATATATTGCTGTGATGGCTCTTTTCTGCAGAATAAAAATAGGCTCCATATCTGCAGCCCGCCCCATAGTAAAGTACCGTACGACATGATACTATGAAAGTAACTGAAATAGACTAGCCTACTTCATCACAGTAATCTTTAGAGTAGTATAATCATATTTTTATTTGAAGAATGCAATAAAAAAGAAAAATGCAGTAAAATTACGTTTTATTTTTCATGTATCTTAGCAAGGAACAGAAATATTTAAACACTGTCTCTGTGGAAAATTTGTTCCACCTAAGAATTTTCATATGAAATATTCCGAAAAATTCTTAGGTGGAACAAATTTCCAAATTTTGCCGATTGATATGACATTGATGGTTATTATTCAGTAAATAAATCATTCCTACAGTCGCGAATCGCATTTTGATCAACATACGACGTAAAACAGAGCTGCAATTAGCAAAAAACCAAAGAAAATTTGAATTTGGCGCACTACAGCTGAGGATCAAATCAAATCAAATCATTTATTTCTTTGCAAACATGGGTATAGTAAGTACATAGATGTTTTTATAATAAAATTCTCCATATTTTACCGTCACGTGGGCATGCAAACCAAATCAAAAATATGTGGCAGATAATTAGAAAACAAAAAGAAATAATTTAGCCGCGTACTGAATGCTGGCAATTCACATTGAATTTTAACGGTAAACTTGTTGTGTCTGTTCGAAAACTAAAATTGTGTACTTCCACACAGTATTTATTAAAAAAAGTCTCAATAATTTTTCCATAGTTTAAACAATTTTTAAACGATAATTCACGTACGTATGCACCGACTCGTCGCTAGGTCAAGGGCAAACTAATTTCAAATCATAAATAATCATTTCTCCCGCGATCAGTCTGTAAAGCAGCCGCATTCGTGCGACGTTGCCATTCCGAATGCGATCATAGTACTGACACTAGTTACCTAGCGATCTGCAGTGTAGACAGAGCGAGTACCTACTAATAACCTGTATTGCAAACGTTTTTTAACCGACTTAAAAAAAGGAGGAGGTTCTCAATTCGACAGTATATTTTTTATTATGTGTGCTCAGAACTTTTTTCTAGGTGAACCGATTTTAATAATTCTTTAGAAAGCTGGTGCTTCTCATGTGGTCCCATATACATTTGATCAAGCTCTGTCCAGTAGTTTTTGAGTTATCCTTAATACTGGGTACTCTTTCCACTTAGTTTTAAATATTGATGATGTTTTAATAACTTCCTGTCACTGTTATTTACATATCAAGTAGTGGTATACGAATTTGTGTGGGATAGGTACCACAGCTAAAAAGTGAAATATAAAAAAGTTATTTTTACAAAAAAAAAACAACCGACTTCCAAAAAAAAAAAACTTTAAAAAAGAGAACAATAACTTTAATTGTGAAAGCCGGCGGCAAAAAAGAACACACTTTACAAAAAAAAAAAAAAAAAACTGATTTCCAAAAAAAAATACTAAAAACTGACACACAACTTTAATTTCAGAAGTCGGAGTCTTTTTTTTTTTTTTGTTTTTGGGTGGGAAATCATCAAATGACCTCTCCCGCTCTGGGCGGAGCGGAAGGGCGTGTCAGACTCTTACTGACTAAAACCCACCCGTGTTCCTTCAGTTGCCTGTGCGCCAGGGCCACGGTAACTCTTTCGAACAATCCGCAGCCCCGGCAGGCATCGGTCCTATCGGACCCCGTCAATTTTGCTGACATCTCTTTGAGGCGCGCGTGGAACACGACGCGCCGTCGACCCGGGCCTGGTCCTTACCGGACGGCGAGCTGCCCATTGCTTGCCGTCCGCAAGCCCGCGCCTACGGTGACCGGGAGTCGGCAATCGACTCCCGACGCCCAGGGTGTCTCCTCCTGCGGTGACTAGGGGCGCGAGGGCGCAGTGATTGCCTCTCCCTCTCGCGCTCCGCCTCCTCCTTCGCGAGCATTACTGCTTCGCAGAAGGAGGTGACGGCTTCCCATTCCCTCTCGCTCCGTACCATGGCCTGAACCAGGGCCGGACGCGAGAGGTCGCCGCCGCCGATCGCCGCCACGAGGACACGGCGGTGCTCCGCCCAAGCCGGGCAGACCTCCACCGTATGCTCCACCGTGTCCTCCGGTCGATCCACGCAATGATAACACCCGGGTGTTTCCTCCCGCCTTATCCGAAACAGGAACCTCCCGAAACAGCCATGTCCGGTGAGGACTTGCGTCAGGCGGAAGGTGAGGACCCCGTGGCGCCTCTCAAGCCACTCCTCAAAGAGGGGTCTTACCGCCGCAATTCGCCGCTGGTTTTGTATTTCCGATATTTTTGTAAAAATTGTTATTATTTTCACTTTTTAGTTGTGGTACCACCTGCCCCACACAAATTCGTTTACCTCCGAGAACCTCCTCCTTTTTTTGAGGTCGGTTAAAAACTAAAATACAAATCCAAAGACACCGACTTCCGAAATAAAAGTTATTTTTCCCTTTTTATTTGTGTTTTTTTGGAAGTCGGTTGTTTTTGTTGCGTTAAAGTTTTTTTTTTGTTAAACCAATGTTATTCGGAGCCGATCACAATACAGACATCAAATGTTTGTGGTGTGGTCGTGTTTGTAATACTTTATTCATACGGACGCGGCCGTTACAGAACAGCTACTGTCGTGTGCTGCAGCCGCCTTTGTATTTACGCGACCCGACAGACGTTGTCCTGTCCGAATTTCAATAAATTTGTGATCGTTTTGTGAATTAGTGAGTTATGGTCTTGAGTTCATACAAAAGTCCCATAAAAACAAGGACGTTCAGTTTTTCCGAATTTGAACATTTTCCGGGAAACTTTTCAAATTTTTCTGATCATAAAAACTTAATTCGAATTATTACGAACATTTTAAGACAAAAAAATACAAGCTTTAAAGCAAAATATAGTAAAATATTAACATATTTTTTTTTTTATAATTTTCAAAAGATAAACCTGTATCAAAGGCGGCAGGAGTTCCAACGGTGTGGTAATTGTAGGACAATAAAAATCTTAACAATACTTAAAAGAAGTCATGAAGTAATGACAACATTAAATTTATTTAACCAACACAATCGAAGTCCAATTTAGCGCCGATGTCAGGGAACAGTCAGTTAAAGGAAAGCCGAGTCAGGTATCAGTAGCAGGAACAGTCAATTACACAAAAGCCGGGTCATCAGAACAACTGAACGAGATCGAGGAACTGGGAACTGAAGAACGTAGTCTATACGCACGAAACAGACGACTGTTTTGTTTTTCAAAATAGCGGCCCATCACGCCATTTGGGGTTGCCATTTGTTACCAGAAGTATAAAAGTGCCTTCGCGCGTTCGGTTTGGACGAAGCTGTATAATATTATTAAATAGAGCATTCTATTATTATTAAAATGTATTATAGACAAAACGTATTATTTTATAGTATAACGACAGATAACGTTTCAACTGCCTAGTTATTTTTGGCACATCACAACGCAGTACGGAATAAAAAAAATATGTATTCTTAAGTTAAAAGGGCAAATAAACTATAGTAATAGTTTTATCATAAATTGTTCGCCACTTTAAAGTTACACCGTCCTTTCGATCCCGACCTGCAGGGGCGCATTCTCTCAGCGGCCGAACATTAGTTTACTTAAATACTATTAACCTTCAAAATTCGAATAACATGTCAGAAATAGGTAATATCTTCCTTCTAGCCAATTACAGGCAGATACTGACCATTCATCACCAGTACTCCAAAGCTGGACATGAATTTGTATCAAATCACGTTCAAGTGTAACCAAACTGCAATTTTATTTGTTGCTCCAAATTCTGGTCTTTTTAATTAATTTGTGCTTGAGAAATCCATCAGGTTTTTTTTACCAAACAAAAGTATCTGACATCGACAAGTAATCGGAATCAATGTTTCGGTAATCGAAAACAAAATTGTGACTAGAATTCGGTCCGAAATTCGAAACTGAGGTACGTGGCTCTTTAGCAAACCTCGAAGATGTGGGACCAGCTGGAGTGCATCGATCGAACTGGCTCGTACTAGCAGAGGTCTGCGGTGAGACAATACGGGCTAGATACATAGAACACACCCTCCCCACACACATACACCCCCTACAACCCCACTCACACCCCCCCCCCCCCCACCCATGGGACTTAAACATCGCTGGTGAAATGTGGCTGTACCCTGTACTATAGGTACATAGGCTCGATGTTATGATGTTTACAGAACAAAATTGGACACAGTCACGTTCACAACACTCATTTTGTGTCGTGTCTGAGTGGCAAAGCTAACTAAAGTGTGGTGCGGTGTTCCAGGCGCACTACCTGTCGGCGCCGCCGCTCATCGAGCTGCACAAGAGCGGCGAGCACGCGGGCGGCGTGGGCGCCGTGCCCGCCGTGCCGCCCGTGCCCACCGTCGGCTTCGGCGGCTTCTGTTAGTGCCCCGGCCGCCGTCCTAGCTCAGCTACTAACGTTACGGCGTCTCGGCCCGCGACTGCTACAGCCTGTGTTTAAATTGTATATGTCTGGGGCTGACTGTGCGAGTTGCGCTCGTGACTTGGTCGGAATGGACATAATGGAGATTTTAGCAATTTTAGTAGCTCAGCTATGATAGTGAATAAGTTGTAAGCTGTCGACGTTCAATTGTTTCGAGTGAGGTATTGGAGGGTCGTGCGTAGAGCGCGCCGGCTCGTACCGAGGTAGGAGGTATTCTTAATTTTGTAAGCGGTCGGCGACAGTGCGTGGAAAGAGAACGGTCGCGGCAAGTACTTTCCTAGAGTAAGTAGCAAATTGGACTGAAGTATCGACGCGAGGGAATGTTTTGTAAAGCAATCGTTAGTGATGTAATTTAATCTTTTTCAAACTGAGGAGCTTAATTTGTAGGATTTATTTGTAAATATTGTATGTATTTTTTTTTGTTTCGGTCCATCACATGTTTTATTTAACCGATCGCTAGTTACATCACACACCAGCTCTGTCGTGATGGTTTAGTTTACGTAAGTAGGGCACGTCTGTGGTTTGAGTGGGCGGCGGGGCGTGCGACATGTACTTAATGTATTCGGAATGTCTGTGATCTTCAGTGATGTCTAACTAATAACGATGGCCATTTTTATTGCCATACTGAAAAATAACTAGTGTTCGGAATTAGCGGCCGAGTGCGCTCGTAATACGAAGTCTTGCCAATGATGTGTTTCGCGTTCTAGTCACTTACTAATTCGTGTCGGCTAGTCAAATTGTGAAGTGCCCCGCGCCGCACGCGCCGCCCCCAGCAAGTCGCTCCATTCGTTTGTTATCTAAGTCACAACAACGGCCTATGAGATATATTATTATGTATACTTTTATTTAGATTTTAATTTACTTATTCGTCGCACGAGCGACGCTATTTATAATTCAACTTTAGCATTTGATAACTATATTTTTACAGTCGCAGGAGGCGGCCATTTTATTGTAAGAGGTCGTTGACCTTTACCACTGCACAAATACCGCCACGTGGAAGTACTCGCAGTACTCGGTACATGCGGCGGGCGCGTGACGTCACGCCGTGCATTTTACACAACGTTACCCGAACAGTTACATTAGTTTCGGATCGCTAGTGAATAGCATAATTTTACATAATATTGTAACCTATATTTTATTATACACGCGCCATTTTATTGTAAGGCTACCGCGCGAGACTAATCGACGTGCGTAGGCTTCCTTCGACGCTCTGTTTATTTGTATATGGGTACTGACATGTTACCAGCTAAGTAGATCACGTATCAGCGGATCTAGTGTATCGCTGTGAGTGACGTCGCCGCGCACGCCGCGCCGCCGCACGTGGAGTAGCCTCGCGCCATCTTGTTGTACCGTATGACTGGTTATACCCTCTCTAGGTTTAATTTAACGTTTACACGATGCATAATGTTTACATAGGGTGCTGATGGGTTCGATAGTTTCCTTATACAAGACGCAGTGCGCACCTCGGCGTACGCGTGTGCCAGTCTTTTTACTGTGTTGTTGAAGTTTATTTCATTTTGATGGTGTATTAGGTATCGGGTCGTGTAAAGAGTATATAGATCTTACAACATAGGGGTCCTATTGTAGTCGACACGTGAGTCCTTCCGCATGCTATATACAAGCGTGTGCAGGCGGGTGTACATACCGGGAGGATACATCGGGGAGTAAAACAATCTTGTACAAAAAATCTTAAATTAGTAAAAGTCTTTTCTTTGCACAAAATGATAAAAGTCTTAAAGTCTTAAATATAAGCTAAAACGAAATAACATACGTAATAAAGACATATACGTTAATGATAGGTTTACTCGGAAGAATTTATATGATAGTTAGTGGAGGGATAGTCGCCGGAGAGGTCTCGTGATCGTCGGATCGTGCTCAATGTGTTGCGTGCGCGCATAGTGCCGCGGCTACGGCTCGCACACACACAAACACACCACACATACACACGCGTGACACACCACACCCACAGCGACCTAATTACAACTCTAAACTGGACGGATCTCTCGTCGCACACACTCACGGCACTAAATACACAGGCACAGAAGTCCCGCTCCATATAACGAACGAACACGCACGCACACATAAACGCGAACGTACGGTGATCACAAACGAATGTCTGTCGCGAGTGGCGAGTGCGCTCGCACTCGCTGTACGTAGCTGCGTGTGTGTGTGCGTGCGTATTCGCTGTTGGCATGGAGCTGACCGTCTGTACCTATCTACTTTGTGCTGACGGTACACTAAGTACACTACTGGTACACAACTGTAGTAGCCCCGCGAGAGTGACGTCACTATGTAACATGATCTCCAATATCGTTCTGGTCTGGCTAGGATTAGGTTTATCGTACGAGTTCGTACCGCAGCACTATTGCAATGCGTCTTTTTTTATTATTTTTTTCGTAATTCAAAAGGGGAAACATGATAATTTAAAAAAAAAATGAAATCAACAGGGTATTTAAGATTGCTTAAGATATATTATTTTATATTTATTGTGACTTATAAACGACGCGTGCTTGCGGCGCCGTCGTGCTTAGTGTTACTGATGTTTTTTTATTTAGGTTTGTTGTCGCTGCTGCGCGCGAGCCGACCCGCGAACACCTTTGTACACGACGACCACTAAAACAAACCATAAACTTGACAATAATGTCAATTCGGTATTCATTTGTAAGTTGGGTGTTTTACTCGAATATAACTACTAACTGCACCCAAGTGGAAATAACAGTCAACTTAAAAGTCCGTTATGTAAGTATTTAGACAAATGACTGTCTTACTACAAAACAATGAATTAAATGTTCGTGTGTCAGGTTGGCGAGCGCGTGGCGTCGACCTCGTGACACCGTTGAGCGACAATTGTTCACAATAACAACGCCTTGTACATAATGAGTGCTTTATTACGCTTTTTTGATATTATATTTTTTATTTAAAAATAAATATTACAATAACACTATTTCTATATTTTTGCTTTTATTTTGTACATTAACGCGGTCGTGTATTCTGTATGTGATTGAAAAGTTTTTGTTCGCGTCCTGTTTGTAAGTAGTCTTGATACTAATGCCGCGGTATGTTTGTATATCTTTGCATTACTTTCACGATTGCTGGTCGATTGGGATGTGTTTGTGATAATGTCGGCAGCGCCACGACTTTCAATCTCTGAATAGATCCTTATGTCTCAACAGGTGAACAATAAGTTGGCGCGCAGCTTGCCGCTCGCAAGCTGTGTGCGAATGTTACTGTTCTTGTGTTCTTTTGAATACCATTTGTTACGAGTTGTGATGTTTTCAAGCGATAGTTTTGTACTTAAATCAGTTTTTATCAATCTGCGTCGCGCTTTTAATCAATAATTTATACTTTTTAGAACACGACGTTTTTAGCGAACAGTGTTGATAGTCGTGGCGCGCCCGCCCGCTGTGAGCGAAGTAACGGCCTACACACGCCGCCGCGCGGCGCTCGTGCTCGGAGTGTTCAGCGCAGACGGTCTATATAAACGCTCAGCCACTTTCAGAAAATATAATAAAACGATCAGAGATACTTCTCAACGCGCAAAATCGTGATGTTTGTTTTCTTGTCTCCTAAGACTAATGTGTAGGTGGGAACTATCGCTCGGTTTACTTGGACCGTCTGCCCTGAACGTTACTTGTATTTCTAAGTTTTTCATCTCTCGAATAAGACTTATCGGCCAATATTCCTTCCTGCAACGGAGTGCAATGTCGGGAGTTTAGTGTTCTGTCTCGTAATTATTATCTCTATTGTTATTATTATATTTTTATTATTAAATTGTAGTTACGTCGTGTATAATAGTGTCGTTAAGGGCCGCTTGCACTTAACCGTTCGGCTAACACGAGTGACTTTCGACTTTCCTATCAGGTGCATAAAGATTAGATTTGTATGATAGAATAGAGGCGAGTGGTGAGGTCGGTCGTGCTGGACTAAACTGTAGCTTAATGTAAGTCTCTATCAACGAGTTAGTGTTAGTCTTGTACACATACACACCCGAGGCGGCGCCAGCGAGTCCCGCGACCAGCTGGTGGGCAGGAGGGCACGCTCACGACAGCTTACTGAGAACGACATATGTTTTCCAACTCTTTTTTGGGTGACATGAAGTTAAATCTCTGTCCAAGTGTCAATTTAGAAAGGGAAGCACATACAAGACTTAGGAAACTAACCTGATTGTTTCAGTGAGATATTGCGAGTCTGTCCTCCAGCTTGACCCACAAGCCGTCGTGTAACCCCCTCGCGCCGCTCTCGCAGCATTTTATCTGAGTAGAGCCGCGAGCGGCGCGCGCGCAGCTGCCGGCCAGCGCACGCGCAGCCCGCGGTGTAGGGTTGACCAGTGTATGCATTGAGTCGCTCAACTATTTGTACAATATGTATATTTTTGTAAAATTCACTCTAACTCGAGGCAATATTATGAAATTTTGAAATATTATCTATAATATTAAAACTTAGTACAATTGTTATAAAATCATTCGTTCAGTTTTCGTTCGCCCATTATTATAGAATCATTAAATCAACGTGAGCATACCATCCAAGTTGACGCTAAGATTACAGACAGGACTTGAATTTGTCGGTCGGAGAACTATAATCATTTTATAGAGAAATCCGAAGCATTTAAATGTAGTGACGATCTTTGATTCAAGTACTGTATTGTGTCTTACTGGCGACTATAGTTGCACGACTCACGAGCTCGCACTGCTGTCGAATTCTAGGCCCGACTGAACACGTGCACGACAGTTCTGAAACTTATGAGCATTTGTGATGAAGCTGGCTTCATTATCACACGATGAAATGATCTTACCTGAACTTTATTTATGAAATAACTCGATGAATTTGAATTAGATGCGACAAATGTCGAGTAACAAGACCATGTCCAGTGCCGTGCATTGCTACAAACACGCTCATTTGCTTAGTAAAGGTAATATGTTCAGGAGTGTCGTGCAGTCGGCGCGTGTCAGGTCCGTTAGAGTTGTATGATAATGCGCCCCGGCGCCGCTTGGTTGTGAATTAGTATCGCTTATGGCCCCCACTCCGTCTGCCGTGACGTCGCGTTCATCCGTGTTGCTTCACTCAGTATTGTCGTGCCAAAACATACGTAAATGCAGGAGTAACAAAGCAATATCGTAACTATATAGTCTCGAATGAAAGCAATAATATCTCGGCGAGTGGACGCTGCAGTACACTCTGTACTTCGCCTCTCTAATTAAATTATTTTATCAGAATACTTTGTCACGTCACTGTCAGTAGTTTCGTACACATAGCATTTATTGTTGGTGGCCACCCCCTGCACCACTCACCCTTGAATTTTAATGAACTTTTATTTATTTAGGCTGACTTTATTATACTTAATATTTTGAATAAGGAGACCCGCGATAGTGGCGCCTCTGACTATTACAGGCGCCAGTCTTATTTACATACTATGTACTTAACTGTCCACATTGCGACACGCGGTGTGTAGCGCAGGGGGTCGCGCCAAGCAGAAGGCGGCGTTCTTATCCTAGCTCAATTTTATTAATTATTATATTATACTTGCTTGTTATTCATCGTTGAAATATAGTTATTTTGGACCTTGGCTGCCTCATGGCTCCATTTAACTAAACCGTTGAACGTTATAAGTACATAGAAGTAAAGTTTATCGCATATCATAGTGGTCTCGTAATCCCAGTGCGAAGTCAGCCAAGGGTTTATTCCAGAAGCCTGCATTACTCAAACAACTCGCATTTGATTACGGTGCTTGTTATCACGGCGTGCGCGGCGCGGCGCGGCACTGTGACGCGTGCTGTACGGGTGAACTGTACACTACTGGGCTTCGCAACTAAAACTTGTGGTCGGAGACAGCCGTTGAAATGCAACGTGTTCCACTGAATGTTGCGGAGAATTGAAGCGACGACGTGGCCGCAGTAACTGTCACCTGCCACTTGGAACATTTACAGGAGCGAGTCGGGCCTCAGTCCGCGGACAGGGCGCCGACCTGTCGCGAGGTGTAGTTGCATATCGTTTGGTCAATTATTGACAGTATCGCCGCGCCGCGCCCCCACGGTTCGCATTATAAAGTACAATTTACCTTAACCTGTATTGTATTAATTAACGAATGTTTACAGTATCGTGACTGTTGAGCGATGTCGCATGTTCACATCTGATCGTGATTGGTTCGTGTGTCCGTTTATAATATTTACGCTAGCGGTAACACTAAAGTTGATATGTTTGTACAGTTTTTAACGATAAAACTACTTCTCGTAGTGACTAAGCAAGAAATATTTTTAGTATAATAAGATCTAATCGAATTACATCATAGTGTAACATAAATAATAAACTATTCGAGGTCGATTTTTCAAAATTTCGTTAAACTTTGTACGATCCTTCGGAATATTTGGTTTAAATTAAATTATAAATGTCTCTCATCTGAAACTGACTCCGTGAAATGTAATTAGAAATTAAACAGGAAGAATTTTAAATATTGAAATACAACATTTATAATAAATAAGTAATGTATTATACATAGATATAAGGTAAAAAGTTATTATTAACATTGTATGGAAAAATTGTGACAAAAATTATAGTCATTTGTAATATTACAGTGTTGTTTCATTCCCCTCGCTCCCTTACCAGAGAAGTAACCCAGATGGCGCCATTTCACGGCTGGTTCGTTCGAACAAGTTGCGCCTCTTGAGCAACTGACTGAGTCTGACTGCAAAGCAACACAATGTACAATTGCGACGTACAGAAAAGCAACGAAAATTGATTAACACTTAAATCATACAAATTATTTATATTCTATTCATATTATTTGATTGATAATTGTTGCCTTACTTGTTTATTAATTTTGTATTTTATTTCTTAATGTAAATATGCCTGTTTTTATTGAAATTTAACTAACTTGTAAAATTTAAACTCTTGGCCTTCATGAAACGCTGAAAAATTGCGTAGTGAACATAGATTTATTATAATATGCTACTAGTGAATGTTTGTGGGTCATTTGAATTTCGTTGCTGACTGTATGACATGACATTAGCAGCGAGTAGTGGTTCCTGCCAGCAAGCAAAATCGGTGAGAATCACCATTCATGTGTTTAGTTAGAAGCTATAATCACACTGGTCATCATAGATCTATGCTGGTGGTGTTACAGTGCTGACCTCCGCTAGGAGTAATAGTGTTCTGTGGCGCTGATCCGCTAGGAGTAATAGTGTTCTATGGCGCTGACCTGCTAGGAGTAATAGTGTTCTGTGGTGCTGACCGTGCTGACCCCAGGGTAGACTGATGAAAAGTGTCAGCCACAGCCTAGTTTAGTAACGCCATCTATATGGATTTACGAGGAAACACGGAGTTATGTAGTGTCATCTACTATCTCGACAAGTAGTCGCACACAACTCCGAAAGTGTCTGAAAATTAATTTAGCAAAACGCTTGTTATCAGAGTGATTGCAATCGCAAAAGCTCAATATTATCCTTAGCTTGTTGAAAAACTACGATACTCTGAGGTTTGAGCCCAGGCTCCGATACCCCACAAATGCCCCGCAACCTTTATTCTTTCTACAGTGCCTTCTTTCAATTTGACCGTACTGGTAATCGACTATTCACATATACCATTTAAATGGTCTAAGACCATTCAGTAAAAATCACCGCAGACTTGACAGACGGGGGGGCACTTAATATCGTGTCCAGCGTGTCTTCTTATTTGCACGCTACAGGAGTTTCAGGACGCTACTGACGCGCCAAGCTCGTAGCTCGTAGCCAAATTCTGGGCTGACTGTATAAAGTTTGCCATCGACACGCTAAAAAGAAGACGCAGACATGATAATGGCTTTGGTTATGGAAAAAATCTAAGTTTCATGAACTGTTGCCAAATAAACGTTATTCTTTATTTCATACTGTGTTGGGATTTCTATTTTCAACACAAAACACATCTCACAAATCGTATTCAGTGTGATCAAATACGAGAATTTTGCGAGTTTACCTTAGTACCCCACGTTTGACAAAGAATGTCAGTACCATAGCCTAAAATCTAGAGTGCAAGAGATTGCGTCAAAAACTCGAAAGGGCTTTTTGAATGTCTTGAATACAATTGCATCATTAAAGTGTATGTAAAACATCATTAGAGACAATATCAAATAAAACCATACTTCTTTCATAACTTACAGTTTATTTTGGTTTTTAAAAGTACAAAACATAGTGATAAAAACTAAAAATAAAATATTCTTTGTGTTGTTGAAGTCGACATTATAAAAAACTTAATTTTGATGGCTTCGAAACCATAGACGATTTTGTGCTGTCCGAGAGTCTCTGAAAAGATCGGTGGATCGCCTGTAGATTTCGGTGTGGATTGCGATGTCGGATATTGGCAGCGGTGACGAAGGGATTTCTAGTCAGAGTACGTATTTATTTACAGCGGTGTAGCGTCTGGAATATTTCGCTTTTCGCGCCGCGTCCGTTAACCGTCACTGACGTCGTCTCCGACCGTCCTAACGTTCAAAAGTAAATATCTCATTGTTCCCGTTTCAAAATGGCGAATTTGGGTCTGTTATATCTCGGACGCTGAAGCTTCGGAGGGATCTTCGCGCGGGACGGTCCCTCGGCAAGCGGGTGGCGGCGCGACGGCCCGCCCGGGACCGGCTCCGGCCGACCGCCGGCGGAGGTTGACGACCTATCGATTTTTTTGTCTGCGACCTCTCGTCGTCGGGCGGGCCGGTGTCGGCGGCCGAGGTGGCCGAGACGCTCCGGGCTCGGCGGAGGCGGGCTGGTGTCGGGAGCCGCACGTCGCCGCGCTGCACCGCGCCGCGTCGTGCCGCGCTTTGTGTCTCTCGTCCGTCGTCAGCTGAGCGGCGCGCCACCATGGCAGGTCAGTGGCCGCGCCTCCCCTGGCCCTCGCCTCTCCATGCTTACCCACTGACCTCGCTAATCTTATTAGACCGAGTGTGATTGAGCCGCAGTCGGCTGATGCGGCGTTAGAAGTGCCTCTTGTGGGCGAGTTCTTTGTTCTCGTAGTCGGTGCTACCGCGGTGGTGATGAGTGCTCCGGTCGCCGGCGCCAGTGTCCATTTGTGCAATAGTGAAAGTGTGCTACCTATGCCCTGTGACTGTCTGCAGACTCCTACATACAAGAACAAAGACTTTAGTTTACATCTACTTGGACAAAGAGAACTGTTTTGTTGATCATCTACAAGAAGATTATGGCATTCATTAAGTGTGTGATGTGAAGAATATGTCATCATATTAACCTGAAGCATATCAGGGAGTTGGTGAAGTGTTGAAAAGAGTAGCGGTGGGGTCTGTGTGTTGTAAGTGAGTGCTTTCCGGCTGTCCCGTACTGAGCACAATCATCATCCATGGAGTATCTTCATCATCACCAAAATCATTGAACCATCATCACTGAAGAATTAGAGCTACTAGATCTATATCGACAGTGGAAAGGTAAAATGACTAAAGCGCCAAAACCTGAAATCTCAAGAACAAATTTTAAAGTTATTACTATAAAGTTCATTCTCGAGATTGCAGGTTTTGGCGCTTGAGCCGTTTTACCTTTCCACTATCGATATGTAATGTCATTATAATATGTTTATTTAGTACTATTGCATGATATTTTGCTTTATTGAAAGAGATCTACTCATAGCTTGTTACAGCCACACTCAAGGTCCTACATCCTAATCCTGCACCTCTCCATTGTCCTTAGAACATGTTCATAGTATATTACTTCTGTAAAATTTTGCTCCTTCCATCTATTGTGCAAAATCATATGCCGATTGTCAATGTAAATATCAAATTACATTAATTTGTGAATGCGGACCATTCAGTGTGTTCTCGGAATTTGAAATAATTCCCTTAAATTTTTTTGTTGGGTAAATACTTGGAACAATCCATATGCCAGTAGAATAACCTATTTTCAAGCACACATAATGCAATATAGAGAATAGTAACTTTGTGTATAAGAATAATGTTTGTGTAAACTAAAATTAAATGTACCATTGTGTAACATGCTCACTATATGGGGTGTGTTGGTCAGATTAGAATATAATCAGCTGTTCAATGAATACTAGATTCTGATAAGATTGTACTACAGATGATTGAAACAATCTGCTAATCAATAATTGTAGGTATTGTTGTATTGACATCATATTATTTGAATCTTAATTCTGTTCTGATTATAATATCAATGGAATCCCGTTTACATCAAATCAAAAATTTTCATATTCCATACTAAAATTACGATGATTGCATGTTGCACATTTTATCAGTTTGCAGTGAAAATCGCCCGGCAATGGGTGCATGCAGAGGAAACTACAGATTCATACATGAATGCATTCATGCAGTAATAAACTGCATGAATACACTTAACGTAACCTTCTGTATAGTTCAGTTCTAACAATTTTGTGCTGAATTATTTACTGAATGTATTGTGGTTGGTTTATGTTCAATATCAAGAAAATATGACTATGTTAACCATAGCAGCTTATCGACAGTGTGGTACTTTGGTCTCATTTATATTCAGTACTGGAGATTGTAATATTGTTTGCACAACATGGAGTAATTTCATTGACAATTTGTTGCATTTCATTACGGCGGCCTAGAAAGCTCTTTATCTTCTGTTTTACATTGTTTCATTGTTGCTAAAGTGTTATTTAGCGATTTTTCTTTTCCATGTGTTGTGTCCGAGCGCTATGATCTATCAAACATAGAATTGTAGTTTTCTTCAGCAATTTGATAGAACCTGCTAGATCATTAGATACTGATATAAAGTAATTAAATATCAGTAACCAATGATCTAGAGAAAAATCATCAACTAATAGAGAATTATGAAAGACAGGGACATGTTGCGCTGACCCCAAATAAATTGGGATAAGGGCAGGGCAAGAGAATGATGAATTAGGTAAATCAATGAATTAAATAGATTTACTACCGAAAGAGTTGGGATGTCGGTAATCCATTTAAAAATGGCTTTGTAAGTTTACATTGGAAATTGGCATGCTTTCAATTTCTTTTTGACATGCATTAGTTTCGGATCCTATAAAAATATTCCTTGGATTTACAAAATGATAATCTTGTCTGTGACTGAGTAATTTTACTACAGTCCTCTCCTCATTGCTGCTGGCTTATAAATGGCGGAAGGTGTGGCTAAAAAAAAAAAGCTTTTGTATTGTGTTTTTTTTTTCGTTTATGAAAGCCTCTATCGGTGCTGTTTCATCAGGGCCTATTCAACTGCAGGATTTAGTCCTCCTAAGTCCGTCATTACAGAAAATCCATTCTGTTATCTATCCTACATAGAAGTAATTTTAATACTTTGTCGCCATCTTTAATTGCCTCTCATTTCCTTTGCCAACTTGACTGGCGTTTTTAGCGAATCCAGGCTTTTAGGATGGCAAAAATGTTGCCGCAATAGCTTGGAAATAGGTTGTGGCATTGCCGCCGACATACGACTCAGATTGCGG
Organism: Dryobotodes eremita; assembly: GCA_917490735.1. Lineage (NCBI taxonomy): Eukaryota > Metazoa > Arthropoda > Insecta > Lepidoptera > Noctuidae > Dryobotodes > Dryobotodes eremita. Next base: position 523,115 of record OU823266.1, read on the forward strand.
TTTCATAGGCATGAAAGTTGGTTGTTGATTTAAATTAAACAATAAAAATATTAATCATCTTGTTTGACAACAACCGAGGACTAGTTTCGTATATCTGATTAACTTACATAAATACCTAAGAATTAGTTATTCACATTAGCTGAACAAATTATACGCGATCTGCCATTGTTAGTCAAACAAATTAACTGGAAATCTATGTATGTATTTAGGAAGTAGTTTTCCTCGTCGTCAAGTTAATATTGATTACCGTCCGAGGTTCTTTACGAAATGAAAAGTCCCTGTCTTTTTCCGGGTTCCAACTGTCCCTCCTAGACATCCCATTGCTTTAGAACCGGTTTGTAAGTTCAGCACTAAAGATGTAGCCAACACAAGCTCACTTTCGACGCGAGTAACATTTGCAAAGGGTTTTCCAAAGTGTAGTTTGATAGAACAAGTTGATATGTCAAAGGGGTATTATTTAGTTGAGCCTCGGTTTTGGACCGCGAGCGGTGTCGCTAAGGTGAAATCTATTAGGCCGAACAAAGTTTTTATGTAATAAATCCTGACTGTCGAGACAGTCTTTACATTGAATTTAGAATGTATCATTTCAAAATAAGGCGTTTTATAATTGTATTTGACGGTGTGTGATGGATGCAGGTGGACCACTCGAGGTCTCGGCAGAGGTTGCCAGCATACGCGACAAGCGATTACGTCAGCCGCCTCTCAATCAACTTATAATTTGGTCAAAAGAGGCTGGCTCAGACAGTCTCCATTTTTTTTTACTAATCTACAAATCTATCAGTGTTGCAATCGCTCACAAAAGAATCATTGCAAAATGAGCGCGAAATTAATTAATGAAGTAAATGACCGTACAACAATTAGATGAATTTTAAGTTAACGTTTCATAGTTGTGGCTCATAACGTGACTGTCGTTTCGTTTCTTCATTCATTACCAACCGTGGTGCGGTTGTGGTTTTTTTTTAAATGAAAAACTGAGGTTTCACTTTTTTGTCCGTCTGGCTTATGTCTGCAACAATATCGTCTGCTGCCAATGACCCGCCTTGAACTACTTACATAACTACTTTAAGTGTCTCTTGGCACACACTCTTACACCTTATTGGTTGTTTAACTTTGTGATAGACACCCTAGATCGGGCCCCGCTGCGCCGCTCGAATTGTTTAACCGACTTTTAAAATGGAAGTTATCTTTTTATTAGAGCTTTTACGACTTCGCAATTAATTGTCTGGTGATTTGATAGGTTTTTTTATAGTGCGCGTACGTTGCCGACGCGTCGGAACACTACGGCGCTGTATGCCATTATTCAGGTCATGCGCAACGCTTACAAGTAGATTGGCAAAAAATGTGTGAATAAATGACGCCTGGTGTGAACATGGCGGTGCTACGTAAGGAGGTTATTAATATGCGGCACCTGAATGAGACACGCGAATTAATGCGACTCGTATATTAGCAATAAAGGATAAGATTTAAAGATAAAAAAACTGTATTAGCATGAACACTATCGCGGTTGTTCACTCTCAGTTTTACGACGGTGATGGCCTAGATTTTAGATTCTCAGTTCTTTCGAACATATCTAAGTTTAGCTGTCATATCACGCCAGAATGTGGGACGAGCATTTAATGATAAAGTCGCTTCCTTGTGCTAACCGGACAGGATTTCGTGTGTTCGCACGACGTCACAAGCTTCACAAGAGATCTCTTTCAGAGCTAATACGTAGTTGGACCCAAAGCACTGAATCCATTATGACTTTTAAATTGCAGATCACAAGGCCTGTTTAAATACTCCATGCTCAAAGAGGATTAAGGTCTCGTAGTACCAGAGAGGGATTGACTAACTAGTGTACTCAAACGAGCCTAATATAATATCATGAAGCGTCTACTCAAGACTCAAAGATCTCTTTAACCTTGGCAGTCTCAGACTTTTTCGCGAAAAGTATATTTTCTTAGTAAAAAACCAAAGCTTACCGGATTGGTAAGAGGAACGTTAAAGTTGATGAATGTGCTGCCACGATGATTTTTACATACAGATTTATAATTTGCCAAGTTTTACGATACGAAATGGTCGTAAACGGTTCAATCCACTATAAGTACTGTGAGAATGGTCGTTATCGTTACATGGTTATAGTAATTTGTAGCGTTGGTCTGCCCAAGTGCCGACAGCACACGCGAAATGTATGGCACTCTGTAAAGAGTCAGGCTTTCTTTCTCCTGAAATATTCCTGTGAATAATGACAGGAGTGACTGATGGAGCTGATTTGGTTGTGTTTGGTTTTATGAATACAGGATCCATGTCACCCTAATCCAGTTTTATTATAGCCGCGTATTGTGAAATTTTAGCCTGGTTCAAATAACTTCGGAATATGACATAAAATTGTCAGTCGTTTCGCGAAAGTAGTGAGCGCCAAGCGGCAATGCAGAGAAACGCGTTTGGTCATGTATGGTGTTATAAGTAATTATAATTTTAATTGCTCAAGAAATGGATTTAAAGCCATTAATGGCTCTCAATCTCTTAATAAGATTGTCTTGAATTGAATGTGCAGGTTTGTAGTCGTTATGTCTTTTTACGAGATATTTAGTAGTAATTATCTAATTATTTTGTCTTTTTTATACCAGTAATGGACAAAAAAAAACGTCCCATCTTTCGCTACTGTCCACCCAACAGACGCCTTCTTAATTTTCTGTACATTTGAGTGAATATTTAGTCCAAATAAGATCCGTCGTCAGTTTGTCAGTCGGTTGCAGCGCCTACATCAGCACATTACGTTGGTGTACAGCACGCAGACGCAGTCTTCATTGATCGTTTCCATTGCACCGCCCAAGGTTACACGTTCAATGTTCTACTCAGTTTCGCTTCCATATTGCACTTGTATCCCTTTGTACAACGCCTTCGTATTCCAAGTAGTGTTGTTACATTTCGCACATTAATACGTCGGTTGCTAATCAGTGCACATTTAGCACTTGCCGGTCGACTGCGGCTTGGCCAACTTGGTCGCGGTGTGTGTATCGGTAACACTACACTACCGACCTCTGACCAATCGGCTGTGACTCGCCGATACCACAGATACTTGACTTTCTATACGCACACATTGGCTGCGCTCTGTTCGTAATTCTTCAGGCGTTGACAAGGTCCAAAGGCTTTGTGTATGTGTGCAAGCGATCAGCAAACGTTTATAGGGAGTTCTTTATCTTGAACGTATGGAATCATTGACGATACTTGCTTTAAACATTTATCTATTTACTAGCGACCTATGCTCGTACAATCCAAAAATGTTAACTAGCTGTTGCGAAATTATGCGAGTGGTCGCGTATGTCCTACTTTGATATATCCGCCGCAGTCCGCGATGATCTCATGGTTCTAAAGCCTACCTTCCATTGTATGAAATAGGTATGGCCTGGTACATACCTGATATTTGAGCAACGGCTGAGCTGTAGCTCACCCAAATTTTGGCGATACCTACTCATCGTATACGATGAGTCTCGTCAAAATTTGCCAATACGAAACAATCGTGCTCCGGATGTATTTTGTAGCAGATTTCTAAACGCGTTTCGGATCTTTCGTCTAGCTCTAGGTCGCTTCCCGAACACGTTTCGTAGATGTCCGGGTATCATTTGTCAGCCTTGAAGTGGGAGAAACACCTCATTACGTCGGCTGTTATGTCGGACGGTGAGATCTGGATATTATGATAACCGGAGTGAGCAAGACGTTTCGGCGGTTGCCAAAATATAAGTACCTACTGATTATGAAGGTAGCACAGGTTGTGTTGGTTGTTCATAGTTATCATATACGCAGAATACCACACTCTGTCTGTAGACAGGAATAATTATGCAGGATATTATGTTGAGGGCTGTAGTTCGTAAGTCAAAGCGAGAAATTGCGCTTTTCGGACTTAATTTTAATGAGATATGTAGAATCTCGAAAGACTTCAGGGAGACGAATACGATCAAGGTTTATACACCAACATTATGGGAATCTACTCATGTATTGAGAAATTAATGTGGCGGATCGATTTGCATACTCGCTTAGGGCGAAATAAATTAAGACAATTTATGCGCGATTGAGGCATACATGTAGGAACCGTTTGTAATATGCGACCACGTTACTGTTCGTCAGAGCCAGTATACACTTTTTGTTATAGTAAATGTCATCCCTAATTTATTTCAAACAACACTTACAATTCGTTCACATATTATTTTTGCAGAACCAGTCTCCATTATTTTCATGAGGGTAGTACAATAGATATGTCGCGCATGTCCATTCTCATCCCAATCTCGTGAAAGCAATCGTTCGCACATGACATCCACTTGTAAATTAATGAACACGCCTTTGTCTGTGTTTAAAGACCTCTTTTCTGTTAATTTTCTGTGGCAGGTCTATACTCTACGATCGATTGGATCCCTTAAGCTTTTTCGTACATTGTCATTTCTTATTTGAGCTTCAAAGTGCTATTTCTATGCTCTATCCTCATCCTCGTTTGATTGATACTTTCAGATATTTAGTCGAATATTTCTATAATAATTTTCCTTTAACTCCCAATCGGGGAATATCTGGGCTTCAGTAAATCAGGATAGACTAGTCTTTGTGTTCGACTGTGTTCAATGATGCTAAATATCTAACTAGTGTATTTGCGAATGTTCGCCATAATACCTCTGCGCGACTATATGTAATCCATCATGTCCTGTTGCTTGCGTGCTGTACAGAATTTGTATGTAGTTTTCTCGAATTTTCGCGTCAGTTTGACAAATAGCTACAAGCCTAACAATTGGTGCATAGCAGCCACACGAAAATTACAAATAAATTACGTAGGAGATGTGCATTTGCCAGGTTGTACCGTTGTATGAATTCAATTGTCGATGATCGTCGCGTCGTCCCGTATTCAAAGATTAATATATTATTTTACTCACTATTTATCTTGGAAAATTTCTTCTTCTTTCTTCTTGTTAACGCCACATGCTTTTCCAATACAGCATGTTTCATGCTTTCTGAAAAGAGCTCGTCCAAAAAAAGATTACCCAGCCGAGTACCGAATTACGTAGACTTGTTAACACATCACATTCCTATGCAAAGCCGATGCATACCGAATGAAGTTTCGGACAGCACCTGCAATTATTATATCAGGTAATGGTGCGGTCGTAATTAAATGCAGCGTGTGTTGCGTGCTCGGCTCCGGGTAGCTGCAACAGCGGTAATTGCCTGACGAATTTCTTTGGCGAGCAAACCTCGTCCTAGTTTCCTGACCCGTCCTGAAATTCAGAGTTTACTGAAACGGGCTTTAACTGAATTTTGATTGGCATCATGGTTCAGCACAAAATGTTCGTCGCTTTGCTGCTTCGTTGTTAGACTGAATATGTTTTGGTTTTATCCGAAGACTACGAAAGTATAAAACCATATTTTCAAGGTTTTGGTTAAGACAACATATCTTCTAGAAAGACTTGAAGATATTCTGGTCCTGTGATAATCAAAGTTCGCCCATTTTTTCCCCACAGTTTTATCGTTTATGGCAAAACAAAATTCAGGTATTGTAATGTCTCACTTCTCAAGAATTTACATAATATGGTTTGGGTCCTAGTTGCTTAATAACATTTCTAACTTGTTTGGTTAGCACTTACCTTCCTTATAAAGAGCCTGCCTGCTTGTCTTCTTCCTGATACATGCTAATTTGGCCTTAGTTTAGCAATAAATCGCTTATCATTCCTCTCATACCTTGTCCTACACGACTAGTATAGACATAGTAACCATTATGACGTTGTGCAAAATATTGTAAAATTTGCTAATAAAGAGGTTGGAAACATTCGCGTTTAATTTATTCGACCCTATGGTTATCGTATGGGGAGGTCATCGGGCGGCGGCGCGGCGGCCAAGGCAACAGACAGCACGTTCGGCAATTGTCTTACGTAAGGGAGGGACGCACGAAGCAGCTGTGACGGCCGATGAACTGCCAATCAGACGACGTCACTGGACATACTTTAGACACGTCTATGATCTACCATAAAAAATTGCAAATTTTAAATCTGCAGTTATTGCAGGGCAAAAAGTTCAGCATATGCAGAAACTGCATGATGTTGAATCTTGGTAGGATCACTAAGATCCCATTATTGGGTTGCAGTATTTCTACCCAGTGCCGTATCCGCCTTATTGAAGCCTCTCGCCTGATTACGTCTCCATTTAGTTGTTATAAATAGAACTTTATAAAAAAACATTAAGTGCTACATTATAATGTAATATTGTCTTTATTAATGTAAGTGTATTTGTCAATGTGTTACAGAATATCATGGGCAAAGTATGGACGCTGGCGGGAATAATTTTGACTCCGGTAAGTTCAATAACCTTTGTACCACATACTAGATTACATACAGAAGGATCACTCCAAAGACAAGAAATTATTAAACATTGAAACAATTTCCTGAAAAAAAAATCTTATTGCACCTTCTATAAGGGTCATGTAGAGTTGAAGTTTGATTTCGATAACTTGTTTTCACAAATGAAAGTCAAGTAGCTCGTGTCCTAAGGATTTATTTTATCTTTGAGGTCCGTGTACGGATTGAGCCTTCTGTATAGTTGCTGTGCAATAACTCGTAATATCTTTCATGATAACAGTCTGACATTTTCAGGCCGATTTAAAATAATGAACGTCGCTCCGACAGATGTTGTGTTGACTAATTAAAAGATCCGTTTTAATACCAAACAGCTTTCTGTTTGATTAGCTACAATAAAATAAGACTGTCTAATGGAATTTATGAAATGAAATGAAATTAATTTAGATCTCTTTAGGGTTCCGTATGTCCTATTGAAAAAAAACGGAACCCTTATAGGATCATACGTGTATCTGTCTGTCTGTCCGTCTGTCACAGCCAATTTGCTCCGAATCTGCTAGACTGATTAAGTTGAAATTTGGTACATTTATGAATTTTTCTATAAAAATATAAAAATTTTGAATATGGGGCTCACTTTTGGGGGGCAAACTAGAAAATTAAAAGTTAAGTTTTGCAAAATGTACCGTATGAAAAATCAAACGAAAGGGCTTGTTATGAGAGTCTCAACTATATTTTTTGTATAACTATAAAATAAACAGTTTCGTAGTTATTTAAGAAATATATGAAATTGGACCACTCCTCCCCCTCCCCTTATCTCCGAAAATAATGAGCTCAAAATGTAGAAAAAAAAACAGAAACTAGTTCTTTGCTTACACATTACAGGAAAACCTATAAGAAGTCTATGGTCTTAAAATAACATGGTAAATCTTTCAATATTGTGCGTACAAACTTACATTTGCAGTTGGAATGTATGGGAAAACATATTTTTCAACTACAATGTCAAGTTTGTTCTTGAGATCTGGGGGCACGGTAGAACCACCGCCAAGACGAGCCAAAAACAAAAACATGGGCACTACCTACCTTTAGCGTTGCGTCGTATTTTCATACCCTTATAGCTTCGGCCTGGATATTGCTAGAGAGCTCCAATTCTCGGGATAAAATGTAGTTAGCAGACTTATAAAACACACAAAGTGAGGGTCCTGGCTCTACATTAGATCTGATAACTGTTTAACAGTGAAAGCGTTATGTAAGTCTTGGCAACCTACTTTACATGAAATGTTTTTAGCGGATAACATATTCATCGTACGGAACCCTCTCCACGCGAGTTCAACTCGCACTTATCCGGTTTTTTTCTTGTTAATAATCCTCAAAGGAAATATGTAGCAGTTAAAATATAATGTCAGACATAACACTGGTGAAAATTATTGGGCATCTTTTATGAGGGAAGGTTGTAGACGTTGCGGGGTGAGGGCTGAAGAGCAGGGGGAGGGACGGAGAGGTCGTAGGGCGTGGGGGGTGGTCTACAACAAATCAGCCTTGAGGAAAAGGGACGTTTCCGCCGGAAATAGTCTAATGATATTTTTACCAAATTAGATGCTGAATACATTTAGCAGAATGGCGATTATTATCGTTTTGAAATGGCCGCGTTACTTTCTATTTTATTTGATTTGATTAAATTCAGACATTTATTTGAATAATCGTATTAGATAGATTGGTTTTGATTGATTTATATTTAGGACATTGTCAGGAACGCTCTGCCTAGTAAACAAAATCATTGAGACATTCACGACTGACACCTCATTACAATACCGCGATAATTTTCCAAAAATTGTTTTATAAACTAGGGTTTTATCTAGTTAGGATAGGAGTAATACAAATGGCCAGCTTGGTTGTCTCGGTTGTACAAAAGCTGCCGTGCTCAGTCCTATTGTTCCTAGTCCTGTCCTGAAAGGCGACGTGTCTGCAAGGTCATTACTCACGCGGTTGCCATGCAACCACCGGACGGTTTGTTGCGAAGGTTGCCGAAGGGCAGACGGACGCCCACGGGCGCTCGCTTTACACAATATTCTTGATTAATTAAACTAGGTACTATTTATTATCTTCTGGACACTTGGTGTAGTGCCAGTGTCAACTGTGGCTAGTTTTGAGAAACCTTTGTGTTTTTCGCGTAAAGCTGCAAAAGTTTTTTTTTTTTTTGTATCTGTCTATCTAATGACAAACAGAAAACTTTTAAGTATTATATTTATAAATCGCTGGAAACTGTATACTTTTCTGAAATACATTATGTTTAAGAATCAAAAAATATGTGATAAAAATATTTTTTACAATTTTTATTTATTTATTTATTTATTAAACATGGAGGACTTACAGCTTAAAAACGTAATAAAAAGGAAACAATAGTCAACAGGAAGCCAATTACAAGTCCTGTCAAGTCAAGTGTGTTTTGTCCTTTTAGTTGTTGTAACTATCGATTTTCTCTGAATAATTGGACTAAAAGTATTGCGGCACTAAAGTTTTCCGGCCATAGCCGAAACTACCTAAGAAAAATGGCCTAAAACGAAAATTGCCGAAAATTTAAAACGACATTCGGTTGGACTCTACTTTTAGTTAAGGCTTCTAAAAATTTATACTTCTATGTCTTATGTTCTATGTTGAGTGTTTGGTTTCCGCACTTAGGCCCGTATTACAGAACGTCACTCAATACTCAAGCATTACTTAAAACTAGATTCGAGCCATTTGATTGGTTGAATCTAGTTTTAAGTAATGCTTGAGTATTGAGTAACCTTCTGTAATACGGGACTTAGTCTTTCAGTTGAAGCATTGTGCCTGGGCCATGGCGGCCGTCGGTGGTTATTCGAACCAGCCCACTCCCTCCAGAAGTTAATTACGTCTCCTGGTCTGTTAAGAACATCTGTGAAAGATCTGGGTGCCACGAGAGTTTCTGTTCTAATCTGGGTGACGCGTGTGCATTCAAAGAGCACACGCGCAACGGATTCCTCAGCCTCCATGCAAGCCCATTTATACTTCTAATTCCCTGCTTAATATTAGAAGAATTGGTACTCTTCTCAAAATCATTTAGATAGTTTTAATTCAACTTGTTTGAAATAACGGTCAACAAAATAGAATTAAGTCCAAATTCTAATAATTTAAGATAGCGTTCTCAATCTTTTGCTTATTTTTAGAAAACAAAACGATTGTCATGATTTTTTTATTTTGACGATAATAACGTAACATCACGCCTGTAACCCCCGTAAGGGTTAGGCAGAGGCGTATATATGTATAGTACACCCACATTTCGCCAGTTATGTTTAAGTCCCATGTAATAGGGGGCGAGTCTATTGACGAAAACGTTAAATATACATTACTTAAATTAAATAATATTAACTTAAAACTTTATTAATTCTCATAAATTAATAGTGTCTAAATAGCTATAACGATTTATAAAAAAATAGATTTATAATCCCCTTCTAGATAAATTATAGACCAAAACGAACTCAGGGATTATTGGTCCTTGCATACTGAGAAGGACCAGGCTAGTCCTACCACCCGTTATATTCTGCTCCGTGAAAACAAATGGTAATAGCAAAACCTTCGAAAGAAACTGGAATTTTCAGCTAGCTTTGAGCTTTTGAAACAATCAACGCAGCTTCAGTCCACTGCAGGAGGACAAAGGCCTCTTCGCAGTTGCACCATAATACTCTGGCCTCGTACTTCCGCATCCAGTTAACCTAGTTTAGTTTCTAATTTTAGAATTAGGAGCTACAGGCTAAAAACATGCATCCACGATTACTCGTCCTAGACTAAACAAAATTCCAATACAAACCCAACAAAATTATCGATAAAGAAATTAAGCTCGACATATGAAACAAGTGAAATCGTAATGAATGTCATTAAACGTCGCGCCACGCCCTTCAGCGACCCTATTCCGTCTGTCTCTCTGTCTAGCTAGAGTTCAGTACTTAGTAAACTGCCCGCCGAAATTAGGGGCGTTGTCGAAACCCAGTGCACCCGCCCGGAACGAGTTGCGTGCAACGGAATCGATCACACGTCGATTTCTAACGGACTCGCTGCCTTTGTTAAGCCCCGGTGTTCAGTATTACGCCTCTTTGTTGTATCGCCCGTCTGTATACGTTTTTGATGAAATTCATCGGAGCCCTTGCAGATAGGACGGTCATACGCTCTGCGTCGTGTCTAGCACTTTCTTTGTCCTTTATGCTTTGTGTTTGGATATTGCATTAATTCACAAAGAACATTTGATTTGTACGATTGATCGGTTTTTGTCTCCGCAAATGCATAGATTTTTACGGTAAATCTTATCACTTATTTAACGGTTTAGCGATATCATTAAGCTGATGTAGCAATTCAACGTAAATTTTTAATTCATAAGAAGCGTTTAATATCTTTTCTTTATTCAATGGCTACAACGGGTTCCCTCTATCTGGCAGAATTTTGATGCTCCGAAATTTATTTGGCATAACCCACTTGGCATAATCTTCTTTAAACGAATATATATATGGCATAAAAATCATTTAATGTAATTATTGTTTGGCCGAATGTTTATATGTCCGAATTTACAAAGGCATACTTTTAAGATGGCAGAATTTTATTTGGCATAATTACTTTTGGCAAAGCTTAATTTCGCATAATTTCGTTTCACATAACGTTTATTTAGAGCGACGATTATTTGGAATAATTTCACTTGGCATATTAAGAAGATGGCAGAATATCATTTGGAATAATTTTACTAGGCATAATTATTGTCATTTCTATAAAATGTAATCATATTCTTAACCTTAAATTAAAATTAAAATATTGTCTTAAAAAGTCAATATGTTGTACTACAAAAGTTAGTGAAGTGACAGAACCGAATCGCTGCAAAACCGACTGCACGTAGTCTTGTCTGCCCTACCCCTAGAGTGTAATTTAAGCCCGCGTAGGCGCGGAGGGGCGAGGCGGCCCGCGAGCTGAGGAGCAGGTGGTTTTAACGCTCGCCGCCGCGGCTGAGGCTGGCCGGCATAGCCGGCCAGCAAGCCGAAGCCGCTGTGGTGAGCGTTACAACCATCTGCGACGAGAAGCTTGCGTGGGACCGCCGGAGCCCCGCAGCGCCGGAGCCGTGACAGAAACCATGCCTGCTGCATGTTGCATGCTTGCTTGCATGCTTGCTTGCATGCTGCATGTTTGTTTGCTTGCATGCTGCATGCATGGTGTGTGCTTTTTTGCATGTTTGCATTCTACATGCTTGATGCATACATGCATGGTGTGTGCTTTTTTGCATATTTGCACGCTACATGCTTGATGCATACATGGTGTAAGCTTGATGAAAAGAAAAGAAAAGATGATTTGATGATGATTGAAAAGATGATTCTAACTGTAAACTTTCTGAGATATGATAGTTCTACCTTTTAATGATTATCGATATGAAATGTATGTATGCCAAAAGACGATTCTGACAGTGAACTTTCTGCAATATGATGGTTCTACTTTTTAATTATTATGGATATGAAATTTATGCCAAAAGACGATTCTGACAGTGAACTTTCTGCAATATGATGGTTCTACTTTTAATTATTATAGATATGAAATTTATGCCTAAAGATGATTCTGACTTACAAAACTATGCGTTTTGAATGTATTATAAATGAGTGTATGCCAAACGATTTTCTGCGAAATGAAGTTTATGCTATGCGCTGTTGTGCAAAATAATATTATGACATAAAAAGTTCTGCTATAAAGGGTAGACCCGGCTACAACATCAAGTATATTTTCAATTTAATCCTTGTTTATCATGAAAGTTGAGTTTTCGTAGTTTTACCAGTAAACGTTTTATATTATGATCTTATCTATCGACGAAGTAGGTACGTCTGGCAGATCTAGAGAGACGGTTTATGACGACACACACTTTCCTACCTATACTTAGACTTTCAGATGAAGTAGGTAGTCTATTAGTATTAGAATTCATTTATTTTCAAGAATGTAGTTTTACAATGGACGGTGTTAATATTTTTTTTAAGTTATATACATTCTACCACAACACATGGTGTACAAATATTCAAAATTCATTCTTAAATAACTAAGTACAAATAATTTTAAGATTTGTGATTTACAATGAGTCCAACATGAATTAATATTATTATAATTAGGTAATCGTTACTTTAATATCAATGTCAAAATTAAGTATATGTCATCTTGGATTTTTTACAATATTCCATGTAACTTGTCAGCTTCTTCCTGAACATGGGGAAGTTCCTTAAATGAGTTCGGTAACTTATTAAGTTATTATACACCTGAATGGCATTAACATTATACTTTCCTCCTAAATATTTGCAATCTACATGAAGACACATTTAATTCATATTTATACTTATTTCTAGCAGAAACCTTTTTGTGGCTTAAATTGATTTAGTTTATAAAAGGGTGAAGTTATGTGGAGAGATAAACTTCTTTGACTTCCTAGGTTTTTATCCTTTCGGGTGTTGGATTTAAGTAGATCGATTGTAAACAGACGATGATTATGCCTAAGACGTTCAAAAACCGCCCTTATGCACAAGAGCATACTTTGCATGGCTCCAAATTTTTTTAATAAGCTACCAAATGACATAAAAGATTTACTCTTGACACAATTTAAACGTAAACTAAATATTTTTTTAATAGACAAATGCTACTATACCATTGACGAATTCCTAGTTGACAAAATTTCATGTGACTGACCATTTTATGTATTTATATTTTAATGTAATATTTAATTTTATCTTTTATTTTAAGTTCTATAGATAGGATTTTTTCATTATGGTTAGTGTAATGTTTAACTTAATTTCTAATATTGTATTTTAACAATGCATGCCTTAATAGGGTAGATTTTTGAGCTACTATATAATATTTATAAGATCCTGTTGTATCACCAAATATCGCATTAAAAAAAACTTTGACTTTGACCTCCCTTACTATCTCATCATGACACTGAGCCTGTATTTTCTGAAGAAGAGCTGTATATTTAAGGGGTCTACCCTTTATAGCAGAACTTTTTATGTCATAATATTATTTTGCATAACAGCGCATAGCATAAACTTCATTTCGCAGAAAATCGTTTGGCATACACTCGTTTATAATACATTAAAAATGCATAATTTTGTAAGTCAGAATCATCTTTAGGCATAAATTTCATATCCATAATAATTAAATTTAGAACCATCATATTGCAGAAAGTTCACTGTCAGAATCGTCTTTTGGCATAAATTTAATATCCATAATAATTAAAAAGTAGAACCATCATATTGCAGAAAGTTCACTGTCAGAATCGTCTTTTGGCATACATACATTTCATATCGATAATCATTAAAAGGTAGAACTATCATATCTCAGAAAGTTTACAGTTAGAATCATCTTTTGGCATTCTTTTCATATATCTTTCTGCATGTATTACTTTGTATTACTTACTGAACTCAATTAAACAGTTGATTGTGAACATTTATGTGGTTCTTATTTACCTGTGAGAAGTATGCCAACATGCAAACAAGCTTACATCATGCATGCATCAAGCATGTAGCATGCAAACATGCAAAAAAGCACAAACCATGCATGCAGCATGCAAGCAAGCATGCAGCATGCAAGCAAACATGCAGCATGCAAGCAAGCATGCAACATGCAGCAGGCATGGTTTCTGTCACGGCTCCGGCGCTGCGGGGCTCCGGCGGTCCCACGCAAGCTTCTCGTCGCAGATGGTTGTAACGCTCACCACAGCAGCTTCGGCTTGCTGGCCGGCTTTGCCGGCCAGCCTCATCCGCGGCGGCGAGCGTTAAAACCACCTGCTCCTCAGCTCGCGGGCCGCCTCGCCCCTCCGCGCCTACGCAGGCTTAAATTACACTCTAGGGGTAGGGCAGACAAGACTACGTGCAGTCGGTTTTGCAGCGATTCGGTTCTGTCACTTCACTAACTTTTGTAGTACAACATATTGACTTTTTAAAACAATATTTTAATTTTAATTTAAGGTTAAGAATATGATTACATTTTATAGAAATGACAATAATTATGCCTAATAAAAATTATTCCAAATGGTATTCTGCCATCTTCTTAATATGCCAAGTGAAATTATTCCAAATAATCGTCGCTCTAAATAAACGTTATGTGAAACGAAATTATGCGAAATTAAGCTTTGCCAAAAGTAATTATGCCAAATAAAATTCTGCCATCTTAAAAGTATGCCTTTGTAAATTTGGACATATAAACATTCGGCCAAACAATAATTATATTAAATGATTTTTATGCCATATGTATATTCGTTTAAAGAAGATTATGCCAAGTGGGTTATGCCAAATAAATTTCGGAGCATCAAAATTCTGCCAGATAGAGGGAACCCATATTTAAGTAGTATTTCCACTTTAGGACAGATATATTTGAATTCTATGATTTGTTGCCACCTACCGGGCAGAAATCTAAACTCCGGGCTTCTACTGAGAAATTATTTATCGAAAACCCTTATAACACTTTGCCCTACCTGGAAATCGAAACCAGGACCTCATCCACAGCGCGCGCTTGCGACCATTAGATCTTCGAGGCAGTCCATTATTATTAACATTATTATCTTGTCAGAGGCTAATTGAATAATCTATACATATTATATACTAGTGGCTCTGTGAGCTGTAGACCTCGCGAGTCTGTCTTTGCACAGCTTAAAACTGAATAAATGTTCACCGCGCACCTTAAAACAAAAAGCGCGAAATGGCTGAAATATGTTTTATTTTAATGTTTTCAAATCGCCATTTTCTAAAATTTCGCAAAACTGAATCGACAAAATATATCCATATAATTATCGAACCTGCTCACAAAATTTTACGAGAATCGATCGAGAAATGAGACCTGTAGATGAGAACATCCGGACATACGAAATCATTTTTGCCCAAGCTGAAACGGAGACGCTTCGCGGTCGCTCGGTCAATTAAAGTCGCTTTTCATGTCTGTCTGTGTGATCGCGTTGTTCTTCTAAACTAAACGAAGCACTGAATTGTGATGCCGTTGTCACCATCATGAAGAGAATTAATTCCGGAAGGGGTTAACATTAATATTAAAGATACAATATAACTAAAGAAATTTCAATATTTTATCTAGTCGTAAAAACCGTGCGAAGTAGGGGGGAGGGGGGGCTAGAATTCAATATTTTATTTTATTGAACTGCCTCTGAACCTTGGTCCTCTCTTGTGTGCAGGTCAGCAGCCACAGGAGCAAGAGTTGGCGACGAAAATGCTGCAGATCCAGTCCAAGCGGTTCTACCTGGACGTGAAGCAGAACCGGCGCGGGCGGTTCATCAAAGTCGCAGAGGTGAGCGTACGTCATCACTCATAGGTATCATGGAGTCTGTAGAATGTTGTAGATACTTCTAGATAGTACTGAATATGGCTGTGGCCGGTAGATCAGTTAAGATGGCCGCGGTTGGTTCATCAGTTAAGGATGTGAGCTTAGAGCATGCATGTCTTTCACCGCCGCTAGGTGTTAAAGAATGTAAAGTCAGGGTAATTCGTTATTACGAAAATTACCAACTTAAATTATCGTTATCGTAGTGTAGTAGTAGTGTTACCCAGCTGGGTTGTGGAGGTCAGATAGGCAGTCGCTGTATGTAAAACGCTGGTATTCAGCTGCATCCGGTTGGACTGGAAGTCGACCCCAACATAGTTGGGAAAAGACCGGTAGATTGACTACCCGTTTAAATAGTTCGTATATTCAAATTACAACTATCATTCTTTGACAGTTGTATGACATTTCATACAACTGTCAAAGACTACTGAAACTGAGACTAAGATTAGGAAACTGTCTAAGACTATAACACGGCAAATTGACGTAGGATGCCAATTTCCTGAACAATTAATTTTGTTTGACTGTACGTTATGTACGGTTAACCGAAGATCAGTAGTCTTGTATGAATTAAAATAAAGGTACTTATTGTCAATGTCAAATTGTTAAGAATTGGACGCGCGGTTGACTTTACTAAGTTCAACCTCGGAATGGATTTATGTCTTGGAAATACGTCATTTTTGCAAAGGCGAGTATCTAGACAACCTGATATTAGATTTAATTCCTTTACTTACTAGACTTCAGTTATATAAAATCGCCAGTGCTCAGAAAATGTAAAATGTTACCTTGAATTTTATATATAAAACAGTTATTGATTGCAAATTACTGTTTGTTTAGAACTTGTAGTAAGACAAACACTGCGCCCTAACTGGCAACCCTCGTGAAAAGCGTCTGATGACGTAACGTGCGCGTAATGATTATAATGAATTACGACACTATACCTGCTGATGTGAGAAGTTGCCATAAGTTCCCCTCGACCTTTGACGCCCACAGACGGTTAGCTGTGCGTTGGATAAGCGTGTCACATGGAATGTAACGTGCAGAAGTTTAACTTGCGACGTGACGTGGGAAATATTCGTGTGAATAAAATTAAAACTCATTTACTTGCTTGTCAGTCAGTTCTTATAATTATTACATCAAGAATCGCTGAAGCATAGGTAGGTTAAACCTTATAAGGTATAAGGTGTACAATAATTGAGAATACCTATATATTATAAAAGTGTTATAATATATAGGTATTGTTATTATTATAACCTCTAATATATCTTTGATTAACATATATTTAGATTTGAAATCGCTGATTGATTGTGGGTCCTGGTATGTGTATTTTAATTTCGAATGTCGTGAAGGCCCAAATATTTAAGAACCTTCTAAATTTGATAGAACCAATGTGACTGCACCAAGGCGTCATAAAAGTATTACGCTTGGATTATAAGACAATACAGCTTTTTCCTGGGCTTATAGAAGCACTGAAATCTCTATCTCTTTCTGTGTTGCCACCTTCCAAATGTTCACTGAGGCAGTGGCAGTTTGTGCATATTTCGCAATGTTTATTACTGGGTACATATTGGTGAAACTTAACATGACATGAAAACTGAAAGAAAGAAGTGGTGTTACATTTCATAAATTTGGACAGCTTTTCATGTTAGTTTAAGTAGTGGCGTGTCAGGTGTTTATCACGGATTATTTGAAGTTAACCTTTTGTAGTAGATTTTTTGAATGCCTATCGTTAAGGCTGTTCTAAAACGAAATGGTTTTTGACACTTTATAAATAGATTACTGGCCATTGGCATAACTAATCTGCCAGTTAAGATCACAAAGGGTTGTGGTTAATGGTCATCAGTCTGTCTCTGTTAATATTACTTCCGGAGTTCCACAGGGCTCTATTCTGGGACCTCTATTATTCATTATTTATATCAACGATATTAAAAAATGTTTTAAAAACTCAAAATTCTTGATGTACGCTGATGACTTAAAGGCGTTTCAAGCGATACGTACTATAGATGACTGCCAGTCATTTCAGGAGGACCTAGACAGACTAACTGCCTACTGTATTGAAAATAAGCTGCATCTTAGTATTTCCAAGTGTAACTATATACACTTTACAAAGAATAATGTTATCCTCAATTTCAACTATAACCTTAACTGTATCCCCTTAAATAATATTTCCATAGTGAAGGATCTAGGTGTTCTCTTTGATGGCAAACTGTCCTTGAACCAGCATATTGAAGCCATAGTCAATAGTGCTTTTAAAATGTATGGATTTGTAATGAGATCCTCAACAGAATTTAAGCGTAACTCAACCTATCTCTATTTGTATAAGACGCTTATTCGCTCTCAATTAGAGTACGCGGTCCCTATTTGGAACCCCTTCTACCAAAAGTACGTAATTGGAATAGAAAGGGTCCAGCGCAAGTACCTCCGTGCTATGTGCTACAGATGTTATGGGACTAAGACTAATCTGTCGTACTCCCAACTTCTTGACAAGTACAAGCTTATTAGCTTGGAGAACCGGCGCAAATACCTGAAGGCCAACGTGCTTCATGATATTGTTCACAGTAATTTTGATGCCATTGATCTAACGAGTAAGCTATGTTATTCTGTCATGTTCATGTACGTCAGGTGCGAGCACGTACTCTGTTCGCGTTAAACTCTTGTCGTACGAACTCTGGCTTACGCTGCCCTATTCATAGAATGTTGGAATCCTATAATTCAAATTTCATTGATATTGATATATTTGCATGCTTGAAAAATAAATTTAAATCTAATATTATAAATTTTTTATCCTAATTGTAATCTTATTATTTTTTATTTATTGCATAATTTAAGTAAATGAAATTGTTTCTTATCTGATTTGGTTTTGTAGCTATAGCTAGCTTTATAGTAACTTATTTATTTATTTCAAAATGTTTGTTAATTTAGGTAATGCTTGTCTAGTGGCAACCACTGATCTCTATATATGTCTTATCTGCGGATAATGCAGTGGACTGCAACATTACTACTTAAAGTTTTGTTAACCATATGTATTATATATGTTGTAGTTGTTTATTATCCCTTAATAAATAAAATAAATAGTCAGTTTTACATTATCATGGGTGTAGCTGTTTTCCTTACTAGTTTGATTTTCAGTATAATCAGCTGCAACTTCCAAATAATTTAGACAAAGAGATAGCATCTCGAATTTGGCTACTTGTGACAGAACAAACCTAACGACACAACTTGAACCACAAGATATGGCCGCTGTCAGCAGCGCGTTCACTGCTAGCTATCCTCATCTACATAACTACTATATTATTATTGTATAGACCCTACTTCAAGGGCTTGAAAGATTTCTGATAGCCGCTTTAGTTTAGAAGTCTCCTAAGAATTTAATAAAATGGTCGATGATTAATGTTAACATAGTTTGAGTTATTTATTTTGTGTTGCTTAAAAATAAAAAATATATATAAATGTATTAAATCTTGATTGTTCTAAATTCGAATTTTTATGGTTTATTTTTCAAAAAATTTTTATTATAAATTGTAATTTTAATTTATAACGCATGTTTTGCGTTTTCTTTTTCTATGGACCCTGGTCTGAAAATTAGGTGTTTTATTATTATTATTATTTATTTTCAAGCTTTTCGCATATCCCGGGACCATGAGGTCCCGGACCTTTGGTAGGCATACGAGCGGCCGAAGCCAACTCGCAGAGACCCGTTAGAATCTATAAGTAAAGGAAATGAAGCACAAGCCGGCGATTATCCATGTATGCACTGTGCAAGTGCACCCAAGGACAACCCACCGGTTGATGTTGGACTATTGCAGGATATGGAAAAAAAGATGTTGGACTATGGGTTTGGGTGCCTAGAGTGGACTAGTTACCTAGAACTATGGAAGGACTATGACCCCTGCCTGATCAATGTTTTATAATAGGTCTTTACCTATGAAATTGCCGTTTTGTATGAAAAAATTTAAACGAATTTTTTTCATGAATTTTTTATTTGTATTAATCGAAGTAATCACCCATGCAATCAATGCATCTTTGCCATCGCAGTGGCAGTTTATTGATGCCCTTCTTAAAGAAATCAGCTGGACGGGAGGCAACAAATTCTTCAAAGGCATTTTGTACTGCCTCTCGGGTATTAAATTTTTTTCCCGCCAAGAAGTTATCCAAATTCTGGAAAAAGTAGTAGTCTGTAGGCGCAAGGTCTGGTGAGTAGGGCGGATGACGGAGAGCTTCCAACCCCAGTTCTTGCAACTTGGAGACCGTCTGCTGTGCAGTATGAGGTCGCGCGTTGTCGTGCAGGAGCAGCGGAGACGAGCGATTGACCAATGCTGGTTGGAGATGCGCCAGCTTCTCCATCATTGTGTTCAGTTCTTCACAGTACACATCTGCAGTAATGCTCACCCCGTTTGGTAAGAAGCTGTGATGAATCACACCGGCGCTAGACCACCAAACAGTGACCATCACTTTTCTAGGGGTAAGTTTTCGTTTAGGGCATTGTTTAGGTGCTGAACCAGGATCCAACCAACTTGCTGAGCGCTTACGGTTATCAAACAGAATCCATTTTTCATCGCAGGTAACAATGCGGTTCAAAATTCCTTCATTTGTGTGTCTGTTGAGCAGTGCAAGGCACGTCTCGACGCGTACTTCGCGCTGGCGATCATTGAGTTCGTGGGGCACCCATTTGTCAAGCTTTTTTACCTTGCCAATTTGACGCAAATGGACCAATATTGTTTTGACGCTAACGTCGAAAGCTGCTGCTAATTCAGCCGTAGATTGTGTATCATCAGCTTCCACAATCGCCTTTAATTCGTCATTGTCGACCAAAGTCTTCGGACGACCGCGAGGTTCATTTTTCAGGTCGAAATTTCCAGAACGGAAGCGAGCAAACCAATAACAGGTGGTGCGTTGGTTTGTAGAGTTAGCTCCGTAAACGTCGTTGATGTTGCGTGCCGCTTGTGCCGCGTTGCTGCCACGACGGTACTCATATTCCATAATTACTCGAATTTTTAACGTATCCATGATGACGAAAAAGATTGAAATGCGATGAAAATGTAACACTAATCAATAAAGAAATGACTACTTTTAGAAAAAAAAATCCATGTTTTTAAAATAAAATTAATTTGAAATTAGAATTCATAGCCAAACAAAAATTATTTTGATTTGAAATGGCCAGTACTGCAGAACGGCAATTTCATAGGTAAAGACCTAATATATACACGGATAAAATGGCAAGGGGTGACTTGCACACTCAATAATGGGCCCTCGGAAACCGTCGCTAGCACATAGTGACGTAGCGACTAAGGGGCAACACTTCTTGAGGTGCTTGAGGAGTGGAGAGGTATTCCACGGCTATCAGAACAATCCCAGAGCCTGGAAGATGGTCAAGATCCCTACCTGCACTTACTGAAATACTTTCTTCCTCCGAGCACGTTTGCTCTTGCGAATCTCAACGCAAGCCAGCCAATAAAGGCAAGAAAGAGGTAGGAGCTCTGTTTCTTGCCATTGTTCACTCCAGCCGGCCAATAAAGGCAAGCCAGAGGTGAGGAACAAGACTTCTCCCGGGAGATAGGGTCCGTGGGGTCGCTACTGCCCAACAGCTCGCCACATGCTGCCCTGCGGGTTTCTGTATATCTCTTGGTCTAGCTCAGCACCCTAGACCTGTTTCGGCAAAGTAAACTACCAGAACAGACCTTTTTTTTTTTTTTTTTTTTTTTTCTGGGGGAAATCTTCAAAAGGCACCCGACCTCTGGGGATGGAGGTCGGGGAGTGTGGGATTTTTACCTGAATAAAACCACCCCGGTGATCACCATCAGCACATAGAGGGGGGTCCCGGTTCCTCTTAAAAGACCAATTCCGGAATCCCCCTGTGCAACGCCTGAAAAGCACATCCCTGGGGAGACTGTAAAGGGGCCTTCCCTGAGCCTCGCTATGCGCGGCAGCACGTGACCACTGTGCCGCCGTCTTCCCTGGGGTCACTCAGTGGGCGGACAGAGTCCCCACTCTGTGCGCCTGCGAACCCAAAGGTCCACCTACCTTGATTTGTAAGCGGGTTTCGGCGTATTAGGCGCCAAGGCGGTTGCCTCCCCGACGCCTTCTTCTCCGAGCAGGATCAGCCCTCTCCCGATCCCGCTCGGCGGCCTGCTTCTTGACCATCACGGTCTCACAGAAGGAGGCTACTTCCTTCCAATTCTCTGTCTCTGCCAGCATAGCCCTCACTACTGCCGGCAGAGACAGGTCTCGCCCAATCCTGGCAACCAGGACCCGCCGCTCGGAGGCCCACGCAGGGCACTCCTCGAGCGTGTGTTGTGCGGAATCTAGGCTACCTCCGCAGTGGTGGCAATTTGCCGTGGCCTCTCGCCCAATTCTGTTCAGGTACTCACTGAAGCAACCATGTCCGGTGAGCACCTGGGTGAGCCTGTAGGAGATGCGCTCCCCTCTTTTCAGCCAGGCTTCGAAGTGCGGCAGAACGGCTTCGACAACGCGCTTGCACGAATATTGCGGCCGCTGTAGCCGCTCGCGCCACCGCTCGAGCGCGTGTCTTCGCTCCCGGCGCCTCAGCCTTACAAATGCGCTTCCTGGCACACTATTCCCGCTTTGACGGATATCGCGAATCTGGTCGTAAACCTTCGCATCCATATCCGCCAGGATGTCCAGCGGCGGAAAGCGTGCCAGGAGAGTTGCCGCCTCAAAGGATATCGTTCGATATTCTCGTGCGATACGAATGGCCATTTTCGCTGCAGTCTATTGACTTTAGTCCTGCAGCGTCGGACGCCTGACAGTCTACCTGACCAAACAGGCGCCCCGTAAAGGACCATCGATCGCACGATACCCGCGTAGAGACGGCGAACTTCCTCCCGAGGTCCCCCGAGATTGGGCAGCAGTCTATGCAAAGCACCCACTGCCTTCTCGATCCGGGGAACCAGGCGCTCGAAGTGCTCTTCGAAGCCCCACCGACCGTCCAGGATAAGGCCAAGGTACTTTATGTATCTCCGACATGGACCAACGAGCTGGGTGGCTCTCTGCTCCTTGGCAGCTTATGGAACCATAATGCCTCAGTTTTCTGGGGCGCTATCTCCAGACCCAGCACACGGATTGATGCCACGACTTTTGCCACCCCGAGCTCAGAAAGCTGGATGGTCTCCTCAAAGGTGTCCCCGCCGGCCAACACCAGAGTATCGTCTGCGTAGCAAACGATATTAACGCCGACGGGGAGATCGACACGCAGGACCACGTCGTATGCTAGGTTCCACAAGAGAGGACCTAGAACCGACCCCTGCGGAACCCCACACGTAATCTCCCTCCGCTGAACGCTACCGTCCCGGCCCACATAGCGAATGTGCCGGTCGCGTAGGTATGCTCTGACAATGCTTTGCAGGTAGGGAGGCACTTCATGATGAACCAGTGCCTCCCGAATTGCACCCCATGGTAAAGAGTTGAAGGCGTTATCGATTACGCGTTACGGTATCCAAACTTATCGCCAACGCCACTACACCCCGGGAAACCACCTGGTCCGACAGCGCGCGGTCGCGAAGAATCGCATCTATGGTAGAACGCCGCTGCCGGAAGCCGTACTGGCTGTCAGCAAGGTCGGGACCAACTCGCGACAGGTGCTCGACCAGCCTTTCAGCAACCACTCTTTCAAAGAGCTTGGAAGACTCGTCAAGCAGGCATATGGGACGGTATGCAGAGGGAGACTCTGCGGCCCTGCCTTCCTTCTTCAATAAAACCAATCCAGCTTCCTTCCAACCGGAGGGGAACACACCAGCACGGAGACAGCAATTAAATAACCGTCTCAGGCGGTCACCCAGAGCAGCCAGAGTTAGAACCCATGCCCGGCCAGGGATACCATCCGGACCTGGCGCGGTGTTGCGAGCCTCCAAGCGCTTCACGGCTCGGTCGAGCTCCCCTTCCGTCACCCCTAACTCGTCGGACCAGTCTGACAATGACGGGGGCGGCGAGGGACTGTCCCTGGCTACCAGAAAGAGTGTGGTAATGACTCTCTCCAGTAGATCCGGATCCATGGTCTCCGTGATGGGGGGGACCCATGGGCGTAATTTGCCCATAACCATCCTGTATGGTTTCCCCCACGGATCCAGCCCCTCCCAGAACAGACCTAGACTTCAGGAGCGCGCAAGCCCCACCACGATGTCAACGTAAAGATACAGCGGTGGGGTTATTATTATTATTAAACGCGACTTATGTACACGATAACGATTAACATAACAGATAGCAACAGCTGATGATGATACGCTGATAAAGGCTTTGTTCCAAAATGCTCAATTATAGTACGCTGCTATAATTATCAATTACGACTTATCAATCCTCTGCTTGATAAAGACCCTCCCCAAAATTAGATTGCTACCTGGTTCTGAAAAACGGGCCTGCGGTATAATATTGACGGTGACGCTCTATCTGAATACTACAGTGTTCGACCCGATCATTTAGGCCAAAGGCCTGATTTTCTGGTCTTTCGGCCATAAACAACAGAGGTTGAGCAAAAATTTTTTGTCACAAATAAACAGGCAGGCAGGGTTTTTTTTAAAGAAAAAGTCGTTTCCAAAAATTCTCTTCAACACATAGATTAATAGTAACAGGGAATAAAGTGCTTGCTTCTATGTATAATGAAGTGCTTGCTTCTACGAGGGCTGCACTAAAAGTATCGGGAATGGAATATTTCCACTGTTCCTGTCATATTAAAATCTTTTTAATTGAAAACTCCTTGGTTTTAAAAATCGAATACCATTTATTTATTTAAAAAAGGATTCTCGGTCTTGTCACAAGGTTTTGTCAAACTTGTTTTAGACGTTGAGAAAATGGAATTGACTCGAGAAAATTCAAGAGCGATGATTTATTATGACTTTCGAAGTGGTTTAACACAAAAACAGTGTGTTGACCGGATGATTTCTGCATTTGGTGATGAAGCCCCATCTAAAACCACAATTTATCGCTGGTTTGCTGAATTTCAACGTGGACGTGTCAAGCTCAGTGATGATCCCCGTCAAGGTCGTCCAAAAACTGCAGTCACCCAAGAAAACGTTGATGCTGTGCGTAAGCTGATTGAGGAAGATCGACATGTGACATACCGCGAAATTCAGGCAACTTTAGATATTGGCATGAGTCAAATACAAATAATCTTGCATGAACAATTAGGTGTAAAAAAGTTGTTTTCCCGATGGATACCGCATTCGCTCTGTGAAGAGCAAAAAGCGGCTCGCGTTACTTGGTGCGTCAGAACTCTCGAAAGATTCCACGCAGGATCCTCAAATGCTGTATACAACATCGTATCAGGTGACGAATCCTGGATTTACGCGTACGAACCCGAAACAAAAAACCAGTCACGAGTTTGGGTGTTCGAAAATGAGTTAAAGCCAACAAAAATTGTTCGTTCACGGAGTGTTGCAAAAAAAATGGTGGCCACGTTTGTCTCCAAAACCGGCCATGTTACGACTATTCCTCTTGAGAGATAAAGAACGGTTAATGCAGAATGGTATGCTAGCATTTGTTTGCCACAAGTCGTTTCTGAACTCCGTAAAGAGAACTGCAACCGCCGCATCATCCTCCATCACGACAATGCGAGTTCTCACATCGCGCACAGAACAAAAGAGTTTTTAGAGCAAGAAAACATAGAATTGTTAGACCATCCGCCGTACAGCCACGACCTAAGCCCTAATGATTTCTATACTTTCCCTAAAATAAAGAATAAATTGCGTGGACAGAGATTTTCATCACCTGAAGAAGCTGTGGACGCCTACAAAACGGCTATTTTGGAGACCCCAACTTCCGAATGGAATGGTTGCTTCAATGATTGGTTCCATCGTATGGAAAAATGTGTCAAATTTCGCGGAGAATACTTCGAAAAGCAATAAATACATTTTTAAATAGTAATGTTGTGTCACTTCCTTGATTCCCGAAATTTTCAGTGCTGCCCTCGTATGTATAATGAAGTGCTTGCTTCTATGTATAATGAAGTGCTTGCTTCTATGTATAATGAAGTGCTTGCTTCTATGTATAATCTATACCTAGACTTTTAAAATGGAAAGGATATCACGTTTTAACAGCTTATCTTTCTAAACGAGTTAATGTTAATCTTGAGTTTCTGGAGAATGAGCGAGCCGCTAATTTGTGCTGTAGATTTCCTGAACCTGAAAAGAAAAGCGTAATTTTCTACTTCAACTTTTTTTGCTGTCCTGAAAACAGGTCACCTAAATATTATTTAGGTGACCTGTTTTCATAACCAGGTAAAATGGGTTCATGGTTTGGCTCACTTTTTTTTATAAAAAATACAATATTGTATATTTATGGTACATCCAATATGATATTTATGAGCGGCCTAGTCCTTCGGGCGTGAGAAGCGACTAGCAGCATTCAATGTATTATTGATTTCGCTCGCGCCTTCCCGAACGTTTGCCGAGGCTATGTGGTTAGCAACCCAACTTCAATGTTTGTTGCACATTTTCTGACTTGGCACCAACCTTTGCTTGGGAATCTGATATTCGTTTTCGGGATTTATTTTGTCTAACTAATTTTTTGGCAGCGATTTCTTGTTTTTCTTAATTGCAAGATTAATTAATTACACCTTTTGACTTTACCAAATGTGGGTCAGGTACCGTAGCGTCGACAAAAAAAAAGATAGGAAATATGCCTTTTTTACCTTTTTTTAAGACAGTCGTTACGTGTCGTCAGAAGCCCAGACAAACAGTCAACCAGTCTTACCAAGGGGTATTGTGTTACCCAGTAACTGGGTTGTGGAGGTCTGATAAAAGTCGCTTCATGTAAAATACTGGTATTCAGCTGCATCCGGTGAGACTGTAAGCCGACCACAACATAGATAGTTAGGAAAAGGCTACGCAGATTGATTGATTTGACCTTTACACATTGGTTGTGTTTAAAACACAGGCGTGAAGTGCACTTTTCAGATAGAGATATGAATATTAGCCATTAAATATTTGGTGTAGGTACTCTTGCCTTTGAGTGTTCAAAGTACAAATATTTTCAGTTTTCTTTACTTAAAGAAAATTTTATTTGAATCTTAAATTATTTTACCGAGAGGCGGTGAAGCAGATATTCTGTCCAGTTTCCACTTCTACGCCACAAATGGAAAAAAATACAAACAAAACTGCTAATTTTGTTTTGTAAAATATTTTATTTTCAGTTGAATTTTTAGAACGTTTCCTGCAACATAATGATGGTGACTATTTACCATTAAGTCCAGACAGTTAAATAATATTCATTGAGTTATTTACGTCGTCGAACAAACAAATTTTTCAAATGCATGATACAATGGAGTTTGCTGTATAGTTAATGGGATTGTGGGGGCTTAAGGGGTTTGTGAATGAATTAGGCAATTTGGGGTACAGGTTTCAGCCCAAGAAAGATAACCAATACCTTCCACAGACAATACAAAAGCTGCCTCGTTGTCGTCTCGTCTAGTTGTCTCAAGCGACTTTGTCTCTGTCATCTCTGACCTAGAGTGGAGTCAAGAGCAAACCCATCTCAAATAAAAAAATATATAACAAAAGCGCTACTGCTGAGCATGAGGTGCTGGGTTCGATTCTCAAGTCGGGTAGGTAGTGTTATTGTTTTTCCACTAGGAATTTTTCACTAGCAGCTCGGAGTCTGGATTTATGCCCGGTTGATGGCAATAGACTAACCCCTATTACTTGTGACTTAAGGCTCGCAAACAGGCGCGACGCGACTCTAGTACAACAATTTCTATGAATACTTCATGGACATTGTTCTACAAGAGTTGCGTCGCGCTGTCGCACAGTGGATCGACTCCATACAAAGCGGCGGCCATAGGACTATGAAAATATAATTTCAAGATTTTTTAATAACTAATGATGCCAATGTGCTTTCCTTAATAATCTAAATTTAAAGTTCTCTTATGATTTTTTCGGTTAAACAAAAATTTTAGGAGTAATGTGAGTAAAACTGATTGCAATGTATGGAAAAATGTAGTAAAAAATGTTTTCCTGCGATTCCCGCACATTTTCCGGTTTTGACGCTTATTATATATTTTGGCATAATATTTAGGAGATTTCATCCGAACATACTTATGTCCCCTAGTGTCCCCCTTTGGAGATACACAGGAAATATATTTTTTATATAATAATAATATTAATATGACATTTAATGGAGAAATTTGCATGAATGAAAAGGATATATTTTCATTAGTTTGTGTAGGATATAAAAATAAAGAATATTAATGTAAATAAATAACCAGAAAACTTATAAAATATACTAATTAATTAGTTCTAATGATCAAATTGATAATACACTAAAATCTTAAAATACATACAAAATAAAACTTAAGAATTACTGTTTATACCACTAAACTACTGCATCCAAGTCATTATCCGAACTTTCTGAATCATCAATATCACTATCAACTGTTTCATCTACATCCACAAATTCAAGTTGAGTTGAGTCTTCTTGAATAAGTAAATAAGTATAAGTAAGTAAATAAGTAGTAAGCGGTAAAATGTGGGTGTACTAAAAGGTAAAGTCAGCAAAAGAGATGAGTATCCAGGTTCGCCGGATATAGTTGAAGTTTAGTAAGAAACCGATGAAAGTTTTCGAATAAAATAAAATGAATAGAAAAAAAACTGGTCATTTTTTTCAAATTAAATTTCATTCGAAAACATTCATCGGTTTCTTACTAAACTTCAACTATATCCGGCGACCCTGGATACTTATCTCTTTTGCTGACTGTACACCTCGGTACAAGCCGCGGAAAAACAAAACTGTCCTGGCTGTCGCACTGTCGTGTAATAACAATCGTCATGTTATGTGTTTATGTAATACTAAAGCTAAACTGTTGTCCCCAGATCGGCGCGGACGGGCGCCGCAGCCAGATCTTCCTGGCGATGTCGACGGCGGCGGAGTTCCGCGACCACCTGTCCAGCTTCAGCGACTTCTACTCGTCGCTGGGCCCGCCCAACCCCGACAACGTGCCCGACGACGGCAAGCTCAAGTCCGAGATGATGCTTAAGGTGAGACGAACATATTATGTTGATTAACCCTAGAGTTCTAATTAATATCGCCTGAGAGGACGCCTTCCGTCGACTTATTTTGGTTTCGGGCTGCATCGGGTTGTACGTTCGTGCCGACCTCAGGGTAACCCGCACTGCGTTAGAGGGTGGTCCCGCGCCCGGCTAGGTTACCTACACTTACCGATACATTGACTATGCGATCGCCTGTGAGGAGAACATTAGTATTACACCTTTATAACAAAATGTCGATTTAAGTATTAATAAAATAGTCTCCCAGGCGAAAATCATTAGCGGTGATTATTATTCTAGGGTTAAGGGGAGGCAGAGAGCAAAACAGGTGAGCATCGCATTGGGTCCGTATTTCATCGTCATGCTTCGGTACGATCTAGGGAGATGATAGTGAGAAACAATGTGAAATATTATGTGATTTGTTCTCAAAATTAGTATTTAACGACTCAAGCGAAATGAGTAGTCGCTATTTCAAGTCGATAACCGATACAAGAAGTATTTAGCTGGGCCAATCTGTTGTTTACGATGGCGACTTTATAAAAAATGGTTTTAATTTTCTTTTATGTTTAGGGTGGTTAGTCGTTCGTAGACATAAAGCCAGTCAGCATGTTGAAACTGTTGAAAGAAACGCGGTACAATTTAAGTTAGACGTCAGAATTGATTGTGATCTAGTTGTGGTGCTGACGGATAGGTTACAGCGAGTGTAGCGTGACTTGGTGAAGGTCTGTGTTATATATGAGGCCGGTGTCGGTAACCATGACCATTTCATTGCATTTCTATCAAGTCTTCTAATATTTTAGTACGCATAAATATATTTTTCACGAGATTTCAATAACTACGCCTTGAATTTATGTTTCAATTAGCTACGTACATGATTTTCCTGGTTTACGTACTCCGAGTGGTTTCTTTCATCATGCTGATAACAAGTTTTGTGCTGAAATTCCTACAGTTATTGTATTACGGCTCTGTAGCGAGGACTGAAGCTAGAGCCAATTATATTTTTTTTAAGATTTCATGAACAGATTTTTAACGATAGTATCTTCATTGCTTGTCCGAGCTGCGTTCACATTGTCGGGAATAGTACATTTCCTGCAGCATTAACTCTTTTAACTAGTTGTACTGAAGTTTTATAAATGTCAATTGTCATCATCACCACAATTCAGCAGAAAGACGCTCGTGGCTGAGCAAGGCCGGGCTCGCCGTGCGCGTACAGGCTGACATGAATCTATTTGAACGCGACGAACGAAACATAGAACTAAGGGATTTGACGTTTCCTTCACAAGTAGCGCCGCCATACACGTTAATTTTGACTTCTAGAGCCGTGGCAGACTGTATGGCGATAATGGCATATAACATTCCAAAGAAAAGTAAGTATGGGCTTCGGTAATATTTGCGTTTCTGAATTAGCTCGAACGTCGCGCCACAGAGCAACTTCCCACAGAGGTAACGATTCTAAGTGTTGTACTGCTGCGCAATGTAGTAGTGCACCTATCATTGCGTGTTTGTATGAAGTTTTCTCTCTGTCGGTTATCGACTCCTGTCTCAGATCATCATTAGTCACTCAAAAGTTTTGAAAAGTACTTCCATGGTTGTAACAGCTTGTAGCGGCATCTACAAACGCCACAGGCAAGCTACACGTTACACTGGCGTCACGCAAAATCCTGCATCGCGCAAGCAGAGTTTACCGCGCAACTAGCATATATACAACGTCTCGACATCAACAGTCGGGCAGTTGCCCACCAGCGTCTGGTCGGAGGATCCTACCTTTTTAATAGAGTATGAGTGAGCTTTACACCCTGTTCCTCATACCTCTATACTGGTGACCCCGAAAATGAACGTCAGCGCAGCTTTCGTGCAAGTACATCAGCGTAACGTCATCATCACCTCCTTCAAGCTTTCGAGCGGCGAGTCACACAGCCAGTCAGTCGGAGGATCCTCCCTTTTCAATAGAGTATGAGTGAGCTTGACACCCTGTTCCTCATACCTCTATACTGGTAACCCCGAAAATGAACGTCAGCGCAGCCTTCGTGCAAGTACATCAGCGTGACGTCATCATCACCTCCTTCAAGCTTTCGAGCGGCAAGTCACACAGCCAGCCAGTCGGCGGATCCCCCCTTTTCAATAGAGTATGAGTGAGCTTTAAACCCTGTTCCTCATACCTTTATAAGCTCTATATAAGACTTCATCATCGCGCGGTCGAATTTCCGAAGATAGACGATGATTCCCGAAGTGCATACTTTTCTTTGGAAAACTGTACTCCCCCAACAAGAAAAGCAAAACATCGCTATACGAACGTATGATTAACGATGGCTGTACTGTAGGACAACCGACGCTACTACCTGGACCTGAAGGAGAACTCGCGCGGGCGCTTCCTGCGCGTGTCGCAGACCATCACGCGCGGCGGGCCGCGCTCGCAGGTGGCGCTGCCGGCGCAGGGCATGATCGAGTTCCGCGACGCGCTCACCGACCTGCTGGACGACTTCGGCACTGATGACGGAGGGTATGTATGTGCGGACGAGGACTCTGTTACCACCCGAAGGTTCGGAGGCCAAAGAGGAGCGCGTTGAATAATTAACCTTAAACTTTGGTTTCTGCGGTGAACGGTTACACAATAACGGCTGTCCGAATACAGCGTTTCTTGAAACCGCAATGTCAAATACTGGTGAAAATGATAGGTTTTCACGACGGCCGTTATAGTATGAGGGGAACTGGTTTCCTAGGAAAACCAAAGCTTTAGGTGCTTCGCAGACGGCGGTCATTTAGTCCGCGACAGACATCACTCGGCGCGCTCGCGTTGTCCTCCGTGTGCGTTATTGCACAAAGTCGCGGACAAAGTGTCCATCATCGGCACGACGCCTTATGGCCAGTGTATTACGCCCACAAATCACTAAATGCGTTTAGCGCTAAACATATTTAAAACATAATTCTGTTTCTGTCATCTTTAAACGACTGCCTGAGACAAAACTATATTTTAAATACGTTACACAATTTTAGTGATTTGTGATGCAAGCTGGCCTTAAAGTTAAAATGAGTTCGACACCCATGTGGAGACCGTTGCGTTGGTTTGCGTCGATTTACGAACAACTTTGCACTTTATGTTACTAATAATACAGGCTATTCAATGTCATCAGGAAATCCCCTAATCTACGCTCTTCTTTGGTCTACGCGGATCCGGTTCTTTAGAATATGGCTAAAGGTTTCTTTACACATGCCGGCGGTATCGTCTCTGGAGTTTTGTGTCACAATGGAAATGATTCTTCGTGGCATTGTGCAGCAACATCGGCTCGCCAGTCGGCACGGCTGCGGCAGGGTGTGTGCCTTTAGTCATCGTTTATTAAATTACGTACTTAACTATAAAATAATTGCAGTGCTTTATTTACTCAATAATTATGTGAAACCACGTGATCATATAATTATTGGGTAAATATCAGTAAAACATACGCCCTCCACAGTAAACGAGTGCATTCTCACAAACGAGTTATTTGTTTAATCGCGAAATTAAATATACCGGCCGTTAACGTAGCGACGAATCGACGATTAAATAAATATAGGTCGCCGCACACTGGTCCCGAATGATAAAAAAGTGGACATTAAGAAATTTTTGACAGAAGGTCAACGGATTCGGCTGATTTTTTTTTTGTAGACAGCTGATGCAATTACAAATCACTTTTATAGATTGAGTTTTTGCCAAATAAGCCGTATTTTCAGAGAAAAAAAATATTCAAATATTTTTTGTATGAAAGAAATCCTAATTTTGTCTTTATCTTCCAAGATTCAAACGTATTCAAAATAAAACTTAAAGCAGCTTGTAGAGATGCTAATTGCTCACTACTTTGTCATAGACACTCTTCTGCGATTTTGTGCTCCTTTTGAGTTACATGCACTTTAAATATTTTTTGTATGAAAAAATCCTAATTTTGTCTTTATCTTCCAAGATTCAAACGTATTCAAAATAAAACTTAGCGCAGCTTGTAGAGGGGTTAATTGTTCATCACTTTGCCATAGACACTCAATTGCGATTTTGTGCTCCTTTTCAGTTACAGGCACTTTAAATTTTTCGTTGTCGGATGAGCTTTACTAGTTTTTTGTAGACAGCTGATACAATTACAAGTAACTTTTAAAGATGTATTTTTTGTTAAATAAGCCGTATTTTCAGAGTTAAAAAATTAATTCAGGCGGATTAGAAATAATCTTGTTAAAGATAGACTAAGATGTAATAACATTTTCTTCATTAATAAGTAACTCTTATAAATGTCTTTCTATTAAAAAAAGTCTTATTTTAAATATATCAAATAAACAACTTGGATATCTCAAAACGTGTACAGACATGTTCAGGTACAGGTAATTTATTGTGTGACTCATATTCAGATTATAAGCATTTTTTGGTAATGAGTCATTGCTTAATTAGCCGATTACTTACAATTTGGGCTATATTTGGTCATCTAACGCTAGTGAATGCGTCGGAAACGCTGAATGATAAAAAGGTATAAATTGCAATTAAAACTTTTCCTTCGTACTTTAACGGGCTTAGGACCGTCAAAATACAAACCTATATAATAATATAGGTATTGTATTAAGACGTACTTAAAAAATTTGAACTACCTGTAACCCTAACGCTTAATTTATCTTTACATGCATGTTTTGTTTATTTATTTATTTTATACTTTATCACTTAATATGTATTTGATTTAGGGCAGGGATCTTGGCGTGCTTATCTGTTGATCAACTAACATGAACGTGCGTATGTTACAATGTGAATTA
This sequence comes from Dryobotodes eremita, assembly GCA_917490735.1. Taxonomy (NCBI): domain Eukaryota; kingdom Metazoa; phylum Arthropoda; class Insecta; order Lepidoptera; family Noctuidae; genus Dryobotodes; species Dryobotodes eremita. The sequence goes on from OU823266.1 coordinate 556,515, forward strand.
TGCTAGCGGATCTTGTGGGGGATTATTCTCAATGTCGACGTTTACTTCTTCCTCATCAGCAATCCGCCTGAATAAATTTTTTAACTCTGAAAATACGGCTTATTTAACAAAAAATACATCTTTAAAAGTTACTTGTAATTGTATCAGCTGTCTACAAAAAACTAGTAAAGCTCATCCGACAACGAAAAATTTAAAGTGCCTGTAACTGAAAAGGAGCACAAAATCGCAATTGAGTGTCTATGGCAAAGTGATGAACAATTAACCCCTCTACAAGCTGCGCTAAGTTTTATTTTGAATACGTTTGAATCTTGGAAGATAAAGACAAAATTAGGATTTTTTCATACAAAAAATATTTAAAGTGCATGTAACTCAAAAGGAGCACAAAATCGCAGTTGAGTGTCTATGACAAAGTAGTGAGAAATTAGCCCCTCTACAAGCTGCGCTAAGTTTTATTTTGAATACGTTTGAATCTTGGAAGATAAAGACAAAATTAGGATTTTTTCATACAAAAAATATTTAAAGTGCATGTAACTCAAAAGGAGCACAAAATCGCAGAAGAGTGTCTATGACAAAGTAGTGAGCAATTAGCATCTCTACAAGCTGCGCTAAGTTTTATTTTGAATACGTTTGAATCTTGGAAGATAAAGACAAAATTAGGATTTTTTCATACAAAAAATATTTAAAGTGCATGTAACTCAAAAGGAGCACAAAATCGCAGAAGAGTGTCTATGACAAAGTAGTGAGCAATTAGCATCTCTACAAGCTGCGCTAAGTTTTATTTTGAATACGTTTGAATCTTGGAAGATAAAGACAAAATTAGGATTTCTTTCATACAAAAAATATTTCAATATTTTTTTTCTCTGAAAATACGGCTTATTTGGCAAAAACTCAATCTATAAAAGTGATTTGTAATTGCATCAGCTGTCTACAAAAAAAAAATCAGCCGAATCCGTTGACCTTCTGTCAAAAATTTCTTAATGTCCCCTTTTTTATCATTTGGGACCAGTGTGCGCCGGTAATCTTATCCAGTGCACTGTTTGTACTGCCAACCAGTTCCTCTTTTATTACCAAAGTAGGAAGAGAAAATTGGATTGTTTTTAAAGTAAATTGTTTATTTTTTATTTTACGAATTTGTCTATTAGGTACCGAGTTGGGTTTCTAAATAACTTTCTCTTGATTTGTAACCTCTGCCGGGCTTCAGAAACAATTAGTTTATTATATTTATAGAAGTAAATTATCACTTATTTTTTCACTTATTTTTTTGGCAATAACCCATCCAAAATGAAACTAATATTATCAAAATCAAAAGTCATTCATTAAAACTACACTGAAAATCAGCACTTTTTGAACGTCAGCATTCACCACTTCCTAGTGCTTTAGCTGGGAAGAAGTGGCGCAACAAACTCGCCGGCAGCACTGCTGTCTGTTTAGCTATTAATTTTATTATCATCATCATTTCAGCCTAAAGACGTCCACTGTTGGATATAGGCCTCCCCCAATTAATTTTACAGACTGCAGAGAAAACTGCATTAATAGTATAGTAACCTAAAAGAACAAAGAAGGTTGCAAACCTCAATCCTTTAAAAACAAAAAATAAAACAAATCAAACTGCATGTGAATACAACATTAAAACAAAACAATATTTTTCACTGAAGGTTGCAGTTATAAGTTGTTCTTGAAGTATAAAGTATACATAATTTAATTATCCTGCGACCGACCGTCCGCGTATCGATCGATCTCTGCTTGTACCGCGACACAGACGTTACTGGCGATGCACTTATTAACTATGTATGCCGTTATTAAGCCCTTTCTTTGTCCCGAGCTAAATACGGGCAGAAACGATACGGCTTTCGATGGGAAATGCGGTACGGCGCTGAATAACTAAGTTGACAGGGGGGGAGGGGGGGGGTTATGAAATTTGACAGGTTGGACAGTTTAATGTTAGGGTTTAGATGTTATCCATGCACCATTACAGTGTATTTATACAGGGTCAAATTAAATTAGCTAGCGAACTTCCACAGACGTGATGGGTATCGATATCTAAATACGACAAAATAAAAATAAAAAAAAGATTTTTTTGTGAAATAAACAATTTGACTTCTTTATAATATTAGTTTAGTTTTTTTGGCTCCCTGTTCGACTTCCGTAATAGTATTAGTTTAGATACTATTACGGAAGTCGAACAGGGAGCCCCTTCGTGTATTTATTTTATTATTGAATTACTATCTGGGTAGATTACAAGCTGACATTAATTTTGCCAAACCGTTTTATTGAAGGCCGAATAAAAAGGCATGCCCAAAAACGGCTGAGATATACTTTATCATATTTTCTTAAATATTATTTTCCATACTATACTAAGGTTATTACTAGCGATTCATGAATATGTTTAGGCATCTCATTTTCCGATCCTTTTGGAAATATTTGCCTATGTCACGCTCAAAGTCGACCCTCTGACCCAAATCCGCGTAGATATGTAGACATCATTGTATTTTCTCAAGTTTTAGTATAAAATAAACGTGCTTTCCTAAAAAATCCTATTAAAAAAATACGTTGTTTAATAAAAAAACAATATTTTCGCACATCGTAAGGTGACAGGTTTACGCCCGCTATCGCACGTTTGATTAAACCGCGTAAGCGGCGACCTACTTCCTCGCTATCGAGCTGATTACACAAATCATTAATGGAGCTGTTTCCTTACTTATCGATTCTTATCGGTTGTTTGTGTATCTGTATTTACTTGCTTTTATTTGCTGTCTTTGCAAAAATTTGTGCAATCGGCAAGCCTATAATGTCCTACGGGTAATAGTTTCCTATTCTTCTTAGCGTGTCGAGGGCAATCTAAATGGACTCTGCCCAGAATTCGGCTACGCTTTTGGCGCCATCACTAGCGTCCAATAGTTTCAATAGGTATATTACAACAGACAAGGAATATACCAAAAACGAAACTCCACCAAAAATGAGGTTTGCCTCAAAAATCCTGATAATAGTGTAAAATACTTTTATATTGTACTCGTGAATATCAAAAGCTTTTGCTATGGTACCAACTCTGTCAAAATAAATCAGCTTTTCCATAGATTTGATCGATATTTCAGATTTGGTACCATAGTAACTCATCCAACGTACTGTTACTGTTAGCCTGCATCATCCCACTGCTGGGCAAACGCCTCTCCCCATGACTTCCAGCTCTTTCGATCCAGGGCTAAAGTGGACCACTGGTCGTTTTTTTTCTCTAGCTCGTCCCGACATCTTCTACGGGGTCTGCCGCGACGCCTTCTGGCTGTGTCAGGGCTCCAAGTAGTGGTTATTTTGGCCCACAGCTCTTTGGGCATACGGTAGACGTGGCCAGCTCAGTCCCACTTCAGCTTAGCGGCTTTTTGATTAACGTCAGTAATCTGTGTTTTGGGGTGCAGTGTGGTGTTGCGAATATGGTCTGTCAATTTGACGCCTAGAATACTGCGCTCCATTGCACGTTTGCAAAACTTGAGTTTGGACTTTTCAATGTTTGTCAAAGACCAAGTCCGGGATCCATAGGTCAAAATGGGAAGGATACACGTCATGTCCATAATTTTTCGCTTGAGTGACAAAGGAAGGTTTCCTTTCATAAGCTCTTTCATGGAATCGTAGCTCTTCCAGGTATTTTCGGTTCGTTTTAAGGACGCTATCACATTTTTCTACAAATACCGCTGTTTTTTAGGTACCAATTAAATGAATAGGAACCACAACTGCGAGCCAACCATGGTCTCAAATTAAATATAACGTATTTATCTCCAGAATGGCACCATAAAAATTGTATAGCCTCATACAAAATTTTCACACAAATACGTTTTTACCACCACAATAATCGCAGAAAATAAAAAAAATGGGGTTTGAATAGGAACCAGTATAGCTAGATTAGTTACATATTTTAACTTATAAATAATCAGAAATTGTGGCTCATAGTCCTCTATACGTATACTTCATATTTTGTACCTAAATAAAGATTTTTTTCATTTATGAGAAAAATAAAGAACGCTCTCAAATTTCTTCATACATTTTCTACTCGCGGTTTGTCATTCCGCGCTCAGATGTGCCCTAGGAAGCACGGTTGAATCACTTTTTTGCAAAAAAATAAATACGATGAATATAATTATAGCGTGAGTGCTGTAGTTGGAAAAAGTTGACACTTTTCGTATTAAAAATACGAGTACGAAACGTATTACCAGAAATTGGTTTTGAAATAAATAAATCAAATTCAAAAAGGCGGAAAAAACTAAATTTTTTTTCAATTCGGTTTGGTAGTAATTATTAGCGATTTTGGAGGTAGTGATGATTATGAATATGTAATCAGTTTTAGAATACAAGATGGTGGATGAATTTTTTAATGATAAATTGATATGATTATTAGTTTTTGGTGTGGCAATATCGCATGTGTCATCCATTATTTCATTCAAATGTTTTTTTTTTTGTAAAAAAAATGGACATAGCTATAAACTTTAGGGATTTTTATGAGGATAGTGATTACGAATGTGTCATCCATATTTTATTCAAACACGGCAGGGTTGTTTTTTTTATAAAAAATCATCATGGTATTCAATTTTGGAAATTTTGGGGGTGGTGATTACGAATGTATCCTACTTTTTTATTTAAGATGGGGGATGTAATCTTTTAATCAAAAGTCGACGTTGGTATAAATTTTGGAGGTTTTGGTAGAATGATCATCAATATTTAACGTCAGTTTAAATTTGTATGTAAATCCTAAAAGGTTGTACTTAACCTTATAAGTGTTTGGATGTAAGTTAGTAATCAACTCACAAAAACTTCGAAAGTTTAAAGATGTCGTTTATTTGGAACGATTGACACATAGTAGCGTTAAAGTATTCTTCTGAACGGTATCGGTATTCTGAACCCGCGCCCCAATCTCAAAAGTGGGCGGATTCGCGCGTCACACATTTTTTAACTTACGGTTTCTTAAGGGAATTAATAGCCTGTTTATTCCAAAACTATCACACCGATAGTCTACAGTTATCGGTCGGTTATATTTGTGTAATGTTATGTCCAAAATGGTAGATAAAAATAATATTTATAGTATTTTATTGTCAGCCCTCAGGGCGCGAGTCCTACTCGCACTTATCCGGTTTTCGTTTTCTTTATGGCTTGAACATTTTTTGTACCTAAGAATTTTACATAATTCCAAAAATAATTATGATCATGCTTATAATACTTAGTTACTGTTACCAAATGCAGTAAAGTAAAGTTACTTTTAACTTTACTCAACAATGCTAGTAAACGTAAAAAAAAAAACTTTCAAGTACCAAGATTAGGTTAGTAATGTATAAAATCGAGCGGACGACGGTTTCAATGTGTGCGTGCGCGTAATGTTGTTGTGTTGCGACTCAGATGCCTAAACTTCAGTGTTTCAAAAATGTGATAGCGTCCTTAAGACTTCCTTGCCTTGTCTGGACTGAAAAGAGACTGGCTCAATTAGATGTATTCATGGACATATTGCAATTCCTCACCGATCCTATGTTGAGTGGTGTTTGACATCAGCATGGTCTTCGACATGTTCATCGCCAGTCCAATCGCAGGGCTTGCATCACTGAGTTGATTAATATCAGCTCCAGTTCCGCCGCCGTGGAGGAGAATACGACAATGCGGTCATAGAAGCGGAGGTTTGCTGGCCGCCCCCCGCCGACTTCAATGGCGCATCTCTCCCAACTTGCCGTTATCTTTTAAACACTTCTTCAAGAGCGCTGTTAAAAAGTTTGTGTGAAAGCGGGTATTCTTGTTTTACAGAGTGGTCCAGCTGTTTGTAATCTAATTGAAGCAGTGCTGTGTAGATGTACGCTATGAAGTAGGTTGATATATGATAATTATTAAATTGGTAAAAAGTCCCGGGACCTAGGATCGAGCCCAGCTTCAGTCCAAAGGCGGTTGTTAAATTTTTTTATGCATACTATCTTCACTTCTTCATTGATTAAAGAACTCTTATGTACCTACAATACATGGAGTAAGGGACATTGGCGCGCAAACTGTTACCATGACTTCAGCACGTGTTTCCAGACCCCCAGATTTTTCGTCGGTTATTTAAAAAATAAATCAGCCGTTCCATACATTTTGACAGCGTAGGTACTGTCACTGTTGTATGCCACAGCAGATTTTTTTTACTAACCGGTTCTTGAATCATGTATTGAATTCATGGTAACAGTTTGCGCGTCGAAGTCCCGTACACCCTGTATATATTTGCTATAATTTGTTTTGTTTGTACATTCCCACCATGTATAATATATCAGCTTTATGTTTTTAACGGGGCCTTTTCTTTTTCTGATTCTTGCCACTGCCGCCGTTAGCGATCACCCGGCTGAGGCTTGGTTTGAACCGGAATGGTATGATTTTCATTATTGGGGAATGGTGCCGTAATATTGTTGTTGTACCGACTGTAATACACACGTTTGATGCTTAAAGTATTAGATTGAGACGTAGGAACCGCGATGATAGTGTCCTAGCGTGCATGCTGGATGTGTGAGTGTGTGCGCGCGCGCAGGCGGTGAGTGACGTCACGCATGTTGCAGGTTCAAGGGCGAGCTGCCCGAGGGACGCCACCTGCGCGTGGACAACAAGAACTTCTACTTCGACATCGGGCAGAACAACCGCGGCATCTACATGAAAGTCAGCGAGGTGAACACTAACGTTGTCTTGTTACAGCATGCGCATCCTATGTCTGCCTACAGCCTGTATTTTATATATGCCATCGTTATTCTGATCATGTAGTGTCTGTTTCATTGAGTTAAGCTTCAGTTTCGCAAGGAAACGTTGCCGTCTTACGACGGCAGTTATGAAAACGGCGGGTTTTTGACATTATAGTGTCAAAAAACGTTTTCTGTAATTATGTACGGTATTCGGTATGTGACGATATAATAGGTCGGGGAAAAAGATTTTTCGTATTTTATAGGTATAAAGGAATATTTTGGTGACAACCATAAATAACTTTAATTCCGATTTTGACATTGCACGACTTGACATACCTAATGTATTATCTTGACATACCTAATATGGTTACATAGTAATCTGTTACTTAGTCAAATCGCTGTAACTGGTCAACGCAAATAACGCGTAACTAAGTAGATATAATATATGTGGAAGCTTGTAATTAGCAAATGTCAAAACTTATGCAGGATATTCAAGATTGTTATTAGTCTGTAAGCTTTCTTTAAAAATAAATAAATAAAGTTGTAGTAAAATCTCTTTGGCTGTGCTGTTTGTATCTTACTGGTTTTGATACCATTAAAAAGATGACATTAAAAAAAAAAGTAAAGACGATTTCCCGCCATTTTTCAATTGTTTTTCAGTCCGCTAAAATGAGTGAATCTAACGAAGAAATTCGATACATTTTGAAGTTTTATTACAAAAAAGGGAAAAATGCGACACAAGCCGCGAATTAAATATGTGACGTTTATGGACTTAACGCAGTGTCAGTAAGAATAGCACTAAGTTGGTTCAAGCGGTTTCAGGCCGGGAATTGTGATGTCAAAGGTGCAGCTCGCTCTGGTCGCCCTGCTATGAATAAAATGGATGCCTATTTTAAAAAAGTGGAGCAAGATCGGCATATTAGTAGTTACGACACAGCTGAAGAGTTAGGGGTGGACCACAAAACAGTTTTGACCCGTTTTACAAAGTTTGAGTACACAAAAAAGCTCGATATTTGGGTGCCACACGCGCTATTAGTCTTGAATTTCTATAAAAATAAAATACGAAAGAACATTTCTCCCGACCTAATATAACAGCACAGCTTTGTTAATATAACAGCACCGCTTTGTTAGGAGACCCAAGCCTAATGATGGTCCGTGGAACACGGTGTAAACTGTTGTCACAGTAAGTAGTCTCCGAGTGGAAACTATGTAAATAACAATTTGTAGCTATCATTTCACAACTATCTGCTTTATTTCCAATATAAACATTATTGGAATTATGATTAGTCTGATTTATTTTCTAGTGCCATTTTAAAGTGATCAATCACAATTCTGTCAGCTTAGTTTTTCTTAGAAAGATTATTTAATCATATTTGTATTCTTACCATTTAATGTAATGTCATCTAAATGTGATTTCAAAAGTGGTTGTTTATCATTTTAAACCGAGCTATATTCTAGCTTATGTTTAAGTAAAGTGATGCTACAAGTTCCAAAGATCGCAAGATCTTCTTCACGTATAACATAGCGTAATGTTAATAACAAAGGGCCGGCGCACACCTGGCGAATCACTGTCAAAAAGAAAATCAACGTAGCGCAAGTTGACATAAAGTTGAGAATAAAAATGCGACTCATTCATTGCCCGCTTTGATGGCCACGGACAAGGGTCAAGTTGATATTCTTTTGACAATGAAAACCGCTGCAATGCGCTTCGCCAGGTGAGCGCCGGCCCTAAGAAATAAAACCAGTTTTAATTTTCCCTCAAAGCAAGCAGGAGGCTGGAATGAAGTTAGTACTAAATTAACAAGTACCGTTGATAAACATGTAATATTGAAGGTCAATAAGATGGTAAATTAACTCGTTTCCAGGTGAAAAGTAACTTCCGCACGGCCATCACTGTCCCTGAGAAGTGCTGGACGCGCTTCCGAGACATCCTGGCCGACTACTGCGACAAGATGTGCCGCGCGCACCAACCCTCCGACTCGCATCAGGTACGCAGCACTCATGGCGCTCTGGTACTTGATGGCTCACTCTTACAATAATAAGGCCCATAATGTGCCACAAATCGCTAAACATTTAACGCTAAACGAATTTAAATCATCTTTCTATTTCTGTCAATCATTTGACGTTGACAGAGATAGAGAGATTTTTAAATATCTTGAGCGCTAAAATTATTTAGCGGTTTGCGGTGTAAACGGTTCTTACAATAAGAAGTGCCGGAAGATATCCTGCCGACCGATGCGACAAAATTGTGTCACCAGTAAGCCAGCCTGTTCTTATTTTGTTGTCATCCCGTCGTCAGAGACAGAACTAGGAACCAGCCGAACGGGCAGAACATTGTAAGATGATCCTGATCAGCATCAGGTTGCTACTGTACATTTATGTTACCTTTGTACCCCTTCACAAATTTGTTGTAGTTTTTGACTTCCCTGGTATTATAAAATCACAATTCACATAACATAGCCTTTTGAGATATCTATTCAAATTCATTTATTGTTTGTCACACGTGTAATATCAGTTCTTATAATTATTATAAAGAATCGCTGTAACATACCTATAAGGTGTACAATATTTAATGCTGGTCCCATACTTATTTAACATTAAAATCATTGTTCGTCCTAAGTCAACGTCCATCATTAGTCATGCATTAATATAGTTGTTCATTCACAAAGTCGGATAAAAGAATTAAGTAGTAGGCATTGATTGCATACCAATTAAATTATTCATTGATTTCTTTAAAATTAAATGACTCATTGATGCCATAATAAATTAACTATTCGTTGAATACATTAAACTAAAAAAAAAAAAAAAACAGATATAGGGTACCTTTCATCCCGAAAAAAGTACTGTTCCTAAGGAAAACAACAATAACGTTCTTATGATAATAGATGGCGCCGCGTGTCTTTCGAATCATGATTTAATTATATTTTTTTTAATTTAATTATATGATTTAATTATACATATACACACTTTTATTTAACTTGCAATGTTTGATGTATGTTCGGGATAAATCTTACAAGCTGAATAAAAACCACTTCCTCTTATCCTACGGAGTTGAAATTTTACATGTTGATTTTGTTTCGAAGACAATGCGTTTTTATGATGCATGAACTGATTCTACACCCAGGATTGGCTCAAGACGAAGGAACTCCTTAACGGTCAACGGTACAAACACGAAATTGAATATACGCATTTAATTTTGGTAGTTCCTTCTAAAGTCCACCATGACCTGGCTGCGACACCTAGGATTAGCTTCAGTTGAGGGAACTCCTCAACGGTCAACAGCAGAGACACAAAATGTTATATACGTATACAATTATGATAGCTCGTTCTAAAGTTTACCATGATCTGCCTGCTGCACCCAGGATTGGCTCCATACGAGAGATCTCCTCAGCGGTCAACAGCACGGGCACGAAATATTGTATAAGTACTCATTCAATTATGATAGCCCGTTCTAAAGTATGGCATGACTTGGATAGTGCAACTTGGATGGTTTCATACCATGACTTGTGGAAAGGCGTGTTTGGGTTCGTTGGCTTTGTCTATATAAGTACCTTTCAAGAGAAGGTGATAGAACGGATATTTAAAGAAATGCAAATGTTATAATTTCAAATGCTGATAATAAAAGTTATGCTGTTAAAAATAAACACTTGGATTTTATTATTAACTAGCTTTTGCCCGCGGCTTCGCTCGCGATAATTTGGAATTTGACAATCAATTCGGGCTGTTCGGGGAATTATAGTTAGGAGGATGAAAAACCGGTCTATCGACACTCTAGACTCACAAAATGTATTAGGTACTTAACTAAAGTTTCTACAATAATATAATTCAATCATGATTCTAAAGACACGTGGCGCCATCTATTATCGTAAGAACGTTATTGTTGTTTTCCTCGGGAACAGTACTTTTTTTCGGGATGAAAGGTACCCTATGTCCGTTTCTGTACACCTGACAACGTATATGCAAAATTTCAGGAAGATCGGTTCAGTGGTTTAGGCGTGAAAGGTAACAAACAAACAAACATACAAACTTACTTTCGCATTTATAATATTAATAAGTTAGGAAATTAGGATTAGCATATGTAGTTTGTTAGATTTTTTATTTTTATTTGTGAAAGTCATATAATTTGTTTTTTTCAATATTTATTTTTAGATAGTTTAAATTTAAACATTTTATAATATCTTCAAGTGATTTGTTAATGTTGGTTTCGTAATTCTCTTTATCTTGGTTCGTAAAAATAGCTGTGCTATCATCAGCAATTAGTACCATTTCGTGTTTTATAATTTTCGGTAGGTCGCTTATGTAGATGATAAACAAAAGAGGTCCAAGAATACTTCCTTGTGGCACTCCATACACAATAGGTCTAGTACTGACCTATATGTTTGTTCCAATTTTTTATCATTTTTTATTTTTGTTATTTGTGTTACTTGAAATCTGTTTGATAAATACGACTAAGATTTAGTACATTTCCTCTTACCCCATATTTTTCCAAATTGTTCAAGAGTATTTGATGATCCACGTGATCAAAGGCCTTTGCCATGTCCATAAAAATGGCTGTTATGTGTTGTTTGTTATCCAGTCCTGTCATTACATTCCTTAAAAAGTTAAAAAAGCGCTGCTAGTGGATCTGTTTTTACGAAACCGAATTGTTCATCTGCAAATATGTCATTAGCTTCAAAGTAGTTATATAAGTTATTATAAATTACTCTTTCAAATATTTTTACGAAGACTGATATTAACGCAATTGGTCTGTAATATTTCATCTGTGCTTTATCATCTTTTTTAAAAATGGGATTTATAGCCGTTAATTTCAGATTCGATGGGAACAATCCGTGTTCAAGGCACAGATTTATAATGTGGCTAAGTACTGGAGCAATGAGATGCGATACACTTTTAACTATTTTCGTGTTAATATTATCGTACCCTGTACTATTAGTGTTTTTTAGCATTTTTATTATTTGGTCTACATCAAGCGTGTTTGTTGATTTCATGAAAATTGAATTGGAGTTATTGTATGTCAGTGTTTTTAGAGCCGTAACATTGTCCCTAGGAGTCGGTTTTATATAGTCAATAAAAAAAAATGTTGAATGACTGAACTGTTTCTGTCGGTTCTGTTATTATTCTATCATTTACTTTTATATGGTTTATTTTCTCTTTCAGTGTGACTGTCGTGTTATTGTTAATGATTTTCCACATTGCTTTATCTTTGTTGGTTGCTGAATGAATGTAGTAATTGTTTTGCGTTTTTTGCGTTTTTCTTATTACAGTTCGTAGTCTTTTTGTATATTGTTTAAATCGTATTTTGTCTCTCGGATTTCACGTTAACATGTACTCCCACAGCAATTGACGTTTTCTTTTAAACATAATCTTATTCCCTTGCTTAGCCATTTCGGCTTCTTAGAAATTGGTATTTGTATTCGTATTATCGGAAAACACAAATCGTAGAACAATTTAAATAGGTCGTAAAAAGTATTGTTAGCTATTTCTGGATCATTACTTGAGTAACAGTCTGTAAAACTACGACTCTTAATGCATTTTATAAATCTTTTAGTATTTTCTTCACAATAATCTCGTTTATATTTATACCAGTATTCAATGTTGTAGCTTTTCTTTACGGGGCATCTTAACAATTGAGCTGTATGACCCGACAACAAAAGTTCAAGAACAGTAGATTTGTCTCCTCTAATGTTATGCGCTATGTTGTCAATGCATTTCATGCTACTTAACCTTGTCGGTTGATTAATACTTAATTTTAAATTATAACTCGCTAATAATTGTTCGAATTGTTGGGATACTTTGTTACTCTTTGTCGTGTCTACATTGAAGTTACCACACACTATAACTTTTTGTTAGAATAACCTATTTTCGTCAATAATTCTGCTAGCCTAGTAAAAAATAAGTCAAGTTTGTCTAGTTTACTGTTAGGTAGTCGATAAACGCATAGTATTATAATTCTATGATCAGTATGTTCTATGCTACTACATTCAAAAATGTTATCGACACTAACGCTTTTGGCTTCTGTTAAAATTTTAAATTTATGTCTAGATTTAAACAATATACACTATCCCCCGTGTCTATTACTGCGTGAAAAATTTGCACCTAACATGAAATTGGGCAGTTTGAGTAGTTTGGTGTCTTCAATAGTCATGTTATGTTCTGTGATAGATATAATGTCAATTGGATTGCTATCATTAATTTCTCCTTATGAGTGTAAATGTGCGGTAAGTTCATCTAATTTAGTTATTAAACCGTTAATGTTTCGATGAAGAATGGTTAAATTCTTAAACACGAAAAAACTATTGCTGGTTGGAGAGTGTTCCTTTTCTAGATCATTAATTTCTGTCTGAATACATTTGTCAACGAAGGTAGAAGTAATAGTGGTAGCGTCAGACTTTTCCCTAACATATCTGTCATAATTTTGTTTATATACCTTGCCTAAGATTTATTTTAATATTCATTGTGATGTATGTAATGATAAAAAGCGATACTCCGGCACATACGATGAGAAATTCATGTCCACGTACATTGTATGATTGTAGTGAGAACAGATAAATTTAATTTCATAATTCAATTATTTTTTCGTTGAAATAAGTAATAAATAGTACTTCAGATATCATAACATTAGTGTTTCTGGTATTACTTAAAAAGTTATTCAGACACAGTTGAATTTCTTCTGGATTTCTGTCGTTTTTACCTCTTAACACAATTACAAAGTCGTTTTTATTTATTTTACTTATTTCAGCTTTTTCCGTTGCTAAAACTTCTTTTAGGGATGCTCCTGACTTCCAGAAACATCTGACTTGATAATCTGCGCCGATGAGTCTTAGCAGATTTTTTTGAATATAGCGTCCCTGCTGGTCCGCAAATATGATCACGTTGTTCTTACTTATTTCAAAGCATTCCGTATTGGTTTTCAAATGTATTAATTTATTTTCCAGTATAGTTTGAGATTGAATGGCAATGTTACTCGAGGAAACGTTTAATTTTGTTTCTGGGTACTATTTAGGGTCTGATGGATTGTTGATTTTTACCGACTTTGATACGCTGTTGAAATGTGAAGTTTCTGCTAATCTATCTATATTTTATACAATGATAGCCCCAGATAATGTATGCGTTGTATTGAATTTTCGAGGCAATATCTTTTCCTGATGTAACTAGACTATCATGTGCTGGGACAGTTGAGTTCAGTTTGTGGCACTACAGGGAGGAGCTAGCGGCGCGGCGCTGGCGGGCTACGCGGGCGGCGCGGGCGCAGGCGGCGCGGGCGCGGCCGGCGAGCCCAGGGACCAGCCCGCGCCCAGAGCCTCCAACATAGTACGTACACATATACTGACACAAGCTAGCGGCGCGGGCGCAGGCGGCGCGGGCGCGGCCGGCGAGCCCAGGGACCAGCCCGCGCCCAGAGCCTCCAACATAGTACGTACACATATACTGACACAAGCTAGCGGCGCGGGCGCAGGCGGCGCGGGCGCGGCCGGCGAGCCCAGGGACCAGCCCGCGCCCAGAGCCTCCAACATAGTACGTACACATATACTGACACAAGCTAGCGGCGCGGGCGCAGGCGGCGCGGGCGCGGCCGGCGAGCCCAGGGACCAGCCCGCGCCCAGAGCCTCCAACATAGTACGTACACATATACTGACACAAGCTAGCGGCGCGGGCGCAGGCGGCGCGGGCGCGGCCGGCGAGCCCAGGGACCAGCCCGCGCCCAGAGCCTCCAACATAGTACGTACACATATACTGACACAAGCTAGCGGCGCGGGCGCAGGCGGCGCGGGCGCGGCCGGCGAGCCCAGGGACCAGCCCGCGCCCAGAGCCTCCAACATAGTACGTACACATATACTGACACAAGCTAGCGGCGCGGGCGCAGGCGGCGCGGGCGCGGCCGGCGAGCCCAGGGACCAGCCCGCGCCCAGAGCCTCCAACATAGTACGTACACATATACTGACACAAGCTAGCGGCGCGGGCGCAGGCGGCGCGGGCGCGGCCGGCGAGCCCAGGGACCAGCCCGCGCCCAGAGCCTCCAACATAGTACGTACACATATACTGACACAATCTTCGCAGGGTCCGTTGTTTATCATCGGCAAAACCGAAATATTAGCGAGTAAATCGTGACTCAAATAGACATATTTATATTCTCGACTAAACCTAATAATAGGTTGACGTACTCATTCCGTCAGTCCCTTATTGCACCAATCACATTTTATTTGTCCAATATCTGTTCATCCGAAGTTCTACTACAAACTATACAACATACAGACCATCATACGCTTACAGTACAATATTTTCTTAATGTCCCTCGGCAAACTTCGTGTTTTGCCAGTCATCGGATTTCTATCAGTTGCCCTTTGCACTTGGTGCAGACCGGACGCTCTCAATCGCCTTGGAAGTATATAGAGTTGTTAATACTCTTTTAACTTAATGTAATTTATTTTAAAAATGGGAGAACAGCTGCTAAAGTCGCAGGCACGACAGATATTGTTAAGCGTATACTTGTATTTTTTCCAAGAAGCCGATGGATTCAAGTAAGTAAGCAATGGTTATTTTCAAAAAGTTCAAAAACTTGTTTCAGAATCTTGTGGTGTTTCAGTCGGAACTGTTAAGAATAGTGTAAAAGCAAATGATAAAAAAGATTAATTGGCTCCCTTCCCATCACCAAAAAGACTATAAAACCAAACAATTTCGTTTAAATTTGGACGATTTTGGCTATTCTGTCATACGTAACATGATTTACGATTTTCATTTACGTTTTAAGGAATTACCTACCTTGTTTGAGGACTTTAAAGTCGAAGTTGGTTGAGGTTATATAATTTGGAAGCTGTGTGGAGACATTAAGATTTTTTTTGAAATAAGTACAGTATAACTATTTTCTTAATGTCCTTCGGGAATCATCGCATTTCCGAATAGAAACGAATGGTAATTTCCATGTCCATTAATTATTAGATTACTTTATTGTTGTTTTGTTTTGACGTAACAACAATTAAATTACTTAGTTCTGAATTCAAATTATTATACACGATAAATCTAATAATTTATGGACATGGAAGTTAGCATTCGTTTGTATTCGGAAATGCGATGATTCCAGAGGGACATTAAAAAAATAGTTATACTGTACTTAGTTCTGAATTCAAATTATTATACACAATAAATCTAATAATTGATGGACATGGAAATTAGCATTCATTTGTATTCTGAAATGCGATGATTCCAGAGGGACATTAAGAAAATAGTTGTACTGCGTAATAGCTTAGTGACGCGGAGTAGTTAACAAATGGAGGACTAACATAATTATGAGAGTGTATCCATACCATGTCGTGTTCAGGATCTGAAAAAATTGTTCGCAAACATTTGTCAAAATTTGACTCTGCTACACGAACACTGAACTCGGTGAGCCCTGACTCGAAACTGTGTGGATAGAACTTGTAACACTCTTCAGAATAAAAATCGCCTCTGCGTTCAGACTATATGTAGTATTTTTCTTAATAACAAGCCAAATGGTTCAAAGCAATAAAATGAGGTGGATCATTCATCGGTGTAGTGCTTCTATTTAAATTTTAAGGCCCACCTGCACCACAAATCACTAAATATGATTAACGCTAAACTAATTTAAAACATCGTTTTGTCCTTGTCATTTTCAAAAGACCGACAGAAACAGAGCCATGTTGTAACTAGTTAGCGCTAAACGCATTTACTGATTTGTGGTGCAAGCGAGTCTAAATAATGAACATTGCCATCACTCGCATTTCTACACTCTATGCTAAAAATCATCGGTGCCAAACGTATCAACAGCTGTAAGGGTATAACTATGATTGAATCTATTTAATTCCTTTAAATCAATATTATAATTACTAGCCTTTTTCACCCTAATGTTTCCCAACTCTGCTTTGCGAATAAATATCGCAAAAAGCGCAGAGAATTCACTCGACGATATTGTCAAAAATAAAATGATTCACATCCACTAGAGATCGTCTAATTTTAAACTGCACGCCCCTCCACTGTTTGTTGCATACACATTTCAAATGTTTGTATATACATTTTTGTGAAGGGGCGTGCCGGTTTAAATTAAACGATCTCTACAGTTTGTACTATTTCAAAATTATTGCACATTCTACCGAGTGAGGTTTCTGTGCGTTTCATCTTGCGTTACACGTTTACACTAGCAGCGTTGAGTAATTAACTCGTCGTTGTGTTTCAGGACACATTTACGGGCAGCGCGCCGAACCGGATTTGATGCTCGCGCGGTGGCGCCCGGTACTGAGCTCGCTCGGCTCGCTCCGCTCAGCTCGCTCCGCTCCGCTCGGCACGCGCGGCCAGCTCGCGGCACACGCTGGCCCTCGGGCTGTCCGCACGTACCACATCCCACGAAAACTGATGCTTTATTATTATGTGTATATAGTATTTTATATGATTATTATGTAGTATGTTATATATTTGGCGCTACGACGACCCACCCGGGCGCGCCCGGCCGTGGCGCGAGCGCCTCGCTCCGCTCTCACATGGTACTAATAATGTTTGCACTTTGACAATTTTATTTCCTGTTGATCATTATTATTGTGATAGGTTACGTTGTGCGGACGAGGCCGTGCAGTCACGCCTCGCACTTCACATAATACACTTGTTCGTGGCCTTTTAAATCTAAATTATTACCTGTACCGCTACTCCGAGAGGGCGTTAGATTAATTTCTCTGAAAAAAAAAATATCTAACTTTAGACGGCTTTGAGCTTTACTTTTAAATTATCACTTTATTTTTTTTCTCTTTTTTGTCTAATTTGTGTAAATAGTTTTCGGCACATGATATCGAAAATATGAAGTGGAACGAATGTTGATACACTATAATGTAACGAGATGGAGTTGTAATTCCAGATTATAAGTCATATTATTTTTGTTAAGTTATATGATATTAAACAGCCAGGTGATATCAGTATGTCGATATGTTTGGTATTATTCGGTGAGTAGGGAAAAATAACATAATAGGAGTACATCCCTGGTTTGGTCATATTGTAACAACATAATAAAATTCGATAAAAAAATTAAATTGCCCACTTAGCTAGTTTGTAGGTGTATGTGTTTTTTTTTAATATGGATTATTTAATTATAGCGTTTTTTTTGTCTGTTTACACTGAGATACGACAGGCACGGGTGTGTGCGGGGGGCTTGGCTTGTACACCGCCCTTTACTTATGAACTGACACTTAACAAAAAAATTAAGCTTTTCATCTAAATCACAATATTGTTTGAATAACTAGTTGCCACATGAATGAATCCTTAATATCCGGTGAAGGGCGGTTCGCTCCAGGCTCCTGATGTAACAATAAGGCACCGGGTGTTTACAGGGCTCGTTATAAGCCGGTGTGTCGCCGGTGTACTCGAATCATTAGATTAATGACGCACTGCTGTGATATTCATAGGCGTACGATCCGACGGATTTAAAATGTTATTACGTATGAGATGGACGCGGCCGCGGACATGTCCTCGTTATTTGGTAGAATTATATTCGAAACTAAATTGAAAAAATAAATTGTCTTCGATTCAAAATGTTTGGTGTCAAAATTATGAATTGGCGATTTTGGTTGGTTTCGTCACTTGCTGGTGCGTTTGATAATATTTGACACATCAATCAATCTCAGCTTATAGCTGTCTGCTGCACATTCTTACAGGAAAAAATTACATTTGAAAACTTAGAGCTGTTTTAAGCTCTGCCAAAAAACTTATCAGCGAATAACGAAATCGAGCCCAACTTGTAAAAAAATTATACTATTAGACTAGAACTTAAAAAGTATTCTAAATTTGTATGTTTCGGCAAAATTCGCTCAAAATTATTTACGTTAGCACTGCCACTAACAAAAGACACGTATGCCGTGTGTACGTATCCGCCTATGTGCCGCGGCCGCGTTCATGGGTAGGTTAAGTTTGGTTATGTAAGCACCCTGTGTTGCGACACACCCGACCCGCTCAAGGCGCACACAATAATGGCTCTTATGAAACACAGAATAATAAGTAAATAGAGAGACTTTTGCATCGCCCCAACAGTCGATTGTTCAATGGCAGAAGCTTTGCTTCCCGCGTTAAATGTGTGCGGGATTTTTTCGCACAACACGCATTTGAGCACTCCATTTACTTAGTACTCTATGGTCAACAAAGTAATAATCTCTGGACCCACAAGTGAGTAACAAGTGCGGTGCTCCCGCCGGGCGGCGCGGTCGGGGGTCGTGTGTGCGTGTGTGCGTGTGTATATATGTATGTAAGTATGTATATGAGTGCGCGGGACGCAGTAGTATAAGGTCAGCACTACACCAGGCGTCGGCGGTGCCTTCTAACTTACTTTACTAATGTATTTATGCATTTTTTTTGTTTTTCATTTTTATCATTTTTTTTATTATGACTACATCACTCCGGAAGTTTCACCCTTTATTGGTAGCTTTTAGGCGTATCGCAACGCGGTCGCATCATCCGCTGTAGCTTTATATCTAAACACTGTATTGTACGTATTCAGTATCAAATACTGGATTTCTTTTGTTGTTAATTAATTATGGACTTAAATGAGTAACAATCGTATGTTGTCGTTTCAATGTATCTCCTAATGTGAATAATGCAATAAAGTGATCGTTGTGTATCTGCGGCCTGATATAATTTGTGTGTAAACAGTTTAGCTTTTTTTTTAAGAAGTTGTTTTGAAAATGTTGTCTGTGTGTGTAATGTATTTGTTTGAGTGTTCAGTGCTTGATACTGGACGCGGCGACTAGTGTTGGAACATATGTACTGTGTCAAGACTATGTGGAGACGTCGCCAGTCGTGATGTCGCGCGAGTCTTCGGCATGTGTATTTGGTTGGATGTTGGATGTGTATCGACACGCGAGCCGAGCCGGGATCATTGACAGTAAGGTACGTTGCACAGATTGTTGGTCAATGAATTATTACATTATGAATTGCTCGATTTATCCCGGATGGCTTGCAGTCAATGTGCGTCCATCCGCAGGCTGCTCACATCTGAGTCTAAAGTGCAACTATATCGTACTTAGGTTTGTTTCACACTATTGCTTAGTGCGCTGCGAACTGTCAGCCGTGGAATTATTTGATTAAATCGTTTTATGATATTTGACTCCAGTGTACCCACAACTCTCTCTCAGTGCTAATGTTTCTCAGATTTCGTGTGAAACGAATATAAGTATACATTTTAACATTTCTGTGGAATAGTTATAAAATTAATTGACTGCAAAATTATTATAAAATGGTCTGCGAGATCTATTATAAAATTAATATTGTATCTCTCGATATGCGATTACTTGCAGAATATTGTATATATTTTCATTGTGTAATGTGTGTGGTTGACGTTATGCTGTATCGCAGCGATACTGATGTAGCAGTAACCAGACAGCTTCGCCACGTTGTGCCGCATGCGTGCGAGGCTACGTACCGCTCCGCGCTAGCTGTGAGTGCGCGTACTTTACGTTACGTCGTTCCATGGACTTGTGAAGTAATACACAGTATGTGGTTAGTGCAGAGTGCGCGCGGGCAGACCTCGCGTCCTGTCTGACCGCGCCTCACTCAACAAATAGTGTATTTTTCATCCTCTAAGGTTAATAGACATAGTCCCGCGCTGCGCCAGCCGCCGGCGCGACCTACGTAGGTTAATTTACAGTACATTTTCCTCTGGAGATCATTCTATCTATATAGAGTGACATAAGTTGGTGACGTCCGATAAAGAGTTACATAGAGTAAAAAAATATGAAAATACCTATATAAAAAAAACATTTCTCTATACGAATAAAATATAGAAATATTATACGTAGCGGGGGCGTCGCGTGGTAGTCGAAGTAACGTAAGTTAGGATAGTTTGTTGTCAGAGCGGCGCGGCGGGACCGGGGCCGCGCGAGACCTTACCGTGACCCGTACCGCAAGCCGAACGTGCGCGGCCGGCGGCCTGCGGGCGTGCGCGTGCCGTGCCGTGCGCGTGCCGTGCCGTGCGCGTGCCGTGCCGTGCGCGTGCCGTGCCGTGCGCGGGCCGTGCAGGGCCGCGCGGGGCGGGAAGCGTCCGCCCCGCGTCTGGTGGCTTAATTTTAAAACAAAACAATTTTATGGTACAAAATGTAATTTTAGTTCCATAGACGTTTAAGATCTACAGAGTTTATATTTAGACTTGAAATAAAAGAGGTTATATTCGCCCGGTCATCGGCCGGCCTGGCACTCGGTCAATAAATTATAAATAAATTAATGCTATATGTATAATGAGATGTATAACTTACGATATAATAGTCTATATGTCTGAGCTAGCTACCGCATGGGTTCATTCCGCTGGAGATAGGCAGTCGTGCGCGAACCGCGGGAGCTGCGCGCCGGGTCAGTGACCTTGCGACCGCGCGGTCACTGACCTCGTCCGTCTGCGCGGCCGGCCACGCCGTCCACTACTGCTGCGCACTAGACATGGGTTGTCGACGTATTTATCGTTAACGAAACTAGACCATTTATTGTCGTTCGTCAAGTAATTGATCGACTAAAGCCTGACCGTTTAACTGAGACCGTTCCTGAGGTAACAGCGCGGTTCGGGAGGGGTGACAGCTGTCACAAGTTGACGTACCAGCGAGCTCTCGCGGCGCGTCACCACACCCCTCCCGCACTGCGCAACTACCTCAGGAACGGTCTCAGATAAGTGGTCGGGCTATAGTTGATTTCATCGACTAGTTGACGTTTGTAAATCTTTAGACTGACGGTTTATTTTAGACGTCCGTCGCGACAAGTGATGGGCGTTGAATGAACGGACTAGATGTAATCTACAATTTCGTAAGAAAAAGAAATTGCCACAATAATACAATTCGCGAAATTTATTTAAAGCAACCATTCCCAAATCGTAATTACCGTCAACGCTTGATTTAACCATGGTATAATATTAAGCATATTATAATCTTCCCTTCATAGTTTTCCTTCCAGGCGGGAATGCCAAAACTTCATATTAACACAAAATTATTATTACACAACCGCAGGTGCACGGGTACCTATACGTCGCTATCTCTTTCGTATTCGCTAAATTATCTTATTGGCATTCTTCTTTTATATTTATTATCAAAATAATAAGCACATCTCTCGTAACTCGTTATCCTGCTCATTGAAAGAAATATCAACGCTCTTTCGTAGTGTTTCAACTTCAAATTAGTTTAAACGACGACTTCAACCAGTCGCTTAAAACGTTGAAATATGAACGAACAAACGGAGATTTATATAATACGACTATGTTTATGGGTCAAAGCGTCGAGCGTTGATAACAACAAGGAACGTCTCCTGTGTAGCCGTCTACGACTTCAACTAGTTCATCAAAGTATAGCGTACTTTTAAAGAGTCGACGGTACGTCGACGGTTGATTTAACTAGTCCGTTCATTCAACGCCCATCTCTACTGCGCACACGTCACATGTTACTCAGATCTGTCAACGGATGTTCTTTGTTCGACGCACGCGCTCATTAAGCAACTTCCAACGTCACCAATTCCGAAGTGTTTCACGCCCCGGCTTTGAACACCGTGTCGTGCATTGCTTATATGTGAGCGCGGTGGAATACGTATGTAAGAAGACGCGTATCTGTGTTGTAAGTGACATGTGCTGGTCGCTGGTACGACGTGTGAGGTGGCGCCACAAAACAGATCGGTGCAGAAGGGTGGATCCCTACAACAAGCGAAAACCTACGCACGCATAGTACAGCGAGTTCAAGCGCATTTTCGACTCGCATTCGTTTGAGATCGTCACACGTATCACATTCAGGTGGGACATTCACGATTTACGTAAAACCATTAGTAAGTCATTGCAATGTAACTCTTATCTTGGTAAGGTAAGGTATACATTACAATGATTACCGAGAGTTTAATCAAACTTACGGCAATCATTCTAATTTATACTTTATTACAATAAGGATTCTATTGCAACGATAATTGTTTAACGTTATTCAAATTACCATAGTGAATGCGCTGTTTAAGTGTGTGTGTGTTTTCGCTCGTTGTATGTAACACACTTTCTGTACCTATTCTATATTATGGTGCCTGCGCATGTCCCGCTCGCTGTGAGAGAGTGCTGCCCCCTGTGATACTCGCGCGGCCCAACCCGCCGCCCGCCCCGCCCCGCCCTCACCGCGCGCCCCGCCCCGCGCGCCCCGCCCCGCGCGCCCCACCCCGCCCCGCACCGCA
The DNA here is from genome assembly GCA_917490735.1 of Dryobotodes eremita. NCBI lineage: Eukaryota > Metazoa > Arthropoda > Insecta > Lepidoptera > Noctuidae > Dryobotodes > Dryobotodes eremita. The sequence goes on from OU823266.1 coordinate 579,341, forward strand.
CCGCACCGCCCCGCCCCCGCCCCGCGCTTCACCCCCGCTTGCCGGTTATTCTTGTTAAGTTAGGTTTACGATGGCAACTAATGGCATACGTTCGTGATTGTCGCCAGTTCCGGTCAGTCCGACCGCCTCGAACTATCCTCTTGAAACTTTCGCTTTAGAGCAGTGTGTGAGCTTCCTGTCCGTTCTGAACGCACGGCTAGAGTATGATCTGCATGCTTCGATCAACAATACAAACCAGCTGGTATTGCTGATCGAAGTCTCCATGGTCTGGTGGTCGATCTGATAAAGGTGACCTTGGTCATGTCGGGTGCTGATTTGACTCGTGTCCAACCGTGGGCTGACCAAATCATTTTAAGACTTCGGTTGTGACTTCGGTATTTTATAATATTTGGTTAGCCAGCAGCTATCCTTGCATAGACTCAATCCTATGCCCAACATGACGGAAGTCACCTCGGGCAGAATGATGAACAGAACATGTACAATTGAAGTTGTTAAAATTCCTCTGTAATGTTACATTACGAATCTGTCTAGTAATACTCGTCGCAACTCGTAGTTTCCGATGAACGAACGTATGTCGTTTGTGCAGCGCTGTGTTAGTTCAAGTGCAGTCTGATGCCTGGTGGTGATAGTCAATTATTATAATATTCATTACTCGCGACGCACCGCCGCTGCCACGACCACACGCGAAATTACTAGTCAACGACTAACATAGTCGAAGATACGATCTTTCGATAACAAACGATGAAATTACAAAGGAATATATGTCGTATGCGTAGCGCGATAGAAGTGTTTAAAAGAGAGCAAGTGGCAGCGGTGATGCAGCCCCACGCCCCCCCGCTTCCTAAGTGTTAAATAGGTCACTATAGTTACGAATCGAATCAGCTGCTAAACTAAAAAAAAACAGAGTTTTAATAGTACGTTAGTTTTAATTATATTTCTGATATTAATTGATGTTTTGCTAAAAGATAATTTATCTGTACGTTACGTCTGATGTCGCGTGCGAGTGTCTCGCCTCAACTGAATTGTTTTACTGCGACAACTACACTGTGACACCATTCATTGTTTTACTGTTCCCGTATACATTGCATAGCATCGCATGATGCGAGCGCTCACCAGAAAACAAAATGTTATCTCGATGTTCTAAGTAGCTCAGTAGTGCGGTTTTAGTTTTCTGGTCAGCCTCTACTACACCAATTAACCGCCAATGTACAAAATATAAACTTGTGAAAAATCATTTTATAATTACATGTAAGCAATACCACAGTACCTGAGATTGAAATAAAGAAAATTATTAAAAATGTAATAGTATGAAAATAGCGGTTGGACACAATACAGACAAGTACTCGGCGGTTTTCGAAGAGCAGTAACAAAACAGGATAGGTTTGCAACTCCATAATGTGGATTTAGTTAGGTATGTGTTTTATTTAGGTGCGCTCGATCGTACGCGCTCCGTCTGCAGAGCGCCACGGAGAACTGGACGGTAGCTAGGGTATGATATGGTCACGTTGATTTGCGACGCTTTAGAGTGGGCGATCAGAGTGTCGAAGCTTAGTCGGAGGAGGCAGTACAGCTACAGGGGACACGGCCACTGTGTGTGGGGCGAGGCCGCCAGTGCGGCCCATCACCAGCCCCCGGTTAGTGTAAACGGTTGAAGGGATCACATGCGAGGTGATAGGAGTTGTTTATAGACGTAGGGAGTATCTCGGCCTGGAGGGGTGTGTGGAGTGTTCTCGTCTTGCGGCTGAAGCGAACATCTCAGGATCGTACTGATAGGTGGCAGCGTGGAGCTGGGCTCAATGTCAGGTCGAGGTGAGCAGTCTACACACACCGACCAGGTCGGTTAATGTATGCTTAGGACGTGCCATAACACGTTTGCGTCATCAGGTGCTGCGCGGCGCACGCTCGGCGCCCGCGGCTTCATCACATATATGTATTAGGGTACCCTTTGTATTTACGTCCATGAGGAGGAAGGAGACGGCTTCAGTTTCACGTCATTGTCAACATAGATCGATAACTAAGTTTGTTTAATTTTCTGTTCTTGTACGTAAGTTTGACCCGACCGCGGTCGCGGGCCGGCGTCTCCGGCCGGAGCCTGCCGGCTCGTCATCGCCGTCGGATGGTATGATAAGTGCTAAAGTTTCGTTCGACGGTATTAGTGAAGGTCTCGCACGCACTGTTCGCTGTCGTCGCGTCGTGGCCGGTGTAACACACGCTCGCGTGCTCGCGGCTCGTCTCGTGGTGGCGAGCGAACGCGCGGTGGCGCGGACCTCATGCCGCGAGCCACGTCACGATAATATCATGAGAGTCAGGGGGAGGTAAATAAATGATACTGCCAATCGATTGTAGTTATATTTAATAATGGTAAATGATTTGTAGACTTAAAAAAAAATAACAATTTCGAGATATTGTGTCCTAAATATTTATGTATAGTATCGATACATCTGGTGGTTCGGTATTGTTCAAATATTCACTCGTGTCTATTCCGGTCGTCGGGCGCTGCTTGTCGTGGTTCAGTTGGTTCGTGCCTTCATGTGCATACGTCTTCATCTCTGCTGCAATAGCTCCGGGTGTCAAGTTTGATACGCCAAACTGGTGGGTGTTTGGACACTGTCGGCCACCATGAAATGTTTTCCTTAGGGTGAGGACGATGGATACAAACTGTGTTCTGTAGAGTACCGATCGACAGGGCGTTGTCTAGATAGGATTGCACGGTGGGCGCGCGCGGGAGCCAGCGCGCATGCGCGGCGCCCGCGCTCGACATCTTATTTAACGTGGACTGCGTTCGCGAATGAAGCTAAGATGTAAAAAAATAGATTGCAATATAAATGTGGTTGTTAGGTATAATGGTGACGGCATATTGGGTGTTGTGTATGGAGAGGGAATGTGACTAGGTGGAGAGATATCGAAGGAGGAGGGTTTTGATATGATGCGTCTTGGACGGGCGAAGTTTTAATTATTTGCATATTCGTATTAATTTCTAAAATTAAAAATGTATCTAACTTAAAGTGGATTAAAATCTCGGATTTCTAAATAAAGGCACCCAATATGCAACGGATTAGTTGGTAATGTCGATATCGTAATGTTCGGAACTCTGGGACTGACATGGCTCATGTGATGAGGATAAATTTTTTTTGAATATTTTTTTTGTCAAAATTTCTCAATTCGTGTATGACACGGCTCGCTAGTATGAGACTGGTTCGGTGTGACGGTCGGCGGGCGCGCGCCCTCTGCCGCCGGCTGCCGGCGACTGACGTGATGTCAAGTGTCGCGATAAGCGAGCAGGTGCACAGAAGACGCGCGGCCGTCGACTCAGGCGCACACGTCATGTCACTTACAATTGCTATTGAAATTATTTGATTGAGTAAATATCCAGTGTAGAACGTTAAACTGTAATTTAGCGATCAGCCTCCGAGATGAGGGTAGACCGAAGAAACATCTGATAAAGTTACAGTAAAAAGTAGCAGCTGTAAATGGCATTTGTGCGCCAGTGAGATTTTGTATCCAAAGATTGTATAGTGTGATGTATAACTTCCTATAGGTTTATTATTATACTAGTATTTTATATACTTGTTGTTTTCTATTGTTTGACACTAGGCGGTGTGACGGTGATGTTTGGAACATTGACAGATCTCCCGATCGAATTTTAATGTATAAAAAATTGCTTGTAAAGTTTTGTAAGTCAGTTAACTGGCGCGGCAAGCCGCCATTAGCGGTCTGTCTTAGAATTAAATTCAAAATTCGATGGATTAATAGCAGTGTCGTAACATTCATTTTGTATGTATAATATATATTTTCTGAAGGAAAGAAATGGAACTCCGTGCTACGACTGTAAATTAAAGTTTTGTATTAACAAACTTGCCAAGCAATGTTCGACTCTGTGTCGTAGCGCGGAGAGTTTATGATCGTATGTGTGAGGATGGCAGTTAAACTGCAGCTAGATGGTGCTTGTGTGTACTTACGATGGATATCATTTTATTTCTATTTTACAACTGAAATTAAAACGCCTATTTATTTTGTATAAGTGCAAGTGAAATTGTTATATTTTTAATCAAAATTAATTTGGTCAAACTGTCCATGTCTTAGTTCTTGTAAGCGCAACACGTTCATGTTTATAATAATGTAAATGGGCGCCATCTATCGGCCGCCACCGAGTACTAATAAGTAGCGGGTAGTTGTGTGGACGTGTTGCGTACGACCGAGCCGTCGTGACGTGAGTGGCGTGTGACGCGCGGCGGCGCGGCGCTCGGACGTGAGTCGTGCGGCGCCGCGCCGCGTCCGCGCGGAGGATCGCTCGACATACACAAGGCGGAATATTGGTGCGCGAATGCGACGCGCGGTGTGCCGTAGGAAAGTTTTACGATAAATGGTGAAAAAATAAAGAAATTACAAAAAAATACGTTTATTATTTGGTAACCCATCAAGAAACTGTGTTGTTTGATTTCTATGTTAATTTCGTATATAAGTGACCACTGCCTGTGGCGTCCATTGTACTTACGAATTAAGCTATGATGACTAAAAAGTACTAAAGAACAAACTAGCTAGGCTAGCGCTAAGGAAACTAAAAATTTGGGACTGCGGGGATTATTTAAACGACACCTCGAAAATCCTTGTAAAACGAAACTACTATTTTGCACATCAATAATTACTTACTTTATTTCCAGACACGTAATATAGTATAAATCCCTATCTCCTAAATCTGGAAGTAAAGACGTAAGTAGTTAATAATAATTATAGGTCAATGTCCTTACTCCCCTCAATTTAAAAAGAAGAAAAGATAATTTTAAATTTAAGAATATCTCCTCTCAATTTAAAAGAATATCTCCTCGCAATTTAATAGTACAGAAAATTATAAATATGTATACTCGATAATCACCTAGAAAAAACAAGATGTTATCCCCTGCGCAATTTGATTTTAGAGCCAAACTATCGACAGCCGATGCGGTGCATAGCCTGACTGATTATATTTCAGAAGAACTCTGCAAAGGAAACCAGACCTGGGAGTATTTCTTAATGTAGCCAAGGCCTTCGACACGGTGTCTGTTTTTGTTCTTCTGAAGAAATTAGAGATAATAGGAATAAGTGGAACTCCGCTGAAACTTTACTGACTTGGTATTTAGACGGCCGGTACTAATGTGTTAGAATAGATAATATTACGAGCTATGAGCAAAAGAGTACTGGTTTTTGTGTTCCTCAGGGGAGTATTCTGGGCCCCACGCTATTCCTTATTTATATTAACGACTTGTGTAAAAACAGAATAAGCTGGCGATTGATTTACATATTCAGTTGACGGCATTACGCTTAGCTCTGCTTCGGAAAATAATTTTGCTAAATCTGCTTGTAGCATAGCTTATTTCTGTTGCGATAATTTTCTGAACGTTTACGCGTACCTTAAAAATAAATATTCGACATCATCGTGCCTCGGTTTTTCTTTTTATTCCAAGTGGTTTTTAATCATGTCGTCGAATCTGACTCATCTGGCTCTCTAATCTTTTTTTTTGACCCCGCGAGGTGTTTCAATTGGTTCGTTCGATGATAGTCGAAAAGTCGATATTGGATTCGAAGATTCGAAGGGTTCTTTTTCGACGAATGTGGCTGTCGCTGGCATTACCGAGTTTTCTAAGGTTTCGGTTAGGCGGTCTCCAGAAACGTTGGATGCAGTTCCGTTAGGGTAATACCACTATCCAAAAACGATAGTTGCGCAGACCACATGAATCTAACAGATTTTCTTTCACTCCCTGTTGTTCCTTTTAATTGATTTTTATATTTAAGGCGATTACATCGCTCAAATCCCAAAAACACCGTATGTTTAAGGAAGTTTGTAGATGAATCCTGTTATAAGTTTTCCATGTAAAAAATATACACTCGGCGTCACAAAAATCGCACCTCTCCGAAAATAAGTTTCAAGCATGTCCCGCCATCAACGAATACATTAAACCCAATTAATATTAGTATCAATTGAAAGTGTATTTAACGACCTTTAAATTAACATTAGTTAGAATTCCTAAACACAACAGATCTCATTAGCACGTAACGTTAATTTTTTTTTTGTCAAAATACGCATTACAACGGCCACTAATTGCACTCCCTACAAGGGTATAAAAAGGGCGACCCGGGTTAAATGTGGGTCTGAGGATTCGCCTGTGGTCACACACAGACTTGTCCTAGTCTATCTCGGTACAAGTTTTTCCCGCGCGGACCGTTTTTAAATTATTCGTAGCTCGGTGAGTGGTCACTGTCGCGGTCGCGGGAGGCCACGCCCTCGGGATGCCGAAGCCCGGCACACGCGGCTCGCTGGGCCGCGATGCCGGGACCCCGGAGTCCCGCCCGGTGTTGGATCGGACGATGTCTCTGCCGAACATCGGCGATGCGTCGTCCGGTGCACCACCGGCCGGCTCCACGAAAGTGAAAGAGAGAGCAGCCAAGGAGAAGAAAGAGGGAAGAAGAAGTGGGGGGACCAGTGCCGCTGTAGCCGCCGGCCCACCGACGACATCGGCGCCTGCGCGCGTTGCGCCAACGCCGTCGTCGAGCCGCCAGCACGCGGTACCCGTCCGCCCCGTCGCGTTCCGCCCGGTGCCGATTCAGGCCCCGGGGCCTGCCGCGTACCCGCCCCGCGCGCCGCAACCGCGCACTGCGGCACCGCCCGCGCACCCTACCGCGCCCGTGCGTGCTGCCGCGTCCGCCGAGCGCGCCGCCGCGCCGCAGCAACAACAATTTCCCGCGCTACCTACGCGCACTACCCCCCCCGCAGCCACCGCGCGTCCCCGCGCACCACCCGCGCGCACCGCCGCCGCGCCACCCGCGCGCTCCGCTGCGCCGCCTGCGCCCTCTGGTGCCGCGATGTACACGACGCTCAAATCGACCCGAGCTGTGCCAGCTTCGCGGACCGCCGCGCCCGGTCCCCGCCTCTCGCTGGCAGGCCCGGCGATGGCTGAGCGGGAGCGGCCAACAAGTGCTGGGTCGTATGTACATCCGGCACGTATGAGTGCCCAGGCGCCGGACTCACCAGCGCCCCCCCGATCCTCCGCCTTCGACTCGCCCGCCATGCTGTCGGCATGCTCTTCGCTCGTAGGGTCGAGCATGTGGCTGGCATCTGCGGGCTCGGCCGCGTCCGGTCGCGGAGACGTGTCCCCGGATACGACGCCGCGACCCGGACGTCGGCCCATCGAGGGAGGAGCAGCCAACGACGCCGCGATGCTATCGCCGGCGTCACCGACGCCCTCGCTAGGGTTTGACTTCGAGTTTCGGCTCGAGCCCAGACCCCAGCGACAGCGACGAAGAAGAAGCTCGGACGAGACGGCCGACGAGGAGGCGAAGCGGCTCTGTCCTGACCCGTCGCGGCCACAGCGCGATAGCGCGCCGCGGGGTCGGGGCACGCCAGCGTCACCGACATTCGCTGACGCGGCGCGCCGCTCGCCCCCTGCCTCACCTTCACCGACAACCGCGGGGGTAAGTACACGTCCGGTACCTTCCCCTGCCCCTCCTGCTACTACCGCACCCTCCGATGCCCCCTCCGGGGCCCCGGCGACGATCCCTGAAAACCAACCGCCGGGGTCGAAGAAGAAGACGGCGAACAGGAAGCCCCGCTACCCTCCGCTGGTAGTAGAGAAGCTGCCGAACTGGGCGACGCACTTTCGGGCCATCAGCGCCAAGCTGGGCCCTCCGAACGCTCGTCCATACGGGGGTGGAGTTCGCTACACCCCAGACAGCGAAGACGAGTACAGGCTGGTCCAGCGCTACCTGACTGGCCTGGAAAAGGACAGCGGCGTCTCCTGGTTTGCGTACTCGCTGCCAGCGGACAAGAATATGAAGATCGCCATCAGGGGGCTGCCGGCGGACACGGACCCCAAGCAGATCGAGGAGGAACTCCGGGCGTTGGGGTACCAGCCGGAGTATGTGCGCCACATTAAGGGCGCACAAGGACGACCCGGCTGTGTATTTCACGCCATCCTCAAGAAGACCCCCGACGTCCGAGCGATCTTTGACACCACCGTGTTTATGTACATGCGTGGTGTCAAGATCGAGGCATGGAGAGGGAAACGTGGGCCCGCGCAGTGCCACCGGTGCCAGCGGTTCAGACACAGCTCGCACCAGTGCCACCGCCCGCTCGCTTGTGTGCGATGCGGGGGCGAGCACGCAGCACGTGACTGCCCGCGCCCGCGGGAGGAGCCGGCCACCTGCGCAAACTGCGGGGGGCCGCACCCCGCGTGCAACAACAAGTGCCCCGTATACCAGGCAAAGACCCGGAATAAGCGAGCGGGGACCGCCGCCATCTCAACAGCTGCACGCCGGCCCTTAGTGGCCACCGAGAGGCTACCAGCGGGGCCGGAAGAGGCCCCAAGCGCGACGCTTATGGCGGCGGCGAACGGGCCCACTGATAGGACCGATGCCACCTCCTCGAAGCGGAGGAAGAAGAGGAGAGGGGGGAAAGGAAAGGGGAAGAAGCCCAACCGGGAACAAGACGTCGACGTGGCGCTCATAAGCGAGACGCACCTGGGACCCGAGGATAGGGTTAGGTTCCCGGGATACCTCGCTTACAGGAAGGACGAAAGGTCGGCCCATCTCCGGTATCGTGGTCTGGTGGTACTGGTGAGGCGAAGAGTCGTCCATCAGGAACTCCCCTTGCCGTCGCTCAACACATTTTACGCGCTGGGTGTACAGCTGCACATAGCCGGGGATGACATAAAAATCTACGCCGTCTACAAGCCGCCCGCAGCTCCATTGGACATGACAGAGCTGCGGGCCCTATTGGAACCCGCAACAGATACAGGCGCCACCATCCTCGCCGGTGACTTGAACTCAAAGCACCCAGCGTGGAACTCAGCAAACACGAACACCCAGGGGAGACGGGTCTTCGCGGACGCGGAAGCCTTCGGGTATACGGTGTCCGGCCCGGAGACACCTACCCACTACCCGGACACAAGATACTCACCGGACGTGGTGGACATCGTAGTCCACCGAGGGCTACACTGCCAGATCACGCAGCAAGTGATTGACGACGAGTTACAATCTGACCACCTACCTGTACTCGTCGTCATATCGGGAATGCCGGCCCGACTGAAGCCAATAGCGCCACGTCGTACCACGGACTGGAACATGTTCCGAGAGAAAGTAGAGACCACTACGCCGACTCGGCCTATCGTCACGACGTCCTATCGGACGTAGAGCAAGCGGCGGACGATGTCACTGCTTGCATACAAAGCGCCTTGCAAACGGCGACTAGCACGCAGTCGCAGGGGAGAGGGCTACTGCCGCCCCTGCCGGCGCACATTAGCGCAATGATCGCCGTCAAGAGGCGCGTTCGCAAGCAGTGGCAACAATTAAGATGCCCCACGATCAAAAGGGAATTAAACCGTCTCGCGGAGAGGGTGAAGGCCGAGTTACAGGCGCACACCGCCGCGGGCTGGGAGGAACGAATTGATGGCACGACGGACAGCTGGCCGTCGATTCACAAACTCTGCGGCCAGCTTACGAATACCCCAGCCCCGGTGCGACCGCTGCTCAACAGCGACGGGGCGCTTAAGTACGTAGCGGAGGATCGGGCGGAGGTCTTCGCCGAGCACCTGGAGCGTCAGTTTCGCCCCAACTCGACCCACGACACCGAACATGTCGCAGCAGTCGAGAAAAACCTGGGAGACTACTTCGCAACGCCGATAGCTCCCGATGAAGAAGCTATTTATTTCTCGCCGGGCGCAGTCCGACGCGCCATCCTTAAGACGAAGCCCAGGAAGGCCCCCGGTGCTGACGGTATCACCAATACAGCGATGCGCCACCTGCCGTACCGTATGGTAGCGGCGCTGGCGCGCCTGTTTACGGGGATACTGCGCACGGGGACCTTTCCCGCTTCATGGAAGGAAGGGCGCGTCATCATGCTGCCCAAGGCGGGAAAGAATATCCTGAAGCCGGAGAGCTATCGGCCGATCACGTTGCTGCCGACAGTCTCCAAGGTGTTCGAAGCACTCCTGCTGCGACATCTCCTACCACATATTGCGCCGCGCCCAGAGCAGTTTGGGTTCCGGGCGGAGCATAGCACGACGCTCCAGCTGTCGAGGGTACTGCACCACCTCGCAGCCGCAACCAACAAGAAGGAATACTCGGTGGCAGTATTCCTCGACATGGAGAAGGCCTTCGACCGTGTGTGGCACGACGGCCTCATATATAAGATGGCCACTTCGGACGCGCCCCGTCGCGTTGTCAAAGTGGTCTCTACTTTTCTCTCCCACAGGACATTTAGGGTGGTGGTCGACGGAGCGCTGTCTAGCGCCCGACCGGTGCTCGCAGGCGTGCCGCAAGGTAGCTGCGTCTCGCCGGCGTGTTACTCGCGTTACACCGAGGACATCCCAACAACCCCAGAGTCGACGTTCGCGCTGTACGCTGACGACGCCGCGTACATTACTACCTCGCTTAACGCGAAGTACACGGCCGTCAAAATGCAGCGCGCCCTGGACCTCCTTCCCGACTGGCTGGCAAAGTGGCGGCTGTCGGTTAGCGTGGGTAAGACGCAGGCGATGGTCACCGGGTTTGCGCCCCTCCCACCACCCTTGCAGCTACAAGGAGTTGACATCGATTGGTCGCCCCGTGTCAAGTACTTGGGTGTGACCATCGACCGTCGCGTCGGCTCACGATGGGGCAACATGTCCGCAACGTCGCCGCGCAGGGCAGGGTCGCCCGCAACCTGCTCCGCCCCGTGCTCTCGTCCCGCATCCCGGCGCGCGTCAAATTGGGCGTGTACAAAGCGTACGTGCGCACAATCTTGACGTACGCCGCCCCGGCATGGTTCGCCCTCACGAGCGAGTCGAGCCGGAAGCTGCTCCGCGCGCAACAGAGCCTTGCGCTGCGGACCATTGTTGACGCTCCTCGTTTCGTGAGGAACGATGTCCTTGCCCGGGACCTCGGGATCGAGAGCCTGGACGAGTGCGGCGCCTCGCGAAGGGAATGTTCGCGCGTGCCGACGCATCCGCTTGGCCTCACGTCAAGCAGATAGCGCCCTGGCATGCGCGCCCCCCCGACGCGAGGCCTCTGCCCCGCGACCTGTTAGCGGACAATTGACCCCATCCCCCGGACCGGACTCCCGAGTAAGCTGCATACAGGTTACACGCGGCTTACTCGACTCAACTGAACTCCACACTCACCTACATGCATCCGCTGCGTAGCGTGTTCTAAGTTAATATAGGCGCGCTACGTCATCATACCACAGACAAACACGTCTAAACATTCGCCTAAACTCACACGCGAAGGCGCCGCGCGGGCGGCGATTTGCGTAGACACGGAGCGGTGTTACACACATTACAATACCGCTCACACACTCACGACGACTCCTTAGCCCGGACCGTAACCGGCTAGCTCTGGAAGCGGGGCGGGCGGGGGTCATACACCTAACTCTGTAGGAGCGTCGAGTCGGCACCTTCGCCGCTGGTCGTCTTCGTCGGGCCTCCCCCAGGTAACTGGGGGTCTCACCTGGCGGGGACAGACCGCCGAGGTGTCGTGAAGATAGCGACGCTATGTATTAGCGTCGTGGCGCGCCTACAGATAAACAAATAGCAATCACACATATGGGTGCGCGTAGCTACGCGCACCCAATTAAGCCGCAAGCCTATGTTGCGCACTCTATGAGGGGCCCGTATTGACGGGTCCCAGACATGCTGCCGCGGCCAGAGGGCAAAGCGCCCTGGCACCGCTCGCCACGCCCCCTTGCGGGGGCGTTGCGATTTCCAAGATTCGAGATTCGAGAATGTGGGTCTTTCGCTATCCAACCTTTGAAGTGAACACACGTGAACAGCTACAGCAAGAAAATACCCCAGAAAATGGATACCACTGCAGATGAAGCCGCTCAAGTCATTGCATTACTGCAATCAGGGATGCAGCAATGTGATGTTGCTCGGCAACTGAACTTAAGTCGCTTTTCCGTTCGACGAGTGTTCCAACGCTTCCAAGAGACTGGTGGCTATATCTGAAGACGTGGATCTGGAAGACAACGGTGCACATCCGAAAGAGACGATCGCTTCATTGTTTCGACGTCTTTACGTAATCGGTTCTCCAATGCTGTTGAGCTGCAACAACTACTGCGATCAGCTCGCAGAACTTCTGTAAGCGTCTCCACGATTAGAAGAAGAATGCGGGAGAAGAAAATTGCAGCTCACAGGGCTGCTACAGGGCCAAAATTTACTGCACAGCATAGGAGAGACCGGTTGCAATTTGCCCGTGACCATGTGGATTGGACAACAGACCAATGGAGAGCTGTGCTCTTCTCGAATGAGACGAGGGTGTGTCTTTTCTGCAACGACAGGCGTAGAAGAGTGTACAGGAGGCAAGGGGAATGATTCGCACAAGCCTGTATTCAAGAGACAGTGGAATACGGGGGTGGCTCGTGCATGTTCTGGGGCGGCATGTCAATCGACGGCAAAACGAACCTTGTGTGTGTTTCTCGGACTGGAAGTGCTCGCGGGCAAGGGTCGCTGACTGCTCATCGGTACATAACAGAGATCTTAGAGGAACAGGTTGTCCCTTATGCGGGTTTTGTTGGCAGTGGGTTCACGTTAATGCACGATAACGCCCGCTGTCACACCGCATTAATTGTAAGTGACTACCTGCAAGAAGTTGGGATCCCTGTTATGCGCTGGCCGGTGCGTAGTCCAGACCTGAACACTATTGAGCACCTTTGGGATGAACTGAAACGGCGAGTACGGGCACGTGATCCTGCCCCTACCACTCTCCAAGACCTCCAAGATGCCGTCGTTGCAGAATGGGACAACATTCCTCAAGAGACTGTTGTCACATTGATTAGGTCCATGAGATTAGGTGATTAGGTGATAGGTGGTAGGTATTGATTAGGTGCATGGAAGCAGTCATCAGGGCTAGGGGGGGTAACACTAGGTATTAAGTTGTTTTTATGGACTTTGTTGCAATTTTTGCTGATAAAATTAAATTAAACTTTTTAATCATTTGCATTAGCTTGCTTTTTTTATTCCCTGGTAAACAAAAAACCAAATCTATTGATTTATTTTGAAATTTAAATAAATTGCCATTCCAATGATACCTTATAGTCATATGTCTACCGTTGATTAATAGGGTTAAAATGACTTTGAAGGGAATTCTTAAAGAGGTGCGATTTTTGTGACGCCGAGTGTATGTGAAACTTAAGGTCATCATAAACAGTTTGTATTGTTTAAAATTTTAATAAAATTTCCCAAATATTGGAAAAAACATTGGCAATTAGGGCCTTTTTCAACCTAAATTGGAAATGTTCTCTGTAACGGCTGAATACTTCGGCATGAACTTTGTAACAAAAAATATGTAATGCTGTACTTAACAATCTGTATTGCTTTTTTTTCTTATTTCTTTTCATATTTTTAAATAATTAATAAAAAGCCGAAACTTTACCAGTACCGTGCGAGAAGGCCTGTGACGAATACTCGGGACGCGATTCATCAGTGTCTCGATGACTATTGAGACGGGTGGACTGCACGCGTGTTATTTTTTCCAAATAAAATCCAAAACTTCACGTTTTGAATGATTTATGAATGAAAGCATATTGTAAATAGTACAAATATAAATATTTTGTAAAATAAGAATAGAAATTATGTTTGTAAAAATATATAAAGTAGTTTTTAATTTCGTTTTGCTGTTTGAACCTATCATAGAATAAGCCTAAATATAACAGTAAATGTAATTGTAAAGTGAAGCGTGGCCGAGCTCGCCAAAACTATTGGTAAGTACCTACCCTCTTAGTAGATACATTATTTCTATAAGTAGTGTTTATTTTTTTAATTTTTTTTTAGCTATCTTGAGAATTTCGTTTTTCGTTTCCTTGACAGTGGTTGGAAACCTTGGTGACTGATGATGTCACCTACCTGATGGTGGACTCCGAAGGTGGGTATAGGACTTCATTGACGGCACTACGTAGAACCATCGTGTTTGGACTCATTTGAAAAGACTTATGGTGACCTTGGTGACTGATGATGTCACCTACCTGATGGTGAACTCCAAAGGTGGGTTTAGGACTTTATTAACGGCACTACTGTGACGTTGCAAAATCAATAAATAACGCAACAAGTAGCGACATCTTGTGTCAGGCATTGACATGGCTGTCAGCGTGTTCTCTGTAACACTAGAGAAATTATGGCATGTAAATTATATACAAGAATATTAGTTAATTTAAATAAATAAACATACAGACATAATTTCCCACATTTTATTTAAAACAATGCCTAAGAAATGGAAAATAACCAATAGACAAGAATTCTATTTAGTCTATGGTGGTGGAAGCTTCTCGAAGGTTTGTGACATTGATCCGGCAAGGGGAAGACCCGCAACGTGTGTGACACGATACGAATAGGATTTGGAATAGGGACTTAGTTCTGGAGGAACAGACTGTACCCAAATAACCCGATGGGTTTCCAATAAGTCCCATTCGAAGCTGAATCCGGTGAGTGTTCAACCGTATTCTTTGTTCATGCGGGATGGCGTGGCTCGTACATGTGATTTCTGACACGAGTGTATTGTTACAGGTCTGGCTGTTTATGCTAGCCTTTTTTCTCTTGTAGCTCTGATACATAATTGAGACGTGATGCTTTGGAGTAGCCCCGTGGTCTGATGATTGGAATGGATCCGGGTGCAGGCAACCTTTGAGGTGTGGTCATCCGTTTGACAGGAAGGCTTTACTTAACCGATATCGGTGATGAGGGAAGTTCGCCGCTCCAGGTAACGAAGCGTCATTATAATACCCGTAGGCCACTTAACGTGCAAACACAGGGGTATACTGTGTTTGATGCCAAGGGTCGTAGTCCTGTCAAGTGAAGGGATTAGTACTGAGAGATCACCGATAATAATCGGTAAGGTAGCGATTTAGTCTATGAGAGAGTTAGGCCTATTGTATGGACTGGGTGATGAGACCAGTTGCCATAAAGTGTTGTGTCGCGGATTGCTTAGCATAATCTTATGTTCCCGTTGTTAGTATCTATTAAGTGGTTTACCTCACGGACTCGCTATAGCGACTCTGAGTTATTGTAATAGTCTCATTGCAGGTGAACACACCAATACAACTAGACCCGAGACTGGTTGTACTGGTGTGGAAGCCCAGGTGTATGGGGGAAGGTATGTGGCCAGCCACATTCAATATTTTGAACCTTCAATAGTGAGTTATTGTAATAAACATTGCATTGTGTAAGAAGGTACTTGTTTAATTGAATCTTTCCCTATCAGCTTATTATACCCTACAAATTTACTTTAGCACGGTGGTGAGTAGTACAACACCATAGGAGACCATCAACATCCAGTGTCCTAACCAATTCTGTACAACTCCGAGGGCCGGGTTACACTACGTACAACCCTCGTGTTTGGACTCATTTGAAAGGTCTCATGGAGACCTTGGTGACTGATAATGTCACTTACCTGATGGTGGACCCCGAAGTTTTTTTTTGTTTCGAGATCATAAAATGTTTGTTATTCCTTTATTAGGTACATACCTACCTATGTTTCTTCAATTGGCACAGTTTGTTACACTTCGGCTCCAGAACCACTTAAAAATTATCGTGTATATTATTATAATGTTTGTTTTAGCTTGAACAAAATGAAGAAGATTTGCCAGATTTAGTTACTGAAGAAGGACAATCACAAGCAGAAACAAAAATATATCTGGAAGACGAGTTATTGATAAAGCTTACTTTTTCCAAAATACAAGAAAAAGGTGGTCATGCATTTATTTTTACTGTGGTAATTAGGTATACAAAGTTTGAAACGTATAAGAATGAAACGTGTTGGACTTTGTTTGTAAATGGAAACATTTTGTACTTATCGGAGCATAGCAACATTAAAACAACATTAAAACTTAAATTATTTTTTTTGTTTATTCTAGTCATCATCAGACATCCAACTTTATTACAACATGATGGGAAATACATGGTGTCTGAAAAACATGGTGGTGGATCTTGTGTATAAGGTGTAAACAAAATACCTTGAAACACTTTTGTAGAACACTGTACTCTTGAATATGAGCAACTTTTACTTTGAATGGAACCAACGCTGAAATATAAAAAAAAGAACACGTGTGGCACTCGGGGACTGCCGCGGTAAAGATATTGCATAGCATTTTTTAACAACTTATGCAATTATATATTTCTTTTATGTTTTATTTATGCAGTATTTTTTTTTCTTTGATATTAATTCAAGTACAGTCGTACCATATACATACACGTTAAGCGAACGCTCGGCCGAGCTACATGGTAGGCGGAGTGGGGGGTGTTAGGTTTTATTTTCGTTACGGAATTTCTTGATTCGGTCGCCGCGCTCAAAGCCTGCGATTAAAGCTATGCAATAGCTTAACTGCTGTTGCATACATTTTGATCGTGTACCTATTAATCTACTACCTGTAACCTAACTTGGACTTAAGATAAACCATGCCTAGACAAAAGTAATGGCGGTAGACCATGTTTATCTTGTTCTCAAATCTACTTGACGGTTATGAGAACGTCAGCGAGTTGGTTTATATTCGGTCTTTGATCACGAATGAGTGCAGCTGGCATGAGGAAATCCGCCGTCGTACTGGTATGGCCAAAAGTGCAATGACCAGTCTGGGGTAAATTTGAAAGAACCGCGGCATCCGTCAGAATACCAAAATACAACTGATTCGTGCTCTAGTTTTTTCCTTCTTGATATATGTTTACTAAGAACTGATAAGCACTTACCTGGTCATCATCAAACCTTCAGAATATACATGTAGTAGCACCCGAGCTCAATTTGACAAATGTTGAAAGCTACGGCGTCCTAACTATTTCCGTTCCTGAGAACCAACAAGCAATTACCTGGTCATCATCAGACCTTCAGAATGTGTCCATGTACCCATGCTCAATAAAATAACTGATGAACACTATCTAGTTCATTAGGCAAAGTGCGTCATTTATTAAAAAATAAATATAAATTATGATGTAGGTACTCGTACAAGACTCCAAGAGGAACATAAATTATATTAAATCTCTCAGAGAGGGAATAAAATAGGCGTAAACGATGACAACTCTGCGACACATCTCTGTTCTTGCTTTATCTTCAGTTCGTTTTAGTGAAGTATGGCCGTTTGTCGGTAAACGGCGCCAAAATAACAAATACCAGTCCAGAGATCAAATCATCAAGGCCATCGAGCAATGTAATACCCTTAATGTATCCATCCCTCATACTTTCCCACTTCCTCTTTATTGTATCACCTACAAATTAGAAAAATAAATTAGTTTATTTTTATTTCAGGTACCTAAAGACTGGTGATTTGTATCAAAGTATGTTTAGGATTCTCTTATAGACTCGGAACCAGTACTGTTTCCATATAGTAAAAGAAGTACGTAACGCCATATGGGAGATACTGCAACCAATATACATGCCTGCACCTCCAGAAGATAGAAATTTGGAATTTTCCTAATTGTGTTGGTAGTATTGACGGCAAACATCTTAATATTAAATGCCCTGCTAACAGTGGTTCAAACTATTTTTGTTATAAAAATATATTTTCAATAGTTCTACTGGAAATGGTAGATCCATTTTGTAAGTTTGTCATGGTTGATACCGGAAGTAATGGTCGCCACAGCGACAGCTCAATTTTTGAGAATTCAAGATTTTATTAAGAACATATTCGCGATAACATGTTATTGCCTCCAAACTCCAAAGTCAAAGTCAAATTATTTATTACCAATAGGCACATAAAAGGCACTTTTGAACGTCAAAATTTACAAGAAAATAGAATTGATTCTAGTTGCCCCTTCTAAAAGGTAGTTTCGTATGGAGAAGAATGGGCAAGAAACTCCACCGTTACTCTTTTAAAATATTTTACAATAATATAGGTAAACATTAATTATATAATGATATGTGAAGGCGATGCATCTAGAATAAAATTACTATACCACAAAAGGTAAAAATAATTAAATATAATGCAATGACAGGTAAATTAATTATGTGATAGATATATGGTGCTCACATATTTACAAATATTGAAAAGTAGATGATTTTTCCAAAATTTTAACAAGTAATAATTTAGTGTATGAGTTAAAGTAGTTACATAATGTAACAATCACTCATAAAAACTATAAATTATACAATTAAATTAGCAACCAGTTTGATTTTGTCTAGACTCTAGATTGTCCTATGGAGCAGGACCAGCATGTTTCCAAGCATTCTTATCTAGGATATAATCCTCTAATTAGTAATATGCTTGTATACAAAGTGTACTTTTTATATGAGTTTTAAATTTTCTTTCATTTAATTACAATATATCACAAGGTATTTTGTTGTAACATTTAACACAGTACCCTATAAAAGATGTATGTACTTTAGACAATCTAAAAAATGGTTGATCTATTTTATCTTTATTTCTAGTATTAAAATTATGCCTATCACATATTTTATTAGACAGATGTAGATTTTTGCTCACATACATAATATTTTCATAAATTAATTGGCAAGGTACCGTCATAATATTAATGTTTTTAAATAGTTCCCTATGAGATTCGCGACGACGTAGATTGTAAATGGCCCTGACAGCTCTCTTTTGCAAAATGAAAATGCTTTTAATGTCAGCAGCCCGACCCCACAGTAAAATACCATATGACATAATGCTGTGGAAGTAGCTAAAATAGACCAAACGCGCGGTTTCTACATCTGTTAACTGTCTTATCTTCCTAACAGCATAAGCGGCCGAGCTTAACCGCCCCGCAAGAGATGTTATATGGGGTCCCCATTGTAATTTCTCGTCTAGCGTGATTCCCAGGAAAACCGTCTGATTAATAAATTCTTGTTTTTCTCCATTCAATATGATGTCACATTCGCAACTTGTGACATTAGGTAAGTAATTTAAATCTAATGCATTTGGGTTTTTTTTCCTTTAATACCAAATTATTTACCATAAAGGAATCTTGACCTGAAGAATAACCCAAGTAACAAAAATTGGTACTATAAAAGTCCTGAGAACGTTTTGGAGCGTGCTAAAAGGCTCCATAATTAGTACTATAATGGTGTTGTAAACGTTTACAAAGCCCCAAATAGGCCCGAGTTTTATCACTGATTTATTCTATAAACATTACATAAAGGCTCTCACGGTGATACATCAGCTCGATAGTTGAGATGTAAAAGTGTAGTGAAACGCTTTTTAGTACTAAAATAGTGCCACAAGTGCAATAATGTCACGAATTTGCACTATAAAAGTAACCAAAACATGTCTAAAGTGTTATTTTGCACTGTAAACGATTTGAGAGATCTTTCTTGACACTTATATTGTTCACTATTTTTGTTCGTGTTGTGTCAGTCGTGTTTTCTCAAGAAAACAAAAAATATCGCTAAGTTATGATTCATGTCATTTGCCATTGTTGCCTAACGTATCATTGTAATAAAAGGACATAACGCAACTCTGCCATAACTTGCACTTGCGAAAATAATTGTATCGATAAAATCATTATGCTGATTTCAAATTTGACAATGCGCCCTCATTATTTTCGTGTTTTAATTAAATATAATTAATAAAATTAAGGACTTGTCCCGAATCGGATCCTATAGTACACATTGGCTCCAGCCGTGCTGCTAATGTGCTATCGCGGCAGAAAATAGCGGCCATCTTTTCACCGAAAATGAATTAGGGGTCCTTGTCCAAATATAAAATAGTGTAGTCAAAATAAATTTCTTTGCATTAAATACACACTAGGGCATAATTTGGGATTGTAGTTGTAGCAATCTAAAGACTTACGAGTCGTCCAAAAAACTCTCACTGTCATATTCCTCATCCATATTACTACCTTGAGCAAAAGGAACATTAATACTACAACCCTGTGATTTAAAACAAATAGTTTGTGCAGAACCATGTGCTATATTTTCTGGACCCGCTTGACCAGTATTTACATTTTGAACATGAGCCTGTTGTATTGATGATAATGCTTGTGTATATCGATTCTTTACCTTTTTTTTATAACTACCACTCTCTTTATACCGACGCAGCGATCTTAAATCCATTATTAAACCTTTACTTAAAACTTTAACCAGATCTCTGTAAATAAACAATCGACATTAAGAAATACTTGTGATGTAATTGTTACTGAAAAGCTATTAAAGATCCAATTAGCCCATTAATGATTAATTTTAATGTTTTTATGTCACACTTTAGTCTCGTAGCAGTAACATTAACTCACTTTTAGAGCTATTTGTATTTAAGTTATTTAGCAATTGCGCCAGGAGTCGCTATGGTACTATTTAGTACTATAGAAGAGTTTTCATGATTTTTACAGAACTAGCCCCGTAGCGATGTTGAGGGAGCTTTTACGAAGCTAAACGGTTACGTAATGGTTGTGTAAGGTATTTTTATAGTGCAAATTGATCCTGTAATAGTGTTTTCGATACTGCTACAATCCTAGTACTGTAAAATTATTTTGACGCATTATTAGAGCAAAATAGATACATAAAAGTGTCAGTAAGGTTGTCTATAGTACTAAATAGTACCAAAATCGTTTTTCTCATTTCTATTACAGTGCAACACTTTAAAGATTCTTTTGTATGGTCCTGTAAGCGTTCTAAGAGCTAAATAATAGAACTTAAATGCTCTTTAATCTTATAGAACCAAAACGCTTTGTTATAAACCTTTATAGTACAAGCAGTCACAATGGCTACCGTTAAAGGCCTACTATATCACTCTTTGGTGATAAAATGCCTTGGTTATAGAACCTTTTGTTACTTGGGAAGTAGAGTTATTCACGTCGTCAAGATTTTGTGACCGTCGGTCTACTTTAGAGATCAATGATGTGTCAACTGCAAATAACACCGTCTTCGGTTGAATCTGCAGTAATTGGGGTAAATCATTACTGTAAACTAAAAAGAGGAATGGACCCAATATCGAACCTTGAGGAACGCCCATTGTCATTTCAGACCCTAATGAGTTCATGCCGTTTACTTGAACTTTAACTTTTCTATCTTTCAGATATGACCTTAGTAGATCAAGAGCTGTATTCCTAATCCCATAGTGCTCTAGTTTCAGCTGAAGTGTCTCATGGTTTACGCAATCGAACGCCTTAGAGAGGTTGCAAAAGATTCCAATGACATCCTGTGCTCCTTCCCAGGCGTTAAAAATGTTCTTTATTGGGGTGACACTAGCGTCAGTGGTACAACGCCCTTTGGTGAAACCGTACTGTTGTTCATGAAATATGGAATTTTAATTAAAGGGGCGTAACATTTGATTAAGCATTAACTTTTCAAACACCTTACTGAGAACTGGCAGAATTGACACAGGCCTATAATTGTTGGGTTCTTTACTATCACCGGATTTGAACAATGGAACTACTTTACTGTGTTTCATAAGATCCGGAAAGACTCCTTGGTCTACACTGGTGTTAAATTTGAACGCTAAATAAGGGGCAATGGTTTCGATAAGAGATCTACAGACTTGTACAGACATTCCCCAGAGATCCTATGTTGATTTAACTTTAAGATCTTTAAAAGCTTTTGTAACAGATTGGGGGTTTGTTTGCTGAAACCTAAACTCCAAAACCGTTACCAGGTACAGGTGACCCCATTCTCCATGTATTAATAGGCGATGAAGGATTTGGACTTAAAACTTATTTAATGAGACCCTTTCCTAGGGCTACAGTGCTACATGATACACGAAAAACCAAATTTAACTATAGACTAGGACTATAACTATTTCCTACAACACGCCTTGCACCTATGCCGTGCAAGGCGTGTTGTAGGAAATGCTTTTGGGATATTAACGGTGACCTGTCAGTTAAACAAAAATTAATTTCCAAATTTTTACTTGACAAACAACGATTGGCAAAACATGATTTGTCATTTCACCAATATACAACAACAAGTTTGCCAAATAATTAAGTTAAAAATAGTACATTTTGATACAAGTGGAGAAATTTTGTTATCGCATTCGAGGCGGAATACACATACGAGGCGTAGGCGAGGTGGTGTTATGGAGCCGAGAACTCGATGGTTTATTATTATTAGGTACTCAATTTTTGATCTTGTTTCGGTCCTTTTAGGTGATTTTACATTGTCTTTTTATACAGGCGGGTTTTTTTAATTATTTTTTATTGATGTCTTTTTTTATTTAGTATTACGGTCATAATCATGATAATATACTTTTTTAAATGCTTACGATGAGCGCTTTAATTTGATACCCATATTGCAGTATGTATTCGAAACAACTTTTTTTTTCACTCAGTACAGTGGCACTCCAGCCGCCATGTTTGTTTTTTTTTAACTTGTTTATGGATACAGTGATATCATATTGAATAATGAGCTAAATACAATGACGAAAAATTACAACTTAATATTATTAGTAATGAATGAGACTATGATATCACCCCTGACAATTAGTATTAATGACACATAAGAAGAAATTTTCACATTCGATTTCTCCTTCGACATTGAGATGGCGATTTCTCAACACAGTAGAGACAATATAGCGGTCTTCTCGGGTACTAGTGCACCTGGGTCTGCCATTATAAGGTCTCCTCAGATGGTTTCCAGTTTCTTCGTACCTTCGCTTCACCTGCCGGACCGTTCTTAATGTTACACCCACCATTCTTGCAGTTTGACACATACTGATGCCTAATTCCAGAAAAGCCACACACATTCTTTAGGTAAAAGAGGCATGATAAGTAAAGTTTACGTGCTGTAGGTAAGTAATCTTGGCTTTTGAATAAAAAATCATCGACTATGAAATAAATGTAAAAGAGGAACAAAAAGACAAAAGTAAGTCAACAATTTGAAAAGGAGTGTTTTTATTTATAAAGATTTTTTCAGCCATTCCTTAAAAGAAGGTTATCCTAATCTTAACTTTCTAATCCTAATCCTAACTATCCTAACTTCCTAATCCTAATCCTAACTAATATTATAAATGCGAAAGTAAGTTTGTTTGTTACCTTTTCACGCCTAAACCATTGAACCGATCATCCTGAAATTTTGCATATACGTTGTCGGGTGTACAGAAACGGACATAGGGTACCTTTCATCCCGAAAAAAAGTACTATTTCCGAGGAAAACCACAATAACGTTCTTATGATAAATAGATGGCGCCACGTTTCTTTCGAAACATGATTGAATTATATTATACATTTTGTGAGTCTAGAGTGTCGAAAGACCGGTTTTTCATCCTCCTAACTATAATTCCCCGAACAACCCGAATTGATTGTCAAATTCTAAATAAACGCGAGCGAAGCCGCGGTCAAAAGCTAGTCGACTATAAATATTTTATATAAAAAAATTAATTGTTTTTGTACTTAATCCTTTTTATTTCGAAAATATATCTTGTGCAGGTACCTACCTACTTTAAAAATTATTGCAATTTTAGAAGTGTGGTACTAAGTTTTGAAGGCCAGTGTAGTTGATCTTAAACTAGAACTGTTTCTATCGGGATAACTTAGGTTCATCTTTAGAAGATTCACTCAAGGGGGATGCGCCAAGGTAGCCCGCGAAATTCAAATTTTCTTAAGTTTTTTGCAATTTGCAGGTCAGTATCAGGTTGCATGTTGATCTAAACATGATTCGCGGCCATATCAAATATTTATTTATAGAATTATTATCCTAAAAATTATCAATACATCTTTCTAAGTTCATATTCTATTGAATGACTGTTTCATGAAATCGTAACATTGGAGGCCAATTCTAACTTAAGGAGTTGTATTGCTGATTCTATTGATTATAATTCTGTAAAGCCATATTTGTTACGGCCGCGAATCATATTTTAATCAACATACAACCTGACAGTGACCTGCAAATTGAAAAAACGTAGGTATCTTTGAACTTCGCGGGTTACCTGAGCGCCCCCTTAAAAGTTTACGTAATGTAGTGGTCACGAACCTAAAACCGATTGCAATCGATTCCCTAGTTCGGAAACCAAATGCGTAACAAAGATTTGCCATCCGATGTATCTTAAGTTTTCTCGTAATCTCTTTTCATTTAGGCTAAATTACCTGTTCCGCAACGGTTTTAATTATATTAATTTTAGCTTTTATATTTTTTTGATGCGATCCTTTTTAATCATAATCATCATTTATTTATTTGTTAACATAGATGTTTATAAAATACAGACCTTACCTTAGATGCAATAGAGCGCTATATTATACTATGAGGCGTACAAATAAGGTGTTCAAATTATTAGTACAAATTAAGAGCGGGTAGTAACCAAAATTGCCTATCTTCAATTTAATTTTTCATGAAATTCATAAGACTTAGGTATAAAATAAAAATAATATGAGTAACTACATGATGTTTTGAAACTTTTTGTGGAACAGAAACACAATACGTTAAAATTTTCTCGATCAAATATTATCACGAAGTTATCCCTAATTTTCACGTTTTTTCAATTTGTACTTAATATGCTAATGACTAATAGGATAATTTTTTAATGATTATCTGTATCAAGACAAGGCGAAAAATATTGTGCAGGCATTTTTTGAAATTCCTTTTATTTTTGGTATTATTACGACTAGAAGCTATAAGCACTTACGACGTTTTTAGTTCGTGGAAGAAGTCATCTTCCGTCGCACGTTGCGGGAACTTCAAGCATATTTTTGTTTCCCAAATCAGTCGCCGTCGCTCTGTTGAGACGAGAGGACTGCACTTGAATTTTCTGCTGCTCTGCGATTTAATTTATTTGCGTAAATAATATTTTCGTAATTTATCACATTGTTGGAATGAAACTGTGAAATACAAAACATGAAAAAATCACTATAACCACTTCCGAAACGATTATTAAAATCGTTAAGAATTGATAAACTAAATAAATACCACGGCTAAACTATAAAATAAAAATATTATAATAATTCAATGTTGATATTTGAAAACTCAAGATGACATACAATTATTTGACAGATTTTTGACTGGTATAGTACAACTAGCGCCATTGTTCTCCACTACAGTCAATTTTCTTGCGGAGAAAATTTACAACATAGAGTTCGTGCTGGAGATTTTAGATCTTATTACTATTAAATAAAGAACCTATAGAGGTATCACGTCGGGGTCACCAGTATAGAGGTATGAGGAACAGGGTATAAAGTTCACTCATACTCTATGGAAAAGGGAGGATCCTCCGACCAGTCGGGTGTCGTGTCTGGTGGGCAATTACCCGACGATTGATGTCGGGATGTTGTATATATGCTAGTTGCGCGGTAAACTCTGCTTGCGCGATGCAGGATTTTGCGTGACGTCAGTCTGACGTGTAGCTCGCATGTGGCGTTGTAGATGCCGCTACAAACCAAATTCGTTTACTCCCACTTTCGTTGATAAAATTCGTGTAAGGGTAACCTTAGACGACCCATTTCGAGCGACTTTTGACCAAAACCCCCGAATCAAGTTGAAACTCAAAATTTAACATATGGGTAGGTTATTGGTATAATAATATTATTGGAGTTTACAAAATAAATAAATCGGAAAACTAAAATAGGGTTTATTGCGGACACAAGTACGAAACGGTGTGCACGGGACATGACAGTTTTCATACGGATAGTGTTCTCGTGACTAGATCCCTCTTATGGTGGGAATGAGTAAAGATTGTGACGGATCACAATGTTTGAGACTGTCGGCTTGCTTTTCAAAGCTAAAGTTTCAACAGTTACAAAAGAGGAACCTAATAAACTTTCGACTTTCTTTGGCACCCATATAAATAGATGCCAATTATTTTGTCGGTAAAGCCGAATAATGTACCCTAGTTATTTGTTCCGAAATTGGCCTGTTTTTCACAAATGTTTTCGGCGAGGACTTTTTTCTACTCGCGATCTGCGCAGGATAGGTTTTCATGACACATGCCATTTGACTTTGCACAATACAGTGCAAAATCCACCATACCAATATTATTTTTTACTTGGTAACACTGTTGCTAATTGAATTTGCACGATCCTGCAATGCAATATCCACGATATACCATTATATTTTTTTACTTGGTTAACACTGGTTTCCACGAAGACGTCGTGACGTCCAACTTGTACAAGGCCCTAAATAAAATTTGGTTACATTGGAATTTGAACTTTGTCACGCCAGCATTGAGTTTCTAGTTCCAAAACATGACTATGATCTAAGATTATGAATTCAAGCTTAGCGTATAGTATAGGCAAAATAAACAGATGTTTTACCTACTGAAGAATTTCATTGAAAATAAAGGGAGTGGACAATGGTCATACTTCGTTTAAATATTTTAATTGAAAAACCATTCGAGGTACCTATTTGTGCTGTGAGACCTTGCTTCTTGCCAAAAAATCATGATTCTAGGTCAACGGGATGTATCATATGGATTTTAATTTATTTGCGAATGTTTATTTTCTTATTTTATTGACATTTTTGTTCAATTGATTTCATTTTCTCAAAGTAAAAAAGCGGAAGGTAAGTGATGCGATTATAATTATACCGTCACGCTACGGTACGCTTTTATAACGTCAAAAAAGCAATTTTATCGAAATTGTTTTCACCATCATTAGGTATCATGAGTATGTAGTATTATAGTACTTTGATGGAAGTGCTTTGCTTTTTAGAGTTCGGTACCTCAAAAGAAAAAATCGAAACCCTTATGGGATCACTTTGTTATCCATCTATCTGACTGCTTATCTCAGGAATGCGTGGGGGTATCAAGTTGAAATTGATATCAAATACTTAGATAAACGGTCCTTTGGAGCTGTAAAAAAAAACGAGCTTCTAAAACGTTGATTTAGTATCTTGGCATAAATTGCCATTCATTTCGCATATCTTGACACTCGCAAATAAATTAAAACCCATAAGATACATGTCGTTGACCTAGAATCATGAAATTTGACAAGAAGCAAGGTCTCACAGCACAAATAGGTACAGGAAAATATCTGAAAATCGTTAATTTGTAGTTATGTTACATAATGTATGGAACGATATTTTTTCAACTACTACGTTAGGTTTGTCTTTCAATTCGGAATCGAAAATTTATGGGCCGTATCTTAAAGTAACATTTAGTCTTTATTTAATTTAAGTCGGTCTACTCTCCAATCTAACAACCTACCAGCATCGGTAACAGATTCACGGACATACAATAATATTTAATAATATACCTACTTGTACACAGCAATCATACATAGGTACATTGAATAGAACAGTTTCATCTGATTATTTTGCGTATACATACTACACACAAGATTCAAATTCAAATGCCTAAATATACGCCGGACGAAAAGTTTCTGCTGGCGGGAAGGGATTGTGTTTTGTTTTTATCGTGTTGATGAGAGGGGTAGGGAAAGAGGCGCGGGTGAAACTTGATTTTTTTCTGTCTTACTGCGCCCTCTTAATTAAAAACTTGATTCATTAAAAATGTAAAAAATAGGTACGAATAATGTCAATTATTTTAAGTCACTCTTACAGATCGGTACTTAATGAAAAAGAAAAATAATAATAACAATATAGTTATGCCATTCTAAATTAATTTGCCATTTAAGTATTAGTCAACAGTATAATAACATTTATCAATAAGTAGTAATTAATTTTTTTCTTGAAGTTAAATTATTATATTTTTATGTTATCGGGAATTGTATTGTAAATACGTGGGGCCATACCCAGAACATCCTTTTTTATTAATGCAGTTTTACATTTGTTCGATGCAATAATTGCAATCGACCACGTTTGCTGACATAGCGATCCAATACGGTCGCACTGAATGCGCCGCGAGCTAAATGCATAACGGACAGCAACCGGGTGCATTCAGTTCCATCATTTTGCTCATTCTAGCGATAGCTTAGCGTAGACGTTTAATTGTTAGCTCTCAGCAATAAACCTTTTAATGTTAATTGAGTGTTTTACTTAGCAGCGTAACAATCCCACCAGGTACCACTTAGGTCGCGCCCCATACATTTTGGTCCTTCGAGCCTATACAAGGACTTCGCGGTCGAACTTTAGTTTTTCGGGACTGACGGTCGTGAAGTGAACTTGAACAGAACTAGTGACATTTTGTATTGCAGTGTTACTTAGATTAGCTTAGCAGTGACTGGTGGTTACCTTAGCAACGAGACTTTAGAAGTGACTTTAGCGGCAGTATATTGAGTTGGAGTGCTCAGTATATTCTCTCAGCGGTATCAGCAACAGCGGTGCTCGGGGAGTACCGTTCTAGTAGCAGTGAGTTAACAGCTCACACTAGCGACACCAGCGGCAGCGGGTCACTTACGTGGGGAGCAACCCGCGTCAGGATAGCAGCGACAAAGGACTCTTACAAGTAAGATCGTTCAATTTTCTAACACAAGCAGCGAGATGGAGAGCCTTTATTTTCTTCAATCAGAGATTGCGGAGGGCATTACAAAACTCTTAATCAATTTTAAAAAGGATAGCGTAGAGCGTAAGACGTTAGATTACTGTAAGCGTAAACTAGAGTTACTTGAGAAGTACTGGAGGGACTTCCAAGTGAATCATGAAAAGATTCTTCCTTTTGAACAGACGAATCATAAATATTTTACGAAATCTGAATATGAGAGTACGAACCAGCATTATTTAACAGCTAAAGAGCTTATTAGTAAATATAAAGAAGAGTTGATGCAACAAGATCAGAAATCACCGTACCTTCCTCAACCACCTCAGCGAGAGGCGCCCGGAACTTCAGCGTATCAGCCGGGACCGCCAGCAACAGCAGCAGCAACTCCGACCTTCGAGTCAAGAGGGTCCAACAGCAAGCTTGACGATATGCTTCATAAGCAGTCGGTCAATTTTAGAGGGTTTCTCAGAGCAGTCGACAATATTGATGTAGAAACTATTGTTGACAAGTGGGAATTCGAAGACGCCCTTCGAAACCTGCACAGTCGGCGGACTACCATTGATAACCTTCATTGGGAAATCATTGGTGAATTGGGGGAAGATGCAGCAGGAGATTATGAATATAACTTCACCAAGCTCGAGCGAACTTTTAACAGCTTGAGAAAAGCTATTAACTCAAAAATGTGGTCAACATCCTATCGGGAGAAATCTACCCCTCAAATGGATATTCCTGTATTTACAGGTCATTACCAGCAATGGATGCCTTTTAAGGATCTATTTAGCGAAGCGATCCACAAGAACAACGCTTTGTCAAACGCTCAGAAAATGCAATACCGTAAAGGGAAGTTAAAAGGCGAAGCCGAGCGTTTGATTCAGCACCTTCCAATCAGCGCCGATAACTATAACGTTTGTTGGAAGATTCTAAATCATTGATTTGATAACAAGAGGATTATCTTTACAGCGCACGCCAATATGTTCCTGAATATTCCCAACATACAGCAGCAATCGTTTTCAGCGTTTAAAAAGATGCATGACGCAACGTTAGAGAGTCTTCACGCCATCAAAAATTTAGGAGCGGATACTAGCACGTGGGGCCCTCTAATTGCGCATATTATGGCGCAAAAGCTGGATAGTGAATCTTATTCCGAGTATATAGACTCGTTACATAACCCTAGAGAGCTACCAGTTCTACAAGAATACTTAGATTTTCTAGAAAATAAATTCACTAGTCTAGAAACATCTCGTCGACGACAAGAAACCATGCAAAAATTGCAGCAATCTCAGCAGCAAACGGGTTCTTCAAAAACGTTTCAAAACAATCGAAAATTCAGCAATTATCATAAATCGGACGATAATAATTCAAGGAACGCAAAAGCAATGCACGTGCAGGAAATCAAATGCCCTCATTGTTTTGCAGAGCATACATTATATAATTGCGCAGTTTCTTTAAAATGACAAAGGAAATGAAACTTAAAACCTTCAAACAACTGAAATGTTGTTTTAATTGCATTTTTTATCATAATGGCAAACAATGCCATTCCAAGAAACGATGCCTCACGTGTTCTGGTAGGCATCATAAATTATTGCATGATTGTTTTGCTGATGGCCAGCAAAATAATAGGTCGGGGAAAAAGTTTTTTCGTATTTTATAGGTATAAAGTTGTAGCAAAATCTCTTTGGCTGTACTGTTAGTATCTGGCTGGTTCAAATCAAATCAAATCATTTATTGGTATGCAAACATGGGTAATTAGTACATAGATGTTTTATTATAATAGTCCTCCATGTTCTACCGTCACATGGGCATGCAAATCATATTATTATTTAATTTACTTAAATTTTAAATTTTAAATAACAATTAGGAAAATTAAATAATACAAAATACAAATGGTTAGTAATACATTAAAAATGTCATAATAATACTATAGAGGTATGAGGAACAGGGTGTAAAGTTCACTCATACTCTATGGAAAAGGGAGGATCCTCCGACCAGACGGGTCTTGTGTCTGGTGGGCAACTGCCCAACGGTTGATGTCGGGATGTTGTATATATGCTAGTTGCGCGGTAAACTCTGATTGCGCGATGCAGGATTTTGCGTGACGTCAGTCTGACGCGTAGCTCGCATGTGGCGTTGTAGATGCCGCTACATCACTCCCCCCCGGAGACCGGAGGTCGATAGTGGGCTGAGTCGTGTATCTTGCGATGCTTGCCAGGGCCAGGTGAGGTTCCAGTGAGTCGGAACCGGGTGTCGCATAGTTCGCGGTGAGTCGGAACTGTCTGCGAAGATTCCCCAGTGAGTCGGGGTGGCGCTGCGTTATGCTCCAGTGCGTCGGATGTGGTACAGCGCCGGGTTGAGGCTGACTGCTGGCGTCGACCAGGAGAGGGCTTGAAGGCTCTGCTTGTGGACCGGCCGAGAGTGCAGTGTGCTGTGCCAAGGTTGCTGATGAGGCTGAGGGTGATGACCAGGTATGCGCGGTCGCGGCATGCTGGTGGTCAGGATACCCGTTGAAGCCGTGGGTGCTGGCTGGCTGTGTGACTCGCCGCTCGAAAGCTTGAAGGAAGTGATGATGACGTCACGCTGATGTACTTGCACGAAGGCTGCGCTGACGTTCATTTTCGGGGTCACCAGTATAGAGGTATGAGGAACAGGGTGTAAAGTTCACTCATACTCTATAGAAAAGGGAGGATCCTCCGACCAGACGGGTGTTGTGTCTGGTGGGCAACTGCCCGACGCGAGACGGTTGATGTCGGGATGTTGTATATATGCTAGTTGCGCGGTAAACTCTGATTGCGCGATGCAGGATTTTGCGTGACGTCAGTCTGACGCGTAGCTCGCATGTGGCGTTGTAGATGCCGCTACAATACAAAAATGTCAAATGTCAACAACGTTACAGTAATAAAAAAATAAAAAAATGTCAAATGGAATAATAGCATGTCAATCAGTCAGTGATTCATCATTAAGGAAGTCATCAATTGTGTAATAACTTTTTTCAATTAATATTTCATTAAGTGCCCTTTTAAATTTAAATACAGTCATAGTTTTAATCATATTAGGTACTTTATTATAAATGCGTGGGGCAATACCAAAAAACTCTTTTGCATTAATGCAGTTTTACATTTCACTTGACACAATTGATTTATATATTGAGTCCGTATTGGATTCTTTCTGACTGCCGACAATTTTTGAAAAAGATGTGGATTATTTTTTACAAATAAAGCTGTTTCCAAAATATATAAAGACGGAAATGTTAATATTTTTAGGGATTTGAAATAGGGAAGATAGCTATCCGTGGTCTTCAGACCGCACATTGACCTTATGCATTGCTTCTGCATCCTGAATACCAGCTCCTTATCAGTAGACTGCCCCCAAAAATAACACCATACCGCAAAACAGAGGCAACTAGTCCGTGGTATGCCGTCAAAAGAGCCTGACTGTTGACTTTCTTTGAAAGTTGAAAGAGAGCATATGCAGATTTACTTAGTATTTACAGAGCTCTTCAACATGTGGTTTTCATGTGAGTTTGTTGTCGATCACTATACCTAAGAACTTAGCTTTATTTGCTTCCTCAAAATCACAGTCTTGGTAGGCAATACTAACGTTTGGGTTTTCGCAGCGTTGATGAAAGTGCATTACTTTTGTCTTACCTAAGTTTATTACTAAATTATTATTATGTAGCCAATTTATGATGTCACGTAAACAAGTATTTATGTCATGCTCATAATTATTTTAATTTGTACACTTTATTACAGCTGTACTGTCATTTGCAAAGAGAACCATTTTATTTAGTGTTACATTCGGCAGATCGTTTATGTAAATTAAAAAAAGTGGCGGCCCTAATACGCTACCCTGTAGGACGCCATATCTCACGTGCCTTGGGTTTGATAATTAAATGGTTTCTAATTTACTCTTTGGACATATTCTAGTAATTTCTGTGTATTGAATTCTATTACTTAAGTACGATTCTATTAGCTTTAGGATGTTACCACTTATACCATAGCTACGTAATTTTTGTAATAGAATATTATGGTCTACATAATCAAATGCTTTGGTCATGTCAGTATAAATTGCACAGACAGGAATTCTGTTATCTACAGATGACATGATATTAGCTAGTAGATCAAATAGTGCCAACTTAATTGTGGTGTTCTTACGAAATCCCTTTTGTTCTTTGGAAAATAATTCATACTTGTCGAAATAGGTATATAAACCATGATAGATGACCTTCTCAAAAATTTTAGAAAAAATTGTAATCTTTGCAATAGGTCTGTGTTGCGTCGATTAGCTTCATTTCATGTATTTAAGTAGCTGCGTAAGAATCATCAAGTTAGTCCCTAATAAACACCATTGAAGACAGACGCATTTGTGATTTTCAAAACAAGTTACCCGTACACACAATAGTGAACCTAAACAACAGTAACATATGGTCGATATCTCGCCGGATCAATTACCAGTTACCTGAGCGCACGTGTCGAGCGGCCGGCTTGCGAGAACAAAGGACACCGCATTCCTGAGCGATAAGGATTTGTAACAATGACTAATACAAAGGAATTATTAAATATATTGGAAGATACTGCTTCATTACTGCAAAAAACTCAAGTTAATCTCAAGAAATGCTCGAAATCACGATTAACTAAAGGATATATCGAAACCCGTATAAAGGCAATAGAAGATTATTGGTCTACCTTCAAAAACGCTCATCATTCTTTGGTAAAAATAACGCCGAAGGAACAAAAGGCAATATTACCATACTTTTCTAATGAGGAGTTTTATATTTATGAAGACTTGTATCTTATTTTGTTGGCTGATTTACGTGATATGTTGAATGAACAGAATACAACATCGCCGACGACGTCATCGCAACATAATACCAGTGTCGCGACCAATCCTGATCAACAAAATGCGCTTGTGAGGTTACCTCGAATACAGCTGCCATCTTTTAGTGGAAAATATGAAGAATGGCCTACGTTTCAAGATTCGTTTACATCGTTAGTGCATACGAACACAAGTATTAGTGACGTACAAAAGTTACATTATTTGAAGTGCAGTGTTACTGGAGAAGCAGAGACCTTATTGAAACATATCCAGGTAACACAGAAAAATTATGAACAAGCTTGGGACATTTTAAAAACTAGATATGGAAATAAACGTTTGATCATAAACTCAGTGTTAAAACAGTTAGTCTATCAAAAGAAAATGAGTTCTCAATCACCTAATCTAATTAAAGGTTTATTGGACACCACGACAGACTGTTTAAATAACCTTGAAAACTTAGATCTAAGCTTAGATTCATGGGATCCTATAATTATATTTCTAGTAGTTCAGAAATTGGACCCTGAGTCACACAAGGATTGGGAAAAATACGCATACAAAGAAAATGCCGATGACTTACCCAAATGGAGTGATCTGAAAAGGTTTCTTCAATCCACATACCGAACACTGGAGCTTGTGACACCAGGAATACAAAATAAAACAATAAAAGAGCGTGCTGTTCATATCTCAAGTACTTCATCACCACCGTCAGGAAAAATATGTGTTCTGTGCAATGAAAATCACACGTTATGCCACTGTAAAGAATTCACAAAACTGCAACCTATTGAACGAGTTAATTATGTAAAAACGAACAACCTATGCTACAACTGTTTAGTACCAGGACATTCAGCGAGAAAGTGTAGACTACCAGTGTCGTGTCGTATATGCAAAAGGCGTCACCATAGCCTTCTACATCTCAACAAAGAACCTGAGACTTCGGTACAAGAGACCTCCACGCAACCGAAGACTGCTCAAAACAATGTAGAAGAACAAAAGGAAGTTACTGTCAATACAACGGTCGCCTCACACCACAGTACTAAACAAGGCATAGCACTATTAGCTACGGCAACAGTGACAGTACGAAACGAGCAAAATCACACTGTTGTACTACGCGCATTAGTGGACCAAGGTTCGCAGATAGCACTTATTAGTGAGAAAGCGACTCAAATGCTCAATCTGACTAAACGATCAACGAGAGGAAGTATCATTGGAGTGGGTTCAACGAAGACAAACGTAAACCACGTGGTACAGCTACAAATCGGTTCCCGTTGGAACACAAACTTTAAGATAGATGTCGAAGCATTCGTCATGTCCAAACAACTTACCACTAAACTACCTCCTAAAACAATTACTGCTGATAACTGGCCACATTTAGAAGGACTCAACCTGGCTGACTCGAACTACGAAACACCAGGCCCTATAGACTTACTTCTAGGTGTCAAACAATACTCTCAAATCGTACAAGAAAAACTTATCAAGGGTCCACCGGGTACACCATGTGCACAAAAAACATACCTTGGATGGATTCTCTTCGGTGAAATAAATACAAGGTCACAAGAAGATTCTGCTCTTGTTCTTCATCACCAAGTAGACATGGATATCATGCTTAAATCTCTGTGGGAAATAGACACAGAAAGCAAAAGAAACCTAACAAAAGAAGAAAAATTGTGTGAAACACTTTATGAAGAAACACACACACGGACCGAAGAAGGAAGATACATGGTGAAGTTACCTTTAAAAACACCACATCCAACATGTCTAGAAGAAAACACAAGAGAAATAGCCAGAAACAGACTGCTACAATTGGAAAGAAAATTTAGAAGAACACCCAACCTGAAAGAAAATTACAAGAAAGTAATGAGAGGATATTTAAATTTAAACTATATGGAAGCAATACCTGAAAGGGAAGTCATAAATGAAAGAGTTGTATACTTACCTCACCATGCCGTCGTCCGAGAAGATAAAGAAACATCGAAGACTCGCGTGGTCTTTGACGCATCAGCGAAGGGTTTAAATCTAGTCTCACTCAACGATGAGTTGATGGTTGGTCCTCAGCTTCAGGAAGATCTCAGAAATATTATCATGAGATGGAGAATGAAACGTGTTTGTTACGCCAGCGATATAACAAAAATGTACCTGCAAATATGTGTTTACCCAGAAGACGCCAATAAGTATCAGCGTATTCTGTGGCGAGATGAGGAACATGACAACATTAGTGAATATCGTTTGCTTCGCGTTACATTCGGAACAGCATCAGCACCCTATCTCGCGGTGAAAACACTCCATCAAGTTGCTGATGATGAAGGAAAATATTACCCGAATGCAGTCAAAATCATTAAAGAAAATTTTCTCGTTGACGATCTGTTAGCGGGTGAAGATACAACAGATCAAGCCATAACATCTGCAAAAGAAGTATCTCACATATTGAAGAAGGGTGGATTCACACTCTCGAAGTGGTCATCTAATTGTCCGCAATTTATGAAATCCATTGACACAAACAAACGAAGTTCTGTTGCACACCTAGAGATAAACAAAATGGACGGCACTGTAAAAGCACTAGGTTTGATTTGGAATTTGGGAACAGACCAATTTCAATAAGCTGTTAAATATATGTGAGTGCTATGCTGGAGCCCATGGACTAAGGTATAATGCCAAGAAAAGCGAGCTGTTAGTTTTTATGGCACAAAACAAGACCTATGAAGTTGTACCACCAGTCTCGCTCTGTGGTGCCACTCTAAACAGAGTAAAACAGTTCAAGTACCTTGGTCACTGGGTTACAGAGGATGGCACTGATAACTGTGATATTGAGAGGGAGCGGAGGGCGTTGACCGTAAGATGCAACATGCTGGCCCGCAGATTTGCAAAGTGCGACAGCAATGTCAAGATTACTCTGTTTAGGGCTTATTGCCAGACCTTTTATACTTGCAGTCTGTGGACCAGATACACGCAAAAAACCTTTAATGCCCTGCGTGTGCAGTACAATAATGCTTTTCGGATACTGCTGTCGCTGCCTCGTTTCTGTAGCGCGTCAGGAATGTTCGCAGTAGCGCGTACAGACGACTTCTTTGCGATCATTCGTAAAAGATCCGCTTCACTACTGCGTCGAATGCGGGGCAGCGACAACAGTCTTCTGAGTGTTATTGCTAGTAAGACTGAGGGCCACCTTATGGGGCACCTGTGCGCAGTGCATGTACTGTTGCCAGGTGTCTCCGTGAGATGGCGTAATTAATTATTATTAGTTAGTGTGTGTTTTAGTCTAATATACTAACATAGGTTAAGGAATACTAACACATTTATGGGTTCTACCTGAAATAAAGATAAATAAATAAATAAATAAATACCAATTGAAACTACCAACAACTTCTGTCAACATTACAAAAAGAACAATCTTGTCAGACATTCAAAGACTATTCGATCCCTTGGGATGGATTGCCCCAAGTGTAGTAATGGCTAAGATATTTATACAAAGGCTGTGGCTGAAAAAGGTCGATTGGGATGACACAATAAGCCCCGAACTACAAGAAGAATGGATGACTATTCGTGAAGAATTCAGAAATGTAAACAATATTTACATTGATCGTTGGCTTGGTACCTATAGCACAGAAATAAACAATGTACAAATTCATGGCTTCAGCGATGCGTCTATGAAGGCTTATGCAGCCGTTGCATACTTAAGAATCGAATCTCAAGACGGCCATATTACATCAAAACTAATAGCAGCGAGGACAAGACTCGCGCCACTAAAAACTGTATCGTTACCACGTTTGGAGCTTTCTGGATCATTACTTCTTTCACGATTATTAAATCAAATTGGAAAAGCTATGAGAATATCAACAACACAAATGTTTGCGTGGACGGATTCTACAATCGTTATTGCATGGCTATCCGGAGAACCACACAGATGGAAAACATTTGTAGCCAATCGAGTCGCTGAAATCACTGAAAATCTCAATAACAACCAATGGTACCACGTTGCATCAGAAGACAATCCTGCAGACATTGCGTCGAGAGGCATGTTACTTGCTGAACTGAAACAGTCAGAGTTATGGTGGAATGGTCCAAAATGGTTATCTGAAAGAAAAATAATATTAAAACAGCCTGATGTAGTTGTCACTGACCTGGAACAGAAAAAGGATAAAATACAAATAAATATTAAAATTCAAGATGAAGAAGAAAATAATTTCACAGCAAAATTTAAGCAATTTGATAACTTACAAGAATTATTAAAGGTTATCACATACTGTCGACGATTTGTAAATTACATAAGAAAATTGGATACATACGAAAATTGCAGAAGTTTAACAACAGAAGAACTACATACATCATTGATAAAATGCATTTATCTAGTACAAAGGGAAGAATTTGCAGATGAAATTAACAGATTAAAAATGAATAAAAATGTGAAGAAAAATAGTAATATTAAATCGCTTACCCCATACTTAGACCAAGATGGTATCCTCAGGGTGGGCGGTCGTCTTCGACATGCAAGGTTAGACGAAAATAGCAAACATCCTATAATATTAGGACATAACAATTTAATTCCCTTACTCATAGCAGATGCTCATGCTCAAACACTGCACGGTGGTGTTCAGTTAATGCTGTGCGTTTTACGCTCTAAATATTGGATCATTCGAGCTAAGGGATTAATAAAAAACTTCAATCGTAAATGTTTAGTATGTGCAAAGCAAAGAGCTAGTGTACGAACTCAGATCATGGGAGATCTGCCGAGGGAAAGAGTTACCCCTACTAGAGCCTTTCTACACAGCGGCGTGGATTATGCTGGTCCATTCCAAATATTGGTGTCAAGGGGAAGAGGCATGAAAACTCAAAAGGCGTACATTGCTTTATTTGTTTGTATGTCTACAAAGGCAATACATCTTGAACTGGTAGGAGACCTTACATCAGAAGGATTTATTGCTGCATACAAACGCTTTGTATCAAGAAGAGGTAAATGCAACCACATGTGGAGCGACCAAGGGAGAAACTTTGTTGGTGCAGAAAAGGATCTAGCCGCAGCATGGCAAGAAGCTAACTTGAATTTTGAGAAAAACATTGCACACAAGTTAGCTTTGGAAGGTACACAATGGCATTTTATACCAGCTTACAGTCCTAACTTTGGTGGCCTCTGGGAGGCTGGTGTAAAGTCCCTGAAGACTCATCTGAAACGGGTGTTGACAACATATCTGACTTTCGAAGAAATGACAACAATATTGTGCCAAATCGAGGCGTGTCTTAATTCACGACCTCTGTGTCCTATTGATGACTCAGATGCAGATTCTATAGAACCCCTCACGCCATCATTTCTTGATACATGAAGCCCCAATTGTCGTGCCCTCACCAGATTTTAAAGACACAAAGATTCATAATTTAACACGATGGCAATACACTCAAAGACTCGTAGGCGACATCTGGCGACGATGGCAAGCCGAATATTTAACAAGTCTACAACAGCGTCCTATCTGGAATAAGAAGAAACAAGAATTCACTGTTGGTGACATAGTTCTAATCAAAACTGATGGATTACCAGCAGGAAAATGGTTACTAGGTCGAATTGTAGGCACGCATCCCGGTCATGATGGACTCACACGAGTGTATAGCGTTAAACCTGGCAACAGCATTGTAAAGAGATCTGTCACGAAACTATGTCCCCTACCTGTTGACACTAACTGATTGTTAACTATTATTGTAATAACTGATTGTATTACTTTGTCTAACCTCATTTCAATTTTGCATGTAGGCATTATGTAATGTCTGTTCGTATTGTTATAATTTAACTTTATTGCACATTAATAAGAACGTAGTTATAATAATTTATGTTTGAAGTTGGATAATGGGAAACGTTACATACTGCATCAAGTTTAATTTTAATATGTGTATACAGTCCACTAAGCATTATTTTAAAGGGCCTTGTTGTCCCTTTGGTGGGCGGTATGTTGCGTCGATTAGCTTCATTTCATGTATTTAAGTAGCTGCGTAAGAATCATCAAGTTAGTCCCTAATAAACACCATTGAAGACAGACGCATTTGTGATTTTCAAAACAAGTTACCCGTACACACAATAGTGAACCTAAACAACAGTAACAGTCTGTAATTTTTTAAATCGGTCTTGTCATCTTTTTTATGTAATGGCTTTATTATAACTTTTTAGAGATTTTTTGGGAATATGCTATCAACAATACACAAGTTGATTATATGGGCCAATGACGGTGCTCTTACTTCTCTGGTAAATTTTATAACTTTTGTAGAAACGCCATCATATCCTACAGTGTTTGTGTTTTTTAGGCTCCAAATTATTTTTATTATGTCGTCAATTGTTACGGGTTGCATGAATAGTGAATTTAATGTCTGATTTTTTAAATTAATATTATTCAATGTGATGTCAGGTTTTACATTATTTTCAATTGCATCAATAAAATAATTGTTGAATTCGTTTGCAATGTCAACAGGGTTTGTAAAAGATAAATTGTCTCTATTGACGCACATTACAGGCTCCTGCGGCAAACACATCTTAGATGTATTTATTATTTGCCAGGTAGCTTTACATTTGTTTTCGGCGGTATTTATAAAATGATCATTCTGTGCTTTTTGTGTTAGTTTTATTATTTTCCTATAAAGTTTAGTGTAGTTTTTAAAAACTATTTTAGATTTTGAGTCAGGACCTTATCTATGTGCCCAAAGTAACTGCCTTTGCTTCTTACTACATATTTTTATTCCATGGGAGATCCATTTTGTTTTGATACTTGTTTTTATAGTTATAACTTTTTCCGGAAAACATAATTTATATAAAAGATTAAAGTCGTCCATGAAATTGTCAAAAGCTTCGTTTGCGTCCGTGGCATCATGTACTGTCATAAAAGATAGACATTTTAGATGGGTTTTAAAAGTAATCAGATTTTCCGTCAAATAGGCCTCGACTACACGACAGAGGTAGGTCGGCATCCGGTGATACCGGAGTGCCTCCCTGATGCAACTCCAGGGCAGGGTATTGAAGGCATTGGCGATGTCTAGAGACACCGCCAAGACGACCCCACCTCGGGCCACAGCATCCCCCGTCGTGAGGGCTCGCACGCGCATGATGGCATCCACCGTGGAGCGCCCCCTGCGGAAACCAAACTGGCTGTCCGCCAAATCCGGCCCCACCCGCACCAGCTGCCCGACGAGGCGGTCTGCAATGACTCTATCAAAGAGCTTGCCCACCTCGTCGAGCAGCACAATGGGCCGGTAAGCGGACGGAGAGTCCGGTGGGCGCCCCGGCTTCTTAATGAGGACCAGTTTCCCCGTCTTCCAACGAAGTGGGAACTGGCCCTCCCCCAAGCATGCGCTTAGGAGCCCTCTTAGTCGAGACCCGAGAGCCTCCGAGGCCAGGACCCAGGCTTTTCCAGGTAAGCCGTCGGGTCCTGGGGCGGTATTCTTGGCACTCAGCCTACGTACCGCCACTCTCAACTCTACCTCGGTCACCTCAGGAGCAACGTCGTCATCGTTGGTCATGTGGTCCGCAGTTGGCACCGCAGGAGGCGGAGCCATGGGCGGGGGAGTATGCTCCCCCCGCGAAGGGAACAGAGCGCTCACCACGCCCTCCACGAGCTGGGGCCGGAGACTCTGCGTCAGCGGGGGAGCCCATGGGCGGAGTTTCTCCCGCACCACCTTATATGGGCGCCCCCACGGGTCCCTGTTCAGAATCCCCAGCGACTCCTCACGGGCCAGTCCCCTGGCCCGCAGGATCTCCGCTCGGAGGGCGATCTTCGCCACTCTGTAACCCTCGTACAGCTCCGCCTGAATGGCTTCCGTATCCGGAGGACGGATACGGAGCCTGCGGTGCCTGGTGTACAGGCGCCGCGCGGCAACGCACGCCTCGCGCAGAGACGTTAGTTCCGGCGACCACCAGTACACCTGGCGCCAGGCTCGTCCGGGCTGGACCCGGGGCATTGCCACGTCACACACTTCGGACATGGCCTCCCTCGGAACCACTCTGCCTCGTCGTTGATGTCAGC
Organism: Dryobotodes eremita; assembly: GCA_917490735.1. Lineage (NCBI taxonomy): Eukaryota > Metazoa > Arthropoda > Insecta > Lepidoptera > Noctuidae > Dryobotodes > Dryobotodes eremita. Next base: position 620,351 of record OU823266.1, read on the forward strand.
AGGCCTGTCCGGTGATGACACCCAGGCCTGCACGATCGAGGCTTCCAGGAGGAGCTCCCGGTCCAGCTTCTTCAGCGCCCACCGCGGACCACTCGGGGCCTGTCGGACCAGCGCGCTCGAGGTCTGGGCGGAGACGTCAAACCGGATGTACCGGTGGTCGGAGTACGTCTCCACCCCCTCCATGACGCGCCAGTCAATGACACGCGGTGACAGAGCGGGGCTGGCGAATGAGATGTCCACCACTGACTCGCCCCGCATCCGCACACACGTGGGGACAGAACCCCGGTTTAGGACGACCAGGCCTGTCTCCAGAGCCCAGTCCTCCACCATCCTGCCCCGTGTGTCCGTGTACCGGGAACCCCAAGCCGTGTTCTTGGCATTGAAGTCCCCGAGTACGAGCACGGGCAGGGTATGGTACCCGACGACGACGACTCTCAACTCCGCAAGGGAGTTGTGGAACTCGGCGAGAGTTCGGTTCGGGGAGAAGTATACCCCTACCACAACAATCTCCCCGAACCGTGCTGCCACGCAACCCCGTACCCTCCTGACTGCCTCAAGCGACGGGGTACCGGCGGCGGCCGACGAAATGAGGGTCACTGAACCGCTCAGGTCCTCCACCCAGTCATCCCTGGGCGGGACAAAGTACGGCTCAGCGACCACGGCGATGTTGATCGACCACTGCGCCATGCTCTGGAGTAAGAGATCCTGAGCGGCGGCGCAGTGGTTGATATTCGCCTGGAGGAGGCGTAATGGGGCCATTATTGGCACTCCATGTCAGCCCCCTCCCGAGCCCCCGGTGAGGGCCCTGCCGCGGTGTTTGCGGCGACTACGATGGCGGTGGCGGCAGCGGCGGCGGCAGTGGCGGCGGTTGCGGCGGTGACGGCGGTGGCGGAGGGCTTGCCCCTGCCCCTGGCTTTGGCGGGTGGAGCGCAGGCCTTACTCCCAGCCCGGTGATCGGCCGGCTTGCCAGCTGCCGCACATAAAAAGCAGTGCGGCGTGGCATTGCACAAGCCGGCCTTGTGACCGGGCTGACCGCAGCGGAAGCAGTTATTGCTGCGGTCTACCTCCGAGGTGCATTGCACTCCCACGTGGTTGCCCACCTGGCAGCGGAAGCACCTCAGAGGTCTGGGTTCCAGCAGTTTCACCTGCTCAGAAACCCAGCCCACCAGGAGCCTTCGGCCCTCCCCGGCAACTTTCCTGGCCGCCGACACGGGGCAGCTCACCGCCACGGCTCGCATCCCCGTGTGGTCAGGACGAATAAGGCCCGCTCTCACCTGCTCGGCAGAGCACTCCCCAGTCCTGACGACGGCGGCCACCACCTCAGCCTCCGTCACACAGTCGTCCAGGCCCAGAATGCGCATGTCGATGCACTTGGTGGGCCTGGACACTCGGGCCTCGTCCGCATTTAGGGACGCCCTGAGCCTTTCGGCCAGAACGTCAGCGGTTGGGCCGCTCGCCGCACCGGGCACCTCCAGCATCCGGGCCCCGGTTGCAGTGACCCTCACCCGGATGCCATTGGTGACGCCTAGCTCCTGCAGGTTCACCGCCGCCCTCGCCTTGGTGAGCACGTCGCGGTAGGACACGCCCTTCTTCTCCGCTTCCGGCTGTAGTGTAATCACTACAGCTGCGGACTTCGGGGCGCGGAGCCTAGCCGCGACGCTTCGCTCTTTGCGCCGCTGCCGCCTCTCCTTCTTTTTGGCCGCCCTTGATGCCTTACCCGCCTTCTCTTCTCTCCGGCCACTTGCCATTCGGCGTCGGCCGGAGGAGCATTAGGAGGCGGGAGGGGCGGTCGTTTCGCCGCCGGGGCTGGAGCCTTCGCCGCCTGCGTAGCCACTACACCCTTCTTGGGCTTGGGAGGCGCCGAATTCGCCGGGGGCGGCCCCGCGGGTGCCGGTACGGGCCCGCCTTTCAATCGCCTCGCTGATCCTGGCTTGGCCGCAGCGGCGGCAAATGAGACCTGCCGGCTCGCCGCTAGCGGGGGGCGCAGGACAATGGCCTCCAGAGTGGAAAACCGACTCTGGAAGCCAGCTCCTGCCGCACCAGGTTCAGTACCCGGTCCTCAGCGGGCACCGGCACCGCCCGGCCTTTCCCGTGCTGCGCCTTCTGTGGCACTTCCCGGGATCCGGCTGCTCGGAGGCCGGCCAGGTCCGCTCGGAGCTCCTCGTTCTCCTTTCGGAGAAGCTCCATATCGGCTGTCAAGCGGGTGACCTCCGCCCGCATCTCGGACATATCGTCCGATTGAGGCCCGAATTTAATGGCCTTGACTGCCTCCATGATGGAAGCCGCGGCAGCGGGTATGGTCTTGTCTTTAGAGGACTGAATCCTCTTCAATGCCACACCCTTTAGCGCAGCTACCACGGCCGCCTCCAGCCCGGCCAGTCGCTCTGACTTGGAGCCGCCAGCGGCATCCGTCTCACCGCCTGACGACTCGGACAGTTCCGCCCTGCGACTGGCCCCTCCAGGGTCGTGCCCCTCCGTGGCGAATAAGAAGGGATCTAGTCACGAGAACACTATCCGTATGAAAACTGTCATGTCCCGTGCACACCGTTTCGTACTTGTGTCCGCAATAAACCCTATTTTAGTTTTCCGATTTATTTATTTTGTAAACTCTAATAATATTATTATGCCAATAACCTACCCATATGTTAAATTTTGAGTTTCAACTTGATTCGGGGGTTTTGGTCAAAAGTCGCTCGAAATGGGTCGTCTAAGTTTACCCTTACACGAAGTTTGTCAACGAAAGTGGGAGTAAACGAATTTGGTTCTTTATTTAATAGTAATAAGATCTAAAATCTCCATGTTGTAAATTTTCTCGGCAAGAAAATTGACTGAAGTGGAGAACAATGGCGCTAGTTGTACTATACCTGTCAAAAATCTGTCAAATAATTGTATGTCATCTTGAGTTTTCAAATATCAACAGTGAATTATTATAATATTTTAATTTTATAGTTTAGCCGCGGTATTTATTTAGTTTATCAATTCTTAACGATTTTAATAATCGTTTCGGAAGTGGTTTTAGTGATTTTTTCATGTTTTGTATTTCACAGTTTCATTCCAACAATGTGATAAATTACGAAAATATTATTTACGCAAATAAATTAAATCGCAGAGCAGCAGAAAATTCAAGCGCAGTCCTCTCGCCTCAACAGAGTGACGGCGACTGATTTGTGAAACAAAAATATGCTTGAAGTTCCCGCAACGTGCGACGGAAGATGACTTCTTCCACGAACTAAAAACGTCGTAAGTGCTTAAAGCTTCTAGTCGTAATAATACCAAAAATAAAAGGAATTTAAAAAAATGCCTGCACAATTTTTTTCGCCTTGTCTTGATACAGATAATCATTAAAAAAATATCCTATTAGTCATTAGCATATTGAGTACAAATTGAAAAAACGTGAAAATTAGGGGTAACTTCGTGATGATATTTTATCGAGAAAATTTTAACGTATTGTGTTTCTGTTCCACAAAAAATTTCAAAATATCATGTAGTTACTCATATTATTTTTATTTTATACCTAAGTCTTATGAATTTCATGAAAAATTAAATTGAAGATAGGCAATTTTGGTTACTACCCGCTCCTAACGAGCAAAATGAAATATCAGCGGAAGATCAGCAATGCGTCGAGTATTACCTCACAACGACAAAACGTCTGGAAAGCGGTCGTTATGAAGTTAGGTTGCCGATGAAGCAGCAAGCGAACGAAAAGCTAGGATCGTCAAAGGAAATAGCACTAGCACAATTAAAGAATCTAGAGAAAAAGCTTAGCAGGCAAGAATCTCTAGCTCAGCAATATAAGCAATTCTTAAGCGAATATGAAGAGTTGGGGCACATGAAATTAGCAACTGTTAGCAGCGACGGAACAGAGTGTTTCTTACCTCATCATGGGGTTCAGCGAGCGGAATCCTCCACTACGAAGTTACGTGTCGTATTTAATGCATCAGCGAAGACCTCATCGGGACTTCGTCTCAATGACATCATGCATCGTGGACCTAACCTGCAGCAAGATCTAGAGGCACTGCTACTCAAGTGGAGACAATATCGATACGTGTTCACTGCCGGTATCGAAAAAATTTATCGACAGATACTAGTTAGCGAAGCGGATCAAAAGCTTCAACAAATCTTTTGGAGAGCACAGACTGGACAGCCAACCAGAGCATACCAGTTAACAACGGTGACATATGGCACGAATTCAGCTCCTTTTTTGGCGATGATGACCCTTCGAAAATTAGCAGCGGACGATAAGAATAACTTTCCTATAGCAGCAAAAATAATACTAGAAGATTTCTATATGGATGATCTGGTATCAGGCGCACATACTATCGACGAAGGGAGAAGCAGCATATCAGAACTTAATTCGTGTCTAAGCAGCGGCGGATTCTTGCTGAGAAAGTGGTTAGCAAACGAGAAAAAGCTATTGGAAGAGATAAATTCATCGCAGCAAAATAATCAAGCACCAGCATTCATTTTCAAAACTGAAAACAAAGCAAAAACTTTGGGCTTGAGATGGTATCCAGAAACAGATGAATTCACTTTCCAATATACTTCAACAGCGAATACTACAAGACTTACAAAAAGATTGCTTCTATCGGAAATATCCAGGTTATTTGATCCTTTAGGTTGGCTAGCGCCGCTGACTACAAAATTCAAATTGTTGTTTCAAAAGGTCTGGCAAGATGAAATTCAATGGAGCGATGAAGTTTCAGCCGAGATCAACAATGAGTGGGTAAAATTAACTGAGGATATGGAATGAAAGAAAATTTAAAACTCGTATAAAAAGTACACTTTGTAAACAAGCATATTACAAATTAGAGGATTATATCCTAGATAAGAATGCTTGGAAACATGCTGGTCCTGCTCTATAGGACAATCTAGAGTCTAGACAAAATCAAACTGGTTGCTAATTTAATTGTATAATTTATAATTTTTATGACATTGATTGTTACATTATGTACTTAACTACTTTAACTCACACACTAAATTATTACTTGTTAAAATTTTGGAAACATCATCTACTTTTCAATATTTGTAAATATGTGAGCACCATGTATCTATCACATAATTAATTTACCTGCCTTTGCATTATATTTAATTCTTTTTACCTATTGTGGTATAGTAATTTTATTCTAGGTGCATCGTCTTCACATATGATTACATAATTAATGTGAACTTACATAATTTTGTAAAATATTTTAAAAGAGTAACGGTGGAGTTTCTTGCCCATTCTTCTCCATACGAAACTACCTTTTGGAAGGGGCAACTAGAATCAATTCAATTTTTTTGTAAATTTTGACGTTCAAAAGTGCCTTTTATGTGCCTATTTGAAATAAATGATTTGACTTTGACTTTGACTTTGACTTTAAGCAGACGTAAAATTCCACGATGGTTGCAAAGCAAACGAGATGATACTATCCAACTCCACGGATTTTGTGATGCATCTCTTAAAGCGTACGCATGTGTCGTATATGCCAGAATCGTATCAAAAACGGAAGCATCGGTAGTACTAGTCGCAGCTAAAACAAGATTAGTACCTAACAGCAAGACAGTATCCCTTCTTAGATTAGAGCTATGTGCAGCGGAACTTTTATCCAGGTTATTTACAAAAGTAGCCACTAGCATGACTGGCATAGATTACTAAATCCATGCCTGGAGCGACTCTAAGGTCGCCCTTAGCTGGATACAGCGTTATCCAGAACGTTGGAAGCCTTTTGTAGCGAATAGAGTGAAGAAAATTATTAGCATAGCATCACCAGGTGTTTGGCATTACGTATCGACTAAGGAGAATCCAGCCGATTCAGCGAGCAGAGGACTTTCCATTAAACAACTAATGGAGCATACGTTGTGGTGGCGAGGCCCAGCTTGGTTATCGACACCTTTCTTTAAGCCAAAGCGAGAGCAAGCAGAGTATACGACCGAAGAAGAGGTCCGGAAGCAAGTCATAACCGTCCAAAATAGCAATCCTGAAAAAAGCGTAATTGACGATTTATTAGATCGTCACAGTTCAGTCATAAAAATAAATCGCATCGTAGCATGGCTATTACGTGCACTTGCACCGACAAGTAAACAAAGGCCGTCATATCTCACATTACAAGAGCTTAGGAAAGCAAAATTAATTATAATTAAATGCATACAGCGCAGTGAATTTGGTTCGGATATCGATGGTTTGATGAATAATAAACTTAATTCCAATAGCAAATTATTAAATCTGCAACCATTTTTGGATGAAAGCGGCATATTAAGAGTCGGAGGACGGCTTAAAAATGCCAACGTTAACTCAGATATGAGACATCCAATAATAATTCCATATAGCGGGAGATTAACGGAGCTTCTTATCCAGCAAGCACATGAGCACTCCTTCCATGGTGGAACTCGACTTACCTTGTCGTTATTGAGACATCAATATTGGATAATTCAGGGAAACAGAGCTACCATAAACCAGGTTCGTAAATGCGTGACCTGCAAAAAACAAGAACCTAGAAAACTACATCAAATAATGGGAGACCTGCCTGATTGCCGATCTAACCCAGCGCCTCCATTCTATCATACTGGAATAGACTATACGGGGTGTATTCGAGTAAAAGAAAACAAAGGGAGAGGCATTAAAACGACTAAAGGATATATCGCCTTGTTTATTTGCATGGTTACAAAAGCGGTCCACATAGAGCTGGTCTCAGACCTAAGCAGTACGTCATTCATAGCCGCGTCGCGTCGCATGGCGGCTCGACGAGGGACTCCAAAACACATATATTCAGACAATGTTACTAACTTCGTAGGTGCCAACAAGATCCTTCAGGAGGAACAGCAACAGTTCGAGCAAATCTTTAATGACACTTTTTACCGAGAGATAGCGGAAATTAAGATAGAAAGGCATTGGAACTGCCCTTCATGGCCGAGTGCTGGAGGGATCTGGGAGCGATCTATTCGGAGCCTAAAGCAACACCTCAAAAGAGTAATAGGGGACCAAGCTTTAACTTTGAAGAATACAGCACGGTCTTGTCGCAAATTGAAGCAACCCTTAACACAAGACCGCTGTGCCCAATATCTGAGGATATCGACGACATCGATTTCCACACGCCAGCGCATTTTCTAACACTCGTGCCGGTCTTACTATGATAGAAACGGCACAAGATGCGAGGACGAGATGGTATTTAGTAAATAAAACGTTCCAAGATATATGGAAGTGGTGGAAAGCGGAGTATCCCAGCCAGTTATCGGTACGCAGCAAGTGGTTAAAAGCACAAAAGAATATAGAGGTAGGCGATATGGTAACCATTCATGACGACAACTTTACCCCTGGAAAATGGCCCGTTGGTCGAGTGGTTGAGGTCCATCCAGGAAAAGATGGAGGTGTCCGTGTGGTGACTTTAAAAACCAAAACTGGGTTTATAAAGCGGCCAATTATCAAGCACTCTATCCTACCTATAGCGGAAAAGAAGCAAGTAAACAAAAGCAAGAAGAAAGCGATGCAAAAAAGCAGCATCAGCAAAGCAATGAGGCAAAAGCGGAAGAGAAAGCGAGTAAACAGTTTAGCAGTTGTCCTAAAATATATAGCATAGTATTATCATTGCTATTTTTTATGAGCCCTATACTACGCACTGAAGCAAGTTTCAAAATAACTAAATTTAATAGCAATCAAACGTTGTATTTTGACGCTGTGGGACAAATGCATCTTATTCGTGATCAGTGGAAAATCATAGGTAACGTATTATAATTTGGCTCCTTACTGGCAAGGAGATAAAGCGGTCAAACAATTTTCTCAATACCTCGAGGAAACATGCGGGAAAATTCAAGAACAGAGCCATTGTAAAATGATCGTCTTACAAATACAACATGAGTACGATGAACTACAATATTATTATCAGCTGTTGCTCAATCAGCGCTTTGGAGCGCGTCCGCGAACTCGACGCGGGCTTATCAACGCTGTCGGCTCCATAGCTAATTCATTATTCGGAGTACTGGCTCAAGAATTCGCAGAAAAATACAAGCGTGACATTGACCTAATACAAAGGAATACATTCCACCTTAGTCAGCTGTACAGAAATCAGACATCGGTCATAGAAGCGGAGTACAATATCCTAAAGAGAACAGAAGAGACAATTGAAAAGCAGCATAAGATAATTAATAAACATTTAAATTACTTAGACAGCGTCACCAATACATTGCAGCAAGAGATCGACGTAATGTCGATTCAGCAAGATTTCTCTTTAGCAGCGTTAGCGACCATAAATATGATCCAGAATCTGAGGCGGATTCAGGATACTTTTCTTGATACCATGACTGAGATCTATCATGGTCAGATCAATCTGCATCTCTTGACTCCACAGCAGCTCCGTGGTGAGTTACAGATTGTATCTAGTCAAATATCTAAAGAGCTAGCATTACCCGTAGATGGCATACAATTCAACTTGTATGAGATCTACAAATTGTTAAAAATTAAAGCGAGGATGACGAAGGAATATCTCTTATTTGAAATTACCATACCGTTGATTAGCAGAGATACGTTCCAGCTTTATAATTTGATACTCGTACCGGTTAAAATTAACAAGCGAATGATCAGCATCAAGCCAGCATCCGAATACATCGCGATCAACTTGAAAAGAGATTCATACTTGACAGCCAGCGTCAGCGACCTTGAAAGTTGCGAATATCGAGCGGAAACCTACTTTTGTCGTCTTCGAGGGCCTATCCAGAGTTTAGGTCCGGATGAACAATTCTGCGAAAAAGAGGAACGGTCTACTTGCAGGATCATCAATTCTAGCTGTGAAAACAAATGGGTTCCACTACACGACTTTTCTACCTATTTGTATTTCTGTTGTGACTCATACTCTTTGAGAGTCATATGCGAAGACGATCTACAAGCGAGCGAAGTCAGCAAGGCTGGACTTATTCAACTGACTAAGCAATGCATCGTGAAGGGTCATGATGTAACACTTTATTCTCATCAGCAATTAGAAGAATACGCTAAATCTTAAACCAAAGGAGAACGGGCGTTTTAGCCTAAGAACCAATAACAACATGCGATATATCATTGGAAAGGTTTTTTTATGTACTTCAACTATTGTTATGGCGGGAACTTCCAAATCGCTGTGTGGAAAAAGTTATTGCACAATTAAGCCAGACTTGAGCATAACTATTCTTTTACAGCATTTTTTAAATGTACATATAACCGTAAGACGTCGTTCTAATACAAAGCGATCGTTGTGCGAATACGTGATCGTCGCGTTCATAAGTCACTTCTTGTTCGGAAAACCGGAAGGCGCCCTCTGTCGGCACGACCACGCGTTCCGGTTCATCGAACAAAAAGTGACATATGACCGCCACGATGGCGTATTCGCGCGATGACCGCTTTATATTAGAACGACGCCTTACTTGACTATACCACTGCTTTCTTGTGTTTTTTCTTATCGCGTCCGATGAGACAGCCAATAAGAGCAAGTGGCAAGAGGTGTTTGTGGAAGAGAGGGGAAAATGAGCCAGGCTGGCGCATCAAACGCGCGCGCGCATGTTCGTTAGTCGTTATTTTGATTTGAGTGTAGCGAGTACGTTTTACTATTACCATTTACATTCTTCATCATTTTCATTCGACTACGACCTTTGGCTTTGTTTATAGACTCTGTGATTTGTTATATGTTATACCACTGGCTTTGTTTATCGGACTCAGAACTAAGCTCTTAAAAACGGCCTGCTTTATTCATGGATGAACACCACAACAATTGTGTTATGTGCCAGCGTGGGCTGCACAACAGAAGGTATCAGCGTCACATTTTGGCTGAAAATATTCCGCAAGAACAACCTGAGCTCGCAGATTATTTGCGGGAACATGCACTATTGGAGGTTAGTTTATTTGTTTATTACAGTGAATATATTATACTAAGGTTATATTGTGTTCATTCATCTTCTGTTACTACATAAATAGCAATAAAAACGTATATTGGTAGGTGCTCTTATTTTAAAGCCCTACCTACTAACAAGAAATGTTTGTTAATACGAGTAGTTGGATTAGTTAATTATTTTTTTTATTTATAATTCTACAATTACAACTTTTAAAATGGTAGCTAAACCAATCCATTCACTCACTAAGAGTATTGTATAAAAAACTGATTGTTTTATTTCCAGGTTATATTTGACAATATGCGTTTTGTATGCCACCGGTGCTGGCAAAGAGCTCGAAATGCAATAAGACCTGTCCAGAATATCCACCTAGAACAAAATGAAGCTGCAACCATTCAATCTGCTATATACAGAAGAGCACCAAACACGAGTGCACACTGCATTTTTAATAACTGTCGTAACCAAGCGAACTCACATATACCAGAAGCGATAAAAGTGTATTTACTAAGTGAACATAATCTTTATGTACCGCAAAGTGCTCGTTCATGTCAAGAACATCTCCTAGCCAATGTGTGGGATGACTTAGTGAACTTCTGTAATGTTACCCAAAACTTTAACAGTGCTCAATTCGACGATATTTGCGATATATTAATCAAAGCACGGCACGGTAAACAATTAGACTTTGAAACTACAGGTGCTATCACTGATGATGAGATGCATTTTTTTACCGGGTTAAAAAATAGTCAGTTTGACATAATCCTTGTACGAGCTACGCTGTACATTGACCTTTGTGGTAGTTTGTACGTCATAATGCACATCGAAATTGTTTAGCTGTGCATTTCTCTAACATAGCATTTAAGTGGAACAAATATCTAATTATACTTAGTAGCAATAAATCCATCAAGGGAATCATTCGTCTACTCATTTACATAACATAACATTCCTAACAGGTTTACATAACAAGTACATAACATTTTCACTGTTGGGCATTACAACCCCAACATTTGGTCCTTCGAGCAATTTAGTGTTGTGTGATTTATATCTTTTACGGTCGCGAATCGGTTGGACTGGTCTCTCACAAGCGAGTCGCCCCAGTAACCAATTGAGAAGGCGCATATCGTAGAAGAGAAAGGTTGCACAATACCAAGAACCAGAAGTGTGGAGCAACAGCCTACTTCTCAAAACAAAGTTCGTCAATTCGTCGGAAAATTTGGCAACATGACGTCATCAGCAAACACTTACGAGAATCAGCGCGAACTTTACGAAAATATCAAGAAAGTCGGCATCAACATCAAGAAGGATGGCTGGGACAGGAAGAACTTGGACTACTTCAAACGGCGTATGCAAATGCTGGAAAACCTCTGGAGTGAATTCCAGTTCAACCATGATCGTCTGTCTACAGAAGTAAGTGCGGGCCATCCTTACTTTACAAGTGATTTATATAACACAGCATTGAAGTGTTATAAAGAAGTCAAGGAGTTAATTCTCCAACAAAACCAGGAACTGTCGACGCACAAACGGTCCGCAGGGGGACCGGCGGTGCAATCAACACTGTTCGAAAGTACCTCTGAACAAGGTCAAGCAAGTACATCGAGCAAGCAATTACAAGCACAACAAGACTGCGAGGAGGAAGAAGAAACCAGTAACACAACTGAGAGCAACAACAGCGATCAATCGCCTCCTCGGCAACAACAAAGCCCTAACAAGAGGGACACGGGGTCCAACAGTAAACTGGACGACCTCTTACGCAAACAATCGGCGAACTTCAAGGCTTTCATGCGAGCTGTCGCCAACATTCAAGTGGAATTTATCACAGAAAAATGGGAATTCCAGGATGCGTTGCAAGCATTACAAGCGCGTTGGTCTGCTATTGACAGTCTCCATTGGGAAATCGAGTGCGAACTCAACGGGGACAAGAACGCAGTGTATGAAGAGCGCTTTACGAGATTCGAAAACCAATATATCGATCTGAAGAAGGCATTAAACACCAAGATGTGGTCCGGAGCTTATCGAGAAAAAACAACACCAAAGTTGGAGATACCAGTATTTCACGGAAAGTTTTATCAGTGGACACCGTTCAAAGACCTTTTCACGGAAGCCATCCACAACAATACATCCTTGTCAAATGCGCAGAAGATGCAATTTTTGAAAAGCAAGGTTCAAGGTGAAGCTGAAAGGTTGATACAACACTTACAAATAAGCTCGGACAACTATCTAGTGTGTTGGGAAATTCTCAACAATCGCTACAACAACAAAAAACTTATATTCACATCGCATATCAACATGCTCTTCAATCTGCCTACTATGCAACAACAGTCATTAGCACCAATCAAGAAAATACATGACGTCACAATAGAATGTTTGCACGCTATCAAGAATTTAGAAGTGGATGTCAGAACCTGGGATCCGCTACTAGTGCACATTTTGGCACAAAAACTAGACGCTGAGACATACTCGGATTACATTGAATCACTGAAGAACTCGCGAGAATTACCAATATTAAAGGATTTCTTAGACTACCTAGAAGCGAAGTTTACTTCAATGGAATCGTCGCAGCGTAAACAAGACAACTATCAGAAGACAAGTTCGGCAACAAACCAGAATCAAGAAGTATCCCATAACAAGAAATACAGCTATCATTACAACAAGAATCAAGCGGCTAGTAACCACAAGGTTACGAAATCGTACCATGCGTCAACGTTTATTTGTCCACTCTGCAACGACGAGCATGGCCTCTATTTTTGTGCAAAGTTTTTAGAAATGTCGAACGACGAAAAACTTAAAACAATTAACAAATTGCAAGTCTGCATTAATTGCCTGTACAGTCATAAGGGCAAAAAATGTACGTCAAATAACCGATGTCGCAAATGCAAAGCTAAGCACAATACGTTAATACACGAAGCTGCATCAAAAAACAATGAACAAAACGAAACAAATTCATCATCTCATGTCTCTCAGAATGATGAAGAAGCTTCAGAGATTCTATTAGCGACCGCCATAGTAAAGATAGAGGGAGCTGATGGAACTCAGTACAACATGCGAGCTCTTGTCGATCAAGGGTCTCAGATATCACTGATTACAGAACGAGCAGCTCAACTTCTTGGAATCAAACGCCAGAAATGTAAAGGAGTTATTTTTGGAGTTGGAGAAAAGGAGAGCAATTGCAAGGGCATGATAACAATTTCATGCAGCTCTGTCTTCAGCGACTTTACATTCAGAAAATCAGTATACATCATGAAAAACTTAATCAAGAATCTACCGAACAAAACTTTTAAAAAACCATCATGGCCTCAAATACAAAATATCAATTTGGCGGATCCAGAATTCAACAGCAGCCGGCCAGTAGATCTGCTATTTGGAGCAGACATTTACTCACAGATCATGCTAGGAGGAATGATCAAAGGGGATGACGTCACACGGCCCATCGCACAACAAACATACTTAGGCTGGCTACTATGTGGACACGTCAAAACTACAAAATTACAATGCAACGTGGTATTGAATAATCTAGAGGATATGATACAGTTTTGGGATTCCGAAGACATCAAAGACCGAGCCGATTTCTCAGTGGAAGATCAGAAATGCGTGGAGTACTACACGAAAACCACACAACGTTTAGAAAATGGAAGATACGAAGTGAGACTTCCAATGATAAACGACTGGGAATGCAAGCTGGGCTCTTCCAAACAGATGGCCATTGCCCAATTCAAAACGTTAGAACGAAGATTAGGAAAACAACAAAACTTAGCAAAAGCCTATAAAGAATTTATAGCAGAGTACATTGACTTAGGTCATATGCAACAATCAACATGTAACAAGACACTCGACTGCTACTTGCCGCACCACGGCGTCGAACGCGCTGAGTCAACAACAACCAAGTACAGGGTTGTGTTTAATGCATCCGCAAAAACAACTACCGGTTGGAGCTTAAACGATCTCATGTACAAGGGCCCAAACCTACAACAAGATTTACAAACGACATTAATACAGTGGAGGCAATACAAGTATGCTTACACAGCTGATATTGAAAAGATGTACAGGCAAATTCTAGTGGCCCACTGTGACCAAAGCCTACAACAGATCATCTGGCGAGAATCACCGGAACAACCCCTACTTTCATATCAGCTCGCTACAGTAACTTATGGTACCAAAGCAGCGCCGTTCCTGGCCATAATGACACTGCGAAGACTGGCGGAGGACGAGCGTCAAAATTTCCCGGAAGCTTCAAAGGTAGTGAAGGAGTCATTTTACGTCGATGATCTCGTTCACGGATCGCATACTATTGAACAAGGACAGAAGCTAATTTCGGACCTAAGACAATTACTCAAGAGTGGAGGGTTCAACCTTAGAAAATGGTCATCAAACGAACCGGCACTCTTGGAAAATTCAACAACACAACACAACAATGAAAACACTGTTTTCAACTTCAAAACAGATCAAACATCAAAAACATTGGGCCTATGCTGGAATTCAAAAGAGGACAAATTTACATTCCAATGTTCGATTTCAAGCGTCAACAAAAAACATACAAAACGCAGCTTATTAGCTGAAATATCAAAATTGTTTGACCCACTTGGCTGGCTGGCTCCCTTATCAACAAAATTTAAATTATTATTCCAAAAAGTGTGGGAGGTCAAATTACAATGGGACGACGAAGTTCCCGACAACATACACAAAGAATGGTGCAAAATTCAAGCGGACATAACGACGATAAACTTGTGTGAAATACCAAGATGGCTCAGATGTGACGGAAAACAAGCTATAGAACTACATGGCTTCAGTGACGCTTCCCTGGATGCATATGCGTGTGTTATTTACGCAAGAGTTCAACCATCAACAGACGTTATACTTGTCGCTGCAAAATCTAAAATTGTACCACACAGAAAAGTAACAACATTGCCTAAACTGGAATTAAATGGAGCGCACCTACTATGCAAATTAATGCAAAAAGTTAAAGAATCCTTACATCAACATGATATTCGAGTCTATGGCTGGACTGACTCTATGGTGGTCCTGGGTTGGATACAAGGTGACCCATCACGATGGAAAACATATGTAGAGAATCGAGTTCAAAAAATCAACACAGTAATACCGCGTTCGTGTTGGGATTACGTCAAGTCAAGTGAAAATCCCGCTGACGCCGCGAGCAGAGGCCAGTACGCCGGTCAATTGAAGGAAAACAAACTGTGGTGGCAAGGTCCTATTTGGCTATCATCCTTTGAAATGAGGACCTTGATCAAACAGGTCTATACATCAGACCAAGAGGTGAAAACAACGGCAATGAAACAAGTCAATGCTGTCCAAACCAACACAGAAACCATCAACATTATCGAACAATTATTGCAAAAACATAGCTCTATTAATCATGTCACACGAATAGTCGCATGGATACACAGAGCATTGAACTTAACAGTTCGAACATTGAACTCGAAAAATCGCCAATTACCGAGTTACCTTACGTTGCAAGAATTGAACAGTGCAACTAAGGCAATCGTAAAACAAACGCAACAAGAAGTATTTGAAACGGATATGAGTCATTTACATAAACACGGCAGAGTGACATTAAATAGCAAGTTACTGCCTCTTAATCCTTATATTGATCAAGAAGGCTTGCTAAGAGTCGGGGGAAGATTGAACAACGCCACGTTAACTGAAGAGATGAAGCATCCGATGATCATCCCTCACGACAGCCGCCTAACGCATTTGCTCATCGATCAAGCTCACCAAATGACGTATCATGGTGGACCGCGACTCACCCTGTCGCATCTTCGCCAAAAATACTGGATCATCGGTGGCGTGCGGGTCACGAAAATGCAAGTTAGAAAATGCGTAACCTGCCGAAAAATCAGTCCAACCAAACAACAACAAATCATGGGTGAACTGCCGACTGCAAGAATAAACCCTGCCCCGCCATTCCACCATACAGGAGTGGACTACACGGGATTCGTCGATGTTAAGATGAACAAAGGAAGAGGGGCTAAAACCACTAAAGGGTACATAGCTATCTTTGTTTGCATGGTAACAAAGGCAGTGCACATTGAATTGGTCTCTGATCTTACAAGCTCGGCATTTTTGGCAGCCCTTAACAGAATGGCAGCAAGGAGAGGTGCCCCCCGTCATATGTACAGCGATAATGGCACGAACTTTGTCGGCGCTAATCGATTGCTTATGGAACAATACGGGGAAATAGAGAACACCTACAGGAACGAAAAACTGCAGAAGGAAATCGCCGAGATGTTCATACAGTGGCATTTCAACGCTCCTGCATGGCCCTCGGCGGGCGGATTGTGGGAACGAGCCGTAAGAAGCTTGAAACACCATTTAAAACGAGTGGTGGGTGAACAAAAGTTAACATTTGAGGAGTTCACCACAATCTTAACAAAACTAGAAGCATGTCTAAACTCCAGACCTCTGTGTGCGCTGAGTGAAAATGTTGAAGACCTAGACTGTCTGACGCCAGCACACTTTCTAACAGGGAGGTCCGGGTTGACCGTCATCGAAACAAGAGAAGACGCCCGAACAAGATGGGAGCTTACTAGAAAAATATACACAGAAATCTGGAAGAAGTGGAAAAACGAGTACTTGTGCCAACTGTTGGCAAGAACAAAATGGCAGAAGCCTCAAAATAACGTGAAGATTGGTGATTTGGTTGTCGTACATGATGACCAGCGGCCCGCAGGAAAATGGTTGATGGGCAGAATAACAGATCTTCACCCGGGAAACGACGGATATGTTCGTGACGTGACCCTGCGAACAAGAAACGGCTCTATAAAGAGACCCATAACAAAGCTATCTATTTTACCAATAGAAAGCAAGGAAAACTCTATTCCACAAAACACCGAAAATAGACACAAAAAACAAGCTACAAACGACACCACAACAAAACGTCAGCAAAATGCCAAGACAGGCAAAATCAACTTGATCGGATTAGTAATGACCCTGCTATACCTACTGATTCCAGCAAGCGCGACAACAAACACAACAAACTTTATCGAATTGCAACAAGGCCTATATTTCGATAAAACCACCAACATGAAATTGATTCGCGACGAGTGGAAGATAGTTGTCTACTACGACGTCAAACCTTATTGGCATGGTACAGCAGTGTTCACCAAATTCAACGATCATCTTGAAAACATATGTTCAAAACTGAAACAGAAAACTCAATGTGACGTTATTTCTTTACAATTACATCACGCGTTCGCTGAACTCGAATACTACAACCGTATGTTGCTGAATCCGCAAGGTCGGGTGAATATGAGAAGCAAACGCGGCCTTATCAACGGTGTCGGGTCAATCGCACGTTCCCTGTTCGGAGTATTGGATGACCAATTCGCCGAACAATATCAACGGGACATAGAACTCATCAAAGAAAATGAGAAACATCTAGCCCTTTTGTCTAAAAATCAGACAACTATAATAGAAGCCGAATACAACGTCTTAAGAAGATCGGAAGAAACAATCGCAAAACAACACAAATTATTTAATCAACATCTGCTCAGCCTAGATAAGCTAACGAGCAACATTCAGCAAGAAATTGAGTCTCAAGAACTATCAATTGAGTTTGTTATGTCTGCTGTTTCTGCAAACAGCTTTATAGAACACCTAAGAAACGTTCAAGAGATTCTGTTGGATACCGTAACCAACATTTACAACGGCAAGATGAACTTACACCTCATCGCGCCAGAACAACTACGGGATGAATTGAACGTCATATCCGGTCAGCTCTCAAAGGATGTGGCACTTCCCATCACCAACATTCAAGATGATTTCTTTCGCCTGTATCACCTTCTACAAGTGAAGGCAAAAATGACAGAGAGATATCTAATCATTGAGATACGGGTGCCGTTAATCAGTAGAGAAAACTACGAAGTTTATCACGTGATTCCTGTACCAAAAAAGAATGGGTTCGACATGGTCACCCTACTGCCTATAGCGGAACTATTAGCTATAAACATACAGAAGGATTCATACCTACCGATGACTGGGACCGACCTACATCAATGCATGCACTACGACAATACGACTCTGCTGTGCCCCATCAGGTCACCAATATACTACATGCAGTCTGACGAGAGCCTCTGCAAGAAGAAACAAGATTCATCTGACTGCAAAACAAAACATGAGAGATGTCAAAACACGTGGTTGGAACTTAGCAACATAAACAGCTATCTATACTTTTGCTGTGACGCTTGCAAAACACGCGTCATATGCGGGAATCAAGTTTCAACTGCCCTACTTAAAAACGCAGGGGTAATGACACTCGGTAACGACTGCACTATCAATAGTGAGACGTTCACTGTACATTCCCAAAGGCAACTGACGGACATAATGCATGCCCAGGTTGAAGAACTCGACCTGGAAATCCCTCCAATTAATCGGATTATCAACCTAGCGGTACCGGTTTTGAAATATGAACCCGAGAATGAGACGGTAATGGAACAAAACTCATTACTGCTAGATCTGGGAAAACAGATAGAACAGTTGAAAGCTGCGGCGGCAGAAGACATCATATCTGATCGGGCAACATACCACGATGTCCACCAATATGTAGTCATATACGTATTGGCCACAGTAGCAGCGGCAGCAGGCGCAATATATGGCTACCACCGACTTCGCAAACATTGCACGAGTCACGAGAAACCTGAGGCACCACCTGTTCCCAATCCAGCGCCCCGAAGGAGGTCGACTGCAAGTATCGTGGACAACGCAGCTGTTTTTGACGTCACAGACGACAGCAGCGCAGTGCACTTATCAAGTGCACGTGCACTCAACAAAGCAACGTCGCCTATTGCGCGTTGTGATTTAATTGTTTAAGGCTCGGAATAGATTATTTTATCTTACATTTTATGTCCTTTTGTAACATTTACTTAACATAACACTTTCATTTATTGTTCACAGTTACCTTTTGTGAGTGGGCAATATGTACGAGCTACGCTGTACATTGACCTTTGTGGTAGTTTGTACGTCATAATGCACATCGAAATTGTTTAGCTGTGCATTTCTCTAACATAGCATTTAAGTGGAACAAATATCTAATTATACTTAGTAGCAATAAATCCATCAAGGGAATCATTCGTCTACTCATTTACATAACATAACATTCCTAACAGGTTTACATAACAAGTACATAACATTTTCACTGTTGGGCATTACAACCCCAACAATCCTACAAGAAACTCCATCTTTGCTAGAAAGTCATAGAAAACCGCGGTTGGCATTGGGTATTTATCTTTGTAAACTAAGGGCCGGAGAGTCAAACGACCGACTAGCCAGTCAATTCAATACGTCTCGACGAAGTATACAAAGAATATTAAAGATAGTAAGATATTGCTTACTAAGAGAATTTGTGCCACGGCACTTGGGCTTTAATCACATGCAAAGAAATGATGTTATGGAACGTAACCTAATAATACATAAAGGAATATTTGGAAATCCGGAAAATACTAAAGCTATAATCATTTGTGACGGAACGTATGCATATATTCAGAAAAGTTCTAATTTTCTTTTTCAGCGTTTAACTTACAGCTTACACAAGTTTCAAAACTTGTTAAAACCGTTTTTAGTTGTTTGTTCAGACGGTTATATAATAGATATCTTAGGGCCTTTTGCTGCCACGAAGTCCGATGCATCTATCATGTCTGATTTTATTAATGATGAAAACAGCGTTTTTCATTGGTTTTTTGAACAAAATGACGTTTTAGAATAGAATAGAATAGAATAGAATACTCTTTATTATGTACACCATAAAAAATAACAGATATAAATGTAGACATTTTACACAGGGTGACACAATGGGCGGTCTTATCGCTAAAAGCGATCTTTTACAGACAACCTTTGGATGGATTCAAGGGAGAAGGAGAGACAATAATGCAGGTAGTCAGTGGTGTACCATTTACATATACAACAAATACATACATACATAAAACCTATACTTATCTACATATAATATATACAATAATAAACATGAAACAAGAGCAAGGAAACTAAATGTAATGATGATGTTTAAGGAGAGAGGAAGTGTTTTTTAACCATAATTTTAAAAGTGGACAAAGATTGAGCACGCCTTATCGACTCGGGCAAGGCATTCCATAACCGTACTGCTTGAACTGTAAAAGACTTGTCATAAAAGCTGGTGGTTTTAATCCTCGATAGAGGTTTTCGTGATTGTGTTCCGGGTTTAGAAGCATGCGGTTATGAAGTTCATTTACCACCAACAAAGGATAGAAGTGACACTCAACTATCTACCGAACAGACCAACAAATCGAGACTTGTTACTTTGTGTCGGTGGGTAGTCGAGGTCATTAATGGTCGTTTTAAACGCGACTTCAAGTTGTTGCGTCAAGATTATTTTAATACAACTCTACGAAATCTGTTTCCCGATTTTAAAATTGCAGGAGCCCTTATTAACTCTTTTCGTGACCCTGTGACTGATAATGTAGACGCAGAAATGATATTAAATTCAATTAATCAAAGGATCAACATACCAAATCATTTATACAATTATGTAATGCAATGACATAAATAATTATGAAAATGATATTAATGAATCTTTGACTAAAATAATAAACTGGCTTGATGATAATAATTTGAAAATTAACCTAAGTAAGACCAATATCATGCAATACCATCAGCGTCGTGAAAATAATAACCTTAATATCAACTATAAAGACCATAAAATTCAGGAAGTTGATAGTGCTAAATTCTTAGGAATGACTATTGATAATAAATTGACTTGGAACATTCATACTGACATAATATGTAAAAGACTAAGTAAATCTGCGTATGCACTATTCCAACTTTCAAAAAAGGTTAATATTGAGACATTGTTAGCAGCATACCATGGACTTGCAGCTTCTGTTTTACGATACGGTATTATTTTCTGGGGACAGTCAGCTAATAGGGAGGTTGTATTTAGGATGCAGAAACGTTGTGTGAGGTCCATGTGTGGTCTAAAAACGACGGATAGCTGTATTCCGTTTTTCAAAAAACTAAAGATATTGACACTGCCAGCAATGTATATAATGGAAACTGCATTGTTTGTTGTTTTCCCTAGAAAATAAATTAAAATATAATAAATATGCAAAACTGTTAAAAAAATGCATTAATGTATCTAGGAAACAAACGTCCGACAACTATATTATGAAAGCAAAAAACAAATGTAAAGCAACTTGGAAATTGATTAAAAATAAACCTAACTGTAGAGACTCACAATATATAGACGCTATTAAAACTAAACGATACATTAATAAGAGATCCTGAAGAAATAGCTAAGGCTTTTAATAATCATTTTATTGATTCTACAAACATTGACATAACAAATAGTGGTAAAAATAGATCCACGATTAATACTAATAATGAAGGTAATAGTATATATCTAGAACCCTGTACACCAAATGAAATAAGTAAAATAATTGCATCATTAAATAATACCAACGCTGTGGGATATGATGAGATTTCGACACAAATTATAAAATCTTGTGTTGATATACTGTCACCTATTTTAGCTCATATGATTAATTTAAGTTTCTTTGAAGAAAAGTATCCTGACAAATTGAAGTTTTCAGTAGTAAAGCCTTTGTACAAAAAAAATAACAAATATGATTTAAATAATTACCGACCCGTAACCTTAATTCCGGTATTTTCAAAAATATATGAAAAAGCTATGTGTAATAGGATTGTCTCATTTATTTATAAATATAGTATAATAAGTCCGGAACAAAACGGTTTTCAAAGAGGGAAGTCAACTACACTAGCTTGCTATCAACTCATTAAATTAATTACCGAGAATATAGATAAGAAAATACCAGTCACTGCTATATTTTTTGACATGAGCAAAGCATTTGACTCTGTAAAACATGACATACTGTTAAGAAAATGTGAGAGTTGCGGAATAAGAGGAAAAGCGTTAAATTGGCTTAAAGACTACCTAAGTAACAGACAACAACGTGTTGAAGTTTTAGGTATGAACAAAGAAAGAGAAGTGTTAAATTATAAATCTCAGTTTAGGACCAATACATATGGCGTGCCTCAAGGTAGCATTGTGGGGCCATTACTCTTTCTTCTGTATGTGAACGATTTGCCAAAAGTAACACAGGAAAAATGCGTGTTATTTGCAGATGACATTTCATTAGTAATAAATAATGAAAATGAAAATGAACAGCATGAGGACAAAATAAATACTGCCGTAGAAAGCATACTAGACTGGTTCGAACAAAATAATTTATGTGTAAATATTTCCAAAACAAAATATATTAATTTCTGTAATTACAAGATGACAAATAAAACAATGAAAATTATTGGGCGTGATAATGACATTGAAGAAGTTAAAGATACAAAATTCTTAGGCATAGTAATTGATAAGAATTGCAATTGGAAAAAACATATAGACAACATATGCAACAGGCTAAACAGCTTTGCATTTGCGCTAAGGAATTTAAGGAAAACTGTTGGAGTAAATGCCGCTCTACTGGCTTACCATGGTTACGTCTCATCTGTACTTAGATACGGCATAATAATATGGGGCAATTCTACGGACAGCAATAGGGCTTTTATTGTTCAAAAAAAGTGCTTAAGAGCTGTGTTTGGTGCAGGTCCATTGGAGTCATGCAGACCCATATTAAAAGAGCATAAATTATTATCACTGGCATGCTTATACATATTGGAAATGGGAGTGTTTGTAAAAAAACACCCTAACCTATTTAGTAAAGCCGATAGTGTAAACATATATAAAATAGGTAAACACTCAAGGGATCCAACCAGATTGGCTATGCCTAGGTGTAGAACAGCATTTTGCCATAAAAACACCAGTCGAATGGTAATAAAGACATATAATAATATACCTAAGATAATTAGAGAACTGCCAACGAATCTATTTCAAAAAAGACTCCGAACATGGCTCATTGAAAACTGTTTCTATTCTATTAATGAATTTATGAATTATAATACGAGGAGGAATTTATTACAGACATGAATAATGTAATTAAACTAACTTTGACATTCCTGTATGCTTAATTTTGAACATTGTAATTTTTATAGTTCTAACATTAGTATTTTTAGAGTTTGACATTTGTAATTTTTATAGTTTGACATTTGTAATTTTCATAGTTTGACCTTTGTAATTTTCATAGTTTGATATTTGTAATAATCATAGTTTGACACTTGTATTTTAATTTCTTGCCATTTTCCCATCGTGACATATTTCAATTATTTTTTAATTCATTAAAATTATGGCACAACCTAAATTTGCATGCTGAATTTAATAGGCGGAATATGAAGTACTATGTATTGTATTATGAGATCTGTAAGCACCATATTTCATGCAAATAAACGATATTATTATTATTATTATTATTGTAAAAAAAAACCCGCATTTATTTGTCAGCTTATCGGCAGTCAGAAGAAATCCATTGCGTACTCAATACTGTAACAAACTATGTAATGTTAAATGTAAAACAGCCTTAATGCGTAAAAGCTTTTTCGGCAACGCTCCAAAAATTTATAACAAAATACCGGATGCCATTAAAAATATGCCATTAATAAAATTCAAAAAGGCACTTAATAGCTTACTTAGTGACAAATGTTACTACACACTTGATGAATTTTTAAATGATGACTCAATATAGTGTTTTGTTTCTATGTTAAATGAAAAAACTTAAATGACGAATTAATTTGAGGTTGTAAATTTTATATTGACATGTAATAATTTTTGACATTTTCAATTGCTCTGACTTGTTTTTTTTATTTTTTGACATTTATAACTAAATAATTCCTCATTTAAATCTGACATCGTTAATTTTTTTAAATAATATTATATAATTGTTATGATTTATTTTGAAATTGTAATTATGCATGAATTTCTAACATCTTTTTTTTAAATTTAAATTCATAATAATTAGATAGATGCACACCATATTTGTATGCCCCCTGGCATAACATAGCGCTCTGTTCACTAAACTCAAGATCTGTATTTCTACCTGTGTTAACAAATAAAAGTGATTTGATTTGATTTGATTTGGTAAATGACAACAATCTTAATAGACAGAGAATCGCGTTTGTGGCGATAGATGCAAATCAACAATTAGATTACTTTCCTCGTTTAACAGAAAGTGATTTAAAGCTTTTTACCCTGGGATCGTATCAGCTTAAACTAGCCAAATCATATTGTGCAGAGCATTTGCATAATGGCTTATATATAATTGAAGTGAAAAGAGATGATTTAATTGGGGATGTGCAACAGTACAATATGCCTCAAAATGTCTGGTTGTTAAGAGGCCGTATACAGTCTCGCCATGTAAGAGCAAAAATATATCTATGTTACCTTTTGGTTATTAGGGACGTAATAGGTATTAGTGCGATAGCACAATATTATTGCACATGCTTGTCAGGGCGCCGGACAATAGGGACTTGTGCCCATATAACCTCTATTGTCTGGTATCTAGGTGTAGGAAGGCATGAGCCGTTTAATTCTCCAGCCGGAGATTTAATTGGTATTCTAATTGATGAAGATTGAAAAGGAGTTTTATCTTACTGTAAAACTTTAATATTATCTAACCAATAAAAATAATATGTATGAATTTCATTTATTATTGTATTGTATTTCTATAAGGCAAGTGTTAGGGCGCGCTAGAATATTAATACTTTTCGTTTTAAATCCTTTAACTTGTATCTATTGTCACTAATGACCGTCTCAAATGTTTCGTTAGTAAAATATAATGCTGTAAAATATTTAAATTCATTGTTATTGATAATAAATGATTTGTTTTCCACTTGTTTGTTTTATTTTGTAGAGCAAGAACTTAGGTCCCCTAGACTTAACTTATTTTCTCAGAAATATATGTGTGAGATAATATTAGCATGTAGGTATTTCGACTTTAAGTATATCAGCGCCTGTAGCATGATGAGTGAGAGCGAGATATAGCCTTGGCCAAAAGCATTAGGCACTCCTATAAAACACGTGCAGCTAATAGAGAACAAAAACTGAGTTATCTGTTAAACAATACTCCACGCGGTGTATTCAAACGTTAATTAAACAATAGATAAGCTATTTTGAGGTGCCATAAAACACCTGGGCCACAATTAGCGTGAAATGGCATTTCTGTGAATAAAGTCTAGCTTTATTGCACCATAACTTCATCCACACAGCAATTTGGGACTTCCCGCCATAACAATAGTTGAAGCACATAAAAAAACCTTTCCAATGATATACCGCATGTTGTTATTGGTTCCTAGGCTGGCTTCCATACATTTTTGCCCGTCCTCCTTTACTCGAGACTAAATTAACTCACATAAATCACTTAATTAGTAACCTAACGCTACCTATCCAAAATTTCCAAGACTACAAGGTCAACGAAGATACCACACCGATAAACGATTCTTTAAACTATCTCGTTGAACAAATTAAAGCGATGAAGGAATGAGCCCAACAGACAGAGGTTTTAACGACACATGACATACATCAGTATGCGTTGTTATATGGACTATTAGCGGCAGCTGTCGCAGTGGTCCTGTGGTTCCTGAAGAGGAGGTGTCAGCGGGCGGATGATCCGATGACCCAAAAGTGGGATGAGAACGTACCAGCGAGTGTGAGTGTATGTATGTATAAACCAATTTGAGCAAGAGCAAAACTCTAGTGCAAGTGCGCGAAATCAACCCCTGCCCGAGCAAGGGCCATGTATCTGTGATAGTGCGCGCGAAGCAAATTTTTCTAAACGGTGGTCTAGTTTTCGTACAAAGAGGCGAGACATGTCGACGTCTCCCCTAGCTAAAAGAAAATCAGTATTCTCGATTGGTGACTCAACCGTTTGAGCCTCTATGTCTAGCTATAAGATAATGATAAGATATTGTTCTATCACCTTGTTAATCATATCTCATCCAATATTGTCTTAACTCCTTAGCGTTTGAGCTCACACTCACGTAACTATTCATTTTGTTTTAGCTTATCTCATTAACTCATCTCTTCCCGTCGGGAGCATATTCGATGCAATAATTGCAATCGGCCACGTTTGCTGACATAGCGATCCAATACGGTCGCACTGAATGCGCCGCGAGCTCAGTGCATAACGGACAGCAACCGGGTGCATTCAGTTCCATCATTTTGCTCATTCTAGCGATAGCTTAGCGTAGACCTTTAATTGTTAGCTCTCAGCAATAAACCTTTTAATGTTAATTGAGTGTTTTACTTAGCAGCGTAACAATCCCACCAGGTACCACTTAGGTCGCGCCCCATACAACATTTACGATTACATAAGGAATTTTTGTATTGACTACAAATTGGAACATCTTGTACCGTTGATATTTTCTCAAAAAAGTTTAGATTTGATTTGACGAAAATACTAGTTTCTAATATGTATAACGGCGGCAATGTAAAAAATTTTAAGAATTTAAAGTGAGGTGCACAGCTATCATCTGCTTTCAGACCACACATGGCTCTTATACATATTTTTTGTGCCCTAAATATTAATAATTTATCGGAAAAACTGCCTCAAAATATAATTCCGTATCGTAGAATCGAAGCTACCAGACCGTGATAGGCAACTCACCAACTAACCAACTCAACTATCAACTTTTCGTCCTGCATATGCTTCCTCAAAAACCCTCTGGGCTCCTCTTCCATTGATAAGCAGCAAATAGCTGGCCAAACTCATCAAATTGCGTTGAAAATATTGAGAAGTTTGGTAAAATTATAAAAAACTAGCTGTTGCCCGCGACTTCGTCTGAAATCCAGAATAAAAAGCCTACGCGTATGTCCTTCCCCAGTTCATAGTCTACCCATGTGCCAAATTTCATCCAAATTTGTTCAGCCGCTTTAACGTGAAAGCGTAACGCTTCTTTGTTTACTTTTTTCGATGGTTGGAAGAGTGCATAGGCAGTTTTTTTTTACATTATTGTTCTATACGTGCTTTCTAATTAAGGTGGTTATCAATATAAATATCTAAAAACACAGTTACTTTTACCTCTTCTATTTCGTTGTCGTTATAGTTAACACAAAGTTTTGGTGTATTCATTTTTTGGTGAATATGCATTACTTTGGTTTTCTTAAGGTTTATTACTAAGTTATTCATATTAAGCCAATTAACGCACGCACAATGGTCCACTTGAAGGACTAAGTGCGGAAACCTAAACCCCTAAAGAAGAGAAGAAGAAGCCAATTAATTATGTCAGTAAGTGTATTGTTAATGTCAAATTGATATGTATTTAAATTTTTGCATTTTACTATGGCCGTGCTATCATCTGCAAACAAAATCATTTGTTGTTGTGTCACTTGTGGCAAATCGTTAATGTAAATGAGAAATAGAGGTTGCCCAAGCACGTTACCTTGCGGTACTCCATATTTTATAGTCCTGAATTTGGACCGATATGTTCGTTCTACCTTTGTCTTTGTAATCTGTTGCATAGATATGATTCCAGTAATCTTAAAATGTTACCTCTGATGCCGTAGCTATGTAATTTATCTAAAAGTATTTTATGATCCACATTGTCAAAGGCTTTAGTCATTTCTGTGTAAATAGCGCAGATGGGAGTATTTTTGTCAACTGCAGACAACATTATTTAAAAAATCAAAAATTGCCATGTCAATTGTCTTATTTTTACGGAAACCATTTTGTTCTTTGCATAAAATGTTAAAGGGCAATGCCCATCACCCATACAAAGAAATGTCTAAAATGAACAACAATGAAATAAAAGCCAAATTGCACTACAAATCGTAGGAAACCCAATGCAATTTCAATAATTATCAAAAAACTAGGTAGAAGCCAATTCCAAACATTTTTGTACAATATAGGTTAAGTCAAGGTCAAGGATATTAATATGCAATAATTAAATTACAAAAAAGCATTTAAATGTTTCATTCATCATTTTAAAAAAAATATCATCAAGAAATGCAGGAGGATAGATATTGGATTAGTACTGGGCCCATGTTAAGTACCATACATAGTATGGGCGAAGATACCAATGGTTCGCCGTTTAAATAATGACTACATATTTGTGAATTCTTTGGTACATAACGATAATACAGTCCTTGAAGAGCCACACCTTTAATGAAAGAGGTACTACATGTCTATCCTCATATTACATCCTGGATAGAAACAATGACTTTCGAGTGTCGACTGCTCTTCCATAATTAGGTAACAAGGTGATGGATCTCATTTGAGGAACTTCTTTCTTTTTCTCATTTAAGGAGTCTCTATACTTACAAATTGTGGTGTTATCCATGCCTGTATTAAATAACGTACTTCATCATTATGCACTGATAACAGAATACGTCTCATCCTTGCAATATCGAGATAGCAATTAAGACAGTGTAGATTTCTATCCATTTGTTTAAATGTACACAGGGCACAAGTCCAAAACAACAGCAGCGTTGTATCTAAAGCAGGTTCAGGTCCGTCGTCAAAAAGCCAAGTCGTCATTTAGACGGATCCAATGTAAGTCCGTGTTCAAAAATGGGTATCGTGTGCAGAAGTATAATCAAAATCCTGAAATATCTTAGAAAGCAATCCGTAATTCTGCAAAAACATGAATCAAGTAATATAAAAGGTATTTAGGTAGGTAATTTTTTCAATTGTATCAACTATACAATTGAAAAAATTAAAACCAGTAATGTCATACTGTCAGTAAGGCAAAAGACATGTGATTCATACAGCCTACGATACTTTTTCTATTTTGAAAATCATTTGATTTTTAATTAATATTGACATGTATATATTATTTTAATTAGATTTTGGGTACTTATAGGTCGCGTTATATTAAATTAATGATTACTGTGCACTTATTCTATAAAATAGTTCGTTAAGGATTATTTGACGATTCCTGTTTGCCTGAATGTCACTTACCCATGTCAAATCAACACTGACCTCCAATAACAAAATAAGAATGGACTATACGGATATCAAGTTAATTATTTTTTAATCATATATTTTTACCATAAACAAACTTGAGAATTATTTCATTATACATAATAAATTCTAAATAGAATTATGGACTATTAGTAGTTTCTGTCCATTTCAGGCATTTTTCGGGCGTTCCCCTTTGGTTAGATATTGGTTTTTCGGTCACCGTAAGGTTTTTTTAATGCTAAAGATAAATTTCTAAACGATGTTTTAAATTTTTCGCAAGATGGCAGCACCGAAAGCAGCCATTTTTTCAGCTGTCATTACGCTCGTGTACTTGTTCTTTTTGGAGCGAAGGTAGACGTCGTATTCATGAGTGAAAGTAAGACGCGCGCGCATCGTCTAAATCGGTCGAAACCCTAAGGGAAATCGAATCGTCCCCTATTTCGCGTGTGATCAACACTTTAATCGTGAAACCCTGAAGCTAGCTTATGGACAATCGAAGGTGGAAGCTCAACGAGCACCGGAGCAGTCCAAGGTACGTGAGTGCATTATATTCGCTGCGGCCTATGTCGAGTTATTGAACATCGTAATTATACGTAAATCTTTATTTTCCAGTGTAGTATTAAAGACACCCCTATTTCGGTTTGGTGCGTGTGCTACATCTTTATGGTGCCGAAACTAGGGTACTTCCATCTTAATTCATGTCCATCGCAAGGTGCATATGGTATTTCTGGTCAAAACTGTTGTGTAATAATTTGGTAAACATAAATCTATACTTATCATTTTACTGCATTCTAAGTTATCGCATCATCTTGTAATCTTACAAATATCGGACCTATCATACCTACGTGTCGCAATGGCGGCCATAAGTAATCACCATTGAATACGGTTTTAATTTGAATATTCATTTCATACGAATCGGGAGTTATTGTAGGATCTAGTTAAGCAATCATTAACAATCATCGGTGCTTAATTCCATCGGCTTGTAATAATTCTATTATTCAAATCACCAATCACATTCATAATCGCTTCTTGTAACTAACATACTTAAGTAAATTCATCTATTAAAATCATAAAATTGCAAATAACCCAGTACAAAATTTTCATTAAAAAATAAAAATTAGGGTAGACTCGAAAACCAACGCCCGAGCATTCCGTACCTACCCTTCGATTTGCTGTATAGTTTACCCAGTTTACCGCGCAAGTTATCGTGAATCGGAACTCAGCGCTCATACCATCGTTCGTAAACATTCCATTCAAATTGTATCCTTATAGCTATAGAATAAGATCGCAAATTCTGTGCACATTCTTTCTATTCGGTAAACAAGGTCGAAGTTAAGTTCTAATATCCTTTGTGTTATCAATTTATCATTTTATCATTGTTTACGTTTTCGACTTGGAACTTTAACTATTCTAACACTTTTTACACAACACTTTTAACTAAATAAGAAATAATGTCGCTTGTAGGTAAACATTCCGCTCGTAGAAGAGCCATGCTAAAAAATCGAAGTCTAAATCTGTAGATGAGGAGTTCACGGTTCAGGACTTGCCGTCCTTGCGTAGAAAGCGAACTATTGCGTATAAACGCTTAGCTAAGGCGTTAGAGATAGGCGCTTCAGCTTCAAGCGGTACTACTCAACGCGACTTTTTTTTATCGTATCATCAAGACTTAAAACAAATTGCATCAGGTTTTGAGGACGCGCATTTCACGATGTTGGAACTCATCACGGATCCGAATAGTGAAGATGATCAAATACAAGAAGGTTTTGATGGCATGTACTACGAGTATAAGGCGTTATCAATTCACCGTAGTTTAGTAAACAATGAATCGATTAAATCGCACAACGTCTCATCATCGAATAATATTCGGCTACCGGAAATCATACTACCAACTTTCGCTGGAAATATTAAATTATGGTCAGAGTATTTTGATACCTTTAACCCGTTGTTACACAGCTCCACTTCTATTACCAATACAGAGAAGTTTCATTATCTGGTATCTTCTCTCAGCGGTGATGCGTTATCAGTAGTCAAAGCGTTTCCTATAACACACGAATATTATCATGACGCATATCAAGCGCTCGTTGCTCGCTACAAGAGTAAACGCACCCTAGCTTTCACATATTGGCAGGATATTTTAAACATTGACTTTCAAAGCAATAATGTGCAAGAGTTTCAAAAATCGCTTGACCTTTTCGAAGAGAATTTGAGTATATTAAAAACGATCGACTTGCCAATCGCACATTGGGATTTTGTTTTAGTTTAAGTATCACATTTTATCGAAACTTAACAAAGATTTACGCCGCGGGTTTGAGGAAAGTTACTGAAATGTCGAGTTACCGTCTTACGAACAACTCGAGGGTTTTCTAAGGTCTAAATGCGAAGCGTTATTACCTACGTGATACGCACTTTACCGAATCGTGCAAGGCGACTAAGCCTGCGATTAATCCTGTGCCCAAGCGCACGCCCAATGATCCGCAGCCACAGACGAAGCGTTTGAACACCCCGCACGCACTAGTAGCTGCAACCGATCATCAAGCTCCTCCTGCGACTGCTAGTAATAATAAAATCGGTTCCTACTCGAGTAGATGCTCGCATTGTAACGAGTCACATTTAATTACACCGGATTTTCTTAAAAAATCAATTGACGAACGAATGACAATCGCTAAAGAAAAAAATTGGTGCTTTAATTTTTGAAGTCATCACATCAACTGAAGAATTGCAATTCCATATTTTCGTGCCGCACATGCAAACGTAAACATCATACCTTACTCCATCGGGATCATTCTAATAGCGTATCAAATCAAATTTGATCGCCGCTGGTTTCAAGGTCTCAATTGAAAGTTACCGTGTTACTGGCAACTGCGAGCGTGCAAATTCAGGATGCTTCAGGCAATATGTCATCGTTTCGCGCTTTATTTGACATCGGAAGTTAAATCAATTTCATAACTGCTTCCGCAGTAAAGCGTTTAAATCTTAAACCAGCCACAACGAACGCAAACGTTAGCGGACTGGGAGAAGCTGCCGCACCGATTATCGGTGACGTCACTTGTTCCGTGGTACAAACAATCAGATTTGATACAAACTCGACAGGCACGTCATAGCCACAATAAGTGGCGATCCCATCTATCGCGCAATTAAACACATCGGAATGGTCACATATTAAATCGCTACCGTTGGCGGACCCTGGCTTCGACATTCCAGTTCCGATCGATCTATTATTCGCTGCAGATGTCTTCACCGACTCTGTACTCCATCAATACCTTAAAGAGTAGGTGTCAACCAACCTACCGCGTTTAATTCAACATTCGGTTGGCTTCTTTTAGGCAAAACTTGTCTCTCGGCTAGTACTTTATTGCATACGTTGCTCGACATCGACAACGAGTTAAACTCTTTAGTTCAATGTTTCTGGGAACTAGATTCTTTACCTAATTCATCGAAGTTGACTCCGGATTTATTTATTTATTTATTTACCTACAACTACTATTACAGATCAGCAATCCAATGCGATAGAGTGGCCTTACATGCTAAATCGTTAATCTACATCCTATAAAATTACATCGAATATCCTAAATCTTAACCTACTTCTAAATAACATCTTATATATAATGTAACTTTTGCGATTCACTCAAGTTGCACCGCAATACATCAACCCTCTCGTAAACGTCGTTCACCACACGCAAGGCTCTAGTGAGAGGAGTTCTCGCCAGTAGGTTTGTTCTGGCTGCCGGCGCAGCAAGCAGGCCGCCGCCTCCACACGTACCAGTCTGGCACGCAAACGTTCAGGTGCAGCAGCACTCCCGGGTTATGCGCCCGCAGTAGCTTCACTACATACACTGCGAGTGCAAAGTCCCGTCGCATCTTTAACCCACCACCACCACCACACACCACCATACCACCACCATACCCAGTACAAATAGTGTAGGGTACATCAATGGATAAAATGGATATTCCCCATACATACATTACATGAATACACAACAACATTAGATGAATTACTATGCGAGCAAAAGTTTACTACCGATCATTGTCGCAATCAATCTGGACGATACGTAGTTCGCATTCCATTCAAAGACGAATCAGAACCCACTTTCGAAGGCTCGCGCGACCTCGCGCTACGAAGGTTCTTCGCTACCGCACGAAGGCTGACACGTGACTCATCTTTACAAATCCTATACGTAGAATGTATGACTGACTATATCGAAAGCGGCCACATATCCCTAGTTCCTGCAGACGAGATGAGCACGGGTAAATACTACATTCCCCATCACTGCATTTTACGCCCTGACTCGGCGAGCACGGGTCTACGCGTGGTTTTTGATGGATCGGCTAAGGATTTAAACTCTCAGTCACTTAACGATATGCAACTTATCGGACCAAACTTACAACCCAATATTTTGGAAATTCTCTTGTGTTTTCGTGAATACAATATCGTATCTATGGCTGATGGTCGTCAGATGTACCGTCAAATTCTAATAGCACCCGAACATCGCGACTGTCAGCGCATTTTTTGGAGGACTTCGCCCAGCGAGCCCCTTCAGGAATATCGCCTGAACACCGTTACTTATGGCTTGGCCTCGAGTGCATATCTCGCTTGTCTTACTCTGAAACGGCTTGCCGAAGACGAAGGAGAATCTTATCCACTTGCCAAACAAATTCTCTTATCGGACGTGTATATCGATGACGTCACAACCGGTTTTCAGTCCTTAGAAGTCGCTCAGGAAGCTAAATCGCAAACTATCGCTCTTTTCGACCGCGGATGTTTCAACTCAGAAAAATGGGCTAGTAATAATCCTTAGCTATTGTCCGACCTTCCCCGCGAACATTGTCTAACAGGTTCTGTATCGCTCGACAATACCGAAACACAGACTTTAAAAGTTTTGGGTCTCAAGTGGGATCGAAATCAAACCTTCAGAGCGGTCATGTACTAAACGTTCCATAATAAGCGAGATTGCTAGAATATTCGACTCTTTAGGGCTACTCTTCGCCGTCACAATTAAAGCGAAGTGCTTAATCCAAAATCTTTGGATACTCGGCGTTGGTTGGGACCAGACCCCCCCTGATGAGGTCATCCGTATATTATCGGAACAATGATCAGAAACAATTACAATCACTAACTGAAGTTAGAATACCTCGGCAACTTACGTACATGCAAAGATGCTAAATCGTACGAAATACACGGATTTTGTAATAGTTCGGAAATCGCATTTGGAGCAGTAATTTATCTGCGCTTCATCGATGCGGAGGGTAATGTTCATACCTCTCTAGTCTGCTCTAAAGCACGGGTAGTACTTCTTAAACGTACCTCTCTGCCTCGACTCGAACTCTGTGCTGCTGTGCTTCAATCGGACTTATACTTTGTGCGCGATACTTACCTCACACGTATCAAAATCGACGCTTTTTATCTGTGGTCTGACTCCACCGTGCTGCTTATATGGTAAAGGTCACATTCCTTTCGTTGGGCTACGTTTGAAGCAAACCGTGTCAGCCACATACAAGATATTGCACCTACCGAATGTTGGCATCACATTTCTTCGGGCGATAACCCTGCTGATATTTGCAGTCGTGGTCTGTTTCCCAGTGAAATCGTTCACAATACGCTATGGTGGGCGGGGCCACATTGCTATCTGAGGATCGTGAATCTTGGCCCATAAGTTCAGCTAACCTATCACATGAGGAGGTAATCGTTAATGCCGAAGTACGGAAATCAATTGTCTTAAACTCTACCGACGTTAAAAAAACCGAAACTATCATTTTCAAAAATCTAATTAATCGATTCTCTTCGTTATCGAAGATCACAAACGTATTGGGCTACATTTATCGTTTCATAAACAATTGTCGTAATCGGAATCAAGCTAATCGGAACAAGTATCTCAATAACGTTGAACGACACAACTCATTGATGCAAATCGTAAAAGACGTACAAAGTAGCGCTTTCTCGGAGGAACTTAGTAAATTAAAATCAAACAAACCGCGAACGAAACCATATCGCAAACTCAATCCGTTTATCGATGGTTTAGGTATCCTCAGGGTGGGCGGCAGGATCTCTCGATCAGGTTTAGAATACGAACAAAAGCACCCAGCATTCTTGCCGACTGAACACCCACTCACGTTTTTAATCATCGATTTTATTCATCGTAGCTATTTGCATCCCGGTATTAATACCACTCACTTTCTGCTACTGCAACAATTCTGGATCGTTTCCGCTGCACGCACAATTCGTCATCGCCTTGTTAAATGCGTACAATGCTATCGGACTAATCCCAAACTATTACCACCAGGGGGTCTACTCTCTAACTCCGTCAACGACGAGCCGGGCCCGTCCGAAGGTAGTCCGATACGATGCAGTAAACCCTACTCCCTATGGATTTCGGACTATTAGGTTTCTAACGGAATCATAGACACTATTCGTGAACGAATGGCGCATGACGATAGAGTTGCGCTATTTTACCGGTCGATTACCGGTTTACTTACTTTGTGGTTTTCAAGCTTAATAAACAAAAAATAATATTGTTATCGTTATAAAATTACCACATTTTTAACAATAAACTGTTTATTATGTTTCCAAATATAGAACTGAACTATTTTAGCCATTTTTGTCCGGATTGTAGCTTTACCCTGTTAATACCTTTGCCTTTTTTCTTTTTGACGGCAATTTTCAAATGAAATGTCATGTCAGTGTTTATTATTATTTACAACCACACTAAATAATTGCATCAATTCGCAATTTATTAACACGACCCGGGATGTTTTCGTTATTAAATATTAATTAATGTTGTAAAATGGCCCCAATCGCTCTAGCAGCAACTCACGCGCAAATAGAGGCCCTCCTTAATTTCATGAGCGAGAATAATGAGTTGGCAGACTATTGAGGGCTGCCGACGAAAGAATTCGTTCAAAAGGCTGTGGGAAAACCTGTGCAACTCCCTTAATTCAATGGGAAGTTGCACAAAGTCTGTGGACCAGTGGCAAAGGGTGAGTATAATACATTACTCGTCAATATTAATTTGATTTTTAAGTCTTGTCATCAGTAAAGTGCATACAATGATAATCAGTCATCCTCCAAATGATTATCTGTAGGAGTATACTGGCTTGTATATCGTTTTTTATGTAATTAAAATTAACCAACTTTTAGGTGCGGGCTGATAAAAAAAAAATTGCCAATAAAGCTGCTGAAGCTGCCAGACGTTCAGCATGTGCTACAGGTGAAGTCCCATCGGTAGCAACAACCCTCTCCCAAGTGGAATTGAGGATACTATTAATTATGGGAGAGGGTTTTGGACAGCCACAAGCCAAGGCAAGAGTGCCAGCTTTTCCATCGGTAAGTAATAATTAAATTTATAATTTATGATAGTATGTTTGAATGGTAAAAACAACAGCATTAATGCTTTTATAATGCTGTTGCATGGAGTCTTTGCCATGACTTTAAAAAAATTCAATAACAATAAATAACAAACACATAATTATATATTTGTTGTACCCGTCAATGATATTTTGGTTTTTGTTGTAGGTCCACCTGTAAGACAAGACCCAGCATCCATCACACCCACCCAAATATCTGCTGCTGCACTTGCCTTGCTTAGTACATAACTAGAAACATTTAAATTGCTAGCTATACATATAACTCTTGAAAGTCACAGGGAGAGGCCTTTGCCCAGCAGTTGGATGATGCAGGCAGTACCATATATTTTTTTTCTCCCTTGCTCTATAATTGCAACATTGTTCACAATGTTGCAACATTTATTTCCCGAGCTCCTCATCTCTTTTGTTGCTTGGAAAGTGGTCTTCCAACTCAATAATTCACTGAATGAAAGCTTGTCTGTTACCAGCAATTATTTAAGATTAAATTATACAAGTAATAGAAAATGGTATGTGTTGATTGGTTAAAAAAAATCTTTTGATTGTATAATGTTGATTCTTAATTTGAGATTAGTCTAGAATAAAAGAAAATCTATGTATTTTTGATTGTTAATTTTATTCAGATATTGGGTATTTGAGACTGAAATAGACAAGTAAGAGAAACTAAGTTCCTAGTAATAAATTAAGACTTCAATAGATTCATAAAAGAAAATCTGTGTTATCATTGTTATAGTGTATTGTTGATTGTTACTTTTATTCAGATATTAGGTATTTGATATTGAAGTAGACTAGTAAGAGAAACTAAGTTCCTAGTAATCATTTAAGACTTCAATAGATAAATAAAAGAAAACCTATAGTGTATTGTTGATTGTTAATTTTATTCAGATATTAGGTATTTGATATTGAAGTAGACTAGTAAGAGAAACTAAGTTCCTAGGAATAATTTAAGACTACATAGATAAATAAAAGAAAATCTATGTTTTGATTGTTACATTGTGTTGTTGAATGTATTTTTTTTTTCAAATTGATTGGTGCTAAATAAAAAGAAAACATTTTGTTTATAAAAACAATACTTTTATTGTGGAAATCTTTTTCTTATGTCAGAATCGTCCCGCGCCAGTCCCAACACCCATTATGTCCTGAAAACAAAATAAACAGTTTGTAAAATAAATACTCAAATCAATATTATAAATACAAACATCCTATGTATTTATGTATTTATTGACATATTTTATTAGTAGAGTAGTTTTCTTGTGAGACTGCATAAGTACCTATTTTTGTCCAGCAATTCCGGTAATCTGTCTCTCTCTCTTTGCCCTTGCTGAAGGGCTTGATGAGCGGGCATAGACTCATATCGCTATCCTCCCTGTCTACTGCACTCTAAATTGTAGGTCTTCCTCAGAGAGTCAGAGAGGGCAGTTGCTTCTAAACCTGCCCGATTACACATATTGTGTAAGACAGCAGGCAATGACAATTTTACCTGCAAAAATAATATTTGCTCTGAAATTTATGAAAAAAAATACTGTTCACCTGTTCAATGCATTATAAGGAAAAATATAGAATTGTGACAAATACCTGCTGTGATGGGTTTATAAAGCAGCTCTCTAGCTGGTAAGAGGCATCTCCATCAGCCTTTTAAAATTCCAAATGTAAGTCTGCTAAGGCCCACTGCACCTTGGTACCTCCCCCGAGCATAAAAGTTGAGTGCAGCAAGGATCTAAAAGTAAACAAAATCACCAGTAAATACAACTCAATTAATTGCAGAATCTTCAATAAATAAGTATAACCTTAGCTTTAGTCCTTCATTCTTATATCAAACAATTACCTTCATTATTGGATCCACACCATTTCTTCGTATTTGTTGAGGCAAAAGAGGTACTATATGCTCACACAAGTCTTCAAATAATTAGTTCTTTAAGAACTTAACGTCGGGTATAGGTACTCGCCAACCGAAAGTTTTGGCGCAAATATAATCGGCATCGCCTCCGCTCTTCGTGTAGAGCTTCATCGAGCATTTAAAAATGCA
Organism: Dryobotodes eremita; assembly: GCA_917490735.1. Lineage (NCBI taxonomy): Eukaryota > Metazoa > Arthropoda > Insecta > Lepidoptera > Noctuidae > Dryobotodes > Dryobotodes eremita. Next base: position 658,397 of record OU823266.1, read on the forward strand.
GCCATAGGTTCAAGTTTTTGGCAAATTTTAACTTTCGTAGGCAGCACGATAACTATTTTGATGTCGTATCAAATGACATAATGATCCGTCTATACAAGTGTCAAATTCAACTTTTCGGACGGGCGAAAACACATCGGGAGTAGGGTCAACAGTCAAATCGTGTTGTCATTCGTTCTTAGTTCGGGTTCGGGACTAATCGTAAGTCCGTAGGTGATACGGAGTAGGAAACGCCCGTAACGAAGGCCGAAGCTACGGACTTCGTGCTTAGAGAGTAGGCCCCTTTTGAGCGATCTCCCGTCGTACCGCGTCGATCAGGTAAAGCCCTTTTCAATCGTAGGCGTGGATTTCGGAGGACCTTTTCGTATCAAACTCGGCCCTCATCGCGGAGCTAAAATCGACAAAGCGTACCTATGCTTGTTCGTATGCATCACGACCAAACCGGTTCACCTCGAGGTGGTTTCGACACTTTCAACAGATGGATTCATCGCAGCACTACGATGCTTCGTGGCACGTCGCGGTCGTTGCCACGTTGCAACGAGATACACGCGGATCGTGGTATAAATTTACGGGCGCACGCAATCAACTATCATCCCTCATGCAACTAGCTTCTAACGTGGAGAGGATTGATTTCAAATTCAACCCTCCATCGGCTCCCCATTTCGGTGGTGTGTGGGAAATTCAAATATGTACTTCAAAATCTTTCTTACTTCATGCCGTAGGCAACCAAGTACTGACGTTTGAAGAACTCACGACCCTCTTCGTACAAATCGAAGCCATTTTAAATTCGCGACCTCTATGTCCAATCAGTTCCGATCCTAACGATCTATCAGCATTAACTCCCGGTCACTTCCTCACTTTAGAACCTCTGACAGCCATCCCCGATCAAGATCTATCTAATGTTAACGTAAACCGGCTTAATCGGTGGCAGCTGACACAGGCATTTCAACAGAATTTCTGGTCCAGATGGAAACATGAATATCTCATCTCTAACGCAAAGCGCCAAATGGACCAAACATTCGAAAATGGAAAAGCTTTCGTATTCATGTTACTATGAAGCCAAGTAGGCGAATTTAGAGCTAGTGCTATAACATATTAAATTATAACTAAGTAGGAAATGTTCCAGTTCCAAAGTAAACTTATTTCTTAACAATACATTAATGTTCAGATCGCCACATAACACATTTTTTTTATTCGTTAATAAACATACATTTTTCAATACAATGTAAAGTTTTTCAAAAAATGTCAAATAATTATATTTTCGTACTCTTTAAACACATATGATAATAACTGAATAGGATGTCAATTCTATTGTGCAAATTTCAAACACGCCTGATACGGACTGCTTTGCTTCATCTGGTAGTTCCCTGTACTGATGCCCCACTCTTACGACAGTACAAGTACCTCCCCGATTTGTGCTTCGTGAAAAGCAAGCAGCTAGGTGGAAGTTAGTAATGTACAGCAATCTCTCATGTCCCAATGTTATGAAATGCTCTGTTAAACATAATAAGTACATCTACAGTTGTCCCTTATTTTTGCAAATTTCCTAATTGTATAGACAGTAGGTCTGATTTATTTTCATCAAACCAGCAATGTTTTGATGCAGTATGTTAACGTGACTAAAGAAAAAACTGCTCTTTTCCTTCTGGTTCAATTACTGTCTTCATTTGGTTGTCAGCTTGATAAAAGTTTGAAGATTGTATGTCCATAGTCATGTCAAAAATATCCATAAAAATTGATTGCATGCCAGTCATTTATCACACCAGTGCGTCTGTTGAACACAGTGTCGTCATAGCTTAGGTTCTTATTGCTGTCCAGGAAATATGCGTGCCCATGAGTGATAGTATCTAGATATAATAAATTATTAAAGATTTCCACTCTTGAATTATATAAGTAGGTAGTTGTTTGTGAAGAATTTTTACGTCGCAGTGCAGATAATTATATTAGTGTTCGAGACTTCTTGCAACATATGCCTAATTAGTAAATTGCTATCAAAATATTTATTGGTTATTTTAAGGTCTTCCTCACCCATCAACATAATACAGAGGTCCTGTAGAGTGAACTCTGACAACTTTTCTTTGCTACCTTTTAACAGAAGTTCCATACTTCCATGAGGCGTGATGTAATGGCAGAGTTCTTACTTCTCAGAAGTATTTTCTGCAATATGAAGCACTTTAAAACATTAGTAAATTTATACGTGTTAAAGAGGCGATTTTTTTTTTCTCTACTATATGTAATATCCACACACCGCTCAAAAACAATGTAAATAAGTCATAGAACTGTTTACGGTTTCTGTCCGCCATGGCTCGCGGGTCTTACGCACTTCTGACTAAAATTAAACTACTAAATATTTTTTACATCAATAACTACTTTATTTCCATACGAGTACACGTAATATCGTCACAAGAAGTACTTTGCGGTTACAGAGTCACCGAAGAATTAACTTTGCTGCCTTCACAATGGCCAGGCATCACCGCCATTGCGAGTCTTGAAGGGAATGTCCTCTTCCAACCCAACATAGATCAATACAACAACTAAACATGATTTTTAATAATAACTCTCTGATAATCATTATGCCTAGTAATAATTTAATAGGTACCTAATTAAAATGAATATATTATGTATGAACTAAGCACCAAATTTATCAAAAGAAAGAATTGTAAACTGTTTCACACCTGTTGAAATTTAAAGTCAAACCAGCTACTGCATCAGAATAATTATTATAATATTTTACAAGAATTTACAAAGAATCGTCACACTTGCATAGAAATAAATGTACTCGTTGCTGCACACTGCAAAACTTGTCATTTGCGGCCTGAGTGCTAACAGATGGCGCTAGCTACGAATGGGGAACAACAAGAGTAGATAGGTTTCACACTCATACATTATAATTACACAGAGGGCGCTTGCTTATAGGTGTGCTTTACATTTAATTGATTTTTTTTTTAATTTTATTGATAAATTAATTCGGTTTCAATAAAAAAAAGAAACTAAATCATTATTTAGGATAATACTTACATGTTTCATTCAACCATTTATTTATCAGCTTACATGCCTCTAGGACAGAGACAATAATAAAATGTATTGTTCGACGCGTGGTATAATAATATAATTCGCGTATGTAAAAAAATGTCTACGTACCCTCAAATATTTTGTCTTGACCGGCCAACCTTCGTCGCGTGTCAACAATAAATTACTACGTAACGTACCCGCGAGCTATAAATTTAACCTGGTAGGTGGTTGGGCATGATCGAGTAGGTAAATCCGTAACCGTCCCTCGTAGTAGTCCGTTGTAATTTATTATGTACTTAACGATTGTATTAGTTTTATGCTGTCATGGCCGCGCAGCAAAATGAATTAAACACGCGTTTTTGAGTTAGCGTAGTCGCAAGGCATTCGTTTGAGCTAATATCAAATACGGACTAATAAAGACTTTCGCCATAAGTCGATCATTTGTCACAGTTTTGTGTGTAACTTTAAGTTGAGCTATCAATACCTACAACAGCTGAACTCTCAGGTTTATCATTTAAATAATAAAAATATAATTATTTATTTATTTCAGACATAATTCTAGTCCATAGTTTTACACTCATACATTTAAATTATAAACTATTTTGAATTCTAAACAGATAAAAACCCAAAATAAAATTGTGTTTACTTAATTAAATTTAAATATTCAACAACTCATTAAAAATAATAATTAAAATTGTCAAAAAATTATAAAAATGTCAAAATCTTATAAACAATAAAATGTCAAAAATAAAATTGTCAAATAGAAAAATGTTATAAAAATTTTGCCTAAAATATTTTTGCCCAAAATTTTCTTTCTACCATATCTTATGAACGGAAGGTGGTACTATTAATGGTTGGACCATAGGGTGTCAAGAAATATTTATTTTTTACCTTCGCCTTGCAGTAATGTTTACAGTAAGAGACTATTCTCAGAAGCAGATATCGTGTACAAAGAAAAGAAACGCGCAATCGTCTGTTACCAACAAATGCCGAAAAAATCGTTTTTATTCACCATAATCTACCTTTGATTAATTTTAAATATTTAAAATACTACCATCATTAATATCAAGAATAAATAAATTATTATTTGATAAATAAATGTGTTTTTGATTACATTGCGTTTTTATTAGATATTCGGTATTCGACCTAATACCGAATACTGAATAAATGGCCGAATATCGAATAGTTGCCGAATATTCGTTGCATCTCTAGTAGGTACCTTACCCGTACATACATTTTTGGTCCATTAAGCCGGATCGCGCGCGTGTAGATATCTACTTACCTACATTATAGTGTAGCAATCAAGTGGTCCTTTTTTTATGTGGGTAATCATCAAATGACCTCACCCGCTCTGGGCGGAGCGGAAGGGGCGTGTCAGAGTCTTACCGACTAAAACCCACCCGTGTTTCTTCAGTTGCCAGGGCCACGGTAACTCTTTTGAACAATCCGCGACCCCGGCAGGCATCGTTCCTATCGGACCCTGTCAATTATGCTGACATATCATTGAGGCGCGCGAGGAACACGGCGCGCTGTCGAGCCGGGCCTGGTCCATACCGGACGGCGAGCTGCCCATTGCTCGCCGTCCGCAAGCCCGCGCCTACGGTGGCCGGGAGTCGGCAATCGACTCCCGACGCCCAAGGTTTCTCCTCCTGCGGTGACTAGGGGTGTGAGGGCGCAACGATTGCCTCTTCCTCACGCGCTCTGCCTCCTCCTTCGCGAGCATGACTGCTTCGCAGAAGGAGGTGACGGCTTCCCATTCCCTCTCGATCCGTAGCATGGCCTGAACCAGGGCCGGACGCGAGTGATCGCCGCCACGAGGACACGGCGGTGCTCCACCCAAGCAGGGCTGACCTCTACCGTATCCTCCACCGTGTCTTCCGGTCGATCCACACAATGATTACGCCCGGGCGTTTCCTCCCGACTTATCCGAAACAGGAACCTCCCGAAACAGCCATGGCCGCTGAGGACCCATGTCAGGCGGAAGGTGAGGACGCCGTGGCGCCTCTAAAGCAGTGGCTTTAGAGGCGCCACGGCGTCCTCACCTTCCGCCTTGAGGAGTGCCTCAAAGAGGGGACTTACTGCCGCAATTGTGGCGTGCCCTAATCAAGTGGTCCTACTGTGAAGCGATTCACAGGTGAAGTCTAGTGAACTAGCAGTGAAGGTGATGGTACTGCCAGCAAAAGTGTAGCACATAGCAACAGTGTAGCACATAGCAACAGCAGCAGCAATCCGCAGGCATCAACAAGGATCTGCATTTGTTTATGAACACAGCACCCGCAAAAAAAGCAATACCCGACTGCAACTAAAACGTACACAATAAGACCACTTTTCAAACAGTCTGATGCATTTGGTGGCAGTCTGATGTAGTTGGTGGCAGTTCTAGTTTCACATCAGAATTGATGTCAACAACTAAATCTGCAGACTGCTTGAAAAGTGATCTTGTTTTGAACTTGTTAGTTGCAGTCTTTGTTGGGTTTTGTTTTTTTTCAACCTTGTAGTGCAGTATATATTTTTTACTCGTGACTAAATATTAACAGCCGCACGGGCCGATCTTCAAGGTTAAGCAACGCTTACCGAGTTCGGACCGTGGATGGATGACCATCCATTATATATCTAGAACCTGACGTGCTTCGGAAAGTCTGTCATTAGTAGATCTTTAAAAGTCGTCACCGAAGTCGGAGCCCGCAGGCCGAAAGTTTGTCACCAGTTGTGCCGAGGGGTATCGTGCTACCCAGTAGGTAACTGGGTTGTGGAAGTCAGATAGGCAGTTGCTCCATGTACAATACTGTTACTCGGCTGCATCCGGTTAGACTGGAAGCTGACCCCAGTATAATTGGGAAAAGGGTAGGCAGGTGATAATGATAATTATATTTTTGGAATCGTCTCTATTCCCTTTATTTTGATACCCCATTGATAAAGCATAAAACTAAAAAAAATAATCGGCTTCTGTTTAAGGCAGGTTAAATCCTCCTTGTTGATTTTTTCAAATCCATATAATATACCAAAGTTAAATTCAACTATCTTTATTTGTAGAACTGCAGGTAAACGAAAAATACAGATGATAATAGATATTAGTAATTGTAGGTGATCCCTACACTTAGTGATATGATAACGGGGCGATTCTATTGGGATGATGAAATAAAACCGACCGCCGTGAATGTTCGTTAAACACTGATTTATTGATATATATTTTTACATATTATTTGCAATAATAGGTACAACATGCTGTGTGTGCAGAATGCACGGCGCGTAAGTCGGTAAAGTAATGTACGGTTCCGTACATCCGGCCCGCCCAAACGGGACAGCTGAAATGATGGATAGATAGACAGATAATTGAAATTACAAACAAGTTTATATGATTAAATAGTAAAATGATAATAGACTGATAGCTAATGATACAAATGCAATCCACCATTCATTTAAATGACTATTTCAAGATACATATATCCTTAATCATCACGGTCTTGTAAGCGCAGAAACGTTGGCGAGGTAGCCCTATCTACACCACTAATCGTAAACACTTGACTACACTTTTGCACTGATTTTGCTTTATTTGATGCCACCGGTACTGTGTCGGCCGGCGCGACCGTCACTGGCCCCGCCCAGACAGCCTCTTGGCCCTGGGGGGCCGGCGACGCTGGTCCTCTGCCCGTATTTCGATGTCTTCTGATGAGGTACACGACGACGCCTCCCAAGACGATAACCGAAGCTACACTGATGTACAACACAGTATAGTGGTGAATGTCGTGAATGCTCAGATCTGTAGACGACTGTTCCTTAACCTCGTCAATCTGAGCCCTTAAATGTTTCCAAATGAGATGATGATCTTCGGTTACACTGAAGTTCTCTGGTGCAGATGTTTTCAAGATTTTGTTCAACACAGACACCTCTGGGAGTTCGATGTGATGATGAATTTTTATATGATTGATGAAATTATTTTGAGCGTAAATACTAAAGGTATCCCCTTTCAATGTGCAACCTTGACCTAGGGTAATAATCGCGTTGCCGACAAGGTTGACCATTGTGACTCCGTTGGCGCATATTATGCGCACTTGGCATTCCGAGCAACTCGTATACAACCAGGTGTTCGGCCTGTGCAATTTGATCCACTGCTCTTCACATGACGATTTTACGGAGTGACATAATTGTTTTTGATTGATAATTTTGATTTCACAGATAGACTGCTTTATGTTTAGATCGTAAATGGGCATGTCTAATGAGCATAACGAGATATCGTTGGGAACATGAGTACATGATTGTAGGTCTGCTTCTGATAGAAGAAATGCTGTATCCTTGCCTAGATTGTAAGCTATGAACGGTACCGATGGCACGAGATGATAAAACTGTAGTCCTCTCTTTTGCGAAATCGATATGATTTTGTTTAACTCAAAGAATTCGTTGCTTAGGAGTGGAACTTTGATTTCGATGATTAAGTAGTTTGAGAAGACTCTAGCTGACACTTTGAGCAAACGATACATGTCCTTGATATTTTGCAAATCCACTGGTACCGTAAGTTTACCATTCAATTGACTAGAGATGCACAGATGCTCAGCTGATACGATAACTGCTCTGGTGACAACAAATAGCTGTCAATGCGCCCGTGTGAAATATCTGTAACCGTAGCAATCAACGTTTGCTGAATCCAACGAATATTTGATAGAATTATTGATGCTGCTAGATGATGATGATGTGACATAAAGGCCGTCTTCATTGTCCAAACGTATTTTATTCACATCAGTCGATAGATTTTGTAGACGTTGCTTGATGAATGAAAATTGTTGATTCATGATGTTTTCATTACGGCGTATGATATTATATTCTGATTCTAAAATACTAGTCTGATTTTTTATAAGTTTTTGAAGATGTTCTTCATTATGGCTGATCTGCTCGAAGTCACTCTTGTATTTTTCCGCAAACCTCTCGTCCAGTACACCGAATAAAGAATTAGCAATGTAACCCAACCCGTTTACTAGGCCTTTTTTCCACCTCTTCGGACTTTGATATTTAAGTAACATATCATAGTGTTCAATTTCGCTAATTTCGTGCTCCAACTGAAGAATGATACTCTGATATTGTTTACTTGCATGGGTGTTGCATAAAGAGTTGATGTGGTTGACGTAACCTTTAATATCGGATAAGCCTTTCCAGTAGGTCGTCATATTGTAGTAGACAACTAGACGCCATTCGTCCTTGATATACTGAAGATTGGATATTCTATCGAAGTAAATAACCTGATTCTCTTCTAATGACGTCACATTATAAGATTCATGATTAGGTATATTTTGCGCTGAAGTAGGTGATAGTAACATGAAAAATAGTAAGAAGAAACTAGTTAATAGGCTCTTCAATGATACGTTGTTTCGAGGAAGTCGCTTTCTCTTGCTTCGCTCGTCTGAATTGTCATGATTGACATTTTGATTTTGTTCCTGCATTGTGTCCTTGTTTATTGGTAACAACACAAGTCTGGTAACAGGGTGATGTTAGTCTTAGTTTTTAAACTGACTACCCTTACATAGCCATCCTTTCCAGGATAAACTGCTTGAATACGTCCTAATGCCCACTTGCCGGGTGGCAAGTTTTCATCCTTGATAAGAACGACGTCATCGATTTCGAAGTTCCTACTTGGCTCCCGCCATTTTGATCTAGCCTGCAGATGCTGAAGATATTCGCTTGACCATCTTTTCCAAAGCTGTTTGTTCATTGTTTGAATGAGTTGCTACCTTGTTGATTGATTCATGGGATCTGGATCAGTCTGTGGCCTAGATATAAGCGGGCCACCGATTAAGAAGTGTCCTGGCGTAAGAACGTCATCGTCAGTGTTCTCTGTCAACTGGCAGAGAGGCCTTGAGTTTAGACATGCCTCGATTTGATGTAGTAGCGTAGTAAACTCCTCGTAAGTGAGTTTCTGATCGCCGATGATACGCTTTAGATGATATTTGAGGCTTTTCACCGCAGCTTCCCAAAGACCGCCTGCACTTGGCCACGCAGGAGCGTTGAAGTGCCACTTTATGTTCATGTCATTGATGTTAATGAAGAAATCGGTGTTGATGGTGGCTATGATCTCTTGGTACTCCTTCGTAATGATACGATTGGCACCTACGAAATTCGTGCCATTGTCACTGTACACGTGACTTGGCGTTCGACGTCGGGCCGAAAACCTACGAAAGGCTGCTAAAAATGCTGGAGTACTCAGATCGGAAACTAGTTCCAGAAGAACAGCCTTAGTAGACAAACAAACAAACACTGCAATATACCCCTTGACTGTTTTGATTCCACGTCCCTTATTGGCCTTCAACTCGACGTGTCCGGTAAAATCGACACCGGTGTGAGAAAAAGGTCGTGACGGGGTGACTCGTGGCTGTGGAAGATCGGCCATGATTTGTTGATATTGTGTTTGACTAAAGCGCCGTTGTTGCAAGTTGACTTAACGCATGATCTCAACTTCCTCTTGACGGTACGAATTCCTCTGATTATCCAATATCTGTCTCTGATGTATGAAAGTGTCAGTCGTGGGCCTCCATATAATGTGGTAATGTGAGCCTGATCAATGATTAAATCGGTGAGACGACTATGACTTGATAATATGATAGGATGCTTTGATGAGTCGCTAATGCATGCGTTTTTCAGTCGTCCACCCACTCTAAGGAGACCGTGCTCATCCATGAAAGGATTAATAATAATAATAATAATAATAATAAATTCATTTATTTTCAGGTAAGTAAATAACACCCATAGCTAGATATAAATTAACAAATTAATAGTAATGATAAAAAATAATGATAGGTTAATGAGATCAATTAAAATAAAATCAAAAACACCATATAAAAATAAATCAAATAAAATTAAATCAAAATAAATAATCAAAACAATAAAATTAATACACCCTCTCCGACACTGGTAGAGCTACATGTCTGCTGGAACAATGCCGAATGAATGGGCAGTCCAGCCTTCCCGCTATCATCGCCAGTACGATGTTGGGGCTAACCCATAGATAGGCTAACCCGAACCCTGTGCACCAAGGACGCGGCACGCTTGCGCATGGTCGCGTGAAAGCAATCGGTGCAGACCTCTGCGAACATACCCGAGGCGCATGATATTTTGCTTCTTGGATGCACGTGTCCCTTTTGATTGATACATAAAATATCTTCAAGAAATTTATGTGATTGGTCATCTTTGATAATGATATTCAATGCATTGTCCATTTCTGATGACGTCAATACATTTGTTCTTGTGTGTTTGCCTCGTGATTGCGTTATGAAACGCGATATCCAAGCGACAATTTTTACAATGCGAGTTAATGAACTGTAATTCTGTAATAACTCGTGTACTAATGAAATATGATTTTTATATAAAGCCGTGTTTACACATAGCTTTTTGATCTCCAAATCTAGTGATTGATATGAAGTGATAGGAAAGGTACTTTGTTCGAAATTGGTTATCCATTTCGGACCCTGCCACCACAACGGATGGTTTAATAACTTCCGTGATGTCAGACCCCGAGTAGCACAATCTACAGCGTTCTCTTCTGACCTCACATGATGCCAACATGATGATGGTATGATGCTAATGCTTTTGATGATTCTGTTAGCCACGAACTGCTTCCATTTCGTTACGTCACCTTTGAGCCAATCTAAAACTATCATGGAGTCTGTCCAGCCATAAATCTCCACATCCAGATTTGATAAGGATTCCATGACCTTCTTGATAAGTTGAGATAGCAGTATCGCACCACATAGCTCTAGTCGTGGCAATGATACCTTTTTGGCCAGAGGTGCTAACTTTGTTTTAGCTACAGCAAGCGTTGATGTGTAATCGCCCTTATTGTCTTTAGCTACTACATACACAACACATGCGTATGCTTTGTCAGAAGCGTCACAAAATCCATGGATTTGATATGATTGATTTGTGTTACCAAGATAGCGTGGTATGATACATTGACCTATGATGTTGAAATCATTCTTAAGTTGAATCCAATCTTCTTGAACTGATTGTGAAACTTCTTCATCCCACGATGAATGTGATGACCATGCATTTTGAAAAAGCAGTTTTGCTCTGATTGATAATGGTGACAGCCAGCCTAAGGGGTCAAATAGCTTTGAGATTTCCGAAAGCAGCTGTCTTTTTGTGATGCGTTTATCATAATGCTGTAATTGATTTTGAAAACTGAAACTATCCGTTGAGGGATTCCATCTCAATCCAAGTGTTTTTCTTGATTCCGAACACTTGAAGTCTAATGGGTTATTGAATTGGTCAGGTGATAGATCTACTAGTAAGTCCGGTACGTTACTGGAACATTTCCGGAGGTTCATACCAGCTCCCTTTAGTATCCCAATGAGCTGATGCTGAATCTGCTTGGCTTGATTAATGGTATTTGCTCCACTAAACAAATCGTCCATATAGAATGATTGATTTAATGCTGACGCAGCTAGTTGATACTTGTCAGCATCGTCTATTGCCAGCTGTTTAAGCGTTCTCATAGCTAAGTATGGGGCGGCCTTAGTACCGGACGTCACGGTAGTAAGATGATATTCATTGAGTACTTCTTGAGATGATTGCCGCCAAATGATTGATTGAAGATGACGATCTGATGGTCTGATAAAGATTTGCCGAAACATTTTCTCTATGTCCGCTGTGATTACATAACTGTAGGTTCTCCAGTTTAAGATGAGTGTCATGAGGTCCTTTTGAAGATTCGGTCCGCAACACATGAGGTCATTTAGGCTTTTTCCTGATGTAGATTTCGCCGACGCATTAAAAACAACTCTAAGTTTTGTTGTTGTTGAATCTAATTTCATTACGCCGTGATGTGGTAAGTAAAAGGCACGTTTTGATTCATCGACATTATTGGCAATACACATGTGACCCAGTTGTTGATATTCAGACATAAATGATTTATAATTTTCTGAAAATGATTCGATATTGCACATTTTTCTTTCCAATTGTTTGAATTGTGCAATAGCTTTTAATTTAGATGATCCAAGCTGATTTTCATATTCGGTTTTCATGGGTATGCCAACCTCGTATCTACCAGTGACCAAACGACGAGTAGCCTGCTGATAAAACTCTTCACAATACTGCTCTTCACTGGTAAGAGATGATGATGATGATGTTTCAACGTCCTCTATCTCCCAATATTTTGATAAGTCTCATAAGTCATTTGTTACGATATGACAATTAAATGTGCGAACGTTGCCAGACAGGATCCATCCGAGTGCCGTCTGTTGCGCAATCGGAGCCTGTGCTGGTCCTTTGATGAGACCGTCCATGATATTTTGAGAGTAGATACTCACATCCAAAAGAATATCAATTGGTTTCGACACGTTGTATTCTGGATCTGCTAATTGAACATGCTGGATATGAGACCATGATTGTTTTTTGAATGGTGTACCAGGCAAGCAGTTAGCTACCTTTGACAGAACCAGTGCTTCTGTAGTAAAATGATAGTCACCGTAGATAGATTGACAGTCGATTGATACCCGTCCTTTGCTTTGCCTAGCACCAGCACCTATTCCTGATACTGATGCGTTGTATCGTCGCCGCTGCAACCCTAACCGCTGTACAGCGTTTTCCGATATTAATGATATTTGGGATCCCTGGTCTAGAAGAGCCCTAAGGGTCGTGTAGCTGCCATCAGAACACCTGCCATTGATTGATAGCATGGTCAACAATAACTCTTCGTCATCTCCTGCGACATGATTAACATTAGGTTGCTTGTTTGATGATTTCGATGACGAAGCGGTCATTGCAGATGATGATGATGTTGCTTGAGAAGCTGATTTTGATGATGGGACACACGCTTCATGTAGTATTGTATGATGATCACCTTGACAGGTTTTGCAACGCTTCGTCGAAGTGCATTGACTTCCATCGTGACTGAATAGGCAATTTCGACAATTTTTTAAGTACGTCGCTGTCTTCAATTGCACGTCCGGTGTCATATTCATGAATCTTTTACACAAAAACAAATTGCGAGCATGATTTGAATTGCATACAGAGCATTTTGAAGTTTGAGTAATGATGGCTTGATAATTTTTGTTAATGTAACCTTTATAATTGTTTTGCTTATCAAAGTTATTTGTGTTCTTTGTTTGATTTGGGTTCCGCTTGCTAGATGGTGAGGGTTCCTTATCGTTTTTATGAATGGGCTCAAGAGCGGTAAACTTACTTTCGAGGAATGCCATTAACTCGTCCAACCTTGGAAAATCACGAGGTGTCCTACGTGCTTCCTTGTAGTCAGCGTAAGTTTCTGGGTCCAGTTTCTTGCACAATAAATGAACCAATAACGGATCCCACGTATTCGTATCTACGCCGAGATTGTGAATCGCGTGAATACATTCGGTTGAGGTATCATACAAACTTTTGATTTCAAACGATGATTGCTTTTGAATGTTGGGTTGATTGAGGAAAATTTCGATTTGATTCGTAAAAAGAACTTGAGAATTGTTGTACCGGTGTAATAAGATCTCCCACGCAGTATCATAATTCTCTGATGAAATATGGAGATGATAGATGAGACGTTCCGCTTCACCCTTAAGTTTTCCCTTAAGATGCTGCATCTTCTGAGCTCTAGGTATAGAGTTATTGTTATGGATTGTCTCCGTGAACAAGTCATAAAAGGTCGGCCACTGTGTGTAGTTCCCGCTGAAAGATGGTATTTCAATGTGCGGAGTTGATTTTTCTAAGTGAGTCGTTGATGAGATTTTCTTATTCAACTCACGTTTGATAGTTTTGTAGGCCAACTCATGATGATTAAACTCCTCGTCGTATGATATATCTCCACCAGCAAGTATATGATCGATTTGCAAATGTTGCGCATCAATAATTGTCCACTTAGATTGAACGTTTTTAAGCTCATCTTCTAGTTCCCATTTATCTGTTATTAGATCAACTTTGATGCCCTTGATTAGCCGATTAAATGCCCTAAAATTAGTGCGTTGCAATGATAACAATTCGTCTAACTTTCCATCTGGTTGAGTAGACTTTGAAGATTTGCCGTAAGATGATATAGAATTACGAGTTGATTGATAATAGTCTTTACCCCTTTGATATGTGTTGTCAAGGAAATACTCAACCGCCACATTTTTATGCTCAGATATTTTTTGGTGATTTTGCTCGAACTCTCCCCAGAGGTTGTCTAACGTTTCTAACCGTTTCCTGAAGTATTCGGCATTTTTGCGAGAATCCGAGTCCTTGTTAAAGTTCACCTTTATTGTAGTGAAATTGGTGATGATTTCAGATTGACGAGCGAAAAGAGCTTCCATGATGAAGGTAAAGGAACAGTCTTACTTGGTTAAATGATGATCCACGTAGCTGTCTGCACTGGTACTGCGTACTACTACGTGCCCTCTCGCCGCCCGATGATGAGCTCCACAGAGCCTGATGATGTTGATGTCACGCCGTGATTTGCTTACCACGACCGTGCTGTTGACCTAAGCTATATTTGCTCAAGTCAACGATGAAGTGTGTTTTTCACTAAATGAGTCCACACTGGTTTGATCACAGAAACTTGAGTCCGAACCGTGCCTCTAACCTGTACGCGCGCTAGGTCAAAGTTTCGCGACAAAGTCCTGCAATACTCGAAGGACCAAAATAAATGTAGGGGATCCCTACACTTAGTGATATGATAACGGGGCGATTCTATTGGGATGATGAAATAAAACCGACGGCCGTGAATGTTCGTTAAACACTGATTTATTGATATATATTTTTACATATTATTTGCAATAATAGGTACAACTTGCTGTGTGTGCAGAATGCACGGCGCGTAAGTCGGTAAAGTAATGTACGGTTCCGTACAGTAATAAAATTAACGCAATGTCTTGCCGTCAATGGCGTACAAAAATTATGATTATAATTTCAAATTAATTATTAAGTATTGCAAACAAAGCATAATTTTTTTATAAATAAAACTTAATCATAACATTCAAAATTAAACCAAGTTGTGTGTAGTTGTGTGTGAGTGTGTGTGTGACGTTAAAGGCATATTTCTTCAACGTCACGGCTGATTTATTAGAGGCAGATACTCTCAATGATTAACTGATTACATCTTCATTGACTCGATACAAATAACAAAGCCACACAGGACCTAACCCCTTGAACATCACGCAAACAATCGGCCCACCATGCAAGTACATCGTCTACCTGCCGGCGAATCGCTTTGAAGGCGCGATCAGATCTCGATTACGTGAAACGAGGGGTGTGAGGTAGCGGCGCGATACGAGGGGGGGGGGGAGGCTGTCAGCAAGACATCTAATGGAGATGCCGCGCTCTCGATCATAGCGGCTGTAACATGACAGTTGTGAAATGGACACTCGCGATCTCTGATTTAGTGTTAGAGGTGGTTACAGTACGATATCGAGCGACTAGGTCGTAGATACCTATATTATGATTAAATATGCCTGTCTACGTCCGGGTGACCTAATGGTAGAGTAGACTCATAAGTAATACATCACAGTATCTCATTATTTCCTTGCCAAGGTAGGAAACATTTCCACCAGGGATGGAAAAGAGGTTGGTTAATGGTGACCACACCGCAAGTTACTCTAGCCATTCCAATAAGAAATCTCCGAATAACAGAAATCCCTGTTCAAAATCACGCGCCCTATCCGACGCAGCCCACTTACACGGGCGGTGTCACGAGGGTCGGCGGGAGTGGCATCGAGAGGGCTTTGATCTCCGCCATCGACTTCTGCTTATTTGCTTATTAAAGGATTTACTTAATTGAATCCTCCTCTGTGGACAGGAAGCCATTATTTTTATTTTATTGCCGCGACGAGTGTCGCACAAATTGAAAGAGAACCGTCGTCAAACGGCGTTGTCACCCTTCTTCTATTCTGTAGGATTTCTTTGTAAGTACGTGTAAGGGTTTTCTTTTAATTACTCACCTATTCTGAGGGCTGGTTTGATGTTGTGGACGGATTTTTGAGAATTATTTGAGATTGGACTGAGTTGAGATCATTGAATTAAAACTCATATTAGGTACATGATCTATTTGAAAAAAAAATTCTTAAAGTGTGCATGGTGACGCAATGGGAGGAAAAAGACATGTAGCAACGCCATGCAACACACGTTACAACTTTGCTGTGCATATTGCGCAGAGAATTTGTATAGAAGCGAAGTAACACCACACTTCTAACACTTCTCTCATAAACTCAAGCACTCTATGACTAACTATCATCATTACTGTCACCTTCCTGACGCCTCCCGTTCACTTCACACACTACACAACCCCCGCGTCCATACATAATGCATCACATTATAACAGCGGACATGAGCACAGCACGGCACAGCGCGACTCAAGCTCGCTTTGACATGCAAACGACGGGCGCCTGCTTCTGATGATTATAATATAAACGACTCTTAGTATAAACACGGTTTCATTGGAGGATGCTTGTGCAGGCTTCGCATAATTAACATTGTCTAGCAGTGTATGAAAGTGGAGAAGTTGTGAAGATACTTACCTACTAGGCCATACGCTGCGTACCTTACCTAAGTAGTTATTGACTGACGCTAAAGCCAAGCATTTTACCTGTACCCATAACTTCCACAACAGATACCAGAAAAACCACTAATGGGTAGGTCTGTGGCGAACCACATAAATACTCTTTTAGTTAAGCAATAAATACGTCATGTATAAAAAGAAATGTTACCAGCCTTTTTTTTTTTTTTTGGGGAAATCATCAAATGATCTCTCCCGCTCTGGGCGGAGCGGAAGGGCGTGTCAGATTCTTACTGACTAAAACCCACCCGTGTTCCTTCAGTAAAGGTCCTATCAGGACTTAGGTTTTGCTGGTGCCTATACTGTGGAATTTATAACTCTTTTTGGCTGTTGTAGGCAATGCAATAGCACCTCAACTCAAACTCAAAGCATTTATTTCAAACCACTAATAGGCACTTTTGAATTGTCAAAGAGTCGGTCAGTTAGTCAGAAAGTTGAAGATAGTTGCCCATTCCAAAACGTAGATCCCTATGGAGAAGAACGGGCAACAAACTCCAAGGAAACTCTTTTTAAATCAAAATATTACAAAATCCTGGATACATTATTTTTGTTGCTTCTATATGTGAGAACAATGTAAAAGAAATAAAAATATTAAGAAACAATTCAAAATATAAGATTAATAATAAAAATAAGCCGTGGCAGTTAAGAGATGACCAGTCTCAACTGACGGCGCCCGTTTACAATAAATAGATTTCTTAGTTCAGCCTAATACCTCCTAGTAGATAGTAGGTAAGTATCCTATAGGTATCAAAGTATAGGTAAGTACCATGTCAGTACATTGCAGACTTGTCTCTCTTATACTTAAGTACCTATATACACCTTCCTACCTTGGAATCGACCAGCAGCAGCACACAAAGTGATTTCAAACCGGCACGGCACGTTTGGAAAATATAAGTATTTCTCTCTATCTCCAACACTTAACAAACTCTCTATCCCGTTACCCATGTGACTGAATCGTTCACCTACGAGTTTGCTATGTACACAACTCGACAAAACCACACGTGCATGTGTCGATTGCTCTCGACTCGCCGAGAGTGATCGGTTCATACATATCTTCACCGGTATGTGCTGCATCGATACTGCGAGATCAAAATATCGAGAGCTCGCTTCATAAATATTCGCCGTAATTTATCGAGGTAGCATTCATAGGTAGGAGGACTTCCAGCTGCGGCTGTAAGCAGGAGGAGGTCATTATTTGCATACATCTCTTAAGAAAAAAAATGACTTTCTTGACAATCGTATAAAAATGCAGAAATGTTTCTATCAGGTCCATGGAGGAGGAGCAGGGAATTTAGTGATAGCTAACGCCAACGTGGGGCCAAAGTTTTATACTGAAAAAACATCGATGAGGTCTCGACCCCTGAACTAGGACATCTGTATGACAGGGATCGGAATAGATAGATAGAAGATGCACCTTATAATTTGCTGAGATTTATCAAAATGTATTTGCTTGAAACACGGTACAAAATAATCACTGTAGATATACATGAATTACGGTACAAATACATTATTATTATTATTATAAATGAATACTTCACGGTTATAAATAGTTTACATCGGGATTTATAATAGATTATGCACTAAGGGGATAAAGCGGTGTCTTAATGTCGCGGGCGCTATTTAGAATCCTGAACGCAACGAAGGATTCTAGGGCTCCCGAGCACAGCGAGGGAGCTCTGAGTTAACCCTTGAGCGAAGCGAAGGAGTCAAGACCAGAATCTTATGTGCAGCGAGGGATTCAAGCTCGCCTAAGACGAATACATCTTTATCCCCTACGAGAATATTCTAGTTTTCGCACTTACTGCGAGGTAATAAAAACCAATTCGATTATCGAATTTGTAGTTTATGAAAATGTTAAATAACCGGGGAATGCCTAGTTATGTGTCTATCGACTCGTCCGGGTCGCGCGAAGCTTATAGGTTAGGTTTTGTTTTTATAAAATCAAAATGGCGTATTTCAGACGTCAATAAGAAAGCCCATGAAAAAATAAATATTGTAACATGATTATGTGGGGTATAAAATACGGGCGTGAAGACACGATTTCAAAAAATATAACACATTATAATTATTAAAAATAAAATAAAACGACAAAATCAAAAAACCCGACTGCAACTAAGATTCAAAGCAAGCTCACTTTTCAAGCAGTCTGATGCAGGTGGTGGCATCAAGAACTAAAATAACTTACTGACTGCCTGTCGGGTTTTTTAATTTTTTAAATCTAAACTTATGCAGTTTCATCAAAAACACAAAATATCGTCAATAGGGCGTCAGCCCAAGTCCAACATTCGAAAGCGGGGTACCTACACGCCACAGCAACCGATCATCTTGTTCGTCGATAGCATCTAAAACCTATGAAGTGAGAACTCTTTGGTCGAGCTGTACATTAATAGTGTAAAAGTTTCCATACGATTTTCTCAGTTGACGTTCCAAATTCAAATGACCAGCGGGTCATAATGAAATTCAGTACAATATTACTTGGTTACTCGAATAAAGAAAATTCTATTCTATTCTATTCTATTAATGCCCGACTATACCCCAAGGTTTAAAGACTTGCTTTAGGTTAGGTGTGCATGACATATAATTTGACGTTAGCGAGCAGTTGGTGTGAAAAATCTTTTATCATCTGCAATATCTAGTTACTCCGTACCAGTTTTTCCAAAGTATCTTTTTTCAATATTATTTTAATTCCTTCTATTTCAATGTCGCACAGTAATGAAAGACAATCATAACTCTGTAGAAGCGCTTTACATACAAAAACGCTGTTTATTCATATGTTCACGACTCGAGTCCCGAGGGAAGCAAGCACACTCGAAGGCCCTCGTTACCAGCCACTCGCTTTGACTTCGTACTATTTTTATATTGGTTACTGAAGTACCCAGCATACCTAGAAATATTATGAAATCAAAGCTGTCTGTCCCCCTCGACAAGGGGCTGGGGTGAACATATTTGTGTAATTATTCTGATTGATGTTTAAGAAAATAATGGTTGTAAGAAGACAAACGTTTTGAAGTTAACTTTTGAAATTTGTGGGAGAAGTTTCGAGGAAAGTAAAGTAAGAATATTTGAACAATAATGATAACTCATTATTGTGGGCTGTTTCCTAAATAAATATACTACTTTACTTTATTAGTTAATAAATAGCGAACATATTTAACTAACTTACTCAGTGCAAAAACTACCCCTGCTCCACAAATAGATTCGTAGCCAATAGAGCTGCAGCGGCTCCGTGGCAATCATAGCGCTACGCTCGTAGCACTACGTTCGTAGCGCGTAGCAGCCGCTTGACCGCTTGACCTCAACTGGCGAGTTTGTTATCAATTGCTACGCTTTCCAAGCTTTTACAATATCATTGAAAACTGGCAACTGGATATCACCAAGACCTCATATAATTTATTTTGTGACTTATAAATCAATAGTAGGTAACTAAGTAATTGTTGACTAAAAAGCTTTTTTGTTTTTTACCAACTCTTCTGTTTAGTTTTGAATATCTTATTATTACAGTCAGTTTTACCTATACTTTTCGTCATTAAACAGAAATCTAGCTTAACTTTTACGCAAACATACCCGACAGTTACTTACGAGAAGCTTTTCAAACAAATGAAACCCATTCATATACTCCGACTACGTAAACATAACGAAATTCCTCTGTTAGGTACTTGTAATTGAATTACTGTGAACTATCTCTGTCCTCATCGCCTACTCTGCGCAGCGCCATACAAAGTGCGACTGCCAAGCGTCGAGCAAACACGTCCGCGAGACTAACCTAATGAGAGCGAACGAGACACACATACCAAGCACCCGCGAGACAGACAGAGACCACTATAGGTGGCGGCCGAAAGCGCAATACCTACTATACAAAGAGAAGGCGAGACAGCGTTATCTGTATCCCGTGAGTTAGAATGCGAAGGGTATAGGTGCTCAGTGTTTCTTGGTTAGTGAATAATTTAGTCGCGACCGCCCTTTCGCGTCGAGCTAAAGCCATCGTACACATCGATTTTGAAACAAGTTTGCTCTTTATGTAGCCGCTATGTGCGAGTATATAACGGTACATAGGGAGTACATAAGTGTTGGTATGTATTGTATTATACAGCAAATATGGATGCTGTTGGATGGAGTTCTCAGTAAGTATTCTAGGAAATTGTATTTTAGTTTGTTCGTCGTTGCTGCCTACCTATAAGCAGTAATTTCCGTGCAAGTTCTTTGTTTGTTTCAGCGGGTAAGTAAGGGAATTCTTTGAAACTTTTACCCAAGATTCAATAAGTCGTTGTTCAACATATAATAAAAGCATTATTTAATAAAGGCTTCATTCCTCGAAATACCATTCGAGAACTGTACCTGACTTTAATAATATGTAGTTAACCATGGAGTCTAGATACCTATCTATGCTTGTTAAATTCCTTCTAATTGCCCCATTTCTTCACACCCGTAAATGTTTTTTTTTAAGGAATAAATGTAAAAAAAAATAACATTTACAGGTGTGAAGAAATGGGTCAACTCACAGCTCATTGCTCAACAGCTCTAAAACTTCTAAAAATAAAAATACAAGCTCCTTAGGAAATGTCTAGGTTTGATACTTAGCTTACACTAATATAAACACGGAAAGGATGAGAAGTAGATTCTGTACTTACTTTAAACTTAACATTTTGCTCTACTCTCATTGATTTCAACATTTTCAACCACCACCTACGAACAAAGGACACTGCATAATATCTCGCCATTACCCCAGAGACCTCCTGTCCCGGGTTCGATTCCAGAACTCCCAAACCGATTACTGCGAGTAAATATTAGCTTCGCGGCTGTTGACACGAGGCTGGGGTGCTGCCTATCTCCGGGCGGTTCTGTCCGTATTGATACTTAGTAATTATACGAGTTTTAATTGAGGGCAAAAAGTTTAGACGATTGAAGATGTGGTCCTCCTGGTAGCTGGGACAGGTAATACCTAAATCTTTATCCTAGGTTACTGTAACAGTCAACTGAGCGCCACAATATTTATGTGATTGCTTTGGCTGATTGTCGGATACATTGATTTTTTTCAGATTTTGTAAGTTTTTAATTCTATTAAATACAGGTGGGAGGACATCGTCGCGCAAACTGTAACCATGAATTCAGCACCTGATCCTAGACGTAGACATTCGACCTAGGCTAGACGTAGCATAGAATTTTATAGCCGGTTATCAAAAAAAAATAATCTGTTGTGGCAAAAGTGCAATACCTACGCGGTCAAAATGTATAGAACAGCAATTTCTTTTTAAATAAAACACGAAAAATTTCAACGCAGGGGCGTCCAGCATCATGCACTAATCCAGGGTAACAGGTTGCTCGTCCATGTCCTGCCATCGTGTGTAATAGTTAAATGAAAGTCAACGGAACCGACCCTCACCCCAGCAGATTTAGGAAAACGCTAGGCAATTGATCAATAATTTTAGTTAATAAACCGCTTGGTTAAAGTAAACAAGTCCTTAATCTAAAAGAATAAATATAATTTATTTTCAAACGAATACTTAGGTAAGTCCAATATAATGCATGTCAGAGCTAACAAGATTAGACAGATAGTTTCGACTAAATGCCAATAATAACCGTTTAAACTCACCCTCCATCAATCATAATATTCATAATCACAACAACAGGTACTCAAGTACAATAATATCCTCGTTCCGATCACAACACAACGCTCCATCCGGTCTATAATGTTCGTATTAAATTAGTTTCGGCTATAATTAGTTGATACGTGTCGTCGCCGCGCTGGACGCGTGCCGGACGCGTGTCGGACGCATGCCGGACGCGCCTCGGACGCGCCCCGGACGCGCGGGAGCTCGGTGCGAGGTAGATGTTTATCTTTATTGACTTCACTTTAGTTTGTTTGTGTCAAATGAATTATAAAATTGTAAAAGAAATGTATACCTTAATAGAGGTGGGGTTAAGTATAATTAGGACTGACTGAGGCATTGAGATCAAGCTTTAAACTTATAATGATTTTAGCAAAGACGGTAGGGCATCTTTAGTTTCACGAATATGAATGGTAGAGTACCGCGCAGCATGGCAATGCGTCTCGTAGAACTGTATAGCGGCGCGTAGCAGTGCGTAACGTCGCATAGTCCGGGGTGGCATCACGTACTCTGGCGTAGCGTTGCGTAGTCCACCATACCATCGCGTAGCACTGCGTAGTGTTACGAAGTCTAGCGTAGCATCGCGTAGAATAACGTAGCGTCGTATCGCGTAGTCTGGCGTAGTATCGCGTAGCGTCGAGCTGTCCGACGTAGCAAGACGTAGATCGGCGTAGTAAAAACTGGGAAAATATTACGGAAAACAGTTTGTTACTGCCACCTCAAGCTAGTCCACGTCTTTCATGGGAAGTCATCCTTGATTGATTTATTTATTATCATATTTTTATCTCCGATTAAGTCTTGCAAATAACCTACGGTCGCTACGTTTGACTGAAATGACAAAAATATTGTCGTAAGTAACCATTTATGAAAAATTAACTGAAAAAAATAACAGTCGAATTAAGAACCTTCTCCTTCTGGAAATCGGTTAAAAATACATCGTTTATATCTATTTATCAATACGCGGGCTACGCTTTGATTTTCTCACAACATCCAGAACCCTTTGAAACTGTCTCTTAATCAATGAACCAATAAACTGCATGTAATTACAGCACTGCACTGAACAGCGGAGCTCGTTGAGCAAACAATCAATTGATTCAGTTCGCAGGGCTGCGCCCGCGCTTTGTTCTTGTGAAACGCACACAAACATATTGGTGAAGTAGTGTATGTTTTAATGTTGATTTGTTTAGATTATTTAAATTTTTCAGTATAGTGTAATGGTTACACACGTTGAAACCAATTCGCCCAGTTGTTGTGTTATATTTCATGTTCCATTGTATATATTGGCACGGCAGGTTCCTTTCAACGTACGTTACATTTGTCATGTTATTTTTCACATATCTGTACCCACCATTAAGTTTTTTATAAGGGATTTCTCAATAGCCCCGAGTAAGGATTTGTGCACTGTTGATGGAAATAGGCTCGCATTTCATTAATTATACGGTAGAAATCGAGGAGCGTAGGACGTAGTTGTACTTAGTTGGTCTCCTTTCTTACGAAGTACCTATTTGCGTTTATTAAAGTAGTAGTATTTCAACTCAGCCAGAAACTTGCTTTGATTGAAAAAAATAAAGAAAGAATAACGTTTATTTGGACACAGTTCATGAAACACAAAATACAAATACCAAAATAAAAAAGTGAAAATAATATTTTAACAACAACAGTGTGTGCCTCACGGCTGCGCCAAAACAGTCCGTTTCAGCATTAACGCCAGACAGATGCTGTCTGACGCTTGTTTTCTAATTAATCTTTGTGCTTTTATTGCTTCAGCCTATCTATGTATGTTTCTTTTCCGCTTAGCTAACCTTCAATCCTAACCTGTTCCTAAAATGAGAATGATGTAGACCAAAAGTAACAATACTTTTATACAACTGTTAATAAGAATAAGCATAGTAATGTAATTTAATTTTAATTTTATTAATGTAATCTAATTTTAATTTATTGATGTAATAAACACTGTAATATTGCTATGGGTCAATACCTGTAATAAATGATAATAATAATTATTATAATAATTATTATTTATATATATATTAATTATTAATAATTATTATTATTTATATGTACATAATGAACTAAGGAAATAATAATAATAATAGTGTGGAAAATCCAACCTAAGATCTTTATTTTTCTGCAACCAATCTGCTATCATGTCTAGATCTCGCCTGCACACACGCAACTTTCCCAATTACTTTGTCCCTACACGACACGTTATTACGCCTCGCCCGTGTGCACGATGCGGGCGGCTGCATCAAATGAAGACAATTGACGTGAACAAGTGCTGGTCCTCGGCTGAAGGTGCTTCTATTGAACTAGCTGCATCCTGTTTACATGTAGTTTTATTAGATGATGAGGACTGCAGCTATGCAATCTATATGACGGCTACGTCGTTTTAGTTACTAGAAGGCACTTTACAGTAGTTTCGTTCACACATCTAAATAAAAGAATCTCGAAGGTTTTGTGTCGTCGGAACGCCGCCGATACTATTTGGCGACGCAAAATTACGCACACCTTCCTTCTTCTTCTTATTTCGAAAGACTTCCTCCACAAATTTTGTCACAGTTGGATGTACAGCTCTGTTATTTCCCTCAAATCTTAGACAGCTAACACTCGGTAACACGAGTCTAGCTGACCAATCCTTTCACCGCGATGACTCAAACATCTTCCTAAAACCTACATGTTTTCCTATTATTGTGATAAGGTCAGATTTATCTAAATAAAATGGCTGAAAATGCTGAAATACAGCATTGTTTACAATAATATGACTACGGTCGAAATATGCGCATTGATATTTGTGACTGGTGCTCCAAAGGACCAAAATTTTAATACACATAATTATTTTATATTATCTAAAATATAAAAATCTTGTGTCACAGTGTTTGTTATCGAACTCCTCCGAAACGGCTTGACTGATATTTATGATTTTTTTTGTGTATATTTGGTAGGTCTGAGTATCGTAAAGCATATTTCATACCGCTGCGGGTGAAACCGCGGGGCACAGCTTGTTAACAATAGAATAAGATTTCTTTATGGATTCAAGATATAAATGTAGAAATTTTACATAGGGTGACATAACGGGCGGTCTTATCGCTAATTATTAACAATAAGATATCAGTAGGTAACGTATAAATTCCTTACATCTCTAAATCATAAATCATACAAGTTTTTTTGTGAAACATAGGTATACAGTAAAGTCATACATATAAAATAGCACGCTATGTTTTGTCTTAAGACATACAAATATGGTAACATGCAAAGTAAATATGCTGAAATAAAAAAAAAATCATTAATAAAAACAAATATTCCAATAGTAATAAAAAAAAATACAGTTGTGAAAATAAATACGTAGTAGATACTTATAGATATAGGTCGACCCTCATTTCGGGGTTTCCTGGTTACAAACAATAAATTTTCCGATTGATTGACTATCACGAGCGGCGTGTGTCGGTAAATTACTTTCACTTCTCGTTAACTGTACGTGAGAGTTTTGGTAATTGTCCTGAACCCATTGGTTACTATTATGACCTATAAGTATAATTTAGATTTTGCGTGACTTTGTTTTGTTTGATTTCCCATAAAGATTTAAAGATTTCATTCCCCTTGTTTTTGTTTACACCCTCATTCCACAGAAATGCAAACTATTTTTTTTAAACGAGTAAAGTGTGAGGGAAACTTGTTATTGTATTCGATTGCACATATTTTTCAGGAGGACATAAACTAGCAGGTGGGACTATTTAGCACATACTAGTAAGTAAACAAACTCTAGTAGGTACGTTCGCGTTTGTTTTTATTGAGGACGTTTTATGGTTTTTATAAAGATTTGTAAATTTGATTATAAAGAGTTCCACTTTCTAAAAGCTCACCTTACGTATCACTTTATTATTATAGAGGCACCCACTTACCACATTAATTAGCAATAGGTTAGAATGATTCACATTCTCTCAGCACATACAGTGCAACAAATATTTCTCCACTTACTTTTACAAATCCTCAGCTAAGTGCAAACAAAATAATAACTTATTCGTCCGAAGCGTACAGGAGGACATATGCGGCGCGGGCGGCGCCGCCGGCTGTGTGCACCAATCGTTTAACTAATATTTACTAGTAGTTACGATCTGCTACTTGTTATGACTGTTTGGATAGGGGCAGGGAGTCTATTACTGGGCAACAAAGTTAATCTCGTGTTAGTGGCGTTTAGTTTCATGAGGAAGCATAGTAACTTTATAATGACTTTGGTTGCTAATTTAAAAAAATAAAAAAGTGAGTAGGCCATAAAAGTAAGATCATACTTGAAAGGTTAAGAGTTTCGAATCACATACTTAATTGAAATCTGTTATCGTAGTTAAAAATTATTGGAAATTAACCTTAATTAAAGGGCATAAAGCGTAACACGACGTAGCACGTAGCGTAGGCAATAAATATTTCACAAAAAATCGATTATTTATCAGGTAATAAATAAAGGGAAATATTGAACTGATCCTCTAAAAACTTATTTAGGTACCCTTCAAAAGCTGCACGCTTTTTTAAATTAATGAAACCTTAATATTTTTGGGCTTCTAGTGATACTCACTTTTTTTTAAATAAATGGGATTATTTTAAACTTTCGGCCTTTTCTCGCAGTTGGTCGCAGTAACTAAGCTAGAGTACCCCGACCATCCGCGTTAGGTTAGGTTAGAACTGTGCCCAACAGCGCGCGCGCCGAGCGAGCGCTGCCGTGGCGGCGGCCGGCGAGTGCCACATCCCAGTTTGTCGCATTCTCTTGGCTATTTAGTATTTATAGGACCCGTAAATAGTAATTATTTGGGGTTCCCAAAAAAAGGCGCAATCATTTTATTAGTGTTCAATAATATTTTTAGGAGCAAAATGAGAATTATTTGAAATGTGATTATATTCGGCATGTATGTAATCTAATTATCACTATCACTACATATTATAAAACAAACTCCCCCCGCCACGTTTGTCTGTCTGTCTGTCTGAACGCGATAATCTCAAAAACTCCCGAACAGATTGTCATACGGTTACGGTGTATTACATAATTAATTAATGTATACCTATAGTGTGACGTTGCAAAATCAATCAATTACGCAACAAGTAGCGACATATTGTGTCAGGCATTGTCAGGCTGTCAGCGTGTTCTCTGTAACACTAGAGAAATTATGTCATGTAAATTATATACAAGAGTATTAGTTAATTTAAATAAATAAACATACAGACATAATTTCCCACATTTTATTAAAAGACAATGCCTAAGAAATAGAAAATAACCAATAGACAAGAATTCTATTTAGTCTATGGTGGTGGAAGCTTCTCGAAGGTTTGTGAGATTGATCCGGCAAGGGGAAGACCCGCAAAGTGTGTGACACGATACGAATAGAATTTGGAATTGGGACTTAGTTCTGGAGGAACAGACTGTACCCAAATAACCCAATGGGTTTCCAATAAGTCCCATTCGAAGCTGAATCCGGTCTGGCTGTTTATGCTAGCCTTTTTCTCTTGTAGCTCTGATACATAATTGAGACGTGATGCTTTGGAGTAGCCCCGTGGTCTGATGATTGGAATGGATCCGGGTGCAGGCAACCTTTGAGGTGTGGTCATCCGTTTGACAGGAAGGCTTTACTTAACCGATATCGGTGATGAGGGAAGTTCGCCGCTCCAGGTAACGAAGCGTCATTATAATACCCGTAGGTCACGTAACGTGCGAACACAGGGGTATCCTGTGTTTGATGCCAAGGGTCGTAGTCCTGTCAAGTGAAGGGATTAGTACTGAGAGATCACCGAGAGTAATCGGTAAGGTAGCGATTTAGTCTATGAGAGAGTTAGGCCTATTGTATGAACTGGGTGATGAGACCAGTTGCCATAAAGTGTTGTGTTGCGGATTGCTTAGCATAATCTTATGTTCCCGTTGTTAGCACAACCTTGATAGGTAGGTACTTGTATGATTGAGCTAGTATCTATTAAGTGGTTCACCTCACGGACTCGCTATAGCGACTATGAGTTATTGTAATAGTCTCATTGCAGGTGAACACACCAATACAACTAGACCCGAGACTGGTTGTACTGGTGTGGAAGCCCAGGTGTATGGGGGAAGGTATGTGGCCAGCCACATTCAATATTGTGAACCTTCAATAGTGTGTTATTATAATAAACATTGCATTGTGTAAGAAGGTACTTGTTTAATTGAATCTTTCCCTAGCAGCTTATTATACCCTAGAAATTTACTTTAGCACGGTGGTGAGTAGTACAACACCGAAGGAGACCATCAACATCCAGTCTCCTAACCAATTCTGTACAACACCAAGGGCCGGGTTACAATAGTCATCCAGACCGTATTTCGGCCATGGCGGCCAATCTCAACGTAGACTAGCCTTTGGCGCGGGAGATATTATAGTGCACAAGTGTGTGACACAGGTGCACTCTCTCTTCCCTCACTTTCAAAGTCCCATAGACGGCAATCCGACACGACCGCGACCGGAGAGAGATCAGGCGCACGACCAACAGCTTAACGTGCTTTCCGAGGCACGGGGGTATCACACCGCCAACTTCCCAACTCCGGGCTGTTACAAAAAAAAATCCTAACGGAATAACCCAATAACACTTTGCCCGACCTGGGAATTGAACCCAGGACCCCACGCTCAACAGTCGCGCTTGCAACCACGAGACCAACGTGGCAGTTAATTAATTAATGTTTTGTGTAAACCGGCTGAAATATAACGATGATTGTTGAAGATGTCGGAAAAAAACATGCCGACTGGGAGCTTTATTGGCGTGCGCCGCGTACACCAATAGAGTTACATGAAAACAATGTATTACGGAATTAATCCATTGTTTACCTGGATTAACACATAGGGTACTTTTTTCCCTGTAGTAAGTTCCCGTGGGATATTTTCCGACGGACGTCCACGCGGGAGTTGCGTACGTTAAAATATAACTTGACATTGTTATGTACAGTTTAGATAATGCTACGGACCCAACATATTAGGCGAATGAAGCAATAAGAATGTTAGAAACGGAGTAAGTTACTTCTCAAATAGCAGAAAAAAGGTTAAATTCCTTGCTACTTCACATAATACGTCCGCTCGGTAGCATATCTATCTAGTTCCTGAGATTAACGCGTATCAAAGGACCAAACACGAAACATCTGCTTTGTCCTTTATACTGCGTTCCTTTGATTCTTCCTAAATTCATAGCAAGTATTTGTTGTGTTTCCAACATTATGTTGTCTGTTGTAGGTACTATGTAAGGTTCCGGTCCGAAGGTTATCTTTGTCGACTGTCTTAATAAATATTTTCCTTGAATAGCGAAAGAAGGGATGTATTATATTACTTACCTTTAATGCAATGAGATGAATTCTGTCTTTAATTCGGAAAAAATTATAATGACGTCTAAGGATATGATTTACTTAAACATGCAGCGTCTTAGCCAGCTCCTTTGCTATTCAAATATTTAGGTAATAATAAAGTTCTAGACAATCCCTGAAACCAGTTGCTCTCGTGGCAACAGCTCTTTTCCTAAAATGCATAGGTACATAGGTACCTTTTATAAATAAAATAAAAACAGATTGGAACTATTTTGTGAAGCAGTGCAGTGAAACATCCGGTACAATACAAGGCTCCGGTCTTTACGAGCTTTGTCGGCGTTTTAGTGTTAAATATCTATTCTACTTCTAGTGTAAAATTGTTGCTAGTGATTTTGTTAAGTTCACTTAAGCTTAATTTATTGTGTTCATCAATTTATTTTAATGCGGTTGTGTAATTTGTGATCAATTGTCGGTCCACTTCATCATTCAACAAGGATACCTAACTTTAATGTTTATCAGTATTTCACTGTAAAGTAACTACTTTACAGTGAAATACACTGCTGATATATGTGTAAATAACCAACTGGTTATTTACACATATATCAGCAGTGTCTAAGGATCAAGCACGTTTTTGCTAGTTACAAAAATTTGGTTTTTCTTTTCTCTCTCTCCTATGGATACTTCTTAGTACAATTTCGTCATTTGAAAAGGAAATAATTTTAAATTTCAGTTAAAAGATCTTCTGTCAAGTCGTATTCCTATTTAATCCTGCAACGGGTTTGAGGCCAAATCAGTAAAATTTCTGCCATTCTCCTGAGTGGAATCAATACAAAAAACGTTATCAACAAGATAAGACGTCATTTGAGTCAAGAAGAAATTATCAGACTCGTGGGAATGTTGGAAGCTGGTTCTCGGCAACGTGCTGTGGCAATCGCTCTGGGCAATACGCAGAGTATTAAAAGTTGACTTTGGACACGTTACCGCATCACTGGCAGCGTGGCAGAGTGACATGGAGGACGAGCTGGCATCACCACACGCAGACAAGATCGTTACATACAAGTTACTGCTCGACGAAATCTTACAATGATTGCGATGATGTTGGTTACTAGCCTTCATAGCTCTTCAGGGATGTTAATAAGCGATCAAACCAAAAGAAATCGCTTGTGAAGTCAATCTCCCTTCCCGATCGCTACCTATACCACCTATTGAGCCCCGCAATTGCAGAGCCCGTTTACAATGCGCTCGTGAACACAGAAATTGGGCAGAAGAAGAGTGGCATTTTGTGTGTTTTTCTGACGAATCTCGCTTTGGTATGAGGCCAGATACTAGACGTACACGGTATTCACGGACCCCCGGACGCCAAGAACGTTTAAAATCATGCCAGTAAGTCCCTGCATACAGTGGTGCAACAATCATGATATGGGCGGGTATTTGAATCGGCGGAAGAACCGAACTGATTTGGATCAGAGGCAATCTTAATGCACAGATTTACGCTGAAACGATTGTATCAAATGTTGTCATTCCTTTGCGGACCCAATTTGGTTCTTTATTTCTGCTTATGCATGATAATGCACGTCCACACACTGCCAGAGTCGTTGCAAACACTCTTGCCGCAGCTAATATCAACGTCCTACTATGGCCTGCTTAATCGTCCAACTTGAATACCATTGAGCACGCATGGTATATGCTTCAAAGAAGAGCTCTGGCAAATATAGATGACGTACACACACCAGAAGCATGCATACACCCGTTCCGAATTAGCCTGAGCGCGATAACGATGTCCTGTGAATCGTCATAGATGACGTCATGACATGCGCCATCTTGCGATAACGCCAACCATGCCTTTTATTAAATACCATCGTGAGCGCTGTCAAAAATTACAGTTGTGCGTTGTGCTGTTCAGTTGTTTTCGCATCTTTGGTCTTATACATCTAAACCAACAAAACAGAAGGGCCAATGCGTTGAACTTCCATTTTCCAAAAAAATACCTAGTCGATTTTTCATTCTTGTGTAAGGTTAGGGGTTGACATTGAGCGTGCACTGTGAGCGCGTTCACGAGCGTTCCGAATTGTTGACAGCTGAGAGCTGTCATAATCGTGATACCTAAATCGGAACGCAAATTATTTATGTGAGCACTGTGAGCTATTATACTATCGACTTAGTAAGGGAAGAATAACAGGTAGGCTAAGTGACTTAAAACATTTTAAAATGAATTCTCTCTCGCATTTGCCTTAACACCACAAGAAAAAAACTTATTCTTAACTTGACGAACACGTCCACCGGTTCATCGTTAGATTTGTGCCGACGACACCCACAAACATTGTCCAGTATTAGAAACACAATGCTTTCGACGTGCGGTAACACGCCGTAATGCCGGCATTAAGCCACGCTTGACCGCAAACGCATCTTAATCCCCACTGATCCGGAATTAAGGTTCCGTCTGTAGGAATAGGATAGATGCTTCCGTAAGCACGGGCTATTGTCGAGCAATATGTTTCTCCGGTCTATTATATTATGAAGCAATATTGTACGAAATATAATAATTTGTGCAATAAATACTTACGTGGAATTGAAGTGTGGTGTAATGGAGTTATTGGAGGTATTATCGACGGAATTAGTTGTTGTTGAAAAGTTTATGTGCCTTCCAGTTCCAATTCATATGTGATTGAACTCGTAAATTAAATTGAAAGGCATGTGTGAACGTAGGTATAAGGTTCTATTCCTTAGGGCATGAAAATAATTATCACATAAAGTAAGCTTGAATGGGTTTCAAAACTTTGAAGTTCAAGCAGCTTAGAGGCTCAACTTAGTAGCCTCAACAGAAAA
This sequence comes from Dryobotodes eremita, assembly GCA_917490735.1. Lineage (NCBI taxonomy): Eukaryota > Metazoa > Arthropoda > Insecta > Lepidoptera > Noctuidae > Dryobotodes > Dryobotodes eremita. The sequence goes on from OU823266.1 coordinate 690,630, forward strand.
TGATAACTAGCTAATTTCGTGATATGACGATATAAGGTGGAACACGTAAAAAATAACTTATAAAAAAACTACCTTTCTACAATAAACAGCTGTAACTTAATGATTACAAGTTAATCCTCTTTAATAGTAGTAGTTCAGACAACAAACCAGGTATCTCCATAAAGGAAATCATACCTATTTACAAAAGCTTGCCGCTAATAAATAAAATAATTTTCTATTCGTTGGTGATATCGTGCGAACCGGTCCACATGTCGGTTTGTAAGTACACCTAAACGATTCTTGTTTGGTAGAGAACGAACCTATTCTGGAATTGTTTGTTGCCTAATTGCGATAGGCCGTATTTTCTGTGATTTCAGATGTTTTAGGTCCATAATACTGGGAATATAACTATAATTTTAACTATCGAATTATTCTTTTACTTAGCCACTCAATTGCCCCGGTACATGCGTGACCTTGCCTAAATTGCCCCGGGACATTTTTTGTAGGCGCGCCACGGGGCTACCCGGCACTATCGAGTCGTTAATTACCTATCTAATAAACACTAATAACTTTCGTTTACAATAGGTACAAGTGTGTAATTCCTGCCGGGTTTTGATCTCATCTAACACAAAAAGCTCTACACTATAGTAAGCTTGACAGTTATCATAAAATGCCTCATAGGTGTAGGTAGGACCTACTTAAATTAAAACATATTTGTTTAGGAAAAATTACGGCCGATCGGTATTGATCAAAGTTAAAGTCAAATCCATAAGTCAAGGCCATATAAAGGCACTTTTCAACGTCAAAGGTTTTTGAAGACGGTTCACAAAAAAATATAATTGATTCTAGATTCCTTTCTAAAAGGTAGCTTGGTATGGAGAAGGATGGACAAGAAACTTCATACTTAGTTGAGTACCTACGTTTTAACTTCAATTATAATTATATGTGAAAACGATGTACCGGGAATATAATTACTATAGGTACTACAGGATCCTTTGATACATAAGTTCCCTATATCGGACCATCACCTGTCCTCTTTAATTGTACAAAACCACATTCATAATCCTCGGAAATAAACTCTTCTGAACATAACAGAAAAAATTAACATCAATAAATCCCAATATTACAGAATACGTCCACTAATCTCCTCAAAATTGTACAAAATCCGCGTTTTCTGAGTAAAATGTCACAATAGATGTAATCCTGCGTTTTGTACAACGCACAATACGACGGAGGTCGCTAAGCCTATTACGTGGATGTGTCGATGGATGATAACAGGATCGTCTGAATGTTTGGATGTGGGTGGATGAGTCCGTAATGTCTTTAGACGTGTTTATTGGACGTAAATAGAGATGTGAATGAGAGGGACGGTAGTGAATGTGTAAGTAAACATTTGACACGAGTTCACAAATGTTGCGCTGATAGGGCGTTGTGTAGGGGAATAGTAGGGATTATTTTGCATAGCTCAGTGAAGCTCTATGGTTGGTTTTGAAATCATTATTACAAACTATGTTCTCTGCTGTTTCTAACTTACTTATGTAGGTATGCTTATTCTTACAAGATGTAGCTAGTTTTCCTTTATAATAAGTTGAACAAAATTCTGAACATAAATCCCCTTATGACTCGTGAAACAAAAAAGAAAAAGTTGTGTGTCTTCATCAGATATAAATTGTATGAGTATATTTTCATTAAATAAATTTACTAAGCGAAATAGGTTAGGTAGGTGTATTTAAGTTTAGGTAGTTTTGGTCGGACTGCTGGATCCATCCCAGAGTATTGTGTTATTAGTTAATATGTTCTAAATTTGTCACGTATTTCTTGGATATAAGTATCTTAGGTTAGGTTTTGATCTGCGACAACTAAGGTCTATATCATTGTCGAGCGTTAGGGTTAAGAATTCGGTTTGTGTGGATGTGTGTGCTGTTTGCGTGTAAGCTGGCGATTGGATGTATGTTAGAGATTGACTATTAGGATGTACTTGAGTGAGCGATTGTGGTTGTCTTGCAGAATATTTTCGTTTGTGTTTTGTGTTAGCATGATAGTGTTAGTGTCTGCATAGTTTTCTGCTTCTTGTCTTATTATTGTGTGCGTACTTTTTCTTTTACCTGATCTAATTCGACTTGCGACAAGAGTTTATTCCTAACTATAGTTCTTAGTTAATCTGAAATCCGTTGTTCTGAAACGGAAATCTCAGGATAATGACGTAAAAAACGTTCAAGCAGTTGTTGTCTGTATGTAGTCATGTCGGTCTCTAATTTAGTGATGTATCGATAAGTTCGCGTGACGAATAAACTTCTTTGCTCCATCTCATGCGAACTCTTGCTTCGCGGGTAAGAAGGTAGGTACCTCACGCGTATGTTCAAGGCCGGAGTGAGTGAAACTGTATTCAAACTAGTTATGGGAGGTAACGATGGTGTGGGTGACGATGGTATTGATGGTGATGATGTTCTTGAAGGTGCGTACGATACTGTACTTGGATATATGGTTCTACAAGGTGTCTGTCCTGTTTGTGAGTCAATCACCATCATCAATGTCTTCGGCTGTAGCATCTTCGTCGGTGAGAGCCCGCCTGTTCAACTCCTAACCGTTGACTGTTTGCATGCTGAGACACTCAGCGTCAGCTCCAAGTGCGCCCCGGCGATCGCCCCCGAACGGCGGTCGTATACATTTTCTTCTTGAACGAGTCTCCATTTTGAGTGGGTTCCAGAGCCACCTGAGCCACGCCTGTAATTTCTCATTTGTGTGTCCGCCCCCACGTGATTAGATGGTCAATCAGGACGTCTGGTTGTTTGTGGAGCCTATTATTATTATTTTTACGTCTCTTGACATTTCTCGGGACTCTGGGGTTGCGGATCTTTGGAAGGCGTACGAGGGGCCGAAGCCAACTCGCAGACGCCCGTTAAGATGTTTTTAATTAAATGAGGCAACAATCGGCTATTATTCCTCTTCGCACTATGCAAGTGCACCCAAGGACAACCCTCGTTTGGTGTAGGACTATTGCAGGATATGGAAACAAAGATATGGGATTATGGGTTTGGGTGGCTAATTGACCTGGTTATTTAGAACTATGGAATGACTATGGCTCCTGACTGACCAATGTTTTATATAAAATACACATATAAAATGGCAGGGGGTGACTTACACAATCAATAATGGGCCCCTGAAAGCGGTCGCTAGCACATAGTGTCGTAGCGACAAGGAGGCAACATGTCCTGAGGAACTTATGAGGAGTGGAGAGGTATTTCACGGGTATCAGGACAATCCCGGAATTTCGGTCAAGATCCTTACCAGCATCTTACTGGAATACTTCCTTCCTCCAGGCACGTTTGCTCTTCCGAATCTCCACTCAAACTGGTAAATAAAGGCAAAAAAGAGGTGGGAGCTCCGTCTGTTCTTCGCCAGTGTTCTCTTCAGCCGGCCAATAAAGGCCAGCCAGAGGTGATGAACAAGAAATTTTCCGGGAGATAGGGTCCGTGGGGTCGGTATTGCTCAACAGCTCGCCACATGCTGACCTGCGGGTTTAAGTATCTCTCTTGGTCTGGCTCCTCGCCCTAGACCCATTTCAGCAAAGTAAACTCTACCGGCACAGACCTAGAGTTCAGGAGAGCGCAAGCCCCACCACGATGTCAACGCAGAGATACAGCGGTGGGGTATTATTATTATTATATTATTATTATTATTAGTCTTTAATTCAACTTATTTTTTTAGAGCGAAAGATGACCAATTGACCCGATATTCGACAAGGATTGAAATTTTAACTTAATATTTTGTCATTCCAAGACTATTAAAATCATGCTACAACATTAGGGAATGCAATCTCAATCGAGAAAACATTTTGACACAAGATCTCGAGCCGTTTTTAGATATTCTATCTCGTGGAATTACCTCACCTGATTTCCGGGTGAGATCTCGAATGGCCAAACTCGACACCATACTTAGCTCGCGAGATCTCGAGTTGCCAATCTCGACTCGAGATTGCATTCCCTACTTACAATATTGTATTTAACTCTTCCACTCATCTCTTTTTAATCTCCTTATGAAGTTCTTACAACATTGAGCCTGTCTGACCCTAACAACTAAATTGCCCCGGTTCATACTCATTTGTATTAACTTCGACCCTAACAGTCATAGTTAATAAACAATAAACATTAGTTAATGAACCGACAGCAGCAATAAACTTTATGTTAACAGCACTCCAGTGAGCAAATCATAAACAATATGAGTGCTCGGGGAAATCGTAATCAGGGGCATAGAGTAAGTCTTGCAGATACGATAGAGTTGAGTCTCATTGTAGAGTAGATAAGCACCTGACTCTATTTCTTACTCAAGAGAGAAAATCAAAGTCTGATCATTTATTTGAAGTAGATAAGCCATTAAAAGGCATTTTTGAACGTCAATATTTACAAGAAAAGAGATAAAGGTTGTTGCATTATTATCATAGATTATTATGTGATTCAATTAGGTACTTAGGTATGTACAATCTAATGTTAATCTTGCGATACTGTTACGAAAAGTACCTTGAGGAAACTTCAACTGTAACGTCTGAAAACGCCCCATGACGAGCAGTTTTCATGACTGTTTTCTGCATTAGTAAAGTTCAAGACGAAAGTATGATGTCATTTTAATATTTAACAACACATTACATCCAAGCCTTTAAAGAGACTGACCTCTGAACGTGTTTTGGTGTTTCTTCTCAGTGTAGTTGTTGAAGAAATACCAACCTCATCAAATTAAAAAAAATAACTTTATTTAAGTATATAAGTACATGTAAGAATGATTTTATAAACCTATTTACTTACAGAAATAAACATAATTTATTATTGTTTATCACTCCCGCTATCCCCGAAGGACTAGGACTAATTTTAATTACCTACTTACTTAACCCTTGATCGACTTATAATTCGGTTAACATCATAATTATGTGCCCTTTAAACTTAAAATGTTCACTTACTGATTTCATTTTAACCCGTGATTCACTCTGTAGGTATCCGATCTGTGCCTTAATCTATGCCTTGCCCGCGGCAACGTTAAGAGTTCGCAGATTCGTTTTCATTGTTCGAGCCTGCGTGGGGCAACAAAAAACTCGCGCAATATGCTCTTCATAAGCCCCGCAGCCCCGACCCGACGAGCAATATAACCCCATAGCCCCGTAGCCCCGTAGCTCGTCCCTCATAGCCCCGTGCTCACCGTCAGTCGGCTCGAATCAAGCTCGTAGTTTGATCGGTGGGATGTTGTTTAGACGATCAGTGGATGTCTCGTGACCTTTTGTGAAGGGTTGCTGTAGCAGATACAGGGTTATGTTACGATGTTTTATTACTTTAAATTGTGTTTGTATCGTTTTAGATAGATATAGCGCTGTAGTGGTTGGCGGAATTTGTTATTTAACATGTTGTTTTTGGATAAATTATCACGCTTACTAAGCGTGATACTCGTAATTTAACTCCTTCGTGCACTATCTATGTAGTACATAGTCGATCGGGCTAAGAACCAGCTCCTTAATATTTTCTTGTAAATGCACTCTTACGTAGTGTTTTTGGTAATAAATAACAGTAAATAGATATTTAATAGCGTTTATTGTGAGATGGCGGAGGTTTTAAATGTAGCTGTACATTGCACGGTACAGAGAAGATTGTGGAACTCTCAAGACAAGTGAAAAGTTCTATCGATTATCGGATCGAGAACCCACAACCACCACAACCACACCGCCACTCGTGTAGAGTGGCGGTGTGGTAGTTAGGTACTTAATCATCATCATTTATTTGTCAGAATATGGTACATTATAATGGCCTTAAGATTAGTCAGTGGCATCATCACATTCTGCCAAGTGAGGCGTGCGAATATTAGGTACATACATTTATTACAGGACAGAGATTATTAGTTTAGTATAAACATTATTGATTGCCTATTACGAATTAAAATTACAATTTGAGGTATGTCGGTTAAAAATAATTTAATAAACACACTATTTATTTAGGATGTCAAAGTATCATTAAATTTCAGAGTAGCAAAGAGTAAGATGTCAAAGTATAAAAGATTACAATTAGGATGTCAAAGTATCATTCAAATAGTTGTTTAAATTATAATAACATTTATTACATAGCAAGTCTTTAAGTTTACTTTTAAATCCATTTAAGTTTAACTCTTTGATTGATTTAGGAATTTTGTTATAAACTTGCGGAGCTATGCAGAATATGCTTTTCCACATTAGGGCTGTTTTGGCTCTCCGTCCGCGTAACATATCATTCCGTCTGTTACGTTTAACAGTATCTGACAGGTGAGGAAACAAATGTGCATTTAACTTAACAATTAGCGCAGTTTCATAAATATACAAAGAAGGTTGTGTCAGAATTTTGTATTTTTTTAAATATGGTTTACAACTGTCCGTTACTTGTAGTCCAAACATGGTTCTGATGGATCGCTTTTGCGCTTTAAAGGCGGCTTTAAAGGCACTTTACTTATCAACTTTTCACTATCAATTATCATACTTACATACAAATCTTCAGTGTCGATAGTGGAGCTGCATCCCCGAACTAGGAACTCTGCTGATGACACAATTATTACCGAAACCTCTTCAAATTGGCTGCGTGTCACGAGTCACGCTAGGTTTCGCTTCGCATAGTGACGGCACATGGGAGACAATTTCAAAAGGCCCACTTTTCTATGGAATGTAGAACTAATACACATGAAAGACCCATATTAGTATACAGCAGTAGTACCTACTTATTGCCAAACAGATCGACAGAGATGTACAAAATGGTTTACACGAAGTATTTAAATACAAAATGCAAAAACTTTTTTGATTTACTACACTCGAGAGCAATGAATCCGGGTCACTTAAAGAATGTTAAAAATCTCGGAAACTAAAAATGATAGGTTAATGCAATAAATTGTATTTAATAGACAATGTAATACTCCTTAAATGAAAGTAAAAAAAATATGAGTCACCATACATTTTATTAACACAAAATTACATAAAGAAAAAAACTGCTGATCTCTCCTTAAAACAAAAATAGGACACATGAAATTTTTGAACTTTATTACGATTTTTTGAATTTTAATACTTCGTATTGCCTCCTCGTGCTTCCATTACTGCGTTTACGCGGTTTGGCATGCTGTACACCAAGTTCCTTATACGATTTTGGGGAATATTCTCCCATTCCTCTGTGAGAGCAATTTTGAGCTCACGAAGCGTGATTGGGGGAGGGTTTCGTTGTTTTACGCATCTGCCTAGCTCGTCCCAAGCATGCTCGATCGGGTTGATATCCGGGCTGCGCGCTGGCCACTCCATACGAGTAATGTTCATCTCTTGAAGGTAGTCATTCACAATCCTACCTGTATGAGGTCGGGCATTGTCATGCATAAATATAGCATCCTCACCTAAATTGACCATAAATGGACCAACGTGATCATTGAGGATTTCTTCCACATATCTTACGCTAGTTAAAGAGCCGTTTTCTATGATCACCAGCTCTGTGCGACTTTCAGAAGAAATTCCGGCCCACACAAGTACAGACCCACCACCGTAGGCTACTTTTTCTTCGATGCATGCTTGCTTGAATCTTTCCCCTGGTCTTCGATACACTCTGTGTCTTCCATCGTGCTTGTAGAGCATAAATTTTGATTCGTCGGAGAACATAACTTTTGACCAATCTTCAATACTCCAATTTACGTGGCTCTGGGCATATCTTAGTCTTGAAATACGATGCCCACGCTCCAGTTTAGGGCCGTTTGCAGGTCTAAGGGGTTTTAAGTTAGATTCAGCAAGCCGACGTCTTACTGTCCATGCACTTGGGTTACTTCCTCCGAGGCGTCGAAACTGATTTGTGAGTTCAGTTCCTGTGAGAAAGCGATTTCGAAGCATGGTGTTCACCAAGTATCGGTCTTCTCGTGCTGTGGTACACCTGGTTCTGCCCGTTCCTGGTCTGCGTAGGTTAGAACCAGTTTCTTCGTAACGTCGGAGAACTCTTTGTACTGTTGACAGCGACACACCGACAGTCCTGGCTGTATCGCGCTGACTCCGGCCGGTTTCCAGCATTGTAAGTATTCTGGTGCATTCTTCAGGCGTAAGCGACATAATTTCAGCTTGAATAATGAATATAGAGCACTATCAACATGGTTTATGTACCCACATAAATGACAGATTACAAACAAAAGCAAAACCAAATGCTGTAATTTCGTAGTTCCATCTTCGAAAGTGGCCCTTTTTCAAATTTGATTTTTTTATGATATAACTTTACAATAACTAAGAAGTTTTAATACCTTCATTTAAGGAGTATTACATTGTCTATTAAATACAATTTATTGCATTAACCTAGCATTTTTAGCTTCCGAGATTTTTAGGATTCTTTAAGTGACCCGGATTCATTGCTCTCGAGTGTATTTCAAGTTCTGAGTTGAGCTGCACGGTTACTGACAAATGCGTGCACTGACTGGACAGGTTCACTCAATCTGTGTGGTTTTTCCTCAAAAGACCATTCCAGTTACCAATCTTCATGGTCTTCACATGATCTGACCAAGATTATGTCTGGACTTTAAAAGAGACTGTGACCTCTGAGTTTGTTTCGGCTTTTCTTCTCAGAGTAGTCAGATAGGAAACGCCGACCTCATCTAGTTTAAAAAACATGATTGACGTTTAAAAGTGTTTGTACAAACCTACTTACAGAAATGAAATCATTTATCATTTATCAAATGCAAAATACAAAATAGGTTTGCTTTTGTATTTTAAATACTAAATCAAAAACACTAACTCATCTTCCTCCTGTGTGGTCGCATGATCATACCACCGTATGAAAAAGAAAGTCTTTGTACTGGTGCTGAGTTAGGTAAACATGTGTTGTATTTTAAGAAAACTGTTTTTATTGTTAGGTTATTGTTTAATATCAGCAATACCTTTAGTTAATTTTGATTGGGAATTTTGGCAAAACATAACAGTAAAGTATTTTGCACTTTTCAAATAGAAAATACGTCTCGAAAAGTATTTCAAATAAAATATAAAATGCTTTTTTTTTAAAAGGTATTAAATACTAAATAGGAAATAGGTATTTTGTATTTGCATTTTAAATACAAGTATAAGTCACATCTCTGCAGATCCATCAACAAGCTTCACGCATGTTAACAGGTATTCTAACACGAATGTAATTAATTGGCTGATGGCCGATTTATGATAATAAAGAACTCACTATAAACCTGTGGGCAATTTCGATACCGGAGGCTTTTAGGATCTTTTTGCCATATGTATAGGTACTCCAGATCGACTCTTGGCAGCTAGGTCCGCAGTCAAGCCTGTGCTGCACTGGCTAGTTACTTAATACTGAAGAAATGAAAAGTATAACGCGTTGTTAAGAGTTGTCCTTCGGTACATATTGCGGCGTGACGCTTGCTACCCCGCCGCGCCGCAGTTCCGCTAACAAGGCACGCTGTCACTTGCGTCTGTCACTCACCGTGATATCACGGTATTCAGGAACTTCGGGAGATTCCGAATAGTCGGGATATTAGCTGTTGTCAACATTGAGTTGTCGTCTGTAGGAAAAGGATGTATTTCCTTAAAAATACTACTTTTCACAATGGTGTTTACATGGGAGTCAAATATAACTGGCCAAATGTAGATGTACTCTATAGGTGCCTACACCTCTACTTAACCATACCAGCAAAACAAGCGTGATGTTATTTTCTTCGATAGCTTCTAGCGTATTTCCTAAGTTCCCTAAGTGTCCTGAAAGTTGGAGGTGGGGAATCGAACCCACGCGACTAGTAACTAGTTTGTTCAGATAGCACTAGACTGTCTATTGTTTTTTTCACAAAAAAAAAACTGGTTTGTAAGAATTGTCTTCCCTTTGCCCGGGGAGGTGAATTGTATGTATGCTCTCTAACAGTGCATTACGTATTAGGGATACTCCTTTATATACTATATGTATAGTTTTATGTTAAGTTAGTAGATTACAGCAATGCGCATTGCTTTATGTATTTAAATTTTCTTTAATTAGTAAATAAACCACATTCAATTAGTTGGTTGTCTGATTCTGTAGGCCTTTAGCACCCCTGAAATTACAACCCATTGAAATTGGTAGCTCAAGTCCTGTTATCAGAACTTTCTTGATAAGAAACGTGCAGGTCCTCCATCTTTTTATTCAACACAAGTCTCATACGATACGCTCACCAGTTACACGCACCACGCATTTCTTGCACATAGCAACAATAAGAGAACCCGCAAGAATCTATGCCGCAATCAACTTGCTCAAACAATACCAAATACCAACCGTTTTAATTAAAATCTGCTCGCTGCCATTGTGGCGTAAACAATATGGCGCGGAACCGTTGTACGCGCACCCGCCACGTCACTTCCGGCCGCGACAATGCGCCGGCGCACAAAAGCGCAGCGCGATATTATTTCAACTATTATTTAGTACTAAATAACACACGATTATGATTTGTAAGAGGTTCCGGTTACGTGGCGTTGACTTTGCGCTGATTACCGTTATGCTGCGGTTCCCAAAGTTAGGCGTGCAGAAAGTCAAAAATATCAATAATTTGTAAGGCATTATGCATATTTGACTGCAACGGGAATTAAATTAAACTCGGGGCACAGAGTTTTTCAGGATACTTACTTAGTGTTCGTTGTACGCACGACTTCATTCATACCTATCAAGCTACACATTTCCAGTATAAGCTGACTTCTCATTGTACGAAAAGCGTATACAATGCGAGGTCAGCTAAAACTGGAAATGCAGAGCTTGATATGTCGCCGTGTGTACCTACTCTTCGATGTCGTACTTACCTACCTGCGTCACGTAGCTAGTCGATATCAATTGAAATGTTGTAAGTGAGCCGCACGTAGAACTATGAGTGCCTAACTACTGCTTTATCAGTAGCGTTTATTAGTTCATCCAGGGAGAAGGTGCCGCGCCAGGCTACGATATATAAACTTACTTGCTGAACAAATGAAACTATCAAATCGCCATATCTTTATTATTAATTTTAATTATGATCTGGCAGTTTGAGTAATTTATGCGGCCTACCCAAATGTCCTTTCTTTGGTATTGTTCGTCGAATCGTTGAGCTCCTTAAGTCCTGACTTCCTGAGTCGAGCTGCGCGATTACTGACAAATGCGTGCACTGACTGGACAGGTCCACTCAAACTGTGTGGTTCTTTCCTCAAAAGACCATTTCAGATACCAATCTGCATGGTCTTCGCATGACCTGACCAAGATTATGTCTGGACTTTAAAAGAGACTGTGACCTCTGAGTTTGTTTCGGCCTTTCTTCTCAGAGTAGTCAGATAGGAAACGCCGACCTCATCTAGTTTAAAAAACATGATTGACGTGTAAAAGTGTTTGTACAAACCTACTTACAGAAATAAAATCATTTATCATTTATCATTTATCACTGCCGGTGTGACTCACAAAGAAAGCTTTTATTTTCTGAATCAGTCTGATAAACTTTGTGTAGGTAAGAAAAAACGTTTTAAAATATGCACAAACCACCGATTTTACAATTCTGTAAAACCCGGTTAACCTTTTATTATGACGCGGAAACTTTCAGAAATAGAGCTAACTCCCAGTCGATTGTTAGACTCAATGATTCGTAAAATCTCGACACAAGTTTGAGCACTACAGCACAAAGTTCAAGGTTATAATTAGCGCGACCCGAGCGCGCGCGCACACTGACCCGCCTTAACTGTTCACCTGCGATCATTATGATTGAACTCCATTGTTGTAACTCTGCCTACCCCACGACTTGAAGCGGCAGCTGCGCCGGCATTTCGTAGGTGAAGGATTTCTGTTTGCTAAATAAATTTGAGTAAATTATTTTGATAGTTTTTTAGACCCGTAATAAACAGCTTTCATTGTCGGAGATCTTTTTACTACATACATAGCTCGAAAAATTTGGAAGCGTTGCATCTTTATTCCATACGTAAGTACATTTGCTTGCGGGTGTACACGCGTAGCATGGCTACTTCGGAGCTACTCTACGAAGAGTAGTCATAAGTCACATAAGTGTCTATCTCTTTCTACAAAGTACATTTATTTTCTTCGTTTTGACATCGCACCATAGAAATCTTTCATTTTGTCTTTCCTTTCTACGGTTCCAACAATCTCATCCGACATGAAACGACCATTTATTTAAACCCCAATGGTACACTGTAGAAACGACATTGAAATGACCATGTTCTAAGTTAAACTTGAGAGGCCACTTAGTAGGTAATAGACCCGTAGAGGGTACAATTAAACGATTTGTTGATTTCACAGCGCATATATTTATTTATTTACACTCAATATTGCATTTGGTAATTATAATTATTATTTGGCTAACATAACGCTATTATGTACACGCTAATGATCACTCCATTTATTGTAAATAATTAATCATTATCGTTCAATGTCATTCTAAAGATTCAAAAGAAACACGATAATGTGAGTCCGTAAGTACACAACACTTAATAGGTACCTATATTTTCAAGATTTTAAATATTTTTCATAATTCTGTAGATTTATGGTATGGTATGTGGAATTGGCAGAACTCAGACTTTATCTAAAATAAAAGTGTGAACTGGTCCAAAGTTTATAAACAGTGGTGCTAGAGGGCGAAACACTAAAACATTAGTATGTATTTGTAATTCTCGGCGATTAATTTATTTCAATATTTTGCTTTAAGTTCAAAATCTAAATTCCAAACGTTACTATGTAATGGCAGACACATATCCTTACTAACATTAACTATTTATTTACAATATAATTATTTACAGCGCAATTCTATATAATTATTGTTTACTATACATAAATTCCAGATTTTCTATATTCGTTTCTAATTTTTATTAAGTTTACTGAATATTTCGAAAGACGATGACAATTTTTCAAATATTATTTCTTACAAATGTTATATTCCAAGCCTAAAGAACTCCTCTACGAATGTGAAAACAGCGACACAAATCAAAGGACGGCTTATCATTAATATAACCAGAAAACTGATCGATTTAACTTTAAGAACTAACTTTATTCCTTCAGAAATAATTACAAAATTATAGTTCTGATCTACCATCAAATCCTTCATCAATTCACTCTTTGTTGTTTCCGTAACCATTGAAGTAACCAGCCCCGGGTCACAATAACTTTGAGAAGAAAGTGTTGGGCGCAGTCATCCGAGAGGGATCCAGGATGCGAGGGTATGAAGAGCCCAGGAATGGCCTGAAAGCCACCCTACTTGCGTCTTCTACAGGGCTGGTGGTCGCTTCTTGTGTGGATTCATCTTGCGTGTCTAAAGAAGAGTCTCCATTGTTGGAGCTTCCAGCACCAAGGTGCAGTTTCCTGGTATGCTTTTTGAGATCAAAGTTCCTGCAGAATCCTTTAGCACAGATACTGCAGGTGAAAGGTTTCCTCTCGTTGTGTGTGTGCATGTGGAAGGTCAGGTTGTAGATCTGGTGGAAAGCCTTGTTGCAGATGCTGCACTTATACGCCTTCTCCCCGCTATGGGTCAGTCTGTGGTTCTTGTAGTTACCTTTCTGGTGGAAACCTTTACCACAAAATTCACAGACAAAAGGTTTGTAACCAGCATGGATCCTGGCATGCGTGTTTAGAGTCGACGATCTATTGAAAGCTTTGCCGCAAGTCAAACATTTGTGAGGTTTTTCTGAAGTGTGTATGATCTTGTGTCGGCATAACGTGGATGCCTGTCGGAACCCTTTGCCACATATCTTGCAGACGAAGGGTCTGGCTCCTGTGTGGACTGGCATGTGTCTGGTGAGGTTGTAGTGAGCGTTGAAGACCTTGCCGCAGTCGCCACAAGCAAAGCTCTTGTTTTTTGCCGGGGAAGGTGTGGGTCCTGTGGTAGATGAGACGGCATGGTCTGCCGCTGGTGGCCGAGGACTTGGCGGACGCTGAACAGGAGATGCCGGTGGTGGAGGTCGGGGTAAGTGCAGTTGATGAGCGTACGTCAGCGACACGAGATCGGGACCATAGTACAGCAGAGGATAGTGTGATACGAGCTGTCTTCTCGCCGCTGGGATGTACTGCTTAAACGCTGAATCTAAAAGCTGTGCCCCGTAAGACAGGAACCCTGGCGGTGGCGGTTGTTCAGGAGACACTGACTTCTTCCTGTCAGGTTCCATGAGCCGAGCGATGGAGAAGTTGAGAACTGGTGCTGTGGGGGTGTCGGGGGACTTGGCTCGCTCGGGGGAAGACTCCCGGGGACCCTCGGGCCGAGCTGTTGATTGGAACGGCTGCATCTTTGTGTCTTGAGTGGAGTTGTGTTTAATCTGTAACAAAAGAAATTTTGTTAGTTTAAAATCATTAGCAGAAACGTTAAGCCCTGGGTCTGGCGTTCGTTCGGCCGTGGAACCCTTACCCGCGTGGCACAAAAAACCGTGACATGTATTTGAACCTGATAAACATAACGCAGGTTTACGTATGGTAGTTCAAACTTTAACTGCTGTTTTATTCAGAATCGTAATCACAGAAATGAAAGCAAGTCTCCCAGCCACCAATTCTACAAATCGACCCTGATTGTCGCTTTCAAACATCTAAGCGTGGGTGTGTCCAACCGCCCGCTCCGTTTGGCGTCGAGTCGCTCCGTGTCGCGGTCGCAACAAAGCGCGATCTACTATTGTGCTTGTTTTAAGTAAATTGGAAAGCGACGCGTTGGGGCGTCGCGGCGCACAGTCGCTGTGTCTGACGCCGCCCTTGTTCATCCACAAACCTGTGGCATTGTGCGAGAATCGGCCGCAAACAGACGACGATAGAAATTATTTTTATATTATGAGTGCTTTTGAATCGCAAAATTGTAAATGTGCTTCAGTTTGTATTATGATGTTTATGATGATGAAATTAACGTTTTTGCACATAAAAATCTTATGTCAGTCAAGTCTTTCAAGAACAGCTAAGATGGTATGGTTATGATTTTAAAGATAAGTATTTACGTTTCTTTTTCATTTAATTCTTAACTGGAATGACTTATCAGCCTACAATCCTATTGTAATTCAGTTTATTTTTATGGTGTCTCTTTTTTATTGAAATACTGTAGTACGAGTATACTGGTTACATAATTCTATACCAAGATGGTCCAAAATAAACATTCAAAATCTTCCTAACAAAACAAACAAGAAAAGAATCTGAACCAAACCAACAAACAAATAAAAAACAAGGGGTCTTTCGTACCCCTAAAACAAAGTAGCGCGGGAGGGTTATGTCACTTATATCGCGGCAATTACTGGGACAATAGTTGGCTCGCACGACTAACTCGCGGAATATGCTCGTGTGGTCGCCAATACTCCAAGTAATTGTCGGTCGCAGGGACCCCCGCCGCGGAGTGTTTGTTTAAAGAATTAATTGCTGGTGGAGGCGGGTTAGCTTTAAAGGAATTGAATTTTTGAATGCAGATTTTTGATGAGGATTAAAATATTTTTAATCAAACTACACTACTGAGTAGGTACCTACTTAGTCTACTTAGTCAAAAGGGGATGGGCCTCCTAACTTTATAATAATCACTGGTCCCCCAAATTTGGTCCCCCCTTTCTTTCCCTGGGCCACCATCACAAACCAGCCCTTGCCGTACGCGTCCAAAGTGTCGTATTTCTACAACTTTCAACGGAATTGACATAAACGCTTTTTGGTAGCATATACCAGTGGTCTCATACATTTTTGACTACCTGTGTAGGCCCTCCGGTCGATTGATGCGTGTGATGATGTCGGATAATTACATGAGGTCTGGTTTATTTTTAGCTGTTAATTTTATTGATTTAGTTCTAACGGTTGAATTTAACGCAAATTATGATTTATGTAATTTTTTTACGCCTTATACAGGATGTAACAACACCCTTCACGAAGTCATCATTCACGCATCCTGTAGGTACATCAAATGGTGTGAAAATTCGCTGTATACGGTAGTGTGTAACGTAACGTAACGCTCGCAAAACATTGTGCTTGTGGGTGCTAGCAACGGTAGGATCTTAGGAGTATTTAAAATTAAGTTATAACATTTAAAACTTGTTTTCGTAAAAAAACATTTAAAAAGTTGGAACTTCGACCTTCAATATCTCCGTAACCAGAATGTTCCCAGGAATGGTCCAGTACACAATAATGTTCATGATAACGGGAAGAAAAAGTGACTCTCGTTGGCTTCGTTCTGAGTATTTTTACACCCGTTAGTTATTATATAGGTACAACATAATAATTGGTTTTGGTACCGTTTTAATTAGCTAAAAACAAATAAAGAATGAACAGTTTGTTCATTACTAAAGACATTACAATTTTAATTTGCCACACATGGCTATAAAACACTGCCATGAGGTGTCATGCCCGATAAACGGACAAAGTAAGCTTTTTTAAATAATCTATGAAGTTTATGCAACATAAAAGGTATAAGGGCGGACTTACTGATTCATACGTGTAAATCAATTCAACTAAATACAGCTAAATTTTACAATTGTTTCGACCGCCCTAACGAGATGTTTACCCAACAATACATCACGAAGCATATTGTTTAGTGCGCACCACTCGCGAAGTATTGTTTTAGTGCGCCCTAACTCAGAGCATTGTTAAAGTTCAGCACTTGAAGTAAGAACTTGTGTTGATTGTCGTATTGCGTACTGCCGCTGCCGGTACATGTCGACTGTTGTGTATGCCTAAGTGCGCTCAAAATAATGAATTAAAGTTATTGTTGTTTTAAGTTCGCCTGGGGTGAGTTGTGACGTACTTGATGTTAAGAAATATTTATGAATTTGGAAATTACAATAGTTGTTTGTGGCATACGTTTAACATTGTTACTACAATCATGATTGGTCGAAAATATGCTGCGTAAAGAGTCTTCAAAAATGTATTGTTTCCATATCTACTTCATGTAACGTTTTATACCATCTGTGTTAACCTCACAAGAATCTGATTGAGTAGAAAGTTTTTGAGTTAGTAGTAGCAGATTTTTAACAAAGTACATTCTAGCTTCCGCCAAATCTAATCACACTTTGATAACAGTTATCTCTTCAGCCCCTGCTGACTCTACAAAAAGAGCTAATCAGTAATAACCTCTAATCTTCATTCTTAACCCTTATCTCCTATCATCGCACAAAGAGATCACCATCTCATCAGATATCACCATCCCTTTGTGTGATATCAGTGTCAATATCATAATGACACTTTGTGGACGTGTTGGTTATCGTTTGTCGGGATCGCATCAGATATGATAGGTAGGTAGGGGAACAGTCGGTAGCTCTTTAGATAATACACTGATTAGGCACAGATCACTTGAGACAGGTGCTGTGGGAAGTTGGGGTTTAGGGTTAGGGAGATAGGGTTTAAAGTTGAATGGATGGTGGAAGTTGATGATGGCTCGTTTTGTTAAGTAAAAGGTTAACTAAGTAATTGATTAAAAGAAAGAAGAACATAATCATTTTAAAAGTGGCGCTACCTCAGGTCTATAGTAGGTATTGTAGTAATCAGTAAGACAGCTACCTCTTTAAAAGTTTGTGTGCGGAAGAGAGACACCTTTTTTTTTTTTGTATGTTGAATTATCAAATGACCTCTCCCGCTCTGGGCGGAGCGGAAGGGCGTGTCAGACTCTTACTGACTAAAACGCACCCGTGTTCCTTCAGTTGCCTGTGCGCCAGTGCGACGGTAGCTCTTTCGAACAATCCGCGACCGCGGCATCGGCCCTATCGGACCCCGTCAATGGTGCTGACATATCTTTGAGGCGCGCGTGGAACACGACGCGCCGTCGACCCGGGCCTGGTCCTTACCGGACGGCGAGCTGTCCATTGCTCGCCGTCCGCAAGAAAGAGAGACACCTAAACTCCACACTTTTGACAATGAAAAATCAAGAGATGACCACTAAGGTTTGAAATACTTTCTAATGGTGGACGGCATCGCAGACGGATTACATGCATTGTATACGATAGAATATAGGTATGGTACCTAAGTATGTATCTATAATACAGCGAAGAAAATGTTACAAATATGTTCTGTGACTAAACATTTATTAAATTATTTATATTTTATTATATACTAGCGACCCGCCCCGCTTCTTCGCTGCTTCTTCTTTTTCGTGCTTCGCACGGGTAGTAGAGCATATATGCCTACTTTTTTCAGACGTAATTTCGTATCAGCCTGTTGCGTCGAGCATGTCGGTTAAATTAAAATGTTTCTGATGTTCATCCTACTTGGAGTATTTTTCATGTATTTTATTTCCAATCCTACAAGATGATGATTAGAAGGCATTTTTATGAAATAGCGGCGACACGTGCACTGTCGCGATTTTTTTACTTTTAAACTATTTGACCAAATTTGCATAATGCAACTGACAAAGTTCTGCCAATAACGGCGTTCACCTAAATGGTAGACATGTCCTATCGCGGACTTTTTTAAAACCTATTTATGAGTAGCAATCCCACCATACATTATTACCATTACCATACAACCGTTAGATGTACATCTAACGGTTTCTGCAGCGCACGCCGAGATAGCTCTCAAACGGCAGGATTTCTTCAGACTTCTTCAACTATCATTGTCATATTTCAGCCAATTTATACAAAACTTTAATGAATTATACACCTATACTTTTTTCATGAATTGCTCCGTCTATTGGTTAAAACCGTATGAAAATCCGTTCGGTAGTTTTTGAGTTTATCGCGTACAGACAGACAGACAGACGCGGCGGGTCTTTCTTTTATCATATTATTATTATGTAGTGATAGTGATGTACACACAGTAAAATATATAAGGATACGACATACAACTTTTGAGTACAAAGGTATTTCTTAGTAAATTTCTTCCAACAGAACATCCTTTCGTTAGGGAGCAATAACTAGATGAACCAACCCATTAAATCTAATATTTTTTTGATTCCTTTGCAAACAAAGGTAAAATAGGTAAATAGGTGACCCATGACGGTACCTACCCATGATCGTGATACTCAGACATCTCAAGCACAAACATCTCAATTTGCTTACCATCCACTGAATTACATAACCGCCACTTAATCTAACTCTCCTAACTTCAACTCAACGTCACTCTCTCTGACATCTGTCAAATAAACAACTCATTACCGTCCCATTTGCCGGGAATCGAACCCGAATCAAAGCGTCACTGTTCCCGACATGCGTCACCTCTAATCCCTAAATGCGTTTAATCGCTACTTCCATCCCTTTCTAACGCACGCTGAATTATACGTCTGTCTCGTTCTCAATTCTATGATATTTCTATTCGACTGAAGTCATTAGGATCGACCAGTTTATTTAGAGCTCTCGTGATTGGTTGTCGTCCAACAATTTGTGGTGAGTGTGGGGTGTGTCGGAGGTCTGCTTCTGTCGGGCTGTTTATGGCACTGTTATGGGGTGTGGACTGGATGGCGTGATGCGGGTGATAATTGAAATGCTATGATTGTGCGGAAATTGCTTATTTTCGTGTTAATAAAGTGTTTACTTTTTCGGTAAGGTCAATTAGGTGCAAATGTTACTTTATACGGAGAACAGTTTCAACTAAAACAAGTTATTGAGAAGTGTAAATACTCACATGCAATTAAAGAACTGTACAGGCTTCTGTTAGAAAGAAAGAAAAATATAGAAAAGAAAGAAAATACGTTCAATTGCGGTAAACATGACGCAGAGAAAAACACACAAACACAAAAAAGAACAAGTTAGGAAGAAAATACTTCATTGAATAAGTATGCCTTCCTATTTACCTACCCACCTGCTGTTGACTGCTTTCAATCAATCAAACAACTAAAATATCCAGAGATGGCACGTATGTAAAAACCTAAGTTTGGAGATAAAAGCTGTCACTTCAATGGATTTATAGAATATTTCCATTGTTATAATTGCTTGCAAGCCGCACCACAGACGCCTTGACGTTTTACTTCGATTTACGTACAAAAACTAAATTAAATTTGCACAACCAAGACTACAAAAAAATCCTTAAAAAAAATTACTAATACAACAAAACCTGTACAAAAATCTTAAAATTTCACAATTACTGTCATTGCTTACGTCTGTCAAAATTGCGACCCGTTCACACTTGACCGGTTCTCGTGATTCAAAGCGACGAGATAGATGAGATCGTCGCGACGTCGAGTGGCGAGGGGTTAGCCAAGGTTTATAATATTATATTTCTATTTTATTGAAGACTCCATTGTTATGGCGGAATTGTTATAAAGACGGTTTCCAAAATGTCGTTATTGAAATTATAAGTGTGGCTATTATGCGTGGGTGAGTGGTTTGGTTGACGAATGTTATTTGCAGGAAAATTCGTTGAATTGCGATATAATTTGGTATTTCTTTGCCGCTTTATCCTTGAGTGCAATTTTGGTATCTCGGTTTTATTCGAAAAGGTCTCATGAATGACTATAATTGTATTATGAAAGGGTATTTTAATATACCGGACTATCAGTATGTATATTGTGCTCACGACTCGTTGTTCCTTTAGAGTAGACCATTCTGGAATATCATTCATATAAACAGTGAAGAATTATAACAAAAACATTAAAATATTTATAAAAGCACCAAAACAATTGCAGTGAAAGCGCAGTACGAATGCGACATGCCGAGGTCAGTCATAATATTATTGTAACCTTGAATCTATCTAGGTCGTAGTTAGTCTGCTACGCCTCGTAGCACCAAGCGCTACGAGTCGTAGCCGCAGCAGTACCGCTGCTACACAAGACGGTGTAATAGACATCGACGCACAAAACATTACCACGAATTCAACACATGATTCTAAACCCCGCGGCGTAGAAATATTTAGTTAGTTATTAAAATAAAATCAGTTGTTCCATTCATTTTGACAGTATAGGTATTGCACTTTTGAATGAAACAGCAGATTTTTTTGCATTTAGGTACAGTGATTATAGCATATAAGTTACTTATTAAAACCCGTGCAGTCTGTTTTAAAGTTTTAAATAGTTTAAAAACGAACCACTGCCTACAGTTAATTTAATTTCTTTAATTTAATCAGCTGGTATTTTATACACTGTTAGCAATGCAACTAAATATCTTCCGTTCTGCCCACAAATACAATAATACATGGTCAAACACGTACCACCCACAATTAAACTATTACGCTAAACGTCTGCTAATCCTCGGTAATCCCTCGTGTTGTGTCGCGCGCCTGCCGACGGAAGTATCGCCTTAGTGTGGGACCTACGAGTAGCGTTTGTATGAAGTGTTTGTGTCACTTTCACTGGAATCTTGCGGAAGAAATGCAGGAATTTGATTTAAAAAAAATGGGATAGGTAACTTCGTTTACAATTATTTTTTTGGTTGTAGGTAATTTTGCAACATTAGGTACTTAATGCGGTATGAAGTGCCGTGTGAATGTATGTCGAGACTTGGGACTATTTTGGGGACACGGCAGGAGATACTAGGCTATTAGGTACCTACTTATTCTGAGGTGATTCCTGTTGACGATTCGCGGACGACACAAAACAAGCCAGTTTTCAAAAATCTTTGAATAGTTTTTTGTTTGAGTAAGACATCCGTTTGTTATCATCAAATAACATAATCCATTAATATACTTTTGCCCTAGTGACCGTCTTATGTCCAAATTTTTTAGGTCGTCGAAAAACGCATAAAACGGACAGACTCAGTTCCGCATTTATAATGAATTGAGGATAATCCTTTCAAAGAAAGTGCAAAACGTATCACTTAATGTGTAAACACCACTACAATAGCTCAAAGAAACGGTAACACTTCCGTCGGAAACACGGACACAGTCGCGCGGTGCGAGACAGTGTGTCGCCGCGCGCCGTGACGCTACTCGGACAGGGTAGGTACCTATGTAGCGACAAAGATGAGGATTATGTAGGATTAGAAGCTATTTGTTGATGTAATCTTGAATCTGTTGTAGTGTAGCTGCCGCGAGCACGGACGCGTGGGATATATGTGTCTTGATTGATAATGATGTCTTGTAGGTACACAAACAAATGATAAATGTGTTTATTTACCTATTGTACTTGAAAAAAAAAACTATTTACACTAGATACTAAATTAAATGACTAACTAACTATACAAATATACAAAAACAAAAGCACACTCAGGCGTCAAAGTACTCGTCCGCATCGCTGTCATCCGGAAACGTGCCCAGAAGACTGGCAGCATTGCCACGTTGAATGGCTTGAATGCTAAATCCTTGAGCAAAAGAACGAGCCAGCCCTCGGGGCACATAAAGTGTCGACCAGTCGCCTAGTCGGCGAGAAATTTCTTTAAAAAGGAGACACGCACTCGGACCCCATCACCTATGACCCGAGTGAATCGATCCCAAACGGGTCTCCTAAACAAAAGTGTTGTGAGTTTAATAGAAAACTTCTAATACAGATGAATGTGTTAATAATTCCGTTTGGTGCGTGATTGCGTAAGAATTTAACGTAAACAGGGTTTGTTTACATTTTCACTAAATACTTTTAGAACATACCTAGATGAGACCTAGAGACCTTTAGCCTTAGGGTTTTTGCCTTAAGTGTTTGGTAAACTGGTAAATAAACACGTTACGAAAATCATAAGTTTCACAACAATGAGTACCTTTAGGTAGTATAAATAACACCAATCAAAACCAAAACCTCCGATGTATTCCTTTACTATTAAAACCCTTTGCTTAAACGAAATCTGAGTACCTAACTACCTATCACATATTAATTGCTTATCAAAAAAAACAAGTAAAAAATAAACTAATTTAAGACCATCGAAATCCGGTACACAACATCGATCAATATATTCTCAAATTTATTCCTTACGACATACGACAACAACAGAGGGTCACATAACTACAAGATTACATCAACAAATAGCTAATAATCCTCTGTAATCCACATCTTTGTCGGTGTCCGACCGTGTCCGACTGTGTTCGAGTTTCCGACGGAAGTGCAACCGTTCCTATGGGCTATTGTAGTGTGTTTACACCTTAAGTGATACGTTTGGCACTTTCTTTCGAAGGATTATCAGAAA
This sequence comes from Dryobotodes eremita, assembly GCA_917490735.1. Taxonomy (NCBI): domain Eukaryota; kingdom Metazoa; phylum Arthropoda; class Insecta; order Lepidoptera; family Noctuidae; genus Dryobotodes; species Dryobotodes eremita. Next base: position 713,521 of record OU823266.1, read on the forward strand.
GGAATAGCTATGATTGATTTACAAAAAATATCGGAATTTGTTTTGCAAAGCGTCCGGAAATTCTAATTTAGAATTAACCTTACAGATTTTTTCATTTGACAGCTATTGTAAATTTTATAACCTCAATTTTCGTCGATGATTTTTGAATCACAATTTAATAATGTTCGATATGAACAATACTTCAAATGAAATGTGCAGAAATAACAACTACCTAATTAATAAATAAAATAAAATATATTATCCTACCATAACTAATCAAAAACGAAAAATTCTGTCGACAGGTAATGTACCCAAGAGACTGGCGGCAGCCACGTTGGATGGCAATGCTAGCCTAGCTTCTGGCCAAGGTAAAAGCCAGCCTTGGGTCACGGGAAGTGTCAACAAGCCGTTTGGAAATCTCCAAACGGCGGTTGACACTTGAATGAAATAAGTATCTCATTGATCAGACCATGAGCACTCGGACCCCACGGCCCGAGGGTTGTTGGAAAAAGTGGTGAGATAAAATTGAAACCTAAATACAGATAAATATGTTACTAATTCCCTTTAGTTAGTTATTGCCTAAGAATTTTACCGGAACACGGTTTGTTTACACTTTCATCAGATACTTTTGCAATAAACTATTAGAACTTTCGTAATGTCCAAAGTTATTTGTAGATTGACAAGATAAGCGACCTCTATTTAAACATTCAAATCACAGTGTCATCTAGTAGCCGCATTCCAATTAACCACAGTAATGTTCCGAGGCGCGTGACGTCGACACCCTACGTGTCAACATCACCCGGGAGTCGAACCCGGGCCGCGCCAATTACTACCCGCAAATATTTGAGCCACACATGTTTGCTGGAGAATGCTGCGTCTGGTGGCGTTTTGGTCCTGAGGGACGCGATTTTAATCGGATATATCTGTCGTGTAAGAGCGCTGTCTTGTTCGGTGCGTTTAAATGATTATGAAACACAAGAACTTTTTACAAAAACAAAAATGCAACTTCAAAGTAAAAAATAATTTTAGTTTCGGAACTCGAAGTTAGGAAATTAATGTATTAATTTTTATTTTACAAATATTTTGTTAATTTATTTTAGTAGTACAAACAGTTTATACAGCGTACCATATATTTGTATTTTAATTAACTTCCACCTCAACTTAGATACAGCACAGAAACGATGTTTTAACATGTCGCAACATCAGTACCTATATAGGTAATTAAATCGCACGTGTGCGAAGCAAGGGCGGCTCACTAGTTCCTGATAAGTCAGATAAGTCGTGCGGCTGACGAATGCCTCACCTAGTTTGACTAGTTTATAAATAATCTGTCGATTGGTAGGTACTTGGTCAACAGAAACGATATTTATAATAGGATTTGGATAGGTAGAAGAAAATAAACAAGGTCTTGGGTAGATAGCTGTGATTCAGTAAGATAAGATATATTTATTTACTCGAAAATGTGTAAAGTCTGGGATAAATATTATCGCCCCTCCCCCTTTAGTTTTAACAATTTGAACCTCCTCTTTCGAGAATTTGAATAAATCATATTGGTAAGCGATTTTAATCATTGCCTGGGTGTCGTTAAGGTTAAAAGGCTAAAGGGTATTAGTAACACGTCTATTAAAACTTCCTAAAGAGAGAGTATATTGATAACAAAAAATTACCGCGCGTCACTGACAATATAGTTAACATGTCTACGTTTAGGTATTAGCAGTGACAACACAAAATATTTGTATACATTTTACGTACATCGCGAAAAGTAACTGTAAGGCAAGTCCTTTTGTTTAACATGAATTTTGTTATTTTATTACCAAAGCAGTTGTCGCCATTATACAAAACAGAAAAAAACTTTCAACTTATATGAGGATAATGTTAGAATCAAAGAGATGAATTATGTGAAAATTGTGTTTATTGAGACTTAATATAACAAGTAGGTAAGTGTTTTAAAATTTAACTTTAAAATTGATTATATAAACATTTGGCCACTTTTAAATCTTTACGATCTCAAAAATGTTAATTAGGTTTCTTGTTTTGTTTTAAAAATACTGTCAGATTATGGATATAAAACGACAGGAAATTTCCAGCTGAAGAAAGTGTAAGAGTAATTGACTGGCCATCAATAAGGCCAGACTTGAATCCCATAGAAAACATATGGGCTCAATTGATTTTAAATTGAGACCCAACCGAAATGCGAACTAAGGTAAATTTGGCTGAGATCGTGTCATCAAAATAAAAACATAATGAGACGAAACAATTTTATTAGTGTTGGAAAATGGTGTGTGTGCGGTATGCGAGCCGCTTGTATCTGTATTATTTAAATCTATATTTGATAAAATAAGTAAGTGAATATTCAAATAAAGTAGTGATAAACCAAAATCAAAGTTGCAGGTTCTGTGGTGATGGTATTGTCATAAATGGATATCTATTTTTCTACTTGAATAACATGTTGATTCGTTACATATGGAAATGTTTGCTACTTGCTATCGCACGCAAATATAAATAGTTATGATTATAATTAATTTCAAGTCAATATCATTTAAAGTGAATTCTGCAAACAATAATAAGTAGGTATATTAACAATGTCTTTAACAGAGATTATTTTTCTGAATTCCTCTGGATAGATGGATCTGGCTTTTGGTTTAACTTAAGTGAATGATAATATAAATGGTTGCATGTCGAATGGTGACATATGGCTGAGCTATTGTGTATTACCCAAATTTTCAAAATAAATGTCTATTCTATTCTATTCTTTTCAACATTAAATAAAAAATAATTTATAAAATAGAATAGAATCGAATACTCTTTATTATGTACACCATAAAAATTACAGATATAAATGTAGACATTTTACACAGGGTGACACAATGGGCGGTCTTATCGCTAAAAGCGATCTTTTACAGACAACCTTTGGATGGATTCAAGGGAGAAGGAGAGACAATAATGCAGGTAGTCAGCGGTGTACCCTTTACATATACAACAAATATATACATAATATAAAACATATACTTATCTACATATAATATATACAATAATAAACATGAAACAAGAGCAAGGAAACTAAATGTAATGATGATGTTTAAGGAGAGAGGAAGTGTTTTTAACCATAATTTTAAAAGTGGACAAAGATTGAGCACGCCTTATCGACTCGGGCAAGGTATTCCATAACCGTACTGCTTGAACTGTGAAAGACATGTCATAAAAACTGGTGGAATGCATCGGCATCTCTAGTCTTAAGTTTTCCGATGACCTCTGATATCTATTATGTGTGTCATGAAGGAACTTGAAACGTTTTAGGGTTGAACAGAATACTGTAGAGCTGAAACAAGATATGAGAAATCCGGCGAAGACGTATGGGAAGCCAATTGAGCTTTGTACGAAATTCAGAAATGTGATCATATTTGCGCAGGCCAAATATAAATCTTATGCAAAAGTTTTGAAGTCGCTCAAGTTTATCTAGTTGTGCCTAAGTGAGATCGAGATAGCAGACATCAGCGTAGTCAGGATGGGAAATAAAAGGGATTGTGCAAGCGCAGTTTTAGTGGCACTTGGAAGAAAGTTCCGCAATCGTCTCAGGGATTTATCAGATGCAAAAATTTTGCGACTTACGTCCTACAACTGAGGACCCCAAGAAAGATGTTTGTCGACCCAAACCCCAAAATTACTACTCATCTCAAAATAAATGCTTCAGTCAGAAAAATCTGATACAGTTTTAATAAAAGAATTATTGACTTAGCATAGGTTTTTGGTGATTAAGTGAGTGAGTGAGTGAGCGATTGAGTGTGAGTGAGTGATTTGTTTTTTGATTTGTGTGAGTGCACTGACTGGACAGGTCCATTCTAATCTGTGTAGTTTTTTCCTTAAAATACCATTTTTCTAGACTTTAAAAAATACCTCTGAGTTTGTTTTTGTGTTTCTTCTCAGAGTAGTCGGTTAAAACAAAAACCATACGATCTCACCTAGTTTTAAAATACTATTATTTCTTTTTGATACGTTACAGGTAAAAGTGTTTTCTTAAATCAATTTACAGAAATGAAATAACTACCATTCATTTATCATTTATTGAGTTCTCTTGCTGACCGGTCTCAATCATCACAATCGTCATCGTCATATTTGTTGTTCGTTAAACAAAAATAATAATGCTGTATCTCTGCGTCCCCACCGCCGTATCTCTACGTTGACGTCGTGGTTTGGCTTGCGCGCTCCGAACTCTAGGTCAGTGCCGGTAAAGTTTACTTTTTCGGAATAGGTCTAGGTGAGGAGCCAGACCAAGAGAGATACAGAAACCCGCAGGACAGCATGTGGGGAGCTGTTGGGCAGTAGCTACCCTACGGACCCTATCTCCCAGGAGTAGTCTTGTTCCTCACCTTTGGCTTGCCTTTATTGGCCGGCTGGAGTGAACACTGACGAGGAACAGAGCTCCCACCTCTTTTTTGCCTCTATTGGCCGGCTTAAGTGGAGATTCGCAAGAGCAAACGTGCTCGGAGGAAGGAAGTATTCCAGTAAGTGCTGGTAGGGATCTTGACCATCTTCTGGGCTCTGGGATTATTCTGATAGCCGTGGAATACTTCTCCACTCCTCAAGCACCTTAAGACATGTTGCCCCCTTGTCGCTACGTCACTATTTACTAGCGACAGTTTTTTAGGGGCCCATTATTGAGTGTGCAAGTCAGCCCCTGCCATTTTATCCGTGTATATTATATAACATTGGCCAGGCAGAGGATATAGTTCTTCCATAGCTCAAGGTAACCAATCCACTATAGCCACCCAAACTCATAGCCCGATATGTTTTGTTTCACTGTTCTGCAATAGTCCTACACCAACCCGGGGTAGTCCTTGGGTGCACTTACATAGTGCGTACAGGGATAATCGTCGGTTGGTGCCTCATTTTATGCAAAACGCCTAACGGACCTCTGCGAGTTGGCTTCAGCCCCTCGTACGCCTCCCAAAGGACCGGAATCCATGGTCTCGTGATTTGCAAAAATAATAATAATATAATGTTTATTTACTCAAAAACAAACCATTGTAGTACACGTTAAAAAATTCAGTTTTACAAAATAAGTAATAAATCTACAAACGTGTGGGTGAGCACTGCTCTCCTATCTAGGACCTGTGTCAAGGAGAAGCAGTCCGGTCCCCTAAGGTATAATGACGTAAAGGTTACACAGTGCTTCTGATGTTACTGTTAAAAGCACATGAAAAATATGTATTAGGAATACACGCATACACACAAGTAAGTACGTACCTACCTACCTACTCATATGACCAACAACAACCTACCTAAAATGTCCCTCGCTCGTTATAATCCTCTCACCGTCTTTATTAAACCATTCAAAGGGGTGTCATGATCTTCACCAGATGAGTTCACCCATAGTCGCTCATTACGACAACGGCTAATTTGTCACCCTCTGTGGGAGTCACCCCTGTCACCTGATCAGGTAACCCTCTCGGAGGGAAGAGGGCAGTTATTAGATTATACCTCACAGGCGACTGGAGGTAATAGTGTTCAGTGATTGTGACACATTGTCATAGGCTCGTAGGGGGCGTTAATCGCCTCGTAGGGGTGAGAAGAAATTGTTTAAAAATATTTTATTCATGCTCTAACACGTCCGCATAAGTTGGGCTTTCACCCGGCTTTAAAATTAAAAGTTTTTGCTTCAGTGAGCTTCATGGGGAATCTGGAAGATAGCGTGTGTTGGGGTTTTTACTCCAACTCGTATAGAAAGAATCATAGATGAGAGATTTTATTGCTGAAGTAGGGAGGTAGATTTAGCGTTTCGTATGTGTGCGTTTCCAATATATTTTCTTCCGGTGCCTACTACTTAAATTACTCATTGGTTAGTTATCAGCTCGGCTCAAGTCGTAATGGCATAAAACTAAACATATTTTACTGAAAAAGATGCGGTTTGTTTGTTTTAAATAATGGTCCTACGTCAATTAAGCAAAGCTTAAGTTTTGCGAAGATACCTAGGTAGAGTAATTAAGAACGTTGCGTATTTGCTAGTTTGAATGCTGGGCCTTTTTTCAGGTATCAGGTATAATTTTGTAAACTCAATCTCCCTTGTATTACCTATATAATTGCATAGCACAGGTGTGAGTACATTAAACTCACACCACTGTAGTAGGTACCCACTACCATTTACCGGGTAGTACGTCTTCCATTGACTTGAATGTGTCCTGACGGCTGATAGTAGTCTTGCTCACTCAAATGTCTCGTTGATGGTGGCGCGTGTGTGGGTTAAACTAACTTCCTTCAAAATGGTTGAGCTGAATGGTGCTGATCCATGCGTCATGAATTCGTGAAAGAGCGCCGTCAGTTGGGACTTGTCATCTTTTAACTGCCACGGCTTATTTTAATTAGGTATGTTGTATTTTGTTTCTCTTTTCTGTACTCTGGACGCTTTTAACAAGTATGTATTTTCTACATTGTTCTCACATATAATTATAAATTAAACTTTAATTATGTAACTAATATTTTTGAAACAATATAATTTAAAAGAGTGTCCAGGGAGTTTTTTGCCCGTTCTTCTCCATAGGTACCTACTACGCTTTGGAAAGGGCAACTAGCTTCATATTTTTGACTGACGGAATCCTTGACAATTCAAAAGTGCCTTTAAATGGTTTAATTGAAATAAATGCGTTGAGTTTGAGATGATTTAAGAAATCATTTGATTTATTAAATCGTCTCAGCCCCCATGAACGTTTAGCGATCATTAATGCACAGTTTAGGAGAAAACTTAAGCAATTGAAAGGGAAATATTTTGTTCAAAGTTTCCATCCAGGTTTTAATTTTCTTAATAAAGGGAGTGTGGCAAAGACTTCCCAGTCGTTCTTAAAACTGCTATGGACCGTTGGCTTGCCTGTTTTCGAATTTTCTTTTCATACAATAACTAATATCAAAAATATTTGTCTTTCACACTAAAAACGTAATGAGAGGTCGTTTTAATACATTTTAAGTAGAATTGACACGTGATATACATACCTACCTACATACATACAAACATAAGCTTATGCCTTTTTCGCATGCGAGTAGGTAGAACCTACAGAACGCCACCTGCTACGATCCTTACATACTCCTCTTGCTTCGTTTACGTTCATACATCTGTTCATACACGCACGCCGGTTGCGAGTAATACGCATCTGAACTTTCTTTTCTTTCACCAATACGGTCACTATATAAATAATGTCCTTCTAGGGCGTCCCCTCCCAGCGTTTCCACGCACATCTGCCTTTGTTAGTCGCCTTCCATTCACCGTCTCAAAAGCACCACATCATCTAGGCATACTCTTTTCAATGTTTGTCAATAAGTAGGTACATCTTTAAAACCGCTGTGTCCTTATCACATGATTCGTCATTCATAACTATGAATGATATGTGTGGTGTAACTACACCACACATGCTTCGCAAGGAACGCATTTCCACAACATGTATTCTACTTTCATGCTTCTTTTGCCACACCCAGCATTCAATTCCATATCTAAGTGTAGGCACGAGCACACCATTGTGATCAGCCAGTTCAGCCTTTTTGGACATCGACCACCATGTCCAAAAAGGCATCACTCACTTTATTTCCGCATTCACTCTCCTTTCCACATCTTAATCAATATTTCCACCTCTTGTAAATAGACTCCCCAAATATTTATTTATTTATATATTCTTTATTGTACACCACAAAACACATTAAAAAAAAAAACAAACACTACAAAATATACAATGGGCGGCCGTATCGCTTTCTGCGATCTCTTCTTTATTTATTTAACCATTTATGTACACACATATGTAATCAGACACGAAGAACATAACAGAAAATACCTACAAAGGTGATAATATTGGTGGTAATATTTATATATTTGGGAAGCCTCATTCACTTGCTCCACACTCTTATCATTTATTTTCACATCACACACCGACACATCCTCTTCTCTTTCAAACTTCCAAAACCTTCGTCTTATTTACATTTATATTCATTTATTTCATCGTATATGCTTCATCCATCGCAGTCACCGTGACTGGCAACTGTTCTGCTGACGATGCAAGTAGAACTTGATCATCTGCGTTGCCTGTCAAGTGCTTTTGACAGGTAACTCTTTGTTAGTGGTTTTTGCAAGTCAATGGTCCATTTGGATTTTTTAAAACTACTGCGAAGTCGTTGTCACTCTCCCTTCATTTAATTTCTGGGGATTGAAAATCTGGGAAACGAATTTTATCGATAAAATTGTTTCCTTTTGTGTTTCTCGCGTTTCACGGTATATCCCATACTTCTTCATCAAATATTTTATCCGTCTTCACTTTTACTTTTCTCTTATATTCCTCTTTTACTTTCAATTCTTGCAGTCTTTCGACTTTTATTTTTTCTAGAACAGTCACAGGAACTCGAACACGGTGACGCCAATGTTTAAACAGACCACCCACCCACACATAACCAGATAATGATCAGTCCCTACATTAACACCCCGATATGCTCTAGTATCTGTAACTTTACTCTTTAATCTTTCATCCACAATCACAAAGTTGATCATAGTTCTACTGCCTTGCCTATCCTACGTATACCTGTGAATCTTTCTATAATTAAACATAGTGTACATAACAGAGAAAGTCTTCTCTACACATATCTCTAGTAAATTCATCCCAGTCTCATTAATTCTATCATCTCCGAATGCACCTAATACATTTCGTACCCATTCCTCTTCACACCAACCCAACCATTAAAGTCTCTCAGCTTAACAATCTTCTCGTTTGACCTAAATCCCTATACTGCCCCAAAATGTCCCTTTGTGCTTAAACTTTACAATAATAATCCTTGAACATACATGGATGTGTTTTGGAAAACCTTTGGCGAGAGCTTCTAAATCTTTTTGGACCACTGTTATCGCTGACGCACTGTGACCCAATGATTAACAGGACGTTGTTAAAAACCAACATACCTACCTAGGTACAGACAAACACAATCCCTGGGTCATAACTTCTAATCACAACTGCAGAAATTTACTAAATTAGGTATACCTAAGTAGGTACACGAATTCCTCTCTAAGGATTTATGTAAGAAATTAAGATTTATTAAAAAAAAATATTTATCTGTTATCTGTATTTTATCTAGCTGTTTCAAATAAATCTTAACTTCTTTGAACAACTTACTAAAACGAGATTCTTGAATCATATTCATGTGGTTTTTGGATTGATTTCCGTTTTTTTGCCTGAATCTGGGGTCCTCATTTATATCAGTGCGATTGTATCTTATTGTATGTATTATATAATGACTTCTAGTAGAAGCTTAAGGGTGTAAGTAGGTGCCTACAGAGAGCACTAAGTAGAAACCTACCACATAATTTATCTGTTTTAGGTAATTTTACTCGATATTTTTTTTTTTGTTCTTATACGCTATCTACTTTAGGCTCAATTTGTTGGTGTTTTGTGTTTGTCTACGGAGGTAAGGCCCGTAAGGGTTAGTAGTTGTAGTCTTTATCAGCAATTCCTATTCTTAACATAAGTAGGTACTTTAATATAGGTAGTCAGATAGGAAACGCCGACCTCATCTAGTTTTTAAAATATGATTGACGTGTAAAAGTCTTTGTTCAAACCTACTTACAGAAATAAAATCATTAATCATTTATTTATCATTTACCTATGCAACTTATCTACCCAATTGGAGACACTCACGGACATAAGAAAATTATAGAAAAACTGACGAACCTGTAATCACTGTTGGCACTCCAAATTCAGCAGCAAGTGCTATCCATAGCAGCCGCAGATGATAGAACTGAACAACAAATACTAAATAACTGGGAACGGACAGTCCATCACAAAGTGAGCATCGCGACACCGGTCATTGCACTGAACGAAAACCAAAAAACTGGCCAAAGATGGCGGTTGCAAATTCAAAATTGGTGTGACGTCGGAAAGGCGCGCGGCAAGTGGCCGCGGCAAACACCCGCGCGTGCCCCCCCCCGCGCGCCGCCACTCGCTGCCCAAAGGGCGGTCGCCCGCTTCAATAATTCACGACAGCGACCAACGGCAACACGTCGCGCGCCTCCCTCTCAACACGCCGCGCCCCATATCGCACTGTCTCGCTCTCGCTGTTGCGCATTTACTACATTTCATACTCCGTCTCTTTTCCTCTTGTGTCCCCTACATATTCGTGCCTCGCTTGCACTCATTAGGCGGGTCTTGTGTCGTGTATTATGCAGTGTTTGGCGAACGTTTTATAAGGTTTGCGCAACGATGCACAGGGTAGGGGACGAAGTAGAGACTTCAGAATTACTTAACGTTACAAGGTAGATAGTCTTCCGCTATATGTTTAAGGTACATACTAGACTGAGATTGCTAGATTCTATACCTGCATCACATAAGATCATCATACATTTACCTATGTAAAGGTATCTCAAGGCGATTTCAGTTTCAGTTATTGTTTACTTTGACTTCAGAAAAGGGTTTGATTGAGTCATATACCTACCTACCATATCATGATGTTACTAAATAGGTATTAACGTGTCGTCAACAGTGCATTCGAGGCAATGAATCGAATACTTATCGCGTTAAATGAACCTAGGTATCTACGATACATAATTTACCTACTATATTAAATTACCTTAGGGGTCGCCCAAGGTGCAATAATAGGGCCCTTATTAATTTTAATTACGTAGGTAGGTAGGTATTTATGCTCTTATACGCTAACTTTTATTAATTTCTATCTTTCTTATTTTCGCTTCACCTTTTAATTCTTTCTCGACTTTTCAAGGTAGGTAAGGTAGGTAGGTAGGTAGGTATGTCGCGATTACCTGCATAGGTACAGAACTAACTCCTGGTGGACGTAAATTTTAGCGGTTCTTCAGAATTCTGAGTCTAGCAGTGGACGATGCAGATGTACCACCATCTTAAAATACCTAATCTGTAAACGTCTCACTGCTAGGCTAGATCATAGTGATCATAATGTAATGTATTGTGCCCGTAATGTAGGCAAGTACCCCACTTCTGACTACCATTATTATTTTAGGTGCAGCATTTCAAAAATTACCAAGTATTACCAAGGGCTTCCGTTTTTTTACATTTCACTTATTATTGATTAAATAATTAATGAAAAGGTTCAGTCTGATTAATTACATAATTAAGGAAAGGGCCATGTTTTTACTTATAGCGGGTCCTACTTGAACCGGCTAGGTATAGGTAAAGCAATTGACCATTAATCACCTTTGACCCTACGAAGATTGTCAGTCATAGCCTCAGGGCATCTTACACTAGGTTAGCTTACTTTCATCCATCTATAAGGTGGCATCCTCCTTACGAAGATCCAACCTGTGCGGAGAGCATCCTATAATCTGTTCCAAAAGTATCCGATGAAAGTGTAAACAAACCCTGTTCAGGATAAATTGTACCGCAATCACTCACTAAAGAGAATTAATATCTAATTTATTCATCTGCATTCAGGTTTCAACTTTATATCTCACCTTTTTTTCGAACTGTTTATTGAAAAATGATTGACGAACATTAAAGTTATAAAATTAATCTCAATTCTCATAGGAAAAACATCTTAAGGGTGATTTGAAATAAGAATTTCGTAATAATTTTCGAATTTCGTAATAATTTTCGAATTTCGTAAATTATGTATTCAAATAATCTTATAAAAAAAAGCAATCGTAAAGGTACGTTTTCTGACACATTTGTCTAAAATTTTATTAGATACTTACTTTTGGAACAGAGAGGTTTGCCTACAAGGTGCCATCCACTTAGCGAAGGTCTTCGCTCGTAGCCTGAGCTGAAGGTTGGGTTGACAGTGAGGGCCGATTAACTTTCTCCACGACCCATCGCCATTTCAGCTTGCTTATCCGTTTATCATGCTTCCTTCTGTGTAGGGCGAGGCCGGGGTTCAATGTGCCGAGGGTACGTTGTTCCGGCACGAATAACTTCGTTAAGAGAAGAGGTAGCAGTAAATACGAAACGCAACACAGAACGTTGTACCGTCGCGCTACTTCGGCAGCCATTTTAGTGACGTTGTTAAGACGTGTTAGTTTGGTTTTCGCTTGTTGGTACCTACATATTTGTTACGTACTCGTAAGTAATTTTTTCCATTTTCACACTTTTTAGTCTACTTCATTCAATTTTACAGCTATTTATGTGAGAGTTGCACTTATAAGTTGGAACAAATAAGTAGGACATGTTTTTAAATCGCATTATTGATCATTTGTTACCTACTTATTCTACTTGTATTTTTAGCACTTGAGATAACTTTGAAAAATGGAATTTGAAGCGAAAAGTTCTGCTGGTTTGGGGTCAGTTGTGCCGAGAAAAACGTACACAAAACGAAGCAATTATTAAAAAAAGAAAAAAAAATACAATAAGAACGAAGCAAAACCGAACGGGATAAGAACTCCAACGAACTGCGGCAGCGGGTAGCTGACATCAAACATAGTAGAAAGCTCAAAACTGTAGCTCGGAATCAAGTAATATGTCACTTGTTTGTAACAGTAATAACATGTTCCCTTTTTAATAAATGAGACATGAATATTTGGCACTAGATATTTTTGTAAATCCATTTTCAGTTATTGCATCACTAATTATCACAATTGCTTCTGCAAACCAAAACATCTTGCATCAACCAACTCCGTGAGGGGGTGGGTTGTTCCTTGTCGACATTTCGCAAAAAAATGTTTTTGCCCAAAAATATATTACTAAGTTAATAAATATGACCCTTTACTTTATAACAAGGATACATTCTGCCTCTACATATCTGAAACTCTTCGAAATCAAACCTTGTTAACGGTATTTTTATGAATTGTTTGAAAATCGGCACTTTGAACCCCGGCCTGCCCTGATGCTTACATGAATTTGGTAAAGCTCTGGCCAAACTGAAGCAAATCTCACGCGGAATGCAGGACGAACTCGCTCACGCCCGCCGATAGTGTCAACTTGTATGCAGCTTTTCAAATTGGCGTGAATTATAGTCGTGTAACTTCCTAATCATATGTATAACAGTCGATGCGCGCATTCAGGTCCCACGTCCTGTGCGGGATAAGTCCCAGTGTGGTCAGAGCTTAAACGTAAAAGAGAGTATTGCTATCGCAAAGGATCTTATAAGGCACACTGTTTACTCCGCTTATGCCCATGGGATAAAGGGGAATTAAGGAGTGATAGCGCCCTCTAGTTTCAATGGATAACTACCGGGAGTCTACCTATTTAAAAAAGTACTTTGTGCGGGAGTATAAAGAGCTACAGCCCGAAAGGTAGCTTCCTGTAATTCCCACCAGTTTCAATAAATCCCAATAGATGTCACTGCGTAGAGTAGCGCCAGGGTAGCCCGCGAAATTCAAATTTTCTTACGGTTTTTGCAATTAGCAGGTCAGTGTCAGGATGTATAGAGGTATGAAGAACAGGGTGTAAACTTCACTCATACCTTCATAGAAAAGGGGGGATCCTCCGACCAGACGGGTGTCGTGTCTTGTGGGCAACTACCCATCGTTCGATGACGGGACGTTGTATATATGCTAGTTGCGCGGTAAAATCTGCTTGCGCGATGCAGGATTTTACGTGACGTCAGTGTGACGTGTAGCTCGCATGTGGCGATATAGATACCGCTACATCACTCCCCTCGGAGACCGGAGGTCGATAGTGGGCTGAGTCTTGTATCTTGCGATGCTTGCAAGGGCCAGTTGAGGTTCCAGTGAGTCGGAACCGGGTGCCGCATAGTTTACGGTGAGTCGGAATTGTTTGCGGTGGTACAGAGCCGCGTTGAGGCTGACTGCTGGCGTCGACCAGAAGAGGGATTAAGAGCTCTTCTTGTTGACCGGCCGAAAGTGCAGTGTGCTGTGCTAAGGTTGCTTGATGAGGCTGCGGGTGTTGACCAGGTATGCGCGGTCGCTGCATGTTGGTTGTCAGGATACCCTTGGAAGCCGTGAGGTCTGGCTGGCTGTGTGACTCGCCGCTCGAAAGCTTGAAGGATGTGGTGATGACGTCACGCTGATGTACTTGCACGAAGGCTGCGCTGACGTTCATTTTCGGGGTCACCAGTACAGAGGTATGAGGAACAGGGTGTAAAGTTCACTCATACCTCCTTGGAAAAGGGGGGATCCTCCGACCAGACATGTGTCGTGTCTGGTAATTGCCCGACGTTTGATGTCGGGACGTTGTATATATGCTAGTTGCGCGGTAAAGTCTGCTTGCGCGATGCAGGATTTTGCGTAACGTCAGTGTGACGTTTAGCTCGCATGTGGCGATGTAGATACCGCTACAGATGTATGATGAACAAAATATGATTCGCGACCGTAACAAGTAATTACGTATTAGAGTTGTGCGCCGATCGGCGTGGAGCACGCCGCCGGAAATGTTAGCCACGCCACCGCCCACTTTTATGTCGGCGTCATCGGCGCCTATGTTTTTTAATATAATATAATAGTAATTTATTTCTCTCAAAAAGATGCAAGTTTGGTACATAATATTTAAGTTACTGGCACATTCAAACCTTTGTGAGAGCTGGAGTCTATACTGGCTGGAGTCTAGACTGATGCAAGAATTTCGGGGATAATATATTTCTCTATCTCACCCTGTAACCCGGCCCTTAGAGTTGTACAGAATTGGTTAGGAGACTGGATGTTGATTGTCTCCTTCGGTGTTGTACTACTCACCACCGTGCTAAAGTAAATTTGTAGGGTATAATAAGCTGCTAGGGAAAGATTCAATTAAACAAGTACCTTCTTACACAATGCAATGTTTATTACAATAACTTACAATTGAAGGTTCACAATATTGAATGTGGCTGGCCACATACCTTCCCCCATACACCTGGGCTTCCACACCAGTACAACCAGTCTCGGGTCTAGTTGTATTGGTGTGTTGACCTGCAATGAGACTATTACAATATCTCAGAGTCGCTATAGCGAGTCCGTGAGATGAACGACTTAATAGATACTAGCTCAATCATACAAGTACCTACCTATCAAGGTTGTGCTAACGGGAACATAAGATTATGCTAAACAATCCGCGACACAACACTTTATGGCAACTGGTCTCATCACCCAGTCCATACAATAGGCCTAACTCTCTCATAGACTAAATCGCTACCTTATCGATTATTCTCTGTGATCTGTCAGTACTAATCCCTTCACTTGACAGGACTACGACCCTTGGCATCAAACACAAGATACCCCTGTGTTTGCACGTTACGTGGCCTACGGGTATTATATTGACGCTTCGTTACCTGGAGCGGCGAACTTCCCTCATCACCGATATCGGTTAAGTAAAGCCTTCCTGTCAAACGGATGACCACACCTCAAAGGTTGCCTGCACCCGGATCCATTCCAATCATCAGACCACGGGGCTACTCCAAAGCATCACGTCTCAATTATGTATCAGAGATACAAGAGAAAAAAGGCTAGCATAAACAGCCAGACCTGTAACAATACACTCGTGTCAGAAATCACATGTACGAGCCACGCCATCCCGCATGAACAAAGAATACGGTTGAACACTCACCGGATTCAGCTTCGAATGGGACTTATTGGAAACCCATCGGGTTATTTGGACACAGTCTGTTCCTCCAGAACTAAGTCCCCATTCCAAATCCTATTCGTACCGTGTCACACACGTTGCGGGTCTTCCCCATGCCGGATCAATGTCACAAACCTTCGAGAAGCTTCCACTACCATAGACTAAATAGAATTCTTGTCTATTGGTTATTTTCCATTTCTTAGGCATTGTTTTAAATTAAATGTGGGAAATTATGTCTGTATGTTTATTTATTTAAATTAACTAATACTCTTGTATATAATTTACATGACATAATTTCTCTAGTGTTACAGAGAACACGCTGACAGCCATGTCAAAGCCTGACACAAGATGTCGCTACTTGTTGCGTTATTTATTGATTTTGCAACGTCACAACCCAACTGAGCAGTTTGATGGGGCTAGTGTTCTTTTCCTGGATCTGGACAACCATCGTGGCAGCGTCATCAAACATCTCGACACTTCGATGTAGCGCCAATCAATTCGACATCGTTGCAAAGGCCAGAACTGCCCATATTTCGATGGAGTCTTTATCGTAGTATGCAAATGCCATACATAGCAGCTGATTGGACTCTTCGGTCATCTGTGCAATTTGCTGAACAATATAGATATGGTCTACGGTACTGAAGCCTGTTTTGCTTGTTGGCTTGTTCTGGTCACCTGTCACAACTCTCCTGGTGAGCAACACGTGACGACTGTCCAGAACAGTTGCAGGTAAACGTGACTCTGAAGTGAGATGGGACTATATAGTGCTTCAGTAAGATTTTATCATCTTTTCTGAAGAACAGATCCATTCCATCTCGTGCCTCCTCTCGGGCGCTGTACTTTCTTGGATGAAGGAATTAAAGAGATTCGCAAGCTCTTTCGGGATTGGAGCTAGGCCCGCTTTAAAGAGCTTTGTGGTAATTTGGTTATCATCAGGTGGTAGTATTTTCACCATCCACGCCGATTACGCCGAGTTCATATAATTCCATTGAATGGCTATTTCATTAAATAGAATTTCGCGGGCTACCCTGGC
Source organism: Dryobotodes eremita (assembly GCA_917490735.1). NCBI lineage: Eukaryota > Metazoa > Arthropoda > Insecta > Lepidoptera > Noctuidae > Dryobotodes > Dryobotodes eremita. The sequence goes on from OU823266.1 coordinate 730,006, forward strand.
GCTTCCCCCTTAATAAGGCCACATCCCACGGGCGATATTTTTTTGCGCACTGTATTTACAACCCACTGCTTAGCGCCGCAAGTTGATAATCTAAGTGTTTTTGGCGCGTCGGGATGCGCTTTATTGCGACAAAAATCGTTGCGGTACATAATCGCCCCGAACCAGGGCTAAACGCGGAGTAAAGTTACAACCAGTATAACCATATATTTAAGGATTGAGTTTCGCCATAACTTTACTCCTTCTTTATTATTATGGAGTACCTAAGTGATTGGTATGTAACTACAAATGTTTCAAAAATAAGTTTTGCTATTATATTCTATGAATATTTTTCGAGTATTATTTTCCGACGCATTCTGCAGTAAATATTTGTATCTCTGTTCAATATTTTTTACTACTTTTATTCAGATCTCAGTGGGCACTCCCGCCCGAGGCTCAACTGAATGAATCTCTGTTTGGCTTTGTTGAGCTTTTTTGGCCACTTCATCAATCAATCATGACCTTCTGTGTTCTAATTTTAAAACTTTTGTCAATATACTGCACTTTAAATGAATAGCATTAAGTTGATTTGTATGTTAGATTCCGAGATTAGAGTGTACCACATAAAAATAAAACAACAGTAAATATTTTAAACCAACTTTATTTTTAGCTAAAATATAATAATTCATACATCAAAGAAGTTCCCTAATTATACAGTAATAATACCGAGATAATACGAAAAGAAAAAAATAAAATGTATTACAATAAAGTAGTAATGTTAAAAATAAAAAAGAATATAAGTAGCTACCTCAAGTAATACTTTAGGACAGACTGAATGTTCAGGGATGCCTGCTTTGTGCGGGGTTTGAGCTTGGACTCTAGAAACTGTTTCAGATCTTAGAAGTAAGGAAAATGGGGGGGGAAATGGGCACTGGACGGTTGTCGGGTGGACATCAACAAACAATAACTGGAACAACGAACAAACGTTTGGTGGAAAACAAATCGTTGTACGAAATATAAAATGGCACTAAAATTGTTCATCTACTAACGAAATAATTTAGAAAAGTTAACAAGTACCCAAACAAATTGCTCGCTGCTCCGCGTGTGACGTGGTCTCTGTATTAGCATTTAAGTCGAAGATACTCGTATTAGCAGACATTTTGTGGAAAAATTGAGAGTTTTAGCTGCTCTTAATATTTTGTTTACACTTATTTCTCATCATCTTATTAAAATAACATGAACCCAAGTCCTTTGAAGGAATATTTTTCTTATTCGAGCTGTACCGGAGACCGCTTCACACCAAAACTTAACGTAAAACACAACGCAGTCAGAACAGTGAAACAGACAGAAAACAACACGTGACGTCAACTAGAAGAGAACACCGATGATTATGTCCACAACATTGCTTACCAGTCATATCTATGCTAATATGGCAAACGGTCCTTGATATGCAACGTCCGAGAGAGACAGAGCGAGGCGGGCGCCGCGCGGCAGAGCGAGACGGCGCCCAAGCACAACAGTGGACAGAACAGAAACCTACCTATACTTACGCCTAAACGACGACGCGTCTTCGTTTGCCATTTCCCGTCAGCGTCACTAACACATAGCCACTTAGTACCTAATTGTTAGTAAAAATCCCTTAACGCATTCAAAATATATATATAATTAATATAGTTCATTACATAGTAGCTGATCCTAAACCGATACCATCTGTATAATGTGTATAATATCGTACATCTATTTTTTTTCAAATAACTCTGTGCCTAATATACATTTAAGCCGATTTTGTCGAGAAGCTCGTAAAGGGTTAAGTGTTGGACATGTTTTGTCGAGAGACAAATATTTTTAAAAACTACACACATGGGGGAATCACGAAGCGTTTTGTACCGTAAATAAATGCGCCTTTATCTGTTGTACTAAATTAAATGCGGGAAACTGGCGAGGATCCAAGATGGCGCAGACTTAACCTCAAAATTATAAAAATAACGTCAAAAAGATACGCCATGTTGGATTGCCCCGTTTTTGCAAATGAAAGGTGTAGAACCAGTGAAGCGTACATTATCTTATGTATCCAATAATATACAATCATAGTATCTGACCGCTTACATACTAATTATCTTCTTATGACCGATTCCATACGAAATTACAACGACTACGATTTAATACATACAGTTTTTTTTTTCATTTGTCTTAAGTGTAGAAACGAATAGAAGTAGTGTAAGAGCTCTATATTTTAGAACAACGACATAATATTTCCTTCTACAAAGCAAGCGAGGAGTCAAATTATATTTCGTTTTACGTATAAATTTGATATGATCATTTTTTAAAGACCTTAGAATAGACTACAAATAAAATGTATGCAGTCACGAGCAATGTCCGCAAGCGGCTCAACGCGAGCGGTAAATCTCACTTTTTATGGGTTCTATTAAACTTTTGGACAGCTGATTGTCAGCTGGTGAAAACCTAAACTTGCCAAAATGAAAATATAAATCGTTTAGCCAGATTTTCGTGTTCAAATAATCTCATAATTATGTAAAAATAATCTCAAATCGCGCAGCTGAAAAACGACTTGTCAAAACTTTAACCTAAACTAAGGCCACGTTCACACTGCTATGATCAGTACCATATTTTACTGTATAATTTTGGGATCACCTGGCAGTTACATACTGCATTTGTCTTTATCCGTATGAACAGTGGGAAGTTGACATGTGATTTATTTATTTTAAATTATCATAAAATGGCTATCGGCCAATTATATCCCAAGTTTTTACAGTAAAATGTTGTACAGTACAGCGGATAGATATATCTTGGTGGTTAAAAGTGAGATTTTCCATCAACCACGTGGTCTGTACGTCCATTGATCGCGACGTAGCACACCAAAGTCTTGTGCCACGCGTGTGTTTGTGCCGAAAGCTTCCATACAAACTACATAGGTACAACAACCGACTGACGCGGCTTATGAAATCAATTCCGTTTCCGAAATGTACTGAAATGTCTCGCTTTATTTCGATAATATGCAATGTTTTTATACACGTATCTATTATATTGGAGATATAAATAGCCTCCACGATTGAAGATGTTTTAAGTACGTCCGGCGCACTTTGGGGCAATCTGGGCCCTACGTTGATAACTGACTAATCATGAGATGATTGAAAATTGAATTGATAAATTCAGCTGCCATTATTCGCCTCTCATTTTCATAATTCATTCTAATTGTCAAGACGCCTTTGCTAAGTTGAAAGAGTTTCGAGTACAAAAACCATTTTATTGAAGAAGGTTATACATTGCGCGGTTTTTTTAAGGAATTTTGTTTCTTATTATTAACATCGATATCATCTAAATATATTAATTTGATCTTTACTCCCTGTTCTTCAATAATATTGTTTTTGCCAATCGTTTGTATGAACAATGCGAAATACACTAGCAAGGAAAGATAGTACATCATAATTCATCGTGCTATTTTCAAATCATCAGTATTATAATGACGCTTGAAAAAACGTTATGAATTTTAAAATAAAGTACCTGATAATAGATACAAATGACAGTAGTACAAATCCACTTGTTATTATACAATAAACTCACACATACAAAGAAAACAAAAGACATCCTGAAACTTCCTAATAGTTTCAGATTACATTATGAACCTTAACCCGATGATACTAAGATCAGTATTCAATGCAACTTCAATACGGATTTGATTCGATAGATTTATGACATAGTAATATCGACTATGTTCGCATGTACTTAAAGTTGTTATTCGAGTAACTTTCAATACGTGTACAGCATTGTTTTTTTTATATTGACTCTAGTGTATGGGTGAGTTTAAATCGTAGTTTAGAAGATAATTTTATTAAGTGTTAAACAGAGACTTTTTCACTTAATTCAAGTTAGACATTCTAGAAGACGTGTATAGAAACATCGCACGTGTCGTATAGCCGCGGGGGGTAGACAGGGGTGTAGGGGGGGCACGTGTGCGCGTGCGCATTACATCGTGCTGTTATCCCACTCCAGCTGGCTTATGTTCCTGTACTTATGGTCCTTGCCTGGTATCACTGAAATGAAAATGGGTGTTAGTGACAAGATATTTAGGCTAGTTTCAGGTAAAAAAAGACACTTTATATCATTTCCGGAAGGAAGGACACAGGTAAGGCCGCAAGCGTAGTTTTACCTTACGAACTACATTGGCTTGCGAATGACACATGTCTATGCGTAAGTTTTATCAGAATCGCATTGGATTTTTGTGTTAACACGGGTTATGGTGCCGGCAACCATCTTGTGCTCAAATAACAACATTTTGCGATTACTACCAGTTTGTTAAGAGATTAATAATAAACAATTTCCCTACGTATTTGCCGTAGCTTCCTTTGAGAAGGATCACGACAAGCAGTAGACCTTTACAATCCGTTCGATGGAGACTTTCCAAATTCAAAGACATGTAGCAAGTAACTGATTTTTATATGATATGTTTTTCTTTTTTGTCGTTGATGTTTTAATTTTTTCTCGTTATTAATTAGAAGCCGGTAGATGAGCCAGATAAAGTTCCAGTCGCTTACCTTCGTCGTCGTCGTCGGAGGAGTCGTGCTGGTCGGAGTCGGTGTCGGAGCATGAGTCGCCGTCCGAGCTGTCCGCGCCCGCGTGCGTGCCGCAGGACGGAGCCGCTTGCTGGAACGTGCCAGTTAATAATGGGTAAATATAATATCCTCTCGGTCGAACTTCATTATAGATACTAATAGGAAAACTTTTTAACAGTCGCTAGACATGGGGATCGAATTATGAGATGATTAGAGCAACGGAGCAATTAAAGTACCAAAGAAAAAGTATGCGTTTTGGGAATCATCGTGTTTCCGAATGAGCACGAACGTGACGCTCAGTAACCCCCATAGATGCAAATTTCTAGGTTTTGTATTACCGTGCTTTGAAGTAGTGCACCTATCATTGCGCGTTTGTATAAAGTTTTCTTTCTGTCGGGTTACCTACTCCGATCTCAGATCGTCATTTGTCACTGAAGAGTTTTGAAAAGGTTTTTGGGATTGCATAGAGTTGTTAATTTATAATTTTATAAACATGGTATGTAATACACAATTTATAGTCAAGTACTTTCTTGGTTGTAACAGCTCTATATTAGATCTTATCATCGCGCGTTCGTATTTCCGAAGATAAACGATGATTCCCGAAGTGCATACTTTTGTTTGGTAATGTGTATTTACTTTTAAGTTACCTACCTATCACAACTGACGGCTCACGAACACTAGATTCGGCCAATGTTTTTTTTTAAACCTTGAAAATACGTGTTACGATCATAAATCATGGCGTCACAGCTACCTCTTCCATAGGATTAACAGTGATGGTGAGCGCAGAGTCGTCCCAGGCCATCTCCGCGTCCGTGCGCGCGCGCAGCGTGTGCAGCGCGTGCAGCGCGGCGGGCGCGCGCGCGCGCACGGGCCGGGCGCCGCGCGCGCGCGCCAGCGCCACGCCCGCCACCGCCACCAGCACGCCGCACGACACCACGCCGATCAGGAGGGCCACGTGGTCTGCGAACATTTGCTAATTAAAGATATCGGCAAGGATAGGAGATACAATATTTTTAGACCATAAAATATGCGTTGACTCGGGTTTCTAGCAAATATCAGCCCTATTCTTCTTGGGAACTGTCGTAAAACATAATGGATAAGAGGCTATGGTGGAAGTTTATAGTTATCAGAATCCATAAAACGTTTTAACAGGTAAATATTATAATCGAAAGCTAGTTTTTTTTATGCGAGCACTAAAATTCTCAGCCTCATCTTTCGTTTGCTATCAACTCTCTGGCCTCCTTATAACAATACAATTTTAATATTCCATGGAGACCCTTAACGGGTTGCTAGGACAGGAAACCTCCCCGTGTATCCGTGAGCTGGAGTTTCCCTTGGATGCGTCTGGGGGAAAGGCCAGTCTGTCTCCGGGACGGTGCACCCTGGGGTGCGGGCAATAACTCTCCATTAGGTACTCTGTGCCTAAGGGGTCTTGTTGCCCGTACGCTAATATCCTGTCGGAGGAACGCTCCAACGTGTGTCTCTCTGTTCAGCAGAGAGGCACAGCGGCGGAGTAAGAGCGGGCTCGGCGTGCACTAACCCTGCCGCCGGGCAGGCAGGAAGGAGTCTGCTCCTTCTGCCACCGTTAGTCTCGTAGCCCCGAAGATCGTCAACGTCATGTCTCTGACTTTTGACGGGGGTCGAGGGTCTTGGCTTAACCGCCCGGGCCGCGAGGAAGATAACCTCTATAAAAAATTCCTCTAGTATCAAGTTCTGGTGCGCGGCGAGGGTATGAATGGCTGAGGAGTAGTGTCATCTACAACTTTCCAGTTGTAGGTGGCGCATCAGTCGCTAGCGCACCCCCAGACAGAGTACCAGTGGACCCTCTGGTTGGGTTATAAATGTACACCCGCCTAGGGACAGGGGGTGAACCTGGGAATGACATTGTATATCCCCCATACTCGTGGGATTAAGTATGGAAAATCTGGACAAAACAAAACAAAAAGAGAGCAGTGGAGAGGAGAGGAGCGATGCAGGGTCGGAGTCCGATGCCGCGTCGGGCGCGAGGGGCTCTTTCAAGAGCCCGGAGCGCGTGATTACGGGGGATGCTGGGAAGAACCGTAGGCTCTTCCAGAAGCGCCCCAAACCAGGGGATGGCCAGTGGTCGTACTCTGATGGCGGGAGAAGCTCCGCCCGAAAAATAGGAAAGACCTGTCGGCGGGGTGGAGGTCGTGAAAGGGGTGCGGGTACAGGGCTCGCCACTCAGGAGGCTAGCGAGCCGAGTTGTGCCAGCCCAGTCGAGCCGGACCAGCGAGCCGGTAGGCTCACTACGGAGGGCGCGCCACGCGGGGCGGAACTGTCTGAGTCGTCAGACGGTGAGCCGGACGTCGCTGGCGGCTCCAAGGCCGAGCGACTGGCCAAGCTAGAGGCGGCCGTGGTAGCTGCGCTAAAGGGTGTGGCCTTGAAGAGGATTCAGTCCTCTAAAGACAAGGCCATACCCGCTGCCGCGGCTTCCATTATGGAGGCAGTGGAGGCCATTAAATTCGGGCCTCCACCGGATGGGATGTCCGAGATGCGGGCGGAGATCACCCGTTTGACAGCCGCCATGGAGCTTCTCCGAAAGGAGAAGGAGGAGCTCCGAGTGGACCTGGCCGGCCTCCTGGCAGCCGGCCCCCGGGAAGTGCCACAGGCGGGGGCGCAGCATGGGCAGGGCCGGCCGGTGCCGGTGCCTGCGGAGGACCGGGTTCTGACCCTGGTGCGGCGGGAGCTGGCGGCCTTCCAGAGTCGGTTTTCGACTCTGGAGGCCATTGTCCTGCGCCCCCCGCTAGCGACGAGCAGCCGGCAGGTCTCGTTTGCCGCCGCCACGGCTTCTGCGGCCAAGCAGGGACCGGCGGGGCGGTCTAAAGGCGGGCCCATGCCGGAACCCGCGGGACCGCCCCCAGCGAAGTCAGCGCCGCCCAAGTCCAAGAAGGATGGAGTGGCTTCGCAGGCGGCGAAGGCTCCAGCCCCGGCGGCGAGACGGCCACCCCCCCGCCTCCTAATGCTCCTCCGGCCGACGCCGAACGGCAAGTGGCCGGAGAGAAGAGGAAGGCGGGTAAGGTCTCAAAGGCGGCCAAAAGGAAGGAGAGGCGGCAGCGGCGCAAAGAGCGAAGCGTCGCGGCTAGGCTCCGCGCCCCGAAGTCCGCAGCTGTAGTGATTACACTACAGCCGGAAGCGGAGAAGAAGGGCGTGTCGTACCGCGACGTGCTCACCAAGGCGAGGGCGGCGGTGAACCTGCAGGAGCTAGGCGTCACCAATGGCATCCGGGTGAGGGTCACTGCGACTGGGGCCCGGATGCTGGAGGTGCCCGGTGCGGCGAGCGGCCCAACCGCTGACGCTCTGGCCGAAAGGCTCAGGGCGTCCCTAAATGCGGACGAGGCCCGAGTGTCCAGGCCCACCAAGTGCATCGACATGCGCATTCTGGTCCTGGACGACTGTGTGACGGAGGCTGAGGTGGTGGCCGCCGTCGTCAGGACTGGGGGGTGCTCTGCCGAGCAGGTGAGAGCGGGCCTCATTCGTCCTGACCACACGGGGATGCGAGCCGTGACGGTGAGCTGCCCCGTGTCGGCGGCCAGGAAAGTTGCCGGGGAGGGCCGAAGGCTCCTGGTGGGCTGGGTTTCTGAGCAGGTGAAACTGCTGGAACCCAGACCTCTGAGGTGCTTCCGCTGCCAGGTGGGCAACCACGTGGGAGTGCAATGCACCTCGGAGGTAGACCGCAGCAATAATTGCTTCCGCTGCTGTCAGCCCGGTCACAAGGCCGGCTCGTGCAATGCCACGCCGCAATGCTTTTTATGTGCGGCAGCTGGCAAGCCGGCCGATCACCGGGCTGGGAGTAAGGCCTGCGCTCCACCCGCCAAAGCCAGGGGCAGGGGCAAGCCCTCCGCCACCGCCGTCACCGCCGCAACTGCCGCCACTGCCGCCGCCGCTGCCGCCCCCGCCATCGTAGTCGCCGCAAACACCGCGGCAGGGCCCTCACCGGGGGCTCGGGAGGGGGCTGACATGGAGTGCCAATAATGGCCCCATTACGCCTCCTCCAGGCGAATATCAACCACTGCGCCGCCGCGCAGGATCTCTTACTCCAGAGCATGGCGCAGTGGTCGATCAACATCGCCGTGGTCGCTGAGCCGTACTTTGTCCCGCCCAGGGATGACTGGGTGGAGGACCTGAGCGGCTCAGTGACCCTCATTTCGTCGGCCGCCGCCGGTACCCCGTCGCTTGAGGCAGTCAAGAGGGGACGGGGTTGCGTGGCAGCACGGTTCGGGGAGATTGTTGTGGTAGGGGTATACTTCTCCGGCCGGGGGTTGCGGAAGATTTGTACGTTCCCGCGACCCCCGGCGTAGGTGTGAGACGAACACCGGGGTGGTTTTTAGTCAGTAAGAGTCTGACAGACCCCTCCGCCCCCCCAGGGCGGGGGACATCCATGAGGATTTTCCACACCGGAACAAAAAAAAATAAAAAAGGGGTATACTTCTCCCCGAACCGACTTCTCGCCGAGTTCCACAACTCCCTTGCGGAGTTGAGAGTCGTCGTCGTCGGGTACTATACCCTGCCCGTGCTCGTACTCGGGGACTTCAATCCCTAGAACACGGCTTGGGGTTCCCGGTACACGGACACACGGGGCAGGATGGTGGAGGACTGGGCTCTGGAGACAGGCCTGGTCGTCCTAAACCGGGGTTCTGTCCCCACGTGTGTGCGGATGCGGGGCGAGTCAGTGGTGGACATCTCGTTCGCCAGCCCCGCTCTGTCACCGCGTGTCATTGACTGGCGCGTCATGGAGGGGGTGGAGACATACTCCGACCACCGGTAGATCCGGTTTGACGTCTCCGCCCAGACCTCGAGCGCGCTGGTCCGACAGGCCCCGAGTGGTCCACGGTGGGCGCTGAAGAAGCTGGACCGGGAGCTCCTCCTGGAAGCCTCGATCGTGCAGGCCTGGGTGTCACCACTGGACAGGCCTGCAGACATCAACGTCGAGGCGGAGTGGTTCCGGGAGGCCATGTCCGAGATTTGTGACGTGGCAATGCCCCGGGTCCAGCCCGGACGGGCCTGGCGCCAGGTGTACTGGTGGTCGCCGGAGTTAAAGTCTCTGCGCGAGGCATGCGTTGCCGCGCGACGCCTGTACACCAGGCACCGCAGGCTCCGTATCCGCCCTTCGGATACGGAAGCCATTCAGGCGGAGCTATACAGAGCGACGAAGACCGCTCTCCGAGCGGAGATCCTGCGGGCCAGGGGACTGGCCCGTGAGGAGTCGCTGGGGACTCTGAACAGGGACCCGTGGGGACGCCCATATAAGGTGGTGTGGGAGAAACTCCGCCCATGGGCTCCCCCGCTGACGCAGAGTCTCCGGCCCCAGCTCGTGGAGGGCGTGGTGAGCGCTTTGTTCCCTTCGCGAGGGGAGCATACTCCCCCGCCCATGGCTCCGCCTCCTGCGGTGCCAACTGTGGACCACACAACCGACGACGACGATACTCCAGAGGTGACCGAGGTAGAGTTGAGAGCGGCGGTACGTAGGCTGAGTGCCAAAAGTACCGCCCCAGGACCCGACGGCTTACCTGGAAAAGCCTGGGTCCTGGCCTCGGAGGCTCTCGGGCTTCGACTAAGAGGGCTCCTAAGCGCATGCTTGGAGGAGGGCCAGTTCCCACTTCGTTGGAAGGCGGCGAAACTGGTCCTCATTAAGAAGCCGGGGCGCCCAGCGGACTCTCCGTCCGCTTACCGGCCCATTGTGCTGCTCGACGAGGTGGGCAAGCTCTTTGAAAGAGTCATTGCAGACCGCCTCGTCGGGCAGCTGCTGCGGGTGGGGCCGGATTTGGCGGACAGCCAGTTTAGTTTCCGCAGGGGGCGCTCCACGGTGGATGCCATCATGCGCGTGCGAGCCCTTACGACGGGGGATGCTGTGGCCCGGGGTGGGGTCGTCTTGGCGGTTTCTCTAGACATCGCCAATGCCTTCAATACCCTGCCCTGGAGTTGCATCAGGGAGGCACTCCGGTATCACCGGATGCCGACCTACCTCTGTCGTGTAGTCGAGGCCTATTTGACGGATAGGGCGGTTATTTACCCCGGTCACCAGGGAGAATGGAACCGGCGAGAGAAGTCGTGCGGTGTCCCACAGGGATCGATCCTGGGGCCGCATCTGTTGGACATCGGGTACGACTGGGTGCTGCGCGCCGACCTCCCTAGCGGCGTCAGCGTAGTGTGCTACGCTGACGACACGCTGGTCCTGGCGCAGGGGAGGTCGCACCAGGCGGCGGCCGAACTAATGACACGCGGGGTTGCGACAGTCGTTGAGAGGATCCGGCAGTTGGGACTCGAGGTGGCCTTGCACAAGTCCGAGGCCATGTGTTTTCATGGTCCTCGGAACGCGCCACTGTCGGGTTCCCAAATAACGGTAGGAGGGGTTCACATCGGCGTCGAGTCGACGATGAAGTACCTGGGACTCGTCCTCGACAGCCGGTGGAACTTCGTCGAGCATTTCCGACGTTTGGCTCCCAGACTGCAGCGGGCCGGGGCTGCTTTGAAGCGGCTCCTACCCAATCTGGGGGGGCCAAACGCCTCCTGCCGGAGGCTCTACGCGGGGGTCGTGCGGTCTATGGCCCTTTACGGGGCACCGGTGTGGGCGCGTTCGTTGAGGCTCCGGCCAGCCCGCCGGTTGAACGCGTCCCAAAGGGTCATGGCCATCCGGATGGTACGGGGATACCGCACGGTCTCCTGCGAGGCGGCGAGCCTCCTTGCCGGATTACCGCCGTGGGATCTGGAGGCAAAGGTCCTCGCGCACGTTTGGGAGTGGCGCGAGGAGGCGAAACGCCGGGGCGTAACTCCGCTGCCGCGAGTAATCGCGGCAAAGTGGACAGAGCTCCAGCGGAATCTCATGGCAGCATGGAGAGTGCGACTGTCGCAACCCAGCGCAGGGCACGCCACAATTGCTGCGGTAAGACCACTCTTTGAGGAGTGGCTTGAGAGGCGCCACGGCGTCCTCACCTTCCGCCTGACGCAGGTCCTCACCGGACATGGCTGTTTCGGGAGGTTCCTGTTTCGGATAAGGCGGGAGGAAACGCCCGGGTGTTACCATTGTGCGGATCGACCGGAGGACATGGTGGAGCATACGGTGGAGGTCTGCCCGGCTTGGGCGGAGCACCGCCGTGTCCTCGTGGCGGCGACCTCTCGCGTCCGGCCCTGGTTCAGGCCATGGTACGGAGCGAGAGGGAATGGGAAGCCGTCACCTCCTTCTGCGAAGCAGTAATGCTGGCGAAGGAGGAGGCGGAGCGCGAGAGGGAGAGGCAATCACTGCGCCCTCGCGCCCCTAGTCGCCGCAGGAGGAGACACCCTGGGCGTCGGGAGTCGATTGCCGACTCCCGGCCACCGTAGGCGCGGGCTTGCGGACGGCGAGCAATGGGCAGCTCGCCGTCCGGTAAGGACCAGGCCCGGGGCGACGGCGCGTCGTGTTCCACGCGCGCCTCAAAGAGATGTCAGCAAAATTGACGGGGTCCGAGAGGACCGATGCCTGCCGGGGCTGCGGATTGTTCGAAAGAGTTACCGTGGCCCTGGCGCACAGGCAACTGAAGGAACACGGGTGGGTTTTAGTCAGTAAGAGTCTGACACGCCCTTCCGCTCCGCCCAGAGCGGGAGGGGTCATTTGATGATTTCCCACCCAAAAAAAAAAAAAAAAAAAATATGAAGACCCTTAACCAAACGACTACAACTCATAATAGCAAACGTTAATTTTCGCTCCACTCTCGAGTCATTAAAATGTGTTTGCTTCTGTCAATCTCCGTCTGTTGTATTTTAGGTCGCATATAACCTTTGAGTTCAGCAGATGTTTTCTGTAAAAACACTTACCGGGAAACTAAGTGTAATAAGTTTCAAGTGATCTATCATTCCATGTAATGCTAGAGAATGACACTATTGACAACTCAACTAACTTAAATTTTCAGTGAGATTTATGCAGAATAGATCGGAAGTTATCGACGTCGCGTGAATTCACGTGATGTCTCTGGAGATATGTGTTGCGGAATGTTACGTTAACCGATCAAATCCGCAAAACAGGATCTTTTTTTATCTTTTTACTGACCCGCATTAAAACATTTAGCACTTAAAAATGTATCCAATAAAAGCCTACTTCCCAATAATGTAGTAATACTGACTGGTAGGCATCTGCTCGGTGTGTAGATCGATGAGCCTGGGCGCGGGCATGTCCGCGGCGTGCGCGTCTCGCTGCGCGTGCGCCGCGTACACGCGCGGCGTCAGCGAGTGGCCCTCGCCGCGGTGATGCGCGTGCTCCGACTGCTGAGCGAATCAACATGTTAGGGAACATGCAAGAAATTCAAAAATTTTTCATTCTATAAATATTCATTGTATAGGAATCAAGAAGCAAATGCATTTTTTTTATGAATTTCTTATTTTATTTTGCAATCCATTATTTTATGTAACGTTTTTTTGGTGGAACGGAATGCAATCTCGTAATGCGTCATCTCCGAAAATGCCGGAAGTAACGTTAAAATACATGTGAACATAATATTCAAAGCAAACTGCTTGAAATCTCACAAGGTAAATAAGTGCTATTTCTGCTTGAATAAAGTACAAAAAATAATTTAGTTTTTATAATTTGGGGCTAAAAAAGACATGTAAAGGAAGTAGTATCGTGGCGAATGCCGTCAAAGTCACAGATTTATTTGCGTCACATTATGATCGCGGCAATAACGGACGTTTGAACTGTAGTAGAAAATTGTTGGAGTTCAATACAGTTTTTGAGTTCAAACTCTAGTTTAGTACTGCTTAAGGGGCCGTGCACGAAATTGACTGATTTTGATCAATTTGGTTCATTATTTGTGAGAAAGGGGAAAAAGAATTTAAACAAAATTACTTGTGATTAAAAAGTCGAATTCTTAGTTTGGATATGGCTGTAAGGGATTTTTCAAATTAGTTTAGTATTCATAGAAAATCACTAATATTCGCAACAAGTTTTCCGAAAAATTACGGGAGACTGACGTTAGATCATCTTTTTGAACATAAAAATCATCATCAACATTATTATATGGTCTACTTGCACGTGGCTGGACCACTTTTTTCAACTTCGAAACAAAATATACCAGAAAAATAATAATGAAAAAACCATTTTTTTTTTAAACTCTGTCTGTAATGTATTTTTTCCTATTATTTAGCAAACCATTTTAAGAAATTTAAAAATCACACATGATTCTTCAGGTATCTTCGAAAAAAAAAAAAATATCTTATGATAATACAATATCTTCATGCAGTTAATCAAAGGCTAAATAAACTGTATTTTCGAGAGCGCAAAAGTGATCTAACTATTAACTGGTGCTGTGAATGACACGCATGGTTTAGCGCCACGAAAACTGTATTTTTATAATTATACAGACTTAATGTTTTAATTATTTCAAGCTTTCTAACAATTATATAAGAAATTAACAAAAGTTGTTCTTTTTTTCGTGCACGGAGCCTTAAGGTGACTCCTTCTAGGTAAACCGCGAAATTCAAAATGTCTTAGTTTATTTTATTTTTTCAATGTCGATTTGAAATTCGCGGGCTTGCACCTTAAGTTTGACAAGTCGTCCAAGCGTTTATTTTGCGCACTCTTTAAAGTGCAATAAATCTCGAATAAATAGTTATGAACACCAGTAGTTCTAGTCGTGCAGTAAATGTAAGCAGGAGTGTTACCAGCTTGTCCCGTGCGACGGCGTCCATCTTGTCGGCCATGCCGCTGGGGTGCAGCTCGCGCGCCAGGCCGGCCTCCGCGCCCGACATGTGCGGGTGCACCACGGTCAGCTGCGCGCAGGGACACCATGTGCGGTTAGATTTAAGGGTGTGGTACACACCATCAAACTGAACAACTTTGTCTATGGGACCACCATCCTAATCACGAAAAAATTATCAGCCGTCCCATACATTTGGGTCGAGTAGGTACTTATTGAATGTTGTATGGGACAGCTGATTATTTATAACATAATATCACGCCTATAATCTCCGAAGGGGTAGGTTAGGTGAGGGTGAGGAGGTGCAGTGTATCTATAGTACACATACATTTCGCCACTTTTGCTGCCAAGTTCAAAAATACATACAGGATACATTTTTAACCAGTGCGCAAACTGTAACCATAAATTCAGCATATGGTTCTATCCCCTAGCGTAGAAATTTTTCGTCAGTTATAATTTTTTTTATTAGTTGTTTTATACATTTTGACCGCGTAGGTATTGCACTTTTCTATGAAACAGCAGATTTTTTTTTATAACCGACGAGAAATGTCTGCGCTAGAGGGTGAAATAGTGGATGCTACAAGCTAAACTCATGGTTACAGTTTGCGCACTGGTTAAAAATGTATCCTGTATTTACTTGTAAGCCACCGACAACCCTTAGCCTACTTATATTTGGTCTCGCTAGTCGGGTCCTGGGCATGAACAGAAGGCATCTATAGGTACGGTCGCCAAAAAGTGATAAGTAACCAGGGTCGTTGGATATAGTTGAAATTTAGTAAGAAACCAATGGACGTTTTCGAATAAAATTAATTTAATTAATAGAAAACAAACAGTTCATTTATCAAATTAAATTTCGTTTATAAACATCTATCGGTTTCTTACTAAAATTCAACGGTATCCGACGACCCTGGTTACTTATCTCTTTTGGTGACAGTACCTATAGCGACGACTCGGATGCGGATTGTGGGCAGTGGGCACACGAACGAATTATTTTCGACCCATACGCTGGCTGCTTGGCAGCAAAAGTTTTAAGTCCCATATAATAGGGGCCGAGGTTTTTTCCATCAACCGGGCACAAATCCAGATGACGAGCTGCTACCGAAAAATTCCTGATGAAACATCCAAAATACTTTGACAGCCCTGGGGATCGAACCCAGGACATCTTGCTCAGCAGTAGCGCTTGCAATCATAGACCGACGAGGCAGTTACGACTACTGTTTAGCCGTAGACCTCTCTGTGAGGATAAGGCGTTATTTGTTTTAAACAAGTGGACAGGTAAAGGAAATATCATCCCTGGGGACAAACGAAACAGTATTGATTTCATCAAATGACGAGTGTCGACGTGAGTGTCACGAATGTCAGACGGTAGGGTCACGTGTGACAGAACAAAGTGTCAGACGAGTGTATCACGTGTGCCAGATGCGTCTCTCGACACCGTGTCACACTGGTGTCGTAGTGTGCGGGTGTGTGTGCGTACCGTTTGCACGTATTCGTTACTGGTGAAGCGTCCGTTGAGCTCGGAGCACGTGAGCTTGAACACGCGGTTCAGGTAGTACGCCGGCTTCTTGTTGCTGTATTCGATCTCCCGAAGCACCTGTGAACAAAACGGAAATGAGACTGTGCTGCTGATGAGACGTTGCACCACGCCATCATAGTGGCGTTCAGCTGTGTGTGACTCATATTATGTATAACGTCGGTCCGTCTAACTAAACTGATAATATTTTTGAGTATTTTGTACTTCATCGCAATTGGTAGAAAATAATTCAATGTAGTTTGTATCTGTTTACTACTTCAATCCATCTAATTTTGTACATAGGTAGACTTAGTGTTTAATAAAGTATAATCATTACATCTCCATCTGGTATTTCATTCCTCTACTGCCTAAATGCCAAAAGTTAATGACAATAAATTGCATGAGCAATGTGTTCGGATCCGTCGGGAAGCTTGTCGCGTCGCTCGGCGCGTGCGCAGGCGGCGGCACAGCAACGTACACCGCGCCGCACACGACTGCAGTCGAAATATTGTACGCTTCCATAGTGAACCTAAATTATTGTTGTAACACCTATACCTTCCGCAATAAATAATCACCCAGTTATCTGCATCGTCATTAAGTACTGTAACGTTGTCCTAACGATCCGTTTTTTTAGTACATAATTATTTTTATAGAATAACGATTAAAATATTAAATTATGATTCTTTTAAGCATTATATTTGTTTGCTTTTATTAAAATAAATTGTCAACGTTTACATTCAACGCAATGCGCCTGATCCCGAGTCTCGTCAGGAGAACTCGTTTGGTTAGCGTTCCCCTGTCTCCGCCCCGGTAGGCACGTGTCCGTGTCGCTGTAATGCCAATTCACTTTTATCAGGCTTAAAAAGTATTCACGATTCCGTACGTTAATTCTCGTAAGAAGCTGGGTAACCAGCCCCACTAGTAACCTCGATGATTGTGTACCACAGCTTGAGGTTATTGTGTCGACACTAAAAATCATTGGTGTTATGAAAAAGGGAGTTGACGAGTTGTTGAGGAGTTGAGTCCTTCAGCGCAAGACGTGAATGATTCAACAAAATCATAATACTCCGGGGATTTTAATAATTACGGCAGTGTTAGATTAAGGGCGGATCGCGTATTGATGCGACTGATCGTTTTGGTTAAGACACGGGATAAATGTGTAGAAAAAGGCTAAATACATAGAACATATCGAGTCTTTCTTACTTGTTAAATTAAATAAAAATAAATGACACGGTACCCATTTGTTCAACAAACGTGTAACGTGTAGTACTTACGCTCTGATAGTTCCGCACGGTGTCGGCCCCGGTGAGTATGACGCCGTCGCGCGTCACGGCAGCCCGTATGTCGTACCGCTGCGCCAGGCGCGTGGCGCCGCGCAGTGCTAACGTGTAACGTGTAGTACTTACGCTCTGATAGTTCCGCACGGTGTCGGCCCCGGTGAGTATGACGCCGTCGCGCGTCACGGCAGCCCGTATGTCGTACCGCTGCGCCAGGCGCGTGGCGCCGCGCAGTGCTAACGCTTCGTGGTCGGGGTTCAGCGCCGGGTACACCGACACTACGCACGAGTCTAGCTTCTGACTTTCTTCTGCGGAAAGGGTTTAGACTGGGGTAAATATTAATAGCAGTACACAGAAAAGAAGCGAGTTCTTGTTTATTAAAGACATTTCAGTATTGAACTTTGGCGATAGTTACAATTTTTGAAGCTTTTGCATAAATAACAAAGGTAAAACATGAGTATATTAATACCATGTGCACTTGTATGTAGGTACTACTTTATATAAATTTATACAATTTCATCAAAAAGGCAATAAATAAGGCGCCCGCACCAACGTTCTGGTGCGTGGGTGCACCACGGCACTCCCACGACAGAAAACTACAATAATATTGAAAACTGTACTTTAATAGAAAAAATATTACTTTGAAACATTATTTTGTTAGGAAAGGTGTTTTAATAAAACTTTTTGAGTTGCACGTGGATAAGATCGGTCATTAAACCATTATTTTTAATTTCAAAATATGAACTTTACGATATAAGTGTAGATAAGTAATTGTATGTTACAATTTCGATACTATAACAATAAAAAATAATCGATACGGTCGATATTTTTCCAATTCTGAAATATAAAGTACTACCAAAGCTAAAAATATTCTTTTACTCGTATGAACGTATAAGTAAATTCCCCGTCCTCTCACCGGCCATAGGATGTCCGTTCCCTCCCGCCAAGACCCGCACAGACAAGTCCGGGAACACGGTGAGTCCGGCCCGGAAGTGCGCGTAGTCCCGCGCCAGGTCGTCGGAGCCGTTGAGCAGGATGCTGGGCGTCTGCGGCGCCAGCACCATGATGTAGGACTCGGCCGGCCGCGCCTTGATGATGCGCCCGTTGTCGCAGCTGTGGGGCGGATGGGGTCATTATACTGTGGAAGTCAGCTCACGTGTGGGTGGGCAATTGTTCACCATTGTTGACTGTATTATCGCTTAATATCTGGTGAAATTGCCAACCACGGAACCCAAATGAAAAAGTTAGCTCAGCTTAAAGTAGTCTTGAGATTTAATTGGCAAACCCTTTTTTTAAATGTGACGAATCTTATGATGATTTACTTATATTGGTTTTTCTAGTAAATCGGTCATCCATTCATATAATGTTAGCATGGGATGTGACAATAGATTGAATAAATTGAAAACTTGATAAGGCTGCGTTTTAAGGATGCGCCAGGGTAGCCCGCAAAATTTAAATTTTCTTACGTTTTTTGCAATTTGCAGGTCAGTATCAGGTTGTATGTTCATCTACATATGATTCGCAGCCGTATCAAATATTTATTTACAGAGTTATAATCATAAAAATCATCAATACATCTCTCTAACTTCATATTACCCTATTGAATGACTATTTCATGAAATCATGAGATTGTAGGGCAATTTTAACTTAGAGACAATTTTAACCTCGAGTTGTATTGCTAATTCTAATGATTATGATTTTGTAAGGCCACTGTCTGTTTGTTACGGCCGCGAATCATATTTTAATCAACATACAACCTGACACTGAAAAAAAGGTAATGTTTATTAAAAATAGGATCGTCTTCAACATCTTCGACCATTGATTGATTTTTGTTGTGACATAATATATGGTAGCACGCACGTGACGGTGGTGGCCACGTGCACGTTGCGGCGGCCGGGCGTGGGGAAGGCGCGCGCGTCGCCGTACGCCACGCGCCGCAGCAGCGTCTCCACGTCCGCCACGCCGTCGCCCTCCACGGACACCGACTTCAGGTCTGCACACAACGACGCATTATCAGTTACACACGTGGACCTTCAAGCTATATTTTGTCATTTGCAGGCCATCGCTCGCTGGACGTAACATGAATCCATATTCTTTTATAAATATTCTTTGTTTATTTTATTTCATAAGAAATAACGATACAAGGATTTTTCTGTTAAAAATTAATCAAAGATAAAGCATTTATTTTAAACTAGCTTATATATATATATATAGGGCATGCGTTGCAATGCCTTTTTTTTCCTACCACTCCTGTATTAGAAGGAACAAAACAAAAAAAAAAAAAAAAAAAACAATCAAGCCGTTTTTGAGTTTTAACAAAACTAACGAACAGCAATTGATTTTTATATATAAGAAAAAAAGAAGATAGGCACATAAAAGACACTTTTGAACGTCAAAATGTACAATAAAATAAAATAGATTCTAGTCGCCTCTTCCAATTGGTAGTTTCATATGGAGAAAAATGACCAAGAAACTCCACCGTTACTCTTTTAAAATATTTTACAATATTTTGTATAAATTGATTATATGTGAAGACGATGCACCGAAAGTAGGTAAGACCAACGACATAAAATAAAGAATGTAAACAAAATTTCAGGATTCATAACATTTTTATTTAAAGAAATTATATACAAATTCTAAACTTGTTATTCTAATCGTTGTCGTCTCTATTAGACGGAGATGATTCATCAGAAAAGTCCGAATCAGTCGTATTCGTACTGATCACAAAACTAGCTATTATATTATTAATCATGTGCTGCCAGGCTGTGATTCTACTACAATTAAAATCAACAACCACTCACAATAACAGTAAGAATCAACAAGGAAAACTAAAAACAACGGATTAATAGCAACAAAAAACTAAACAGATATGGAAACAAAAAAAATCGTATTACTTCGAACGCAAGCCACAGAAATGAACTTGTTCACAAAAAGTGCGAACCAAATGTTGAAAGCTGCTGTACCGACCGCTTTCTTGTAGCACGAATCACACAACGACAGCCGTCGTCGACCAACTGACGTCATTATTGCGTGTGAGAAATAAGGACAGAGATAATAATCGTTCGCTATCGTAATGTAACTCAGTACAGCCCCTGCAGTCTCGACATTAGACAGCTACAAAAATCGGTCGCTAAGTCGTATCGTTGTCAAATTCCTTTAATAGATTTTCAACTTTATTTCGAAAGCATAAGGTTGAAAATCTATTAAAGAAATTTGACATCGATACGACTTAGCGACCTATTTTTGTCGCTATCTAATGTCGAGACTGCAGCGCCGGGTTAGGTTGTTTACGTATTTTATCTCGTCTCCTTGGCCTTACTTTAGAATAGCATTACTATACCACGATAGGTAAAAACAATTAAAAATGAAGCAATGTCAGATAAATTAATTATGTGATTGATACATGGTGCTCACATATTTACAAATATTGTAAAAGCATACGAATTTCCTAAAATTTTTACAAGTAATAAGTCAGTATGTGAGTTAAAGTAATCACAGAATGCAAATCAATGTCATAAAAATAATCAATTATACAATTAAATTAGCAACCAGTTTGATTTTGTATACATAGACTCTAGTCTAGATTGTCCTATGGAGCAGGACCAGCATGTTTCCAAGTATTCTTATCTAGGGAATAAGCCTCTAATTTTTAATATGCTTGTTTACAAAGTCTACTTTTAATTTAAGTTTAAACATTTATTTAATGTAATTGCAACATATTTATTAAGACAGTACCCCATAAAAGATGTATGTAGGTACTTTAGCTAATCTGTAAAATGCTTGATTTATTTTATCTTTATTTCTTGTATTACAATTATGTCTATCACTTAGTTTATCAAGAAGATGTAGATTTTTTCTTACATATTATAATATTTTCATAAATTAATTGGCAAGGTATATATAATTTTTATGTATATACTTATTTTTATATATAATAAAGTTCCCTGAGAGATTCGCGGCGACGTAGATTGAAATGGCTCCGTCAGCCCTTTTTTTTTTTCAAAATTCAACTGGTTTCAATATCAGAAGCTCGACCCCACAGTAAAATTCCATACGACATAATGCTGTGGAAGTAGCTAAAATAGACCAAACGCGCGGTTTCTACATCTGTTAACTATCTTATCTTCCTAACAGCATAAGCGGCCGAGCTTAGCCGCCCCGCAAGAGATGTTACAGGGGGTCCCTATTTTAATTTCTCGTCTAGCGTGATTCCTTGGAAAACCGTTTAATAATAAAGTCCAGTTTTTCTCCATTCAATATGATGTCACATTCGCTATTTCTAACATCAGGTATTTTAAATCTAATTCAAATTTATCATTATTAGCTCTAAATATTATTAGTGATATTTTTTGCACATTTTTGAACATAATTCGGCTGATGTTCCAAGATGTGCTGAAAAGTTACTGATAATTTTCATTATTAACAATTCTCTGTCAACGGCATCTATTAGTGGGTTAAGAACAAACGAACATAGAATCAGAACAAGAGTAAAAGCATTCTATTCTTGACATTTTATTAAGGATGGACCAACGAAAGAATGCTCTATCCCTGTTTACACGAAGAGATATGGTAGAGTGGGGTCAAGAATATGCATTCGGTCGTTTGGTCTAAATGATAACATGATAAATGATTTTATTTCTGTAAGTAGTTTTGTACAAACACTTTTACACGTCAATCATATTTGAGAAACTAGATGAGGTCGGCGTTCCCTATGTGACTACTCTGAGAAGAAAGACGGAAACAAACTCAGAGGTCACAGTCTCTTTTAAAGTCCAGACATAATCTTGGCCAGATCATGTGAAGACCATGTAGATTTGTGTCTGAAATGGTCTTTTGAGGAAAAACCACACAGATTGAGTGGACCTGTCCAGTCAGTGAACGCAATTGTCAGTAATCGTGCAGCTCAACTCAGAACTTAAGGAGATCAACGATTCGACGAACAATACCAAAGAAAGGACATTACGGTAGGCCACAAAAATTACTCAAACTGCCAGACCATGATTAAGATTAACTGAAAAGGAAAAAAAAAGGAATAATGACCCACATAGTGTTCACATTAACAATAATCATGTATTCAATCTAGCCTGCATGCTACTCACATTCACAGACAGTTTTCTCTTTAAATGTCATCAAAAATATAAGTTATGTCATGTAAATCAATAAAAATTACATTATTAATTCTAAAACACAAAATGGATTGTTGCTTGGGGGTACATTGAAGTAGCTTAATTAATCCCAAGCCTTTTTCTCATCCAAGTAATCTTTAACTTTATAGAAACCTTTTTGACAGAGTTTCTGTTTAATAAATGATTTAAGTTTATTGAGGCTCAGTTGTTTAACAAGACTTGGGAGTTTGTTGTAAAAACGTATACTTTGGCACTTAAATGAATTACTATTTTTTTTGGAGCCTAGTCGTGGGCACAATAAGTAAATCTTTGTTTCTAGTATTTATTTTATGAATGTCGTTGTGTTTAGAATATAGATTAATATTCTTTTTTACATATATCAGGTTCTCATGTACATATTGAGATGCGACTGTCATTATGTTTATTTCCTTAAATGTATCCCTCAGTGAATGCCTAAACTAAGGTTATAAATTACTCGAATGGCTCGTTTCTACAGCACAAAATATAGCCTGAATGTCAGCTGCATTTCTCCACAGCAAAATGCCGTACGACATTACACTATGGAAATAGCTAAAATATACTAATCGAGCTGTATCGACATCAGTCAAATGACGGATTTTATAGACCGCGTAGGCTGCAGAGCTTAGCCGCTTCGACAATTTGGTTATATGTGGGCACCACTGTAGCTTCGAGTCCAAAGTAATACCTAAGAACACAGTGGTGGCCACAAGATCCAATTCCGCCCCATTTACTAATACATTGGTTTTCATCTGCTTAACGTTAGGTGTCAGAAATCTAATACATTTAGTCTTTTTCCCGTTTAAAAGTAAATTACTAACACTTAACCAATGCACTATTTTAACGATAGCATTATTTACATCATCAGTAACTATCTGTTGCCGTTTAAGCTTAAATAAAAGTGATATGCCATCCGCAAATAACACTATTTCGTAACTGTTCTTCACAAGGCAAGGTAGGTTATTAATATATATGAGAAATAAAAAAGGGCCAAGAATTGAGCCCTGCGGAATTCCCATAGTGACAATAGAACCCGGGGATCGCTTGCCATTAACGACGCCTCTTTGGATCCTATTATCCAAATAAGAAATAAGAACATCCAAGGCAGTGTTTCTAACATCATAGTGATGCAATTTCCCGGCCAATGTATCATGAGAAACACAATCGAAAGCCTTAGACAAGTCGCAAAAAATACCTAGGGCATCATGCGACTTCTCCCAAGCCTCAAAAATATGTGCAAGAAGCTCAACGCCAGCGTCGGACGTAGAGCGACTCCTTGTGAAATCGAATTGTTTACTGTTTAATAATTTATGTTTATTAAAATGTCTTTGCAATTGATCAATTGAGCATATGCAATTGAGCATAATTTTTTTTTTAAATATTTTACTGAAGGTGGCTAGCACAGAAATTGGTCTAATTACACCAGTCAATACATTTATTAAAAATAATTGCCAATTCAGGCGCTACAGTGTTGATTATACATTTTGCAACCTCTACAGAATTTCCCCATAGATCAGCAATTTTTTTAACATTGAGTGTATTGAAAGTTTTAATAATATTTCGAGCAGTACATGGTTAAAAAATCACAACATTTTCCTTCATTAAGGACTCGGTAACAGTGGGTGAAGAATTTAAAGTTTTTGTGGTTGAGACTGGCATATCGGCAAATAAATTTTCAAAAACTGTGGCAACTTCTAAATCTTTTTTAATAACTTCTAAATCTTGTCTAAAAAAGATTTTGAGAGATTGCTAAGAGATACAGCATCCACACACTGCGATCACCGATTTGATCGTCAAACAAAGTAATGACAATACTCTCCACAACGGTCGATTTGTCAGCCTGAGCCTGTGAATTAGTTAAGAAGCACGCGCCACTCACATAGATCCGGCGCCAGACTGAGTCCCTCGCGGCAGTGCGCCACGCAGGCCAGCGCGCGCGCCGGCTGCACGGCGCCGCGCGCCACGCCCAGCCCCGCCAGCCAGCCGCGCAGCTGGTGCTTCATGTCGGTGTCCGTACCTGGGGACATCGGACCTTACAGTCAAACTGGTAACGTGTAAATTACGTTGCTTGATTTTGACGATACATGACATATTTTATACGAAGGATTGGTAAAAGTAGCCGTCAATTGTTTCCAGGTCTTATTGTGACGCAGACGCACAGAGTGGGGACTCTGTCCGCCCACTGAGTGACCCCAAGGAAGACTGCGACATAGTGGTCACGTGCTGCCGCGCATAGCGAGGCGCAGGGGAGGCCCCTTTACAGTCTCCCCAGGGGATGTGCTTTACAGGCGTTGCACAGGGGGGGTTCCCGAATTGGTCTTTTAAGAGGAACCGGGACCACCTCTATGTGCTGATGGTGATCACCGGGGTGGTTTTAGTGAGGTAAAAATCCCAAACTCCCCGACCTCCCTCCCCAGAGGTCCGGCGCTTTTTGAAGGTTTCCCCACGAAAAAAAAAGGTCTTATTGGGATGCTCAGCCTTATTGCAAGGTCTATACTGTCGATAATGAGGTAAAATTAAGTCTTATCCCTCTAGCCCGGTTGACTGCTTTTGAGAAACCGATTAATGTTGGTATTTCTCCCAAAATATCAATATTTTAGGAAAATATTAACATTCAACTAACTAATTTTTATAACGTAATTGGCCTTTGCCAAGGAGGTGGAGGAGGAAGATGATTTACATTTACTAATATTTATTGATGTATCTACACAAAATATGACAGAATACTATTATTACTGATTGAAAGCTAAACAATTTTGATCTTTATCTCAACCACGATAGAGTATACTTTACCTTGCCAGCAGGCTCCAATAACTAATGTCGTGTTAACTCCATGAGCTGGGTGTAAAGGCCAGTCATCAATGACCTCGGGGCCTTTACCATCGACTGCGCGATAAGGCTCGCCGTCCACGAAAAGTTCTACGTTCGGAAACCGAACGTTTACTGCATAGTGATGCCATTCATTATCGCAGACCTGGAAAAGAAGGGAAAGTTAGAAAAATTGTAATATTTTAATAACTACAATACAAACTTCACAACTGTATTCACCGTAAATGTATGTTTTTTTTTTAAGTCCTGTGTTTAATGTTATAATCAGAGATCGGAATAGGTAGAGTTTATTTACCTAAACCTCAAGGAAGGAAGTAAAATAGAGAGGATAATACCTCCTCTAAAATCCTGGGATATTAAAACCACGAATTTGTTATTGGACTTTATTTATAATTACAAATTGAAAAATCAGTAGGGTTCCGTACTAACACTATTAAATTAAAAAGCTTTGTTTTGCATTATAGAGGAAAATTTATTCCTGAAAAGTTGGCTGGTTATTGTGTGTATATTATATTCCGATAAAAAGGGTAATTTAAAAAATAAAAAGCAAATTATCTAATCAAATCAATATTTATATTTGCGTACAATTACAAAACTTTCTTGATAACTGTTGTTATGATGTATCAAAATAATACTACTAGTAACGTTATCTATTGTGCAATGTAAAAACTATACCTCTACTGCATTGTGTATTATCTGTGCTACAATGAGTTGTATCTTTTCTTTATGAAATATATTTTAAGTCTGTTAGCGACATTCACTTGTTTCATTATAGGTTATGGGCCATCCGGAAATTATCAGTTATTTTGTTTAAAATAGATAATTAGTGTAAGTGAAATCGCGGAAATATGACTACGAATTATATTGCCAGTGTGCCTAAACTAAAAGGAAGAGAGAATTATGATGAGTGGAGCTTCGCGGCTGAAAATTTGTTGGTGCTCGAAGGGATGGACATGTACATCAAACCGACGCCAAAATTTGAGGTTAAGCCAGTGGACGATGCAAAAACGAAGGCAAAGCTAATATTGACTATTGACCCGTCATTGTACGTGCATGTAAAGAACACCAAGAGCTCAGCAGAATTATGGACTACATTGAAAACTATGTATGATGATTCTGGTTTCACAAGAAAAATATCGTTGCCGAGACATCTGATATCTATACGACTAGAAAACTGTGATAATATGGCGACATATGTAACTCAAATAGTCGACATAGCACAGCGGTTAAATGGCACGGGATTTACAATTACAGACGAATGGGTCGGCTCATTACTATTAGCAGGTTTGTCTGATCGTTATACACCCATGATCATGGCAATTGAACATTCGGGTATTTCGATAACTGCAGCAGGCGTAGCATGACGCTTTCTGTTTCTTGGAAGACAAGACATAACTATTTCTATACAAAGTGACATTTCGTTTCTCTATTTTTGACATCGCACCGTCAAAATCCTTCTAAAATCCGTCATTTTGTCTTTCGTTTTACCGATCGTTGTCTAGGTCTTTTTATATGTAGACTATTTCAGAAGAAAGTTTTCTATCCCAAACGTCAAAATCACACTGACAACTGACAGTTGTCTAAGGTAGTGAAGACAATTTGATTTCGTAATCGCCATGCTAATATGACAGTAAAAAACTTTTTACTCGACGGCCGCAAAGAATAAATATGGAATGGAAAAATGGAATTTTTCACTTTTTGTATGGAAAATGTGAAAAGTATTACCTACATGTTTAATTTTAGGGGTTTAAGGGTTTCATAAAAGGGGGCGAAATTTTCATTATTTTTGCGATAGGACACACCATTTTCGACATATAAGCAAAATAAAAGAAAAACGTGAATAAACTACTGGATTTCGTAACAAGTGCAGTTGACTCTTTCTACTTTGCAAAACCGGTTTCTATAATGGCCATGCTACGCGTGCAGATGTCATTAAGTCGAAATTACTTGACATGGAGGTAGCCAGTGACAATGACAGCGCGGAAACCGGAGCTGCATTTGCCGCGCGAAATAAATTTCACTCTGGCAACACTAAGCCAAAGAAATATTTTGGCGGTTCCTCAACGTCAAACAAGAAAACAGTGACAGCAATGACAGATTCATCTAAGAAAACAATAACGTGTTATAAATGTAAAGAAGCTGGTCATTATCGAAATCAGTGCCCGTTACTGAAAAAAAAATTTTAGCTAATGCATGTTTAATGTCGTTTTCCTGAATGGAAAGTTTAACAAAACAGAGTGGTACGTGGATTCCGGAGCGAGCGCACATATGACAGCGAACGAATCTTGGATTAAAAATATGAACTGTACACCGTGTTTACCTGAAATTGTGGTAGCAAACGAATCAAAAGTGCCAGTTGTTTGTTCCGGAGACGTCGACATAGTTTCTAACCTAAAATTCAACATTACTGTGAAAGATGTACTATGCGTGCCTAGTTTGGCAACAAACTTATTATCTGTAAGTGAACTCATTAAAAATGGTAATAATGTCAGTTTTGATGAAAAACACTGCTATATACGAAACAAAAGCAATGTTTTGGTAGCTACAGCTGATTTATCGGATGGTGTATATAAGCTGAGAAGGGACACACAGAGTTGTATTGTTGGGTGACGGTAGCACCTGAAGTCAGAGGCTCGACTCCCATTCCCCCACAGCTAGCAGGCGGGCACGCTCGGCAGTATTGGTGGACGTATTAATAAGTTTGTTTTGTTTGTTCATGTTGTTTTGAAGTTCATGTAGGTGCAATAGTAATTGGTCTGATTTATTAATCAATACTGCGATATTTTGATGCATTATTGTCAGATAGTTATAGAAAAAAATAGTTTGATGTTTCTTCCGAAGAGTCCTTCATGTCAGTGTCTCTATTAATCATTTGGATTTAACAAATAATTTTTTTGAGATTCATAAATATATTTTTCATACCTGCATATATATTACATATACCTATATTATTTATCAATTTACAACAGAAGAAGCAAACAATTATTACATAAATTATTAAAGAAACTTAGCCCAACAATTGGTACACTTTTAAATTCCAGTTAACATCAAAATCAAAACGAAATTAATTAATCGGTGTCCGTAAAATGAAGCCAAAATAGTCAAGTAAAGCAGATACGATTACATTAAAAACAAACTGGGGTCAAAACTGAAGTTAAACCAACACTGATTTACACACATTCCCACTCAACAGAATGTTACTTAGGAATGCGCTTACGTACATTTTACATCAGAAAACGATAGTTGCTATCTCTTTCACACAGCGTTTGCATTGAGTGAAACAGATAACAAATAGCCACTTCTACAGCATGTGAAAGAGATAGTAAATTATATCAGATTTAGTTGTGTGACAAAAGGTATTTTGAAACAATAAAAACCGCCACCGCTACTTGTTCCTGGACACGAATAACCAAATATATGTACAACAAAATGTTTGTAGGTACGTATTCGAAGCACAAATTTTAATAAACCAGCCAACTTAATTTGATTGTACCTACATATAACAAAACACAATTTGACACAATTTTAGTAGGTAACTAAAAAATGTTATATATGATTCTTCAAATCAATAATTTGTAACTTTAAAAAAGTCCAATACATAATTCATGGTTTTTAAATCCCGGGATTTAAACGTCACTATAATTATTTCAGGATTTTAGAGGAGGTATTATCAACTCTATGTTACTTCCTTCCTCGAAGTTTAGGTAAATAAACTCTACCTATTCCGATCTCTGGTTATAATATAACTAAAAGTATAAAGTAAATTTCGCGGAAGCCAATTGTTGTTGAAGTGCAAATTGAACATGCTTCAGAGAACCAGTAGTTAGGTATTTGCTACTGGCTAGAAACATAACAGGTACTGTATTTCGATTTTTTTCCAAAGGACAACAGTTCCGATAAGATAATATTTTATTTTTAAAGTATTGTGTTATTGTAATGACAATATTTCATACACTGACGTCAAATGAGGTTGATATACTCTGCCCATTAAATGAAAACATTTGAACTTTACTTTCCGACAAATTAATTATACAATAAGCACCAGGTTCACAATATGTTTGAAGGTTGATATTTTGAAAAGATAATAAAGCCGTGATTTAAAAAACATGCCTTTCTAGTATGTCTTTGGTAACGAAGACACACGTCTATGATAAGATGATATATAAACAGTACGTACTTCAGGCAGCTTCCACCTCCACTCGGCGGGTCTGAAGATGTTGAGGTCGCCCTCGCCGAAGTCGCGCCGCAGCAGCAGGATGAGCCGGCAGTTGCGCACGAACAGCGCGTAGTGGTGACGGTTCATTTCTGAAAAGGATATAAGATGTTTAGTACTTCCAAATGGTCATTTAACTTTTTACCAGCATATTAACTTATTACAAATATATACTGAAAAGAAATCGCGCACATAAAATCAAATGTGTGTGGTTGCTTTTTAGTAGGTATGTATTTCGAGATGTGACGGCGCGATAAAGTCACAAATAACCAAATATAGGACGTGCGATTGCCGGTATCCGGGTTCCTCATTCATGTGAACCATATTTCAAAGAATATAACATTTTGACCTTTCCTGCAATTTACATTTATGAAGTAGCCGTATTTGTAAAGACAAATGAAAATCTTTTTGATAAACTCAAATCGAGAAGATATATGTTAAAAATTTCTAATGTAAAACGGCTTCATTTAACAAAAGCTTCTTTAGCACGGCAACAAAAATATTCAGTAAAATACCTATTGACATTCTGAGCACTAAGGAACTTCCAGTATTTAAAATAAATTACGTAAATTTTTAACTGAGAAAGCATATTACACGATCCAAGATTTCTTGAATCATTGATTAAATTGTTGACCATGTATTAATTTTACTGTATATTGATATTTTGACATTTAATAACTAAATTTGACATGTAAAATAATTTAAAATGTACTTATTGCCACTACATAGTCATTGTATGCCTATTAGGCAGGACATATTGGAACTTTATTTATTGTTTAGACCTGTAACTAACATATGCCCACAATAAAATATTTTGAATATGAATTTGAATAGACGTCATCCAAATAACAATGTCGCCTTCTGAAAACCATTGCTGTTATGGCTCAAGGACACTTATAATATCAGTATTATAACCAACAGCCACTGACCTCATAACAGCAATGGTTTGATGCTGCTCTGGTGGTGGTTAGGTATTTTGGCGAAAAATCACGGAGTTGTCTAAGCTCCAGGGCCCTTAAAGTTTATGCTATTTAATCTGTTGTAATCTTGATATACTAGCGCCTTTAATGATTGAGGATTTTAGAACTTCAAAGTGAGTATTGTCAGTCTTGTTGATTACCAGCAAGTCGCTAGTTTGAAGTATTTGTGCGCTTTAGCTACACCTGTACCAAAGTCATATACTACTGTTACGGTGCTGTCTGCGTCCGGGGCTGGCGCGTGCCGCATCCAGGTGCTGATGCCGAAGCTGTTGTAGTGAGCACACTATGCTAGTACTACTCACTGTGGTCGTCAGCGAGACACAGCACGTGCTCCTTGCGGTGCTTGTCTGCGTCCGGGGCTGGCGCGTGCCGCATCCAGGTGCTGATGCTGAAGCTGCCTACAAGATCATGTGGTAGGATAGACTCTGGTACTACTGCTGCTGTTGTTTCGCCGTCGAACTCGAACATCTGCTCGCCGTCGCGACCTGGAGAGCAATTTGAAGAGTTGAGACAAGATTCGTGATGTTTTATTATTGGAATGACCTCTAAATTGGAATTATAAGTAAGTCTACAACTAAACCTTTTGACAGTTACTTTTAACGAAAACGTTGACTACCTTCACCACTACTCTTGAATATTTCTATCTCAAATCATGGTATGTGAGTTCTTCTAACAGCCAAAAATATCATGAACCGTGTTAACTCATTATGTGTAGTAACTAAAGTAAAAAAACATTTATTTGCAAAAAAATATGTGTACACACATACGGTGTTACAGTTTGTTACCTATCTATATATGTATGAGTCTGGTCAGTCGGTAGGCTATACATTATTACGGTATTTGCTTTGGGGATGAGCAATATTGTATTATGTTCGCATTCGTCTATAGTTTACCGCAAATTGTAAAAATACGAGCCAAAAAGTTAGAATATTGTAAATATTTACATATTTAACCTTTTAAATGATTATCTTCACACTATACCTTAATGGAGCCATGCAGTCAATCATGACATAGAGGGTCGGTTTTTGAGATGGGACAGTAATAGTAGGTACCACCGTTGTAGCTACAGGAGAAAGGTCTTAGAGGACTGTCTACTTTTTGAGAACTTTTGATCCGTATTTATAGATTTTGAAAAAAATATACAGACATCAAGAAAATGGCCAATTTGTACAAAAACTTTTGATGCCAATCGATCTTGTTTCATATAAGGATCAAAAAAGTTTATTGGACTAACTGGGGTTGAGTACTAGAACAGTCAGATGTCGCAAAAATCTCAAAGCATTTACATCAAATTGGCACATAAAAGGACTTTTGAACATCAAAGGGGAACGCCCGAAAAATGCCTGAAATGGACAGAAACTACTAATAGTCCATAATTCTATTTAGAATTTATTGTGTATAATGAAATAAATCTCAAGTTTGTTTATCTAGGGTAAAAATATTATGATTTTTTTAATATTTAACTTGATATCCGTATAGTTCATTCTTATTTTTTATTGGAGGTCAGTGTTTATTTGACATGAGTAAGTGACATTCAGCCAAACAGGAATCGTCAAATAATCCTTAACGAACTATTTTATAGAATTAGTGCACAGTTATCATTAATTTAATATAACTGGACCTATATGTACCCTAAATCTAATTAAAATAATATATGCATGACACTATTAATATTTTTTTTTTTTTTTCAAAATTGAAAAAGTATCGTAGGCTGTATGAATCACATGTCTTTTGCCTTACTGACAGTTTGACATTACTGGTTTTCATTTTTTCGTTTGTATATGTAGTTGACACAGGGTACCTTTTAAATTACTTGATTCATGTTTTTGCGGAATTACGGATTGATTTTTATGATATTTCACAACGACTGGGGCCATTTATTAAGGATTTTGATTATACTTCTGCACACAATACCCATTTTTGAACACGGACTTACATTGGATCCGCCTAAATGACGACTTGGCTTTTTGACGACGGACCTGAACCTGCTTTATATACGACGCTGCTGTTGTTTTGGACTTGTGCCCAGTGTACATTTAAGCAAATGGATAGAAACCTACACTGTCTTAATTGCTATCTCGATATTGCAAGGATGAGACGTATTTATTGTCTTATCAGTGCAAAATGATGTACGTTATTTAATACAGGCATGGATAACACCACAAGCTGTAAGTATAGAGATTCCTCAAATGAGAAAAAGAAAGAAGTTCCTCAAATGAGATCCATCACCTTGTTACCTAATTATGGAAGAGCAGTCGACACTCGAAAGTCATTGTTTCTATCCAGGATGTAATATGAGAGACAAATATGTAGATGTACGTCAGGCTGGCCCGGCCCCATGGAATTTAATAATGAGATTGTTATCAATCCAATGTACCCGGGTATACTAATATATGTAACACCTTCATTTTCAATGTAACTCTTTTTAAAAGAAATTACGTGCACTTCTTAGTGGCCGGGCCAGCCTGACGTTTTCAGCCCGGCCACCTTGTTTCCCACTAATCTACAAAAAATACTGGCAATATTGTGCTACAGATGAAATATACCCTATAATTTATGCATATGTAACACAAAATCGAATCCTAAAATGCAATAGCATACGAAATATTAGCGGTTGCAGGTGGCCGGGCTGAAATTATTTCGTTACTATAAAACAGTAAAACTGCAACACCTACCAAAAAATAATACCAGTACATAATGAGATATAGAGATATAGAATACATGTAACGCTTTCATTTTAAATTATAATACATATTTAGAAAGAATAATCACTTGAAATTATATTTCAGCCCGGCCACCTAAAAGCGGTAATATTCCCTAAAATCTTATGCTAATTTGTACAGTAAAACCTGATACAGCTATGAAATGAAAGTTACATTCGTTTTGTTTTAGTCGTATACCTTTAAGCCTTCTGTTTGACTAGATTATCAAAATCTGAGAAACTTTCCGAAGAGTGACTATCATTTATTAACTAATTTCAGGACATTTGGTTTGTTGAGTGAAACAAAATTGGTAATTGTCATATTTTTTTAATAATCATTTTTGAAATTAGTTAGACAACATTTGTACTTATATTAATTAGGTACTATAACAATTGTTAATTATAAATAATGTAAAAAAAGGTTACACATTGATAATAACACAGTTATCAAAAAATTATAGTAATATCAATATTACCTTAACATCGAACATTCATTCATTCAGAATATTAGAAGATAATTTTTGGTTAAATACTTATTATACCTTGGTAAAAAATCACAGATTTTCATAATGATTTTTACATCAACTTTGAATTTAAAGTTTTGAAAACTTTCAATTAAAATTATGCTAATATAATTATTACAACAATTCTTAAATAAAGAGAGAACCATAGTTCTTTCAGTGGCAGCTAATGGAAATATAGCTATGTAGTATATATAATTTAACATAATATTAAAATCACAGCTAAAAATCACAATGTTAACTTGTATAATTAAACGTATGCTAATATAATAATCATTGCTAGCCTATATCTGGCATTTGTACTATAAGTATTTTGACTAATTCAAATTTAAATATATTGCTTATTAGAATCGATAAAAACGTACTAATCACTTGATTATGTTATTTAATCAAGCTAAAATGTACGTCAAGGAATGTAAAAATATTAAATCCAAATTACTTTTTTTAACACTAGACTGTAAATCGTCATAACACATCCACAGATCTTGATTAAATAAATGGCATTTATAATGTCCTAGATTTTCCCCCAATACTACATATTCAATAGCACCTACAATCACATAAATATTAGTTCTAACTTTGATAGATAAAGGTATATCGTTCAATATTATTTGATCTGTTCCATTTAAATCAAAAGATATAATATTCTTTACATTATAGCTGGACAAAACAGTGCCCGGGCAATCGTGTTCACAATCCTTCGAAATAACGTCTATACAAATTGAGTCTTCTAGGGCTGATATTCCAAATGTTTTAATTACGTTCATATTAATGGGTAAAAATGGTACTGTTCTTTGAAGTTGAAATGCACATTTTTCTTCGGTACATATTTTTGTAAATAGAGCGCTATAAAATAATTCTAAAATCATTTGTTCAAACAAATTTGCGACATTGCATTCACAATTTATATTTATTGTATTTTTCGAGGATAGTTTGTAGTACTTTTTACATATGGTATTTCTTAGTTCGTATACTGCGGCTTCAGATATGTTTTTGTTACCTATAAATTGTATATAATTACATAACATATTATTATTATTTTCAGTCTGATCTATTTCTAATTTAAAGTTATTAAATGCAATATAACCATAAGCTATTAAATATGTAACAGCATCAAAACCACATGTATTTGTTAAAGTGGAACCAGTTACAATATTTCCATTTTTTATAAATTTTAACATTTTATAAATCGGTACGGTAACTGGCTCTTCAGCTTGTCCTTTCCAATTTTCTACAAAACTTGGCATATCACTGAAAATAGAATCTTGAGGAAATAACCGTTTTTGGTGTGTTCTTTTTTGACGATTCTTTTTGATTTTAATCTTTCGCTCTTGAAGGGGCGGTGCCTCATTATTTTGTAGTTCACTAGCAGCGATATTAAGCTCTCCATTTAAATGATTAATATGTATGTTTAGAAATTCGTCAATCCTGTATTTTCTTACTTTAGTTTTGAGTAATAAATGTTTTATTGTTTTAAAATAATCCTCTGATGCACTAGACGATGGATTTTTGTTTTTTGAATTGTATAATGGAGCCATAACGTTTGACCACATGGGCAATTTTCCCAATAAACGTTTTAGAGTAGATATTAGAGGCGGATAATATAATTTGTTGGGGCGTTCACAAGATTCCTCTTCTTGTTTATTTTTACAAGCAACAATATTATCAAACCATACCATAAAATTGCTTACATCTAAAACATTCTCCTCATTTAGGAATCTTTCTTCATCTACGTAATTGTGTGCGTTGTTAGAATCTTTTTTATCAATTGTAATACCTTGAATTCTTCTTTTCAAATTACAGTGGGCATCAAAGCAAATTTTTGAATAAAATTTAGTTAAAATAACAGTTAACATATTTTCAATTATCTCTCTTATGACTACGATACACTCTGCTGTTTTAATGTAAAGAATACAACGAACAAAGAAAAATTTTACATTTTCTGTTGTATTATTGAAGCACGAAAGATTATGAATAGTTTTGACAAAGTGACTTGTATCTATTCGCATATATACTACAGGCAAACTATTTGTATGTCCCTCCAATGCACTGTAAGAAGCTTCTAAGTAATCTTTTGTAGATTTATATGAAGTAAAGCATTGGATTGTAGCAGCAATCAAAGCTGAGGAATCGTCCGTGATTATTTCTGCAGGAGGGATAATTCCATTACTGGCCCATTTACCCAACCAATCCGCAATGCTATTTTTAGTGTGAGAATCACTAAGCATTTGTGAAATTGGAATAGATTTTAAAAAGCTATCAGCAGTTATTAATATAACATATAAGAATAATCTTTTAGTAAATTTAGTCCCATTAGGTAACACAATTGGTTTAATTATAGAGCCTGTGGCATCTAATGATATGGTTGGTCGACCATACTCTTGAACATATTGTTTGTAATATTTTATTTGTTCTTCTAACCAGTAGTAAATATGAAAAGTTGGTTTCATTAAAATTTCCTGAATTACGGAAGAGTATGTTGAAGTATTTGCCATAATGACAACAGATAATATTTGATTGGTATGGTACCATTTCTGCTTCCTTGTTTCATGACGTATTTGGCGTAATGCTCCGACTGATGGCAATACAGGTGGTTCCTTATCTTGAAATATCATATCATGACTCGCTATTTGTTTTCTAACTATTGTTGCTGAATCAAATTTTAATTTCTTAGATAATGTTCGTCTTGAGTACGGAGTGAGTCGTATTTTTTTTAAAGGATTATGCTTAAAATTTGGTTGAAGTTGATCAATTTCACATAAAAAATCAATAATATGATCAGTCTTATCTTTATTTTGAATTTTCACTGTTGCTTGACACTGAGTGCAACGTCCGTAGAATGTAATGTTAGCGCCTTGAATAACATGTCTTTTAAATGCTACAGTACAAGGTAACTTATAAAACTCCCAGAGTTTTTTTCTTAAAAGACCGGACCACTTAAATTTGGGAATAGCTCTGTACGTCTGATATCTTGCACTAGGTTTATTTTTATCGTGTCGTTTATACGTATAACTTAAGGGTTCAATTTTCTTCCATTCATGAACATCAATTGGAAATTTAAAACTAATTTGATGAAGTAAGCTTGCTTGTTGAATAACTGGAGAAGACCCTGATGATGATGTTGACGAAATTATAATACTATTGGTATTATCTTCATTTCTTTTAATGAAGCACTCATCTTTTGCCCGAGGTGAGTTCTGGTTGTTTAAAAAGTTTCTTCTAAAGCTGAGATATAGTGCTTTTGGTGACATCACATAGTTTATATCTTTTGCTATGGTATTGTATATAATAGAACTATATCTTGTCGTGGTGATCAAGCGTTTATGTTTCTCAAATATTTGTTTTTGAGCCACAATATCTAACGCACTACGTTTTCCCATGGTGTAGGCACGCTCAACTGAAATAAAATATATTCATTTTAACTATGGTTTCGTAATAGGTATTCATGTAGGCTAAATAACTACATTAATATTTATTTAAATACAAATTCCCTAAAAAGATAAGTGTATGCAGTAACATTTGCATGCATTATCAAGTATATACATAAATCTATTAAAAAATATTTTAGCACCTAAGGAAAGAAAGAAAGAAAGAAAGCAAAGAATGTTCATAAGAATCAAATTTACTTTCACAAAACTTATAACTTTTGGGACATTAGAAATATATAAGATAGAATAGAGATGGGGAGAGGGGCGCGTGTCGCGGGACGAGGAAAAGAATGCGGTGAGCGAGGGACGTGGATCGCTGTGGCAGGCCGTACAAGGGGGAGTTACAAGAAGCGCGGGTACAGACGAACACCGTCGACGGTTGCCTGATTACAATGAATAATTCACTAAAATCCAATATATAAATCTTACAGTAATTAATAAGAAACTGATTAATTATTGATTTCACGAAATAAATAAGTACACAATAATAATAAGTAAATACATAGGGTAGGTACACAACAATAAGATTCACAAAAACTAAACACTTACTGTTAGTAAATCACCAAAATTATTACCTATTGACTATAAACGAAGGGATAAAATATATTTAGTTGATGGCATTGTATGGAGTTTTATTATTAAGTAAATGAGTGTTTAGATTTACTTTACTTTACCTGTATATTTTTTTAAATAATTACTTAGCTACCCATTAACATTGTTTGTCGATATATTTTAATTTATCAAAACTATGACTTACCTTAAAAACATCACATCACAAACAACTACACTGCAACAACTGATCAAATTTTACACTCACAGTAATATTAAAACGTAAAATATTATGTCAGAAGTGTTGATAACTACACGGCTCTTGCGCATCTATTCTGTCTACTCGGGGAAAATATCTTACGACTTAGGTTGGGACGCGACACAGGCGCCGTCTAAAAATCGGTGGTAGCGTCTGTGAACTATTATCTTTGTATGGTTATGTTGTGAAGCCAAAAACGGAGAAAATATATATAGGTTTAGGTATTATGTATCCAACAATTATTATGTGTGATTTATACTACTTAGTTTATTAATAAAAATATCATAGTAACGCATTTTGTTTCACTCAACAAACCAAATGTCCTGAAATTAGTTAATAAATGATAGTCACTCTTCGGCAAGTTTCTCAGATTTTGATAATCTAGTCAAACAGAAGGCTTAAAGGTATACGACTAAAACGAAACGAATGTAACTTTCATTTCATAGCTGTATCAGGTTTTACTGTACAAATTGGCATAAGATTTTAGGGAATATTACCGCTTTTAGGTGGCCGGGCTGAAATATAATTTCAAGTGATTATTCTTTCTAAATATGTATTATAATTTAAAATGAAAGCGTTACATGTATTCTATATCTCTATATCTCATTATGTACTGGTATTAGTTTTTGGTAGGTGTTGCAGTTTTACTGTTTTATATTAACGAAATAATTTCAGCCCGGCCACCTGCAACCGCTAATATTTCGTATGCTATTGCATTTTAGGATTCGATTTTGTGTTACATATGCATAAATTATAGGGTACATTTCATCTGTAGCACAATATTGCCAGTATTTTTTGTAGATTAGTGGGAAACAAGGTGGCCGGGCTGAAAACGTCAGGCTGGCCCGGCCACTAAGAAGTGCACGTAATTTCTTTTAAAAAGAGTTACATTGAAAATGAAGGTGTTACATATATTAGTATACCCGGGTACATTGGATTGATAACAATCTCATTATTAAATTCCATGGGGCCGGGCCAGCCTGACGTACATATATGTAGTACCTCTTTCATTAAAGGTGTCTGGCTCTTCAAGGCCTGTATTATCATTATGTACCAAAGAATTCACAAATGTGTAGTCATCATTTAAACTGCGAATTTAGCATGGGCCCAGTACTAATCCAATATCTATCCACCTGCATTTCTTGATGATATTTTTTTTAAAATTATGAATGAAACATTTAAAAACATTTTTGTTGTTTAATTATTGCATATTAATCCTTGACCTTGACTTAACCTATATTGTACAAAAATGTTTGGAATTGGCTTCTACCTAGTTTTTCGATAATTATTGAAATTGCATTGGGTTTCCTACGATTTGTGGTGCAATTTGGCTTTTATTTCATTGTTGTTCATTTTAGGCATTTTTTTGTATGGGAGATGGGCATTGCCCTTTACATTATAATAGAAAAAAATTAGTTGAGTCTAGTTGCCCCTTCCAAAAGGTAGTTTCGTATGGAGATGAATGGGTAAGAAACTCCACCGTTACTTTTTGTTATATTTAACACAGTACCCAATAAAAGATGTATGTACTTACGAAATTAAACTGGACTTGTACGTAGGAAATGAGACTCGACTTGTACGTAGGAAATGAGACTCTACTTGTACGTAGGAAATGAGATTCTACTTGTACGTAGGAAATGAGACTCGACTTGTACGTAGGAAATGAGACTCTACTTGTACGTAGGAAATGAGACTCGACTTGTACGTAGGAAATGAGACTCGACTTGTACGTAGGAAATGAGACTCTACTTGTACGTAGGAAATGAGATTCTACTTGTACGTAGGAAATGAGACTCGACTTGTACGTAGGAAATGAGACTCTACTTGTAAGTAAGAAATGAGATTCTACTTGTACGTAGGAAATGAGACTCGACTTGTACGTAGGAAATGAGACTCTACTTGTACGTAGGAAATGAGATTCTACTTGTACGTAGGAAATGAGACTCGACTTGTACGTAGGAAATGAGACTCTACTTGTACGTAGGAAATGAGACTCGACTTGTACGTAGGAAATGAGACTCGACTTGTACGTAGGAAATGAGACTCTACTTGTACGTAGGAAATGAGATTCTACTTGTACGTAGGAAATGAGACTCGACTTGTACGTAGGAAATGAGACTCTACTTGTAAGTAAGAAATGAGACTCGACTTGTACGTAGGAAATGAGACTCTACTTGTATGTAGGAAATGAGACTCGACATGTGTACGTAGGAAATGAGACCCGTCTTGTGTACGTAGGAAATGAGACTCGAACTTTTTATATATGAATAAAGTGATATTATATATAAGTTATATTATGATAGTTCGTAGAACGTACACAGAAAAACATGTAGTTTAAGCCCTTTCTGTCATGTATGGTTATAATAAAAATAAATATCAATGGTTAGGTGACTGTTACAGAGAAATCCCGTGTGTTTCTACTGTATTTTAGTGATAGCCGTTCGTCAGAAATAATCTGTTAGAATGAATCAGTCAGTGTATCAGTGTTGTGCCATTGGGTAGTACATATATGCAGGAACACAGGCGTTCATAAATATTAAACTTAGCAAGCAATGGAAATTGCTACTAAAGGCTGTAGGTCTCGACCTCAGGACAAGCTGCTTCTCACACGCACAGCTGTAAGTCGTTTGCTCCCGCGTCACCAGTCCTGTCTCTGTGTATATTTTTGGCTGCTGAGACCAAAACTACAAACGTATTATACAGGGAAGTATTATAAAAATGTGGCTGTTATTTAGTAACTGTGGTGTCTTACGACTTCCAGGCGAAAGAAGTCACTGGCGGAAGCTAGTCCTGAATATATATGCTAAAACTCACCTGAATCTGGTTTCAGTGCCTTCGCCCATTCGTTTCCGACTCCGGGGCTTGGAAGAAGGTCGATCGTTTTCGGGTCCAATCCTGCAAATGGGAAACGATACGGTTAAAATTGGTATAGGTAAAATTGTCATAGGTAAAAACATAGATATCCGAGAGATATGCCTTTACTCTATATTTGCTCAACTTTAAGTGTCGCCACCTTTTCCCCACTCCTGAAACTCACACATATACAAAAGAAATAGATACGGCACACATGATGCTTTTTTCGCACACAAACAAGAAAATATGCGTAACACTTTTGTACTATTTTATTGCACATATGCTCAAAAGGGGCGGGCACTAGAAAGTATAGATACAGTCACTGAATGCACACATATAACTGTAGCATCAACTAGGGAAGAGGGATTGGTATAAATATGTGATCGATAAAAATATCGATGAAAACCGACTGCAAAAAGAGGTGTTTTTTGGACGTATTTTGTATCGTTTATTTTTTCTGCTTTTCGATGTGGAATGTTAAAACACCAATAACAACAAATCAAGTAAAAATACAATATTTTCGTTTGCAAATAACATTTAAGTAAATCAGTTTCTTCAGTTTCTCCCTTACTCAGCCCCGGACCTAGAATTTATTCGAGGCGGGGCAAAAACTGTAATCTGCCGCTCCCCGCCCCGCCAATCTTTTAACCTTTTACATGAAGCCTTATCTATTTAAATATACATGGACATGTCGAACAATTATTTAGGATAGGACAGGACATATTTGAAATAAATCGTGAGATTATCGCATACTAGCTTCTGTACGCGACTTCGTCCGCGTGAAACCTCGGCCCCCGACCCACCGCGTCGCTGCGCATCACTCGCCCACGATATTACTTCCTTTTCGCTTAGCATTCTTTCTGACCTTATTTCTTACTGCTCGGTTTCTAAGGGTCGTAGTGTGATGTTAAAAATAGCCTATAACCTTCCTCAAGAATTGGGCTATCAAATGCAATAAGATTTTTTCAAATCCGACTCCTAGTTCCAGGGATTAGCGCGTTCAAACAAAAAAAACTCTTCAGCTTTATTATTAGCAGAAGATTAGAATAAATATTTTACTCTTTGAGATTTTTGTTCTGCAAAAAAATCGATGGCATTGTCATAATTAATCTGATTGTCATGATTTTCGATTGCTAAGATCACACCCGACTTATGCAGAAAACCTTAACACCAATTAAGACAATCTAGAATGTACAAGCGAGCGGAGCGAGCCCGAAAATTTTAACACTGCCTCAGATAAGTTAGATTTTTTAAGTCCGAAAAGTTTTAAGAATTAAGAGTCGCTAGGCTAGGAATATTTTGCCAGAAACATATTAGTAAAATTTTATCGATCGATAATGCTCCAATCCAACAGCTGCGCCAGCGCTGTGGTAAAAACTTAAAGGAAATCGTGTCGCCTTTGCATATAAAGGCGGCGAAAAGGGCGGGACGTCCGGCGCCCCCGCTTCGCGAAGTAAAATTTCTAAAATAAAGAATTTGTTCCTTAAATTATTGCCCACAGACGTGACAGAGGCGCTGATCCTCCTCAGGATCGCCACGGCATAGATCTGTTGCAAGAGATGGGAAGCTAACGTTTTTGTATCGCCAAATAAAATTGGAGCATGTGTTTTAAAAACGGAGAGTTCCTGGTAAAATTCAACTGCTTCGCCCACAACCCGCTCACACCGTTTGACGATCTACTCGTATGCCTACGCTAATCACGGAGTGATTTCCTCAGTGTGCCACCCGCAGAGAAAGATAATAAGTACTGCGCATCTCACTTATCGCAGAGTTGCGGTGCGCTGAGTAGTGTACTTGTCTGCCACGCTTGAATTTGCCCCCCCCCCCCCTAGATCCGGGGCTGCCCTTACTTAAAATTAAAACTG
The DNA here is from genome assembly GCA_917490735.1 of Dryobotodes eremita. NCBI lineage: Eukaryota > Metazoa > Arthropoda > Insecta > Lepidoptera > Noctuidae > Dryobotodes > Dryobotodes eremita. The sequence goes on from OU823266.1 coordinate 772,368, forward strand.
TTCAACTATCGCACACAAAACAGCAATTTAAATAGGTACTTATTGAACATTATATCTGACGCTTTCATAATTTAGGTGTTCCATTCGTAACCAAAAAATGTAAGCAAATATCAATATGTTATTCCATCACACATTTTGTCACTTGGATAATATTATTATCCATCGGGTCTTGCTCAAACTGGTGAAAATCAGTTGATGAGAAAATATTTGTACTGACAAAGTGTCTAAGAGCTTTTGGGACTAGCAGCGTCTTTATGAACTTTGAAGTCACTTGAAATTTGTTTGAGGGAAACCAATTATTTTCCCTGCATTTTGCATCTACCCATTTATGTTTAATTTCTGGATCTTTCGGGAAACTGAAATAAAATGTATGAATTCTTATTTAAAATTCTTAATACAATTTCCTATTAGAGCAACTAACAATTATCGATATCTATATGTCAGCGCTACGCACCACTAATGCATTGTTTTGACATGCGTCAGTCATTAGGCAAAGGCTGTCGCATGTCAAAAATATTTCACAACTAAATAATTTGTAAAATACTTAAATATTATAATTAATACAGTGTTTTTTTTGTTACCGGTGGTAAGACAAGCCACTTGTACTAAGGTTTGTTGTAATTGTGCAATTTTTTCAAATAAGGACGGAAATATTCGGCATTTCATAAAAATACGAAATCACACTACACGTTCCGATGCAAACATATGACTAAACGGTGCTCTCTGCAGTCGCGCGTATCTAAGGTCAGTTGGACCCAACAGAGGCGACATGTGCCACGCCTCCAAGGCATATCCCTCGATATCCGTGGGTAAAAATGTCGTAGCTATAGATAAAATCGTCAAATATGCTAGTATCATGGTCATCCTTACCGCAAATAGTCCGCTGCGAGTGCAGTGAGTAGGTGTCTCGGTCGCAGCCGCTGCCGGCGCGCGAGGCCTGCAGCGTGACGGCGGCCTGTATGCGCGTGACGCCCGGGCAGCGCTCGTCCGACGAGCACGTCTCCAGGCGGGCTGCGGGGAACAGGGCCAGGGGGCCCGTGCCTGGGGCGTAGTCCACGCGCTCGGCGACGCCTGAGGTTTGACGGAATATGGTGGTTTTAGTGTTGGTAATATGGGCTTTGAATGTAATTGATAATGTAATGTGTCGTGTTTATAGAGAGAGTATAAACACAGGTGTTTTACAAAATCTAAGTCACACAAAAGCAGAAGTATGTATTCTTGAAAAAAAAAAAAAACAATTATTTCATTTCATTCACTCTTTCTTTTCTATAATTTCCAATCCAAACCTGACATAAGAAAACAATATTCCATATTAATATAATTTTCTTTTCAAAGGCCTGTAAAAGAAAAGGTTGTGCAAGCACAAGTTTGTGTGCCCATACAAAGCGAGCATGGCGACTTGAAGTCTTTTTCATTAATTAATAGCGCAATTTCTTCGGCTTCGACCGAATAGTGTTGTTATAATAATCCCGCTCTAAGCCGGAGTCCGGGACCCAGGGCCCGGCGCCCGGGGCGAGCCCCATTAATTATTTAACGTTTACTTATTATAGTTCGTTGGTTTGTTGTGTTTATTGAATAGTGTGGCCCAGTTTTGTTAACAATAGTGTTTACTTGAGTACACTGACTAACGAACTAACTCGTACGTTAGGTACCTTCGTATGTACTCGTAGTTTTTACCCGACTGCGGCAAAGCCAAAGGAGGGTTATGATTTTTTTAAATTAATTGGTGTTATACTTAGGTGTCAGTAAATAAATAAAAATAATAATTAATTAATAATGTTTCTTTATACAGATAAGTCGGGTGCAACTACAAACACTGATCATCTCGATGTCAATAGTTTTACACTAAAATCCAGATGCTCAAAAAATTCACGAGTGGCGATACTCGACGCCCTGCCGGGCATCGCCATACCAACTTACTTACTAATTAAATAATATATTTACGTTGGCAAGACCTATTCTTAGTTCGTGCCAATACGGAAAATTCCAATTCAAAATATTTTATTTCACGTAAACCTACATAAATGGGCACTTAAGTAACGTTATGAGCTAGGCGCACGGTTCCATTTGGTCGTTTCTCGTTTCCTATGGAAAAGAGCCGCCGAGAAATTTCACGGTTACTCTGAAAAATAATTGGCTTAAAAAGAAAAGAAGGTCGTAGTACTAACCTTTCCAGCCTGCCCTGCAGGGCTTGTTGACCTTGATGGTGACCATCACAGGAGCAGACTGCATCATGCCGCAGTCATACGCCACCACCGAGAGGATGTGGTTGTGCGACTTCTCGTAATCCAGGGCTTCTGTGTTGCGGATTACACCTGGGGAAGAGGATGACACGTTAAAACATAAAGTACCTGATTTTGCGGCCAAATCTATGATTTTTAAGTAGGGAGATTATTGCCTATGTTGACCGACTGCCATGGAAAGGCAGAAAAATATTTGCCCTACGTCTTCATGCTCTATAATTCAAGCCAGGACCTCGATTCTTATACGGCGTGTGTATCGTCTTTGATATATAGATAGATTCATTTTTTTGCCTGAAATATGGTATGGGTAATATGGGTGGTACGGCTAACTGAAACCGCAAGAACAGGTTTCAGGTTCGTATTTAATCTATTGGAGATGCGATACGCAGTGAATCCTGCCTGAGTTCTCAACTAATTAGATAAAATAAAATCTTAAATAAATATTTTTTTCAAGTTGTGTTACGAAAGAATCATGAAAAAATTATTCAAGAACGCCATTTACTATATATTGCAGGTGAAAAATAGACGAAACAACCGCCTTGAATAGAAATCGATAAACTATGATACATAAAATTTGTTATGCCTGTCTGCATACGAAACTACAAAAGAAGACTCTTGCTTTCTCGACTATTACTAGAACTGTCATACACTTTTAGTTAAACAGAATATTCTAAACCCACCTTCGTTATCGATAGTGAATGGCTGGCTCCTGTCGGTGAGGATCTCGTACTTGCACACGTCGCCGTAGCGCGGCGTGCAGTCTCTGTCCGTGGCCTCGACGCGCACGATCTCGTCGTACACGCGGCCCTCGTCCACGGCCTTCACGTACGCGGCTTGGCTGAAGACCGGCGCGAACTCGTTCACGTCCGTCACTGTTATGTGGACTGGCACGCTGGGGAAAAAAGAGATCTTTAAATATCAAAAAGCGAGAGAATGTCAATCAATCTGCCTAGCCACTTCCCAACTATGTTGGACTCAGCTTCCAGTCTAACCGAATGCAGTTAAATACACTAGTATTTAACTGCATTCGGTTAGACTGGAAGCTGAGTCTGATTTTACATGGAGCGACTGTCTATCTGACCTCCACAACCCAGTTACTGGGTAACAAGATACCCCTTGGTATGACTTGTTGTCAGGCTTTTGGGCTTCTGGCTACCCGAAACGACTGTCAAAGATCTACGAATGACAGCCGGAACCAACGGCTTAACGTGCTTACAAGGAGCGGTCTCGATATGTAATGGATGGTCACCCATCCACGAACCGACCGCTGCAAGCGCAACTTAATCTTCGATCGACCGGTGCAGCTGTTATCAGAGAATGTGGGGTTTGTTAATTATCAAGTTAACGGCCCGAAGACCCTTTTTTAATTTATTTATTTAACCATTTATCTACACACATAAACAGACGGGAAGAAATGAACAGAAAAATACGTACGAAGGCCTTTCTCTATAGGCAGTGAAAAAAAGTTCTGTGCGTGCTTTGCAGTCAGTGAAACTGTGAGATCTTTTCCAGAGTCGTGTATTTTGAGAATACGGACATCGGTTTTTGATTCAATTCTTCAGGTCGTAGAAAACCAGTTTCGCGCCGTTTTCTTGGACGTATGTAGATATTTGTTTATTTGTTGTTTTACAAAAGTCATTCTTGGTAATAAACCGCGATCTGAGTATTACGAAAGATCCACTGCGAACAAAACTTACGTGTTTGAATAAGAGCCGTCGCACCCAACGGCGGCGATATCAAACTTGTAGTTGCGTCGCTTCTCGCAGTTGAGCGGGTAGCGCACGCGCAGCCGGGCCTCGTTCTCGTCTATCACCATTATCTAAAACAATAAGGAAGATTTAGATTGTGGGAAATGTCGTAGAATAGTTAGTTAGATGCTTAGTTCAGCAGCAAGATTTATGTCATTTCTGGGGATAATTTCGATGTACATAATCATTGCTGCAGTCATGTGATGTGATGACACTAAAAAGACAAATGACGAACATCCATCTTAATTTGTTTTTTTTTTAATTATTATAATACTTTCTGAAGAAAACATAAAAAACAACGTGCATATCCGCATACTTTCCGTGCTCAGCAAAAATCATTCACGCTCGATTATACATTGAAAAAATGAAGCTGGCCTAAATAAAATCCTACAATACAATAACAGGGCTATTATCAAAACACGAATCTATTCCATATTTCCATCCCATCCGGTCAACCGGGCCCCACCTATCAACTCCAGTCAAGCGAAGAAAATAGAAAACTTATCCAAACGACCATAATTCCCATAAAATATTTGTAGGTCCTTTAATGAAAATGATTCCGGTCAATAACGTACAATGGTATTGTTTAGTTGCCATGGCAACGGTTCCGAGGGTTTATATGGTTTTATGATTAATATGGGACATAAATTATATGTTTTGTTTGTGGGTTACGTGGTGAATGGTGTCAAGAAATGGTTACAGTACCTAAATATATATAGTTGAGGTTGTTTATAACGATATTTTGGGAAGAAAGAATGAAGGACATATGTTGTTGGGAAAGTAAATGGATACGTATAAGACTAGGGAAAGACCAAAGCAAGGATAAAAGGATTGTTTGAAAGATGATTTAGTCTGAAATCGGTTGAATACAGAGATGAAGGCTGATAGACATGCAGGAAGAAGTCATACTGCGCTAATAGAGATGCAGGAAGAAGCCATGCTGCGCTGATCCCAAATAAATGGGGATAAAGGCAGGAGGATGATGATATTTCGGGAACTGTATCAAAGATAGGCAGAAACTACAGAACGCCACCTGCTACGATCCGTACATTATTATCAAAGGTTAAGTAGAACTAAATTGGACAAACTAGAACTAAGGCAAAAGAAAGTTAATACTATTAATCATTCAATCAGTGTGGATATTCAGCCACATTTATTGAGGCTAAAAGCCAACCACTAAGTGGATTGAAAAAGGACTAAAGCTTGGTGGAATGGGGAATAGCTAAGTTTCAACGATAAATAGATAGGACAGCAAATGGATTCTCATAGGAGCTCTTAAATAACAGTAGTTTAATCATACGGACCTTGGAACGAGAATAACATATTTCCACGTAGAATTTCCTACACAATCCATCCTCACCTTACTACGTGGCATGCAGGAGCGAGATAAGTTCTAATCCGGTGTCCGCCATCGATTACCTGTCAGATTCTGTGCTGGTTGTTCGTGGCTGTACGTGGCTATGCATGGCTATCCGTGGCTTGTGGCCGGTCCAACTTGACAAGTACCAGTAAATCACTGAAGTTGGAACAAGTTGCGAAGTTCGGCTTTAAAATAGATTCGGTAATGCACAGATTTGTGTTTTATTCAGAGTTATGGGTAAAAGAACCTGACTGGGTCTGTTGAGTGTTTTTTTTTTTTTACAGACAGAATTAATACTAATAGACTGAAGAGTCTGATAGTACTAATTCTGGCCTAAAAATCACTCAATACTCACACAAGAACCAAAGGGTTCTGAAAGGCAAGGATATTTTGGCGGTAGAAAGAAACTACAGAACGCCACCTGCTACGATCCTAGCAAATTCCTTTTGCTTCATTTATGTTCATACATCTGGTCATACACGCACGCTGGCACCGGTTGCGAGTACCATGCACCTGACCTTTCTGAAGAACATCACCAATAAGATCACTATATTTTATGTCATTCTAGGGCGTCCCCTCCCGGAAAATATTAGTTTAATTTTAACCAAAAGACCAAAGAAAATATGTCAATCATACAGTTAGTTTTAATTCGAAAAAATCATGGGCTAAATAGCGTCATTGCTTAAACTAGTATTTTAAATGCTATTATACCTACCCTTTAAGCTAAAGACCAAAGACAAGGTTTCGAATCGTAAATTCAAACCCACAGCCTGCTCAAGCACAGTAGTTCACCACAATAAGGTAATATTACTGCCGCACGCGACGACGTTGACATATCACTGTGTGCGGATCTTGCGTCGTGTTGACACTGCACACTGGTCCACTGTTTGTAGGCTGTGGCACAATTGTGGGGTTCATCGTTTGGGAAATGAATCAGAACGTTGTTCTTCTGTTTTTGTGTGTTTACTAGAGCCTTTTCCCAACTATGTTGGAGCGGCTTCCAAGCTAACCAGATGCAGCTGAATACCAGGGTTTTACATGGAGCGATTGCCATCATACTTCCAAATCCAGTTACTGGGTAACACGTTACCCCGTGGTAAGACTAGTTGTTACAGTTATGAAGGCAAAACAATATTAGAAGATAAGGAAGAATGTGTAGATTGTGTAGCTTTACACTAGAAGGACTAGGACTCGACTAGCTTGGAAAAATGGCAGACTATTTATTATTCTATAGTCGGCCTTTGCCCTGTAGTTAATTGCAAATTTTTCATACATTCGCAATAACACAGAACAAATATTATTTAGTGTTTATTATAGCAACTTACTATACAAGTTACACATTGAAACGCTATCTACGTACTTCAAACACACAACATGTCTGTGCCATTACTAAAAGATTGCTAAAAACGCCAACACTACATAGACTTTGTACGCATTTTACAACCCAGCCTCAAGCTAAAACAAGGAAATAAAGCCGACAATGTAAAGTTTCAGTTATTGGCTCTTTAAAGTTGCCACCTGCCTCGCTGCCGACCCCCGGCAATCGCAGCGTCGTGAAACTTTGCAGCCGGTGCTCTGCGGTGCAATCTGAAGAAAGTTGCTAGTTTCTGTAGCTTATAAGTATGCTTGGAATATGTGAGAGGGTTTCTGATTTTTTTTTGTCTTAGGTTTTATAGCTAGTTTATTAATTGTCATGTATTTTTATCAGCCATTAATGTCCCACTGATGGGCAAAGGCCTCCCTACTCTATTTCCACCTCTGTCCAGAGCTGCCAAGGACCAACCTTATTTGAAGGAGTCCAGCTCATCCCGCCATTTCCGGCTGGGCCTGCCATAATGTTTGCTATTAAGCGGGACCCACTGGGATTATATTGTCATGTATAATTGACCAAAATTGCTTTACCATGGTAAGGTTGAATGTCACGTGCATGTCATAAAATGACAACAAGATCTATTTCTGCTTTCAAGACCAATGTGGCGGTTCGACAGTTTTAACCTTAGTGAAGTCTCAATTGAGATAGAAAAAAAAAAAAAACAAACAAGAAAAAAACGAAACAACGAAATAATTACGAGGACGGCTGTACATATAAGAAGGGTTGTGACAGTTTCTTCCTATGGTGTTAAAAAGTTGGTACTTCGGTACAAAACCCACCAGGGCATCACAGGAAAGCTAAAGCTACCGCCCCAGTCAGGGAAATAGGACATTATCTTACGAAAGTTTGGCTGTAATGCTGTCAGTACAGCCAGAACATAAATTTTTGTCTAATTAAGATTTCATGTGCAGATGCTATCAGTTTCCAGTTCCCGTCTAAGTGATAGATAGAGAAAAATAAACGAACAAAATCTAGAAATACAATACAACCATTTTACTTTCATAAGACTAATGCTGGAACTGCATCTCGAAACAACAATAACTACCCACATATGAGCATTGCACAAAACATGCGATCCTTTATTTAGACTTTATAGATGTTTTTTTATTTTATAAATATTTAACTAGTTTTCTAGCAGAGAGGTTAAAAGAAGACTAGAAGCAAAATGTTGGGTGGAAATTGCATTGTTCTGAGTGGCAGGTCTGACAGCTGTCAGCCCATGTTAACTAGTAAAATTACATTTTAAAACCGTTTGCCTTTGTGTTAATTTTTGGTTCAGTAAAATTTCGTGTAAAAATTAAAATAGAAAAGTATGAGAGACTTTTTTTAAATGTCTGCTGCTGAAAGAGGGCATTTTTTCTTACTGAACAAATCAAATAGTCCACTCTTAGGCATTATGCGAAATAACCAAATAAAGCTTCCAAGACAAATAAAGTAAACATTTCACTTTCACGAAAACACAAACATTCAAAAACCACTCGAAATCTATCGACAGTTGTTTGTTTAAAAAAGTACCCTTCACAAAATCGTTGCCATCGGACCTCTTAATAAAAAAAACAAGCTTCTAAACAGTTTTCGATTTCAAACTACCTGCATTAATGCACTTTATCTCTTGCAATCCCAACTTTTTCCATTCTAGTTAACGTCTGCACAGAACAATAAAACTACGGCACACCATACAACGTGCGACGTTTATTACCACGGAGAGTTTATATCGCGTTGTGTGAGTTACATTGCTGCGCGAGTTCGTTGCAAATGGGGCTTGTTTACGAGCAGAACGCGCAATGTTCCTGTTGATTTAGTAGCGCGTAGAGAGCGGCTCGGCGCGTAGTTCGGAGTTATCCTTCATTGGGATGCGTTAATGAGTTTACGGCCTATCGTGGTACAAAGGTTAATGCGTGTGGTTGGTTTGTAACTGGGAACTTTTGTTATGCGATTATCCTGGATAGAGTAACTCCTCTACTTTGACTTAGAGGAACTACTAAAACTATTCTGCTTAGCTGAATCTGTTTATGAAGCGTTTTCTTCTATAATGCAGTGGATGACCTCATTCATTTATTAAAGGCTACCTAACAAGTTTTGGACGGATAAAATGAGCTTGTCCATTAGTGAGGTCGCAAAACAAATCTATTCTGACCTGTTAGCGTAAAAACCCAGCATTTTTGTCGAAAATGACAAAATCCCCAAATTCCGTCAGACAGGTAGGTACTCCCACAAGACTGGATGTATTAAAATCTCCGTCCTTCATGTATCCTTGAATCCTATTCCTAATTTACTGAACTATTTGACACTAGCAACATTTATGTGTACATATCTGGTCGACACAGCTTGCAACTTACCGCTCACAATTATATTCCCTGGCGACCATACCTAGTTCAGGCTAACAAGATTACAGCGATGAAAATGTACGGCGGGCCATGTCCAAATAACTCCAAATAATGTTTATTTGTTGTTGTGGATTTAAGGAAGGTGTGACGATTTTCTTTGCAACAGTTTTAAAACTGATTCTTTTCCCGATACTTATTGCTGCTTTATGAAAGCTTGTGAAAACCTCTATTCAATGAAACGGTGTGCTGTTATGATTAGACGATTAATAACTCATCAGCCAACTATAAAAGGATGTGCGTCATACCTCGTCAAAACAGTTTTTTTTTAAATTTTTTTAGTACATATTAACAATGACACTTCTGTTGAAGACTGGTGCACAGAACATGACATCAATGTTTTCAGAATATTGTACTCTGAATTAAAGACAGTTTTGTCCAGGTCTGCTTATAGCCTCATAAGTTGGCATTGGATTTGACAACAAATAAAGGCTTCCGGATCCATAAGTCCCGAAATTAAAGCTAAATATTTTTCTACACCAGAGTTTGACGCTGGTTCAAGAGTACCAACCTCAAACGGAGCCTTCCCATGTTGTTTGTTGCTGAGGATACGGAAGGTGCAAAGCGACGATTTATTCTTCGCAACACCTTTAAAACACTGATTTATATTTCTGTACTCCTGGTTCGATGAATGTTGTCATAAGAAGGGACCAGAAAGAGCAATTATAAATGAGGGAACTACAGTTCAAATTCTACCACATAATTTATTAAGAAATCGAATATGTCTTTTCTCCCGGTTTTGTGCATTAATAATAATAATAATAACCCCACCGCCGTATCTCTACGTTGACGTCGTGGTGGGGCTTGCGCGCTCCTGAACTCTAGGTCTGTACCGGTAGAGTTTACTTTGCTGAAACAGGTCTAGGGTGAGGAGCCAGACCAAGAGAGATACAGGAACCCGTAGGGCAGCATGTGGCGAGCTGTTGGGCAGTAGCGACCCCACGGACCCTGTCTCCCGGGAGAAGTCTTGTTCCTCACCTCTGGCTTGCCTTTATTGGCCGGCTGGAGTGAACAATGACGAGGAACAGAGCTCCCACCTCTTTCTTGCCTTTATTGGCTGGCTTGAGTGGAGATTCGCAAGAGCAAACGTGCTCGGAGGAAGGAAGTATTTCAGTAAGTGCTGGTAGGGATCTTGACCATCTTCCGGGCTCTGGGATTGTTCTGATAGCCGTGGAATACCTCTCCACTCCTCAAGCACCTCAGGAAGTGTTGCCTCCTTGTCGCTACGTCACTATGTGCTAGCGACGGTTTCCGGGGGCCCATTATTGAGTGTGCAAGTCACCCCCTGCCATTTTATCCGTGTATTTTATATATAAAACATTGGTCAGGTGTGACGTTGCAAAATCAATAAATAACGCAACAAGTAGCGACATCTTGTGTCAAGCATTGGCATGGTTGTTAGCGTGTTCTCTGTAACACTAGATAAATTATGTCATGTAAATTATATACAAGAGTATTAGTTAATTTAAATAAATAAACATACAGACATAATTTCCCACATTTAATTTAAAACAATGCCTAAGAAATGGAAAATAACCAATAGACAAGAATTCTATTTAGTCTATGGTAGCGGAAGCTTCCCGAAGGTTTGTGACATTGATCCGGCATGGAGAAGACCCGCAACGTGTGTGACACGATACGAATAGGATTTGGAAGAGGGACTTAGTTCTGGAGGAACAGACTGTACCCAAATAACCCGATGGGTTTCCGATAAGTCCCATTCAAAGATGAATCCGGTCTGGCTGTTTATGCTAGCCTTTTTTCTCTTGTATCTCTGATACATATTGAGACGTGATGCTTTGGAGTAGCCCCGTGGTCTGACGATTGGAATGGATCCGGGTGCAGGCAACCTTTGAGGTGTGGTCATCCGTTTGACAGGAAGGCTTTACTTAACCGATATCGGTGATGAGGGAAGTTCGCCGCTCCAGGTAACGAAGCGTCATTATAATACCCGTAGGTCACGTAACGTGCGAACACAGGGGTATCCTGTGTTTGATGCCAAGGGTCGTAGTCTTGTCAAGTGAAGGGATTAGTACTGAGAGATCACTGAGAATAATCGGTAAGGTAGCGATTTAGTCTATGAGAGAGTTAGGCCTATTGTATGGACTGGGTGATGAGACCAGTTGCCATAAAGTGTTGTGTCGCGGATTGCTTAGCATAATCTTATGTTGCCGTTGTTAGCACAACCTTGATAGGTAGGTACTTGTATGATTGAGCTAGTATCTATTAAGTGGTTCATCTCACGGACTCGCTATAGCGACTCTGAGTTATTGTAATAGTCTCATTGCAGGTGAACACACCAATACAACTAGACCCGAGACTGGTTGTACTGGTGTGGAAGCCCAGTTGTATGGGGAAAGGTATGTGGCCAGCCACATTCAATATTGTGAACCTTCAATAGTGTGTTATTGTAATAAACATTGCATTGTGTAAGAAGGTACTTGTTTAATTGAATCTTTCCCTAGCAGCTTATTATACCCTACAAATTTACTTTAGCACGGTGGTGAGTAAGTACAACACCGAAGGAGACAATCAACATCCAGTCTCCTAACCAATTCTGTACAACTCCAACAGCCGGGTTACAGTTGGCGCCCAAAGGTATATAATTGTTTAATTGTATAAGGTGAACAAATTAATAGCAGGTATCTCTCTCTCTCGATTCTCTCAGTCTTTCACTTGGCAGGATTATGTATTAGAATAAGGCTAGTTTATTAAGTTTGAATGTAAAGTGGACAACGCACCACAATATAACAATTTCTCTTATTTGGACCGGTAAGGTGCAGACTGTTAAAAGTTCACTAACCTATTTGTATATATGCCAATGCACAAGTTGGATTGGTAGCATTGTGGTAATTATTATGAGATTATTTATGTTCCCAATGTTTGTTTAACGGTTAGTGACTTGATATTACCTATAATTTGGAAGGTATTGTAACTTGTAACTTATTGAGGTTGCATATTTTTTGGAACAGTTTATAGGTATTGTATACAACTGGACAATTGATTCAAGATAAAATCTTAGCAGTTCTTAACTACAAAGAAAACTAAAATATGTCAGATTAATGATAAACTGTATTGCATTTAAATAGTGAAACATTGTTTAACAATTCAATAAACTCAAAAACTTATTACTGTAAAATAGTTATAAAACATTTTGGTTTATACTAGATATATTGTACACAGCCCAAACGAGACAGTTCTCAAAGGTGTTATGTTTTCTTATTTGTTTGAGAGGATCTCCATAGTAAAATAATAACACTACAGGCAAGTATCACTGTTAATTGAGGTTGTGCAAATAATGAACAGTAACTTTCATTGTAAATCCATATGACGACTGGTCAGTCACATAGACGTTTAACGTTTTAACACTCATCATTAAACCCTAATTGGAAATTCGATCACTGTATTCGATAAAACAAATAGTTGATTTGGTTATTCTATTCCATGATTTAGAGGTTGGTTAGTCATTCGTTTTCATACATAGGAACTTAACCTATAAAACACATTGACAATTTGATATTGTCAAGGTGACCTTTTGACGTTTAACGCTGTGGTACATGTGGTTTGGTGCGTTCGGAAACGTGTTTTAGATAAACATCGTTTATTTTTTTTTTGGCATTATTTTATTGGGAAAATATCAATATGAATTTAGATAGGGTATATTTTCTTGCTGTTTTTCAAAATACACGTTAATGTTTCCATTACGCCGTGCAACTAGTTCTTTGGTAGCCAAAAACTTTGAGAATTATGTTTTTCTTGCTCACGGGATTTCCGAAACCGTAATTACCGATAATGGGGTTCAATTCACGGGATCGGAATTTCGTAGCATTTATTAACATGATCAACAGTGGTCGGAAAATTTTCTTCCAGTCGTCTCAAACCGGTTTAGTAGCCGTAGTCCGTGTTACCACGTGTTGTTTGGTGACTATTCCAACAACGAAGACAAGGCGTATGCATGCTATACTTTGTTATTAAACATTGTTTTGTAAATCGTATTGTTAACGAGGGATCTATTTATTTGGATTTGTTCGTTTAGTTTATTTGTTGGATTTGTTCCACATATTATACGGTAGTAATTATGCCGTTTTGCATACTTTGCGATATAATTTATTATTTTTATGGCTCAGACCATAATAATAATAAGAAGCGGATAGTGACTTCTAAAATAAGCCTTCACATTTTAGTAGCCAAGCTCGCTTGGTTGCGTTTTTATTGGACATGGATGTGTCCATATTTGGTATTGGAGCGGATAGTAACTCCTAAAATAAGCCTAGACTAATGTTTTGTTTTGCCGAAATAGCATTGTTGCTTCGGTGAGACGTTAGATAGCACTAGTTGCTTATCTAGTTACGAGCGGCAGGTGACTCTTAAAACAAGCCAAAACACCATTTAGTTTTCAGGAATTTTTATTTCTGGGAATGTTCTATACGTCTTGCCTGGTGAGTTATGGACATTATTTGCCCAAATTTTGTTATGTATCAGCTCGCTGAACATATTCACCAGGAGGATCGTTTTGATTTATAATGAACAATGCAGAGTTCCACTGGTATACAGACGGAATTCGGGAGTATGCGAGAGGTGGCTTCCTGCGATTTGAATGCAGGTTGCTACAGATTGAAAGAGAGGAAAATCTAGGGATGTATGAAAGATTGGGGGGGTTATGCCCGGATAGTAGGAAATTTTGTAAGTAGAATGAGTTTCCTGGCAGTTGGATTATTTAAGGTTGGTTATTGCATTTAGTAGGACTTAATAATTTATTATCATTTTTTAATAGAACTTATTCCATTTCTGTTTCAAAATTGAATTCCCACTTCTAACACCGAGGGCGGTGTGTGGTTTTTGCTTACCCAAAAACCTTATTGTGGGAAGAGGGGCATTGTGACGTTGCAAAATCAATAAATAACGCAACAAGTAGCGACATCTTGTGTCAAGCATTGGCATGGCTGTTAGCGTGTTCTCTGTAACACTAGATAAATTATGTCATGTAAATTATATACAAGAGTATTAGTTAATTTAAATAAATAAACATACAGACATAATTTCCCACATTTAATTTAAAACAATGCCTAAGAAATGGAAAATAACCAATAGACAAGAATTCTATTTAGTCTATGGTAGCGGAAGCTTCCCGAAGGTTTGTGACATTGATCCGGCATGGAGAAGACCCGCAACGTGTGTGACACGATACGAATAGGATTTGGAAGAGGGACTTAGTTCTGGAGGAACAGACTGTACCCAAATAACCCGATGGGTTTCCGATAAGTCCCATTCAAAGATGAATCCGGTCTGGCTGTTTATGCTAGCCTTTTTTCTCTTGTATCTCTGATACATATTGAGACGTGATGCTTTGGAGTAGCCCCGTGGTCTGACGATTGGAATGGATCCGGGTGCAGGCAACCTTTGAGGTGTGGTCATCCGTTTGACAGGAAGGCTTTACTTAACCGATATCGGTGATGAGGGAAGTTCGCCGCTCCAGGTAACGAAGCGTCATTATAATACCCGTAGGTCACGTAACGTGCGAACACAGGGGTATCCTGTGTTTGATGCCAAGGGTCGTAGTCTTGTCAAGTGAAGGGATTAGTACTGAGAGATCACTGAGAATAATCGGTAAGGTAGCGATTTAGTCTATGAGAGAGTTAGGCCTATTGTATGGACTGGGTGATGAGACCAGTTGCCATAAAGTGTTGTGTCGCGGATTGCTTAGCATAATCTTATGTTGCCGTTGTTAGCACAACCTTGATAGGTAGGTACTTGTATGATTGAGCTAGTATCTATTAAGTGGTTCATCTCACGGACTCGCTATAGCGACTCTATTGTAATAGTCTCATTGCAGGTGAACACACCAATACAACTAGACCCGAGACTGGTTGTACTGGTGTGGAAGCCCAGTTGTATGGGGAAAGGTATGTGGCCAGCCACATTCAATATTGTGAACCTTCAATAGTGTGTTATTGTAATAAACATTGCATTGTGTAAGAAGGTACTTGTTTAATTGAATCTTTCCCTAGCAGCTTATTATACCCTACAAATTTACTTTAGCACGGTGGTGAGTAAGTACAACACCGAAGGAGACAATCAACATCCAGTCTCCTAACCAATTCTGTACAACTCCAACAGCCGGGTTACACAGGCAGGGGCCATAGCCGTTCCATAGTTCTTGGTAACCAGTCCATCTTAGCCACAGAAACCCATAGTTTAATAATTATTTTTGTTTCCATATCCTGCAATAGTCCAACACCTACCGGGGATTGTCCTTGGGTGCACTTGCACAGTGCATACAAGGATAATCGTCGGTTGGTGCCTCATTCCATTTAAAATTGTCTAAGGGGCCTCTGCGAGTTGGCTTCGGCCCCTCGTACGCCTTCCAAAGGACCGGGATCTCATGACCCCGAGCTATGTTAACATATAAAAAAAAAAAAAAAAAAAAAAAAAATATTTCTTTATTGACATACATACATTGGTTCAACAATATGTAAAAAATTTGAAGACATGAGAAATCTATCCCCCGCTCTGGGCCCGCGAATAGAGAGTCGCCTAGCTCCCAGAATGGCAACATTATAGGCTGATTATGAAAGAAAACAGAAAGAAAGAAAGAAAAATATTTTATTCTGCACAAACAGAAATCTGCTATAATAACGGTGACAGGTTCAGGAATACTAACCTCAAACGGAGCCTCCCCATGGTGTTTGTTGTTGAGGATGAGGAAGGAGCACAGTGGTCCTCTCGCGCGGATGGCCGGCGTCACCTCCACTAGGGTTTCGTTCTCCTTGATCAGCCCATGGTAGCCTTCCTCTGGCTCTGCCAGTTCCAGGTATGGAATGTCTGGAAAGAAGAAAAGGGGCTGTTTAAGAAACTAAGTTTTCAGGTGTGTTTTGACGTCATAGTTCTAGAGGGATCGAAAGACCGCTCGGGTCTTATGGTGAGGGTTGTGGGTCATGGTTTTTTGCTAGGGACTATTTTTGCAAGAAATATAGATTGCACAAGGGTTGATCATGGTCAACCAAACCTGGCCGTCTCGCCAATAAAGGAAAATAAATAATTTTAAAAATACTTCAAGACTATGTTTTTAATACCCACAAGCATGATTAATAGTTTTTTGTTCAACCTTACTTTACAACTGTGAATTCATGCCGTGACATGTAAAAACTTATTAACACAAAACTCATTTTATTATAACCAAGAGGGCGCCGCCATTAAATATTCAGTAATAAAATTTAATAATTTGCTCGAAGGGCCATGGTCTCAAGCTCCGGAACAGGCCATAACCGTTAAAGAGGCCTCTCCGCCGGAGAGGGCTATCCGCAGATTTTAATGAAATAGCCTTTGCCTTACAATCCGATGCAGTGTAAGGGTCCATTCTGGGGACACTGAAGGCCCATTTTTGGGACGATCTTGTGTAATGTCCGCTTGTGATAAGGATGGAGGGTGATTCAAATCCATGGGGCGAATCAGATGCGTTATTCTTTTGTGTTGAATTTATTTTAATGATAAATGTAAGGTTGGGGTTTTCAATTAGATTTGTTAGAAGCATTTTCTAATAAAGTATCGGTTTCATTTCAAATGTTTTCTTCGAACTCAATCGTGCTTCAATACATTGCCTTATTTTTAAAGAATACAGAAGAAACCCCCGATACGGTTTAATTTCACAGCCTTTCAATATCTTATTATATTTACGAAACAAATCGGAGCAGATACAACCGTCCGATGAGATGCGTGCATACCATGGTACAGTACACATAAAAAATACACTCGTAAAACGCTGACCCGGACTCCAACACTACGCTGCGTTTACGACTGGGTGCCCACGCACCAGCTTGCATTTAATCCCGCCTCGGATCGCACGGGATCACCCGGGTTTGTTTACAATCTCGTAGGACAAGCATAGCCCGGACCTCTCAGTCTCTCGTTAAAGACGCGTTAGAATCATCCGCGGCATACAATTTGTGCCACGCTGGTCCCGTAAGCCAACGATCAAACGCGAAAGCCTCGACTTTTCCTGTTATTCCTGCGTTCTGTTTGAATAATGGAAATTTTTCTCGGTTTTACGGCCCGAAGGGTTGAAACGGTGGCAATTGTTTGTGTTACAGAAATGTGACTCAAATTCGGGTTTGTGTGCAAATATGTGCTCGGTAAGCAAAAATGCGGGTCCAACGGTCGCGATTCTTTTGTGACTTTCGAAAGATCAGGTATTTAGGGCAGCTCTGTTTGTAATCCGAACGAAAGTCGAGTAAACAAAGAAACGTGAAAATTTGCTTCTGTGAAACACACAAATCTATGTATTATACAGAACTAGTGCAAACAAGTTCAATTTTATATTGGAGTTGGGTTTCTGTTGTATCGCAAAATCTTTTGGCATAAAATCTGTTTACATCAACAAAATAAGCATCGAACACAGCAAGACATTGTATCTGAGTCCCACACAGTTTGTGCCAAAAGAGGCCTGACCTGCTTAACCCAGCAACAATATTAAACTACGTATTTCATGAAAAACTCAAGTAGCGTCTTTATAATCATTAAATATAAAAAGGCAAGGCAAGCAAGTTAATTTGCAAGGCTTTAAGGGCTACTTAATTAGAGAATTAGAATTCATTAATGAGTATTAAAAAGATCCTCCTGGGAGCAAAAAATAGCTTTTTACGTAATATTAATAACGGTTTATATTCCGATACGAACCGTAAATTTTGTGTTTTTGAGAATATCTATAAGGATCTGTTAGAATTTTTTCATGTTTAGTAAATTTATGTTTGTGGAAAACCATTTCAATTCGACGACAATTACATTTGATAAGATCATTTGCACTTCTTTACAAAAACAATGCCCTGAAAGTATTAAATAAGTTTCGTGAGGTGCTAAGAATTCCTGCAACGCATAGTGCAGTGTTGCAAAACATAAATACTGTACATAGCACCCACTCAGGCTAACTTACAACTGTGCAGGAAGATAGCAATTTTCAAGTTCTAGATTTTTCCTTGAACCGAGATTAGCTTGAAACTTTGCTCGTATTAAAATAACACTCATATTTTTCTCCTCACACAACTCTTTTAAATTACTACCAAAATCAACACTTGCTGGAAAAACGCAAACAGGAAACGGTTTTATTTCACAATCCGTTCCTAGAATACAAAACTCTTTCGAAATCGACAGAGTACTCAGCATGTAAACTGCGCACTTCGAACACAAAAAGGCTAAAATTTTCTACTACATTAATTAAAAAGAGGTCATTACGCGAAACGAGAGGTAATTTTGCTCGCAAAAAGGGCTGCAAAAATATATTTTTATTTCGCCTTTGAGGGTAGTCCATCATACCACGGGCCTTATTTAGTATTCACAAGCGGTGTCGCTGCGGTCTCGGCTTCGTGTGAACGTGGCCTTACTTATACCCAGGAGGTGAATTAGTACGATCAAGTTAAGGTATTTGTTTCAGTTTTTTAAGTGTAAATCATTGTAAATATAGTTTTGGAATCATATTTTGTTTGCGTGGTAACTCCGGATCAAAACATTTGTCCAAATAAGCCCAATTTGCGTAATTTTACTATAAAGGGCTTTGTTAATAAAGTGTAGGTTAATGATCCTATCTATTTTTATTCTATACGAAAATAACTCTGTTGTCTAGTTTTTAATAAATGAAGTTCTTTATTCATTGGATATTGTTCTAGGCACTTTATCGTGACATTTTCCAGCAGTCACCTGACCTCGGGTATATCTTAAGAAAACCAGGTTATGAACACAGTTACACAGAGCTATAAACTATCGCGACCTTTCACAACGAAATACTTAGTTGTACAAACTTCACTGCCCGTGGAAATTTCGCTTTGTTTGGGTAAATACCTACCGTATTATGGATTTAACATTATTAACTACTTTGTAGATTCCAGAAAAAGAAAACAAAAAACATATCCGATGCCAACATTAACATTTACGACGAATGAAAACAAACCATTTACATTCACAAAAAGCAATACATATAACGATAACTTACATTCTGACAAATGCCTGTAAAAATACTGCTTACAATAGGGCTTGTCGTAAAAAGAAATGGTACGTGTAGTTTTCGCGTCAAATGGACTCGCTAAATACTGAAGTGACATACATTCTAGGAGGGTAGTCGGCGCGTGGAAACGAACGGGCTTTGTACCGATGACATGTAGCGTGCTGGTACCGACAAAAAGTTTAGATTTGTTGGTCCCACACTGGGCGCCAATAATGGATATTGCGAGTATTGTGACAATGTTAACACTTTCTGTAGCTGTGTTGGCGTAGTTTAATTTTTTTTTATTTTTATCGCTTCGAGTACGCGCAGCATGGATATGTTGAATGCGGCTCACTTTGATGTGACATAAATAAACAGTGCCTAGTCAAAAACGTACGGCGGTTAAGGTATATAGCCTCTGTAATAATAAGGAGTAGCATTATAGTTTGGACATACAAACGTTTATAAAGCTATTATATATATTATATATATATTACCTACTATAAAGCTACCATTTTCTAGGTTTGTCTTTCATTGACTTGAATGTGCCCTGGCGGCTGAGAGTATGTCATGCTCACTCAAATGTCTCGCTGGTGGTGGCGTGTGTGTTGGATCATTAAGTTCCCTTCAAAATGGTTGAGCTAACTGGTGCTGATCCATACGTCATGTTCGTGAACGGGCGCCGTCAGTGGGGACTGGTCATCTCTTGGCTGCCACGGCTTATTTTAATTTAATATTGGAATTGTTGTCGTCTCTTTATTACGGACGCTTTTAACGTTCTGCATCGTTCTCACATGCATAATTTCAACATGAATGATGTAACCAATAATTTGTAACCATATTTTGATTTAAAAGAGTGTCCATGGAGTTTCTTGCCCGTTCTTCTCCATAGGCACCTACTACGCTTTGGAATGGGCAACTAGCTTCATCTTTCTGACTGACCGACCCCTTGACAATTCAAAAGTGCCTGTAATTGGTTTATTTGAAATAAATGCTTTGAGTTGAGTTTACTATTTGTTGGTCGCATGTTGGGGCGCCATTAGTAGATAGTGAAGCTAATGTACAATTTATGCAGTTTTACTGTTGCGGTTGTCGGTGCAATTTAAACACCATTCAATCTTCATCACGTCAATGTTTCCGCACTAAATGGACTCGCTTAAACTGGTCGCTTTTTGTCAGTAATATACATGCTCGGATGGTAGGCGAACGCGTGAAAACAAACGGCCTCGAAACGATGACGTGTAGTATTGTGTGTGGTGGAAAACTTTGCAATATGTTTGTCCCACGGTGGGCGCCAATTGTAGCTTGTGAATGTAGACACACTTTTTACTATGGACAGTGCTCCGAGGGGCAATTCCCGTGTTTTTATTCTAATCTCAGTCACAAATAAAATCTATTTACCAACATTTTTGTCAAGTTTTTGACATTGACTGTCGCTGAGTTGATTTTTTTTTTCATTATTTATGGAATCGCTGAGATGAGATTGCGACTTGAATTTGTAATTTTTTTAAGTACGAGAATTGGCCTTCTGATATAATAAGAAAAACATTCGTTCTATACATAAATCCTCAGTCCTCAATAAATAATGTCAAAACAAGATCCTGAATATGAATATAATTTCCAAAGTAAATACATAAAGAGGTTATTGAAAAGAAATCCAAATCACACGAACAATTTATCACAAACGTTGACTTCCAACAACATCCTAACACACGAGTAAGCCGATCATTTATTTCAATTACTCATTCACGTGAAGGTAGCATAAAAAACCCTTTTTGGCGTAGCCTGCGATCGGAAACCCATAACCATTAATCTTAGCGCCATGTGTCAGTCAGAAAGCGTACATAATGTGACAATTACGGCGTCTGGATTTGAATAACAACGTTGTAGAGCCTCAAAGCGTTCCCCGTAAGAACTCCAAGGATCCGATTCTACGAGAATTGGTCATAAATGCAGATACGCCGCAAAGGGCGATAAAATCGGCGCTAAATTATTTAAAAGGCTGAAAAGTGGGTAGTATGGTGCTCGTACGGTGCTCGGCGGTTTTCTCGGTTTGGAAATTTGCGGTAAAATGGTAAAGCTTTTTATTGTTACGCCTCGCTGTTAAACTTTATAGACTTTAAATTCTGATATTATTTTGCCAGAAATTGAAACATCAAACACGTTTGTATTTATGTATTCTCTTATAAGATTTTGGGGTTAATTTTTTATTTCTTGCAGGTTTAGCAAGGTTATACCTTCTTATTATTAATACTATTAACCCAAAACCATGCAGCCTACACCATATCCTTTCTATAATACCATCATCATAACAAAGCCACAAAACGAAGGTCACCGTTGAACTTTTTACAACCCGACCTTAAAGATAAGGCAAATATAGTGAACCCTTCGACACAATGAGTTTACGACACTAACCGGTCATTTGGCAAAACTGCGCCGAAGTTACGTACAAAAGTTGCGTATTTTATGGTGTCTCGACATGGCAGGACTCATCATTTTCACTTAAGTTAGTTACAGAGACCCTAAAGTTGTGAGCTGTGGGATTTGGAGGATTATAAACTATGATCCCTGCTGGTCGCGCAGTCGATGTCCTTTGTTAGATAACAGTTTCTGTTTTTTATTTTTATTTACAGGTTCTGATGTGGCAGAAGGGTCAAGACATTTGAATTAGTTCTGAGATAAGGTATTCGGCTTTATTTCCTGACCGTTGTGTATCTTGACTGGTTGCAAAAGAAAGACTCGGAAAAAAATCCTATTGATTCTTAGTCCCTAAATGGGAAAAATATCGGTAATACAACTAGTTTCGATTCGCCTTAGCAAAGGTCACAAATAGGCAGGGTATATTATGACAAATTTATTTATGTAAACAGTTTCAGCCTACGCTACAATTCTGATTTAGTTTGAAGACCATTAAATTGTAAAAGAAAGAAAAAGAAACAAACTGAATTATACACCCGCAAGTAACGGTATGAGACTTATGTATTTCCACAATGATATTAGCCCAAACAATCGATAATCAACATACTGAAAACCTTGGACCGATATCATTGGAGCGGACATATATTTCACAGGGGTGTACACAAAGTGTAGGTAGGAGTACTAAGGATAACTAAGCACCAGAATTCTGACACCATTTATATCCGAAAGCTGCTGCAAAACAAAACTCAGTTTAACCAACAGAACCATTTACCCAAACAAAAAACT
The DNA here is from genome assembly GCA_917490735.1 of Dryobotodes eremita. NCBI lineage: Eukaryota > Metazoa > Arthropoda > Insecta > Lepidoptera > Noctuidae > Dryobotodes > Dryobotodes eremita. The sequence continues at coordinate 794,649 of OU823266.1, forward strand.
TAGCACGTAAAGTCAGCCCCAAACGCTGTAACAGTTTAAATCAAAATCCGACAACTTCTACACTACACCCGTAATGCTCGTGACATACATTATGCATGGATGTAAGCTGCGTGTTCTTCGTTCTACGCCATGTAGTATTGATTCCAGTCCTGAAGCAGGCATCACTAAACCTCCACCTGTCTCACTCTAACGCCTTAACTTTTGGAAAGAGTGACGAAGACAGTATTGAGGCAAAGAGGTCGTGCGAAGGTTCCATGAAACGGCAGAAAGAAAGGCTGGTAACGGCGGAATTACTGTGTAACAGCAATGTCATTGGGAGCTCAAGTATGTTGCGTCACTTTGAAGTTAATCGAGGGAGTAGATAGCTACTTAAGTACGTTTTGGTGAAATCTGAACGCTGAAGGAAAGACTTTGACTTGGCTAAGTTTCTGTATTAAATAAGTCGATTGTAGGGTATTTGGACAGCTTTCTCCTAACACTTCATTTCCAGTGAATCAATTGCTAGAGTTGGTGGAGATTCCTCCGAGATTCTGCCGAAGATTTATGGGAGATATTACTTTATAAATCTTACGCTTACGGCAGAAGATGTCGGAAGTGAGTCAACTGCTTTGTTGAGTGTAAAAGTAGACGAATATATAAATGTTATTGTTGTGATTCCCAAAGTTCACGATAGATGAGGAAGTTTTGGGACTGCTGAAATTTTCATGCAGAAAATACTAAGAGCTTACTACTTTTTTCATAAAATTGCGAATAACACAGCAATACTATGCCGAAATAAGGCATTACATCAACTCCTTTCGAACCGGTTTTGATTTTTGTTAGCCTACATTGTGCCCTACAGCTGGGCAAAGGCCTCCACTTTTTACTTTCAAACCTCTCTACGTTGTGCGATCTCTGAAACTGATATAAATATGTACTTACGAATAGATCAAATCTTTCAGAAAAGAAGACACGTTAGTTATGCCTGTATCATTAAGTGGTGTGTTTGCTATTATCTTAATTAATTGAATATGATTGAGATAACGTTATTCATTGAATTCTCGATGTTCTTGAGATGAGAGCTTGTCACGTAACGTAATACATTTTAATATCAAATGTCTGATATCCTTGTCCTTGACAGGTGACATTTGTTTCAGATACATAATTGCTGTAGGTTGGTTTCTACATCCTCTTGGGTGAGTAATTTATAGTGCACTAGCTTTTTACCGCGGTATCACCCGCGTGGATATCGGATATTATCCTACCGGAACGTACTTCCGGGATAAAAGTATCCTATGTCATAATCCAGGTCTACCTGTTTGCCAAAGATCATTTAAATCCGTTTAGCCGTTAAGGCGTGAGAAGGTAACAGACAGAGTAACTTTCAATGGATTTCTGAAGAAACAAAAATAAAAGAAACTGGTCATCTTAGGTGTTTCTAACAAGAGCTAAATAGCCCTATTATCCTTCGCAACTAGAAACAGCCAATTCACGAAATCGGATTCCTGGAAAATACATTTCTAAGACGCTTAGAAGTAACAGGACAGCACGTATAGTACACATTGTGTCGTGGCAAGCAATTCTGAGCAAGATAGTGATTGGTCCTTAGCTCCCCGAGGTAACAGGGCAGCACAGCTCCCAGCACAGAACTCAATAACGTCGGACGTACTAAGGACCAATTCACTTCACCTTCAGTTCTCTTCGTAGTGAATTTTTAAAACGACTCAGCTCACACGGCATTTGAAATAGCATAGCCGGAGGCTGAATGGCTGTTCACAAAGAATTTTCCACTCTAACCCCTTTGACGTAGAGTTCTGTTTCAATTGTAGTGTATTTAGAGATTTTTAGCGCAAGATCTCGAAATGTTGTGTTGGTTATAACACGCTTGTATAAGTCTTATAGTTTATTGTGTGGACTATATGTGTTCCATATTGTGGAACCGGGCGGTTTGGTGAACATGAAACACCTATAATAATAAATAAAGCTTCATACTAGCAGAATTAGAAAATCGTGGAAGCAAAAAAAACTGAATTGAAAACAATGCTTACATCATGGTATAATAATATACTTCGCCAGGTATAGCATTCCGAGACACAGTGGTCACGTGGGAGACACAAGCCTACGTCATCACCGCTGTGTTACCAGTAGTGTGTAGTAGGTAATAACTCCTCAACCGCCTTTTTACCTGTGCGAATCCGATAAAACAATGAGGTTTTAACTAACAATTACGTTGGTATATGTTTAAATTGAATTGTTTCGTTTGATTAGAAAAACGAAACGACAATTTAAATGCTTTATTTATATTTTTTAACAGAATGGTGACTGAAAATGTTGCCATAATGCGTGTTTTGTTTCAATAAAGTGGCAACAGGATAGTGACGTAAGCATGTGTCACTCCCGGAATGCCAGACCTTGTTTTTTAAACCATGGTTTATATCAGCCACAATCATTTACACATATAAATACTTCCGAGAGATTTAAAGGTATTTTACCTCCTAATCCTTTTTCCGTGGAACTTAGGAATATAAACGAATGAAGACAAATAGGCAGTAGAAAACTCAACAAAAACTCATTATAAGGCTGCTAAGACGAGACACACTTCTACATGTATCTTCTAAGAACCGCAGATTACCTCATACCTCCACAAACTTATATAACTTTCTACTTAAAGGTTAGCTCACACAGTAAAAGTAAAATTTATCTCAAACTCTAACTCCTATAGACGACGTCGTAAACTCATCTGGTCCTAAGGACCCAGGCGTAAGAGACCTAATTACAAACGATTAACTTAATGATGCTAGTAATTTTGTCGGACCTAACACTAAAATTTAGGGTCTTGTAAAGTCCTTGCTTACACGTGTCTAGTGGGGCGGTAGCAAAGATTTAAATCCTTAGACTCGCGTCACTGCGTCAAAGGATGACACCAGTGACTAGACTTGACTGTCATGGAAACGCATTTTTATTTGAAATGAGTATAAAAATGGCGTAATAAAAGACATAATAATGTAGGTATTATCAATATCGTTATTTTCAAAATAGTTACACGTGAAAAGTCGCACTTTATAATTTCTTGAGTTTGAACTTGAAGCCACAAGAGGGTATTTTTAACAGCATTTGTGTTAATCTAAAACAATGAAGTTTATCTAGCGTGTTTCACGCACTGTTTTATATGAGCGAATGATTCAGGATGTGTTAGCTCACTCAACTCAGTATTGATGCTTCTCGTACCTACAGTGAGGGCACATCTAACGATTTAAATCTTTGGGCGCTAGTACTAGCGTAAGTACTATATCAAGGGCTCCTGTCTACAAGGCCCATTTACCTACAAAAGCCGTCACGTCCCTGTGTAAAAAGGTACCCGTAGCAGCCGTAAAGGTGTCGCGCTGACGGACAGTGTGATTTTATCGCCGCGATAATGCAGTGGGATAACGGGGGAGACGTGCTCCGCTTGACGAGCAGGCGGGTTCAGACGTGACTAGTGGTTGCAGCGAGTAGATCACTAGTACTGCCAGTACTGGCTTGGTTTAGCGTGGGGTAGTGCAACGTAAGGTCGGTTAGTGTCTAATTTACAGTTATTTTCTACTTTAGTGTCGTGAGTGTGGCATTTGCTGCACTTCCATTTAGGACTTCAATGTTGTAATGAGTTTTACAGATCGTACGAGTATCTAGATAATAGTAGTTTGCTCTTTTTTAATGCGAGGATTCTCAAGTCTTTACTTTAATTTTTGACTTGGCTGTCATGCGCCTTATACTGACGACAAATAAATAGTTCCGGAACGTAAAAGTTTAGGTGTCATAAATTTTTACATTCCTAAACTATGATTCACTAAATCTATTCACAGCCTGCTAATTTATAAACCATGAAATATACATACACTCGAGTATTTGTCAATATATTGGCGATCAACCAAACGTTTACCGACGACACAACAATACACACAACAGATCCAGTACTATTTGACCACTCACCTCAACAAATATTAGCGCACTGTCATAGTGTGAACACGGCATTAAGAGAGTCTCATTTGGCAAATGGCCGGAGTTGCGCCTACCCACACAACGCCTACATCTCGATGTCGAGACGCTTCGGATTACTTTCAGTAATAATTCATTCATATTCCAAGTTTTGTTCAGAGTCTGCAGACACTCGTAATGTGTTTGGGAGAAATGTTGTCCCTATTACACGTGCGTAAGTGTACGAATGTACTTTTGGGAGCATGCTAGTGATTTTCCTTGTACAGTGTAATGTAATTTCGGTTTTCTCATAAACACGTTTAATAAAACCTGGGAATTTCGTTGTTGAATGATGTTGGTTTGCAAAATAAAAATGCTCTTAGTTTGTTTACCAAATCAAGTAAAGGTCAACACAAAACAGCTAAATGAAACAACAATGCCAGAGTACCAAGTAGTAAGTACCGCCCTCAGTAAACCAGTAAACATGATATGTTTTCAGAAGTGCTCGTTACCAGAAACTGACCTTTCAAAACTGTAAACAAAACACTCGTAAGTATTCTCTTTAATACCTACTCTATTATCTGGAAAAGCCCTGGAAAACTGGAAACTTCAATAATTGAGGAAGTGTTACTATTCAAACTTTCGCTCAATAATGAAACATATAAAGGTTTATTTTCATAGACAAGAGATCTAAAAATCTGTTAATGATAGAAATAAGATAAATGAAGAAAAAACAGGTCTTAATAAGGTGACATAAACAAAGTTAGCACGCACAGCAATGATAAGAAGAGACAACGAGGGCTAAAATCGGTGCATGATATCCATACTAATCCATTATAAATTCGAAAGTCACTATCTGTGAGTCTGTCTCGTTACCTTTTCACGCCTAAATTGCTAAACCTATCGATACGAAAGACAAATAGAAAGTCTGAGATCTGGAGAAGGACATTGGCTACTTTTTATCCCGGATATTTCTTATTAAAAATTATGTCATACAAAATATATGCAGACGAAGTCACGGGCAACAGCTAGTAAACTACAAAGGATAATGCAAATAATGTAGATATACATACACAGAGCAAGACGCAGGAAATGCTATTGTTTTCCGCGATAATTAAGATCAAATCACACTAGCAGTAACCATGGAACTACACAATCAAGGCACGTTTCTAATCAGTTACCTAGGTATCAGTTGCTACAACTGTCCAACTTCCTATTACTGATACCGTACGATACAAATTGTAGTTCCGTAGTAACTTGGTGTTAGAGATAACCTGTGGCAGGTCGTTACGTAGGCACAACACGTGCATGGACCAGGCAAATAGCTATAGGCAGTCATTGCTGTGATGTAATCGGTGCTGCTTCCTTGAAGTAACAATATAGATACTTAAGTTATGGTCAAATGAAAGAGTTAACAGAATCTTGGGAAAAAGACATAGAACAAAGTCATCATGGGGATTTTTATGTGTGGAAAGGCAAGGAAAAAGTACGAACACAAAAATAGAAAAGGCAAGAGCTTCATAGAAGTTATTTCCTAGTTATGTGATAAAGTAGACATAAACAATATATTATACACCTTGTGTTATCATCTGACATTATGCTGAACTGAGGTCATTTTGGCAGTTTATTATTTTAATAATTGTATGTTGTTTTTTATTTGAATTAGATTAAACGCATTTTTCTTCTTTTCAATGAAGAATATATAGTGTTTAAAATAACAGCAACACCTACAGTACCAACCAAACTCATTAATCAATCAGTAGTCTGATCACCTACAGCCAACTAACTATCAACCCACAAGTTTAGTGCATCGCAGTTCCAATCGGTTCAGGTAACAACCCTGGATGCAAGTGTCCAAGTTTCTATCTCGTTACTAGTTAACGTTGAAGTGATTCCGTTAGTAACCGCTACAGTCACAGGGTTGTTTGAACCATATCTATAAGTTCAGCACGGAGTTCAATCTGAGATTAATAGTAAAATGAGTTTAGGGACTTTTATTGATAGTTCCCATCAGCCTACCTCAAGGGAAATATTTTACTTAGGAATGTTATACCATAGCCCAGTGGCAAAATGTATGTTTTATTTTCATTTAAGGCTGAGAGTGTATTCTAAGAGTTTTCACTTACCATGTAACTCCTCTACAAACATATTATTAAGTACCTTATTTTCGGCCATTATCAACAAGCAATCAAAATTAATTTACTTTTTTGTACTAGGGCTTCATAGATCTACAGAGCTTTAATTGACATCACTTGAAACCCTACATCTTCTTCAGATAAAACAAAGGCGTATTCAGAGCCGACATTAACACCTCAATTAAAATTGAAGCACTGTGCGTGGGAGCTTTTTACCTAATGACTTTTTACTACGATGGCTGTATTTCAACCTTGTTCACTTCGCTCTTTAGGATTAAAAACAATGAAATGGATATTTGCTTTACTCTCAGTTTTAGTAAAAATATTTTGCTCCGTGTTATTTCTTATTACGGGAAAAGGCGTGAGTTTATACATACGTACATAAACTCACGCGTTCCTCCCACGGGGGTAGGCAGAAACTACAGAACGCCACCTGCTACGATCCTTACATACTCCTTTTGCGTAAGTTTATTGTATGTATGTATTTCTAGTTACGTCTTGTGGGCGGTATACAGTTTGAATGTGGTCTTCGCGTTATAGAGAAGATAAAAAACCATTTACATCTTTAATCTTAATCCAATTTAACCAATTAGTTTATCTAGTCAAGAGGCAAATTCCATTAAAGGTATTTGTATTTCAATATTATCCTTAAACAGTTATTAATTGAGCCAGCCCTAGCATTAAACAATTTCATCAGTCGTGTCTGTGTACACTGGCGGACAGAATATTAAGACATTTTGCGAGAAGCTAATATAATTTAATATTAATGAACGGATGAGTACCTACACGACTAGCAACTGAGACTGACGTCATATTTAAATTATACACACTTATCCCGTCCAATCTATTGTCTCGTTTTTGCAAATTGAGCCAAACGAATGTTGTTTTTCTTATAATGTATGTGAAAAACAACATAATTTTGATTAGGTAGATACTCAGAATTGAAATTAATTACAGACCGTTTTATAAAACCCCAGGAAAGAGTTAATTTATAATAAAATAACAATAACATAAAACACAGAGCTAGCAAAACAATTTATACACGCTCAAAATAAATGAATATTTCACAGAAAACCCATCTCAAATGCAAACTTCACAAAATTAACAGAATTCGCCCCAGGCTACATAAATAACCCAGATTGGCACAGCGAGAGCGTCGGCACGTTCTCGAGGCTCTACTCTGGGCACGTTAGCCGATCAAACATTAAAGATATCGGGTATCTGGCCACGTGAAATGTGTACACAGCGCCGCAAACCTATTGCTTTTGATACAACGGTGCTTGTCTGCACATCTGATCTTCGATCACTTGTTTGCGCGAATTTTGAAGGTGCTACAGTTTCATGCGCCTCAAGTGTATACTCCCAGTATGCCTGTTAGGGTGTGCACGTTAAGCCGTCGATCCCGGCTGTCATTGCACGGCATGTCATCATTCGTAGATCTTTGACAGTCTTTACAAAAGTCTGACAACCAGTCTTACCAAGGGGTATCGTGTTATCCAATAACTGGTTTGTGGAGGTCAGATAGGCAGTCGTTCCACGTAAAATACTGGTATTCAGCTGCATCCGCTAGACTGGAAGACGACGCCAACGTAGTTGGGAAAAGGCAGATTGATTGAGGAGAAAGTAAATTGCATATTTTGTTTTGAGCACGTTGGAAGCACTAGAAACGTATCTTGGAAATGGTCTGTATAAACGGCTCCCTGTATTTTCATTGTGCTATCGTTTGAAAAGAGAATGCATTAGCCCAAGCCCTTTCGTTAGAAAAACTTCCAGCAGACTAAGCAGTATAGTTTTATGCCGTTGTTTTTCTCATAGTTTTCCTTAATTGTAGGAAACTAGGAACCTTCTTGGATGAGATGCTCGGGTTCGGGAGAGGGTAAGTACCTAATTAGGGCGTTTCTTTAGAAAAGTCTCATTTCTCGAAGCTGAATTGCTATGTTTACTGAAAACCTGCAATGTCTAGGGAATGGTTGTCAAACCACACTTTGATTTTGCTAATAAGCTGCCGGATAGGGATTTCAAGAATTAACTAGGTTGTTATCAATAACTTAAACCTAACAATTTCCATACAAAACCTATTGCAAGAAAAACTTTTTAAAGTGAGAAAGGAGTCTAGAATATTTTATCCCATTTTCAATATTTAGGTACTCTATTCTAGATTCGTGTACGTATTTACTGTTCCTTTTTAACCGAACGTGAACTTATTTACTAACCCGCCTTAGATCTATTTATATAAATTATACAACTAACTCTTACTAGTACCCAAAGACCACAACCCACGACACATAACGCCATCTTTAATTAAATCTATATTAATTCCGTACCTACTACTGCGCCTGCCCTCAAACAAAGGCACGCGAGACTAGGCATTGTGCTCGTGTTCAGTTCAATACCACGTTTGACAAATTAGTGTATAATTGGCGAGGCACTGATTACTCGCCGTACGTTGTGTGTCACGGAGTATTTAGGGAATGGATTAACTATTGTTAAAGCGCTGCTTGCTTATTAGCTGGCAAGCAGCGCTCTATGTTTTCGACCAAAAAAATCACCTTTCGGAAGTCACCAATCGATAATACACGGTTTGAGGTATAAAAAAAAATTTGCTAATTGCTATGAAAAGCGTGATAGCGTGATGATCTATTTTTATTTTTACTTGCATGCTTTGTATGTATTGTAGGTACTAGTTTTTGAGCAAATAAATGATTCTCTATCTTAATTTACGTGGCCGTTATGTCTTGGGGTCTTAATCTAAGCAAGATACCTAAAGATAAAATAATACATGTGTCGCAGAACTTTGCAGTCGACAATACTCTTATTATGCATACTTGTTTTGAACATCTTTCACCCACTTTAGTAGTTGCATTTCTTTTCAATTTTCCAGTAGGTGAAATATCGCCGATATCCTCTAACGTAGCTGGTGGCGTTCTGTAGTTTCTGCCTACCCCCATGGGAAGAATGCGTGAGTTTATGTATGTATCTCAAACTCAAGCATTAAGAAACAATTCAAAATATAAGATTAATAATAAAAATAAGCCGTGGCAGTTAAGAGACGACCAGTCTCAACTGTCGGCGCCCGTTCACGAGCATGACGCTTGGATCAGCACCATCCAGCTCAACCATTTAGTAGGGAACCGAATGATCCAACACACGCGCCACCAACAGTGAGTCATTCATATCAGTGAGTATGACATAGTCTCAACTGCCATGCTTTCAAGTCAACATACATAATAATGATATAATAAACGAATCCATGGTACTCACATTTACAAAATTGAAAAAATGCTTCTAAATTATACAAAACTATAGTTTTCTATGTATTTGAGCGATGAATAAAATTTTACTACATAAATGAAAAGACAATCATTAAAAATCGTCTAACATCTATCGTATAACATCGGTGATCTTTCAATGAGGTGTCGTTTGTCTAGTGATTCGCACGAGTCCTCTGTGTCACTAAATCGATTAGTCTTCAGATATCGTACATTACCCACTGCCTATTGTCTCTCACCATTTAGCCGATTACAACCAGCCCCAGTAGCAACCAGTGAATAGCTTTGAACTGCGGCGTATTGATTGTGAGACTTAACTGTCTAACGTTAAGTAATTATAAGCCGTCTACATAAATTATATTATACGATTTTAAAGTCATATTGATATGATAGTCCTCTGAGTGTATTGTCGTTTTTGAAGTCAATGTTATGAAGTATATAAATGGTGGTTATTTTTTAAAATATCGCAGCATTATGCTGAGATAGGAGCCTTTTTGACCTCGCAGAGTTCTTATATTTTTTACTTTAAATGGTCCTTTTTTATTTTTACTGTTTTAATTCTTGTGCGTGTCCCGAATAAAATATTTTTATTCCTTCCTTTATAATATAATAAGGGATAATTATGGTGATTATTTGAGCTTATAAAGGAATCTATGGATCGTGCAAGTCATAGAAACTACTAGCATTATTCCGGGGTCACGTGGCTCAAAAATGGTTCTCTGGCAATTATATTTTCAAAGCCAATTACTACATAATATTTCACTTCCCTAATTTCCACTTAATTAAATGCAATCTTTCGCCACAAACGCTATTATATTTCCATTTAAAAACATCACATAATGAGCCAGTATTTTCCTTTGTGCCGCGCTCGCAATTTGAGCACATTTGCATCCGCGCGGACGACCACCGGCAGCTCAGATAAGTACTAATATCTAGCGAAATGGACGCAGTGCCACAGGGTGCAGACATACAGAAGGTTTTCTATGACAATGAAGCACAGTTACGAATCACAATAGGGACAATATTAACTTTACCTTTAAAACACAGCTGATAAACCAAACAGTGTGATCTAAGCAGGACATAAAAAAAAGTAACAACTTTTATTTGAAAAGTAGTTTCGAAAGAGAATGTAAGCACTTATTTGTAGCACCCAAGGCTAAAACAGAAATGGTTTAGCAAGCAAAAAATTTGTTGTCGGATATGAGGATCAAGCAATTAACGCAAGCTGCATATCTGCAGAATTTGCATCAGTTGACATTGAATGATTACTGATTGCTTGGAGCTGAGATTCAGCAAATCGAATACATGTACCTATACTTGTGTGCAGATACATCCAAATTGCACATGGTGGTGCTACTGTATTTGAACTACACTGTGGCTTTGATGAACACTTATATATCACTTATATCTAGTGAAATGGATGCAGGAAGAGCCAGGCTAGAATACAGGGAAATCACTAATGTATTGCGTGCACTGCAGGTCTGTAAGGTCCGTTTTTAGTGGAGTCCAGTTCTGTGTTTAGGCTTAATGAATGCGCATCATGCGAGGTCCAAATTGTGGACTGGGTTTTCATTTTCATAATTTATGTGGGAGAGTTTCCAAAGGGTGATATTTCCATTTGTTGGTACGTACTTACCGCTAAACGAACTAGAGGTTGTTTCAGAAACCGCATCAATTTTGGCGTTCCTCTTATTAGGTACATGGTTATCGGTAGTAACCAGATATAATATTGGTTTAAAGGATTAGGTATTACATTACGTACCAGCCTATTACTGTCCTACTGCAGGTGCAGCATTGATCACCACGCTTGCTCAAGACGGGTTGGCGATTTCAGACTTATAATGACTAAATAAATGTAGGTACTTTTATGACATTCGGACGATGTTTTGAAACGTTGACCTTTTGGGTTATTTTATAGATAACTTATTCAAATAGGCTATAAAGTCATTAACAACAGCTGTCTTTCAGATTCTGTTCACAAACGCCTCGACTGCCCTAAAACTATATTTGCCCAGTGTTCAAAATGTCGTGAAATACGACTTATGAAAGTTTGATTGGTTCTTCGATATAATATTAGTTACAGTAAAAAGACCTACCGATCGCTTTTAGTGATAAGGCCGACATTATGTCACGTTATGTAAAACTTCTACATCCTACTTCCTACTTAATATTATAAATGTGAAAGTTTGTGAGGATCGATGGATGGATGGATGGATGGATGGATGGATGGATGGATGGATGGATGGATGGATGGATGGATGGATGGATGGATGGATGGATGGATGGATGGATGGATGGATGGATGGATGGATAGATAGATAGATAGATAGATAGATGGATGGATGGATGGATGGATGGATGTGTTACTTTTTCACGCAAAAACTACTAAACGGATTTGGATGGAATTTGGAACACAGATAGTTTATAACCTTGATTAACATGTAGGATACTTTTTATCCCGGTAGTACGTTCCCGTGGGATAATTTCCGACATCCACGCAGGCGAAGCCGCGGGCAAAAGCTATTTTTTTATATATATAATTTATCTGGTGTATCTAAATAATAAAGAGTCTATATATCTACCTATCTCTACAAGTAGGTATAGTTGCCATTTAATTGAACAATCATAACCCTCCTTTGGCTTTGCCGTGGTCGGGTAAAAATGTATGATAAAGCCAAGCTTTGAACGTAAGTACTTATATGGGAAAAGAAAATAAAAAAACTTTGGTATTTTGATACAGAAGGCAAATTACGAATTTGTGGGCAGAATACCGTAAGGCAAAATATTTTACCGATGTTTCATGACTTTTCAGTAATAGTACTTAGTTTTAAAGCTAAAATATAACACTATCAAACGATAGAACCAGTCTTAGTGAGGATAGTAGCCCCGCGGGGGTCGTTACAGTTAGCCACAAAAATGAATCACTTCGGTGCCCTGGGCTAAGACCTGGCGGATTAATGCTTAGAACAATAAGGTAAAATCTAGTAGTGTAAAATTGAACTAACTTTGTAAATCAGTTTGAAAAGCAATGGTAAAGATTTGAAGTTACTTCAGGTAGGTTTCTTATGAGATTTTTATAAATAAAGGTAAATTTTAAAACTTTAAGAAACGGGATACAAACATTGTCCCTGAAATATTTGTAATATTAAATTATACCTACCTAAATCGTAACATTATTAAAATGCCAAGAAAATTATGGGCCCCAAGTGTAGGTGTTTACAAAGAAGTTATCCATCAGTGGTAGTGGGTGTACTCAATAGCAGCGCGGAATCTGGATTTGTGCCCCGTTGGTGGCAACAGGCTCGCCCCTTTAACAAACTGGCGAAATGTGGGTGTACTATAGTTACACCTCTGCCTAACGCTGTATTCCCCGAAGGAATACAGTAGTGATGTTCTATTATGTGTTAATCGATCAGAAAATGGTCGCAGAAAACGATCACAAACCTTCCAATAAGTAGGTAGGTACTGTAAATGCATTTTGAATACGCTAAACCTCGTACACAACACATTTCAGCGAAATCCTAACTGGCAACAAATTTAAAGTTAGCCCAACTTGGCCATTGACGTCATAAAGTTATGACGCGAGTGCCTGCAACAGGAAAAACTTGGCAAACTCTGCCAAGTTGCCAAGTTTCGGTGCACGCTAGTTAGAAACTTGGCATCCTCTGCGCTTGATATGTCGCCTCAGTACAAGATTCGCGACTCGACTACATTTTTGGGAAAGTAATTTTACATATTTTCTTAAAAATGTCTCGGAAACAAGCTTAGTTTAACTATGAAGACGGTGGATGTTTACTTTTAGTTTTGGGGTTTTTTAAATGGATTAAAAATATTTGAGGTAACTAGTTCGTAAGTTGCATGACGCAATTGTTTTCAATGTTTTCCGTGCAATGAATATTTTTTTAATTATTGGATGTTTATATAAATATCCTACCAATTTATATTTGTACACCGTTAAGGCAAAACATAACTGTGATATAATTTAATGTAATATCTCGCATATCCTGAGTGTGTATACTCATGTTTTGGACAAATAAATGATCTTATCTTAAGGCAATGTCGACCATGTCATCTGAGAATGTCAATAAACATCAAAATATTTTGAAATAAAACCTCTTCACTTAATTAGTAACAATTCAATTAATGACATTCAATTTACTACTTATAATACTAATATATGCAATACTAATAAATACAATTTAATACTAATATATGTAAACAATTTCATGTAATTTGGCAATTCTTCTACTTAAATAATGAATGACTCTGTAATGCGAGACTATCAATTAATTTAATTAATTTAACTATTTGATCGACATCTGCTAATTGTTTGATTACAATAATTGTAACATTTAAAGCCCAACGTTTTTACAAAAATATTTCACGATTTTAAAATGGATTTTTTCTTAACTGACAGATCTTTCAAAAATTTTGAAAGTTAACATGGAAATTAAACCGAACAAAATCAGTTAAATCTGTATGCACCTTAAGCTGAACTACCTATACAGGGAGGCGGGACATCGACGCGCAAAATGTAACCATGAATTCAGCCCATGATTCTGAACACCACCGCGTTGAAATTTTTCGTCAGTTATTAAAAAAAATTGCTTTTCCATACATTTTGACCGCGTAGGTATTGCACTTTTCTATGAAACAGCAGTTTTTTTTTTATTACCTTCGAACTATTTCTACGTTAAGGGGTACTGCACTCATGGTGACAGTTAACGCGTCGAAGTCCCTGCCACCCAGTATACTTTTTATTATTTATGTAGGTCACGACATTGATTCGAGACTATATCGCGTCCAAGCATAGAAGATTACCCTTATCACTTTCAATTACAGGCGCCATTACCCGCTGCTATACAGCACTCTGCCTGCCCCTTAGGGGAGCTGGCGTGAAGAATTACTCAAATAACTCTTCCACGAACACGGGCGTGATATTATAACAAACAACTCGAGGGAATATAGACGGAGAGCTTTCAGGAACAAAATACAGGAGTTCATTGACCTAGAGTACATAAAATGTGGGTACATAGCTGTAGAAGCAATAAAAATAAATAAACGACCACTTCACACTATCCTACACTTTATTGCTAACACTAAAACGAAATAAAATACTCCGCTAAATGATGTTTTTCACTAAATTATTGGAAGGGTTACATCAATTAGGGAAAAGACTGCTTAGCAGCAGTCTTTTGGTAATACGATTGAATTCTTTTAATCTATATAACTAAATTAAAATAAATGCTGTTCGTTGGTAAACGCATCACTTGACAACGGCTAGACCGATTGGGCTATTTTTTGTTCTAAAATGTTCGTAATAGTCCAAATCAGGTTTCTAGGGAAAGAAAAGTTGGAAAAGGTTACCAGATTTTTTTTAAATTCAGTTAAAACTGAACATTCTTTTTTCTATAGGATTTTTGTATGAATTATTGAAATTTAGACAGGACAAAGTTCGTCGGGTCAGCTAGTGATGTAACAGATCCAAGCCCGTAGGACCAACCGTTTTTTTTTAAAGTTTACTTCCGTACAAATTCTTTTTAATCCAATTTATTTTAAGTTCACATCGTACAAATTCTTATTAACCCAATTTATTTTAAGTTCACATCGTACAAATTCTTTTTAATCCATAAAGCAATACTATGTTACCTAGAACTAGGTACTCCTTTATACTTTGCAATACAATAACATGTATCCCTTTCTCCTTTGTTAACTACATCACATTTATTTAGTCTGAAAAGTAACAAAGCCTTCTCCGTCCACCGATCAAAATGCCCTCAAAAGAATTTAGAACCGCTAAGCATGTTTATCGAACGTCATCCTACCCTCGTATGTGCGTAAAACAATTTATTTTTAAAAGAAAAAGGCTAGGCATGTTGTGAGACTGACGTCGGATCTCCGACGCGTTTTTATGAATATTCTAGTCACGGAAACCTCAGTGGTGTTGCGGTTACAAGTGAGAATGGATGTGGAAGTCCAGGTGAAGGGAAAGTGCTAAACAGGCACTTTTGCTGTAAAAAATAAATATTGTTCATAATAAATCAATATTGTACCACAAACTTAATATGGTCATCGATGTTTTAGACTCGCTTAGAGTCATCATCACCATTCTCCTGCCCTTAATTCAGACTTGCACAGAATATCCTACGAAAATAAGTAAGGGTCACTTATAAACGCTGTACAAAATTATACGAAGCTCAAAAAATATTAGTTACACTGACGTTATTCATGACAAAACTTTATTAAGACTATTAGTAAAAGGGGAAAAATTCAGGGTATTTACCCTGGATGTTTCCACGAATAAATATTCATCCAATAACGTTACTTTACTTCAGTGGAAAATTTCAACAGCGCGGTTTTGACGTCATAAGTAAATTTCCCAAATTCCCTGAATTTCCCAATAAGTAGTGCAGATAAGTTTTTTACGGTTACTACCGGGTAACCGGGTTGCCAGCGTCGCCAGTGGGAGTGCGTTATGTGGGTAGGATCGAGGTTCGGCCGACGACGGGCCAAATGTAGGGAGGTGGCGGTTAAGAGCAATCCCTTGTTCGCAAACCGCTTTGTTTACGAACTGTCACTTATAAAGGCTGTTCCCCCGAATGTCGTTTATTTATAAATCCTTTAGCACGATTATTGGGAATTGTATTCATTGGGTTTACCTACATAACTGTCAGAAAATATATTGGCTTAACTGACACGCTCGACTGTTTAGTGTCATCAGCAAGGTAAAATTAATAACACATGTTAACAGGTACTTTACCAAGTAACAACACCACATATGAGCATGTTTAACTCCCGCGTCCGCCCAGCTTTTGCACTCTGTAAAATGATTAAACTAATTACCTCTTCTCGGCTCCATGGATTAAAATCCTCAGGACGTAGCTACCGCCGCACAAAATCGGTGTAAATATTTTCTCCTCGAGCTGCGCTAAAGGGCCCACATTAGAAATTATTTAGAACACTATTACATGTGCCATTAAGCTACCATTATAGCCCCAGGGTCGCCATTTTGATGCCGAATTACATTTTACTCGATTTAGTCTAATAGCACGCGCGGTTGCCTTCTCCACTTTGACTCGTAATGGTTGACTTAAGTTTCTCAGGGCAACACGCACAATTACTTGCTTGTATTTGAATCAGTCCCACGTTGGGCGCCAAGATCGAGGTGTTCCATATTCCTTTTGATCTTTATAAGTGTCGACAAACGAGCGGCTTCAAACTCTAATTTAAGTAAAATTGAAACATCAACACAAGTTCTCGTAACAAAATAATATTTACCGCTTGAGGTTTCGTATTCTACTTTAGTATTCAAGTCACTAAGTAAAACATGTTGTCATCTAGCTTTTATTGTACCCTACAGCTTTCAACAAAAACGTGTATATCCCAGCAGCCCAGATTGCGGCAAAAGAAAATCTTACGCAACCTTGTACGTATACTTTCCTCGAATAAAAACTCTTATTCATAACAATTTTCATGAAAGGCTTGCATGGAATACTAAGGGAGAGTGAGACTGAGAGCCCCGGCTCGTTAATTTGTAACAAACATGGTACAATTACAAGCGTTTCACATGGCAACTCAAAATCCGTAGAGGAGGGTAGAAAGGGAAATTTAAGCAAAAACTGTTATATGTCGCGAAGAATTGATTCGGAGTGACAATGTGTTACGAGAAGATTGAGTGCGGGTGGCTAGGAACATATTTGTAATAAGAGGGAAAAATCCCTGGTTTTTATGGCTAGTGGAATATGGGTAGTTAATGTGTACATTTGTTCTCGGCCTATTTATTATCCTTTTCCCAGAAAATCGGGTTATGTTTTAAGGCATATGTATGTTTATTGAATAGCTGAGTACTCAACATTTTTGGCACAACATGTTAGTTTTTCGTACTAAGTACTAAAAGTAGGTCTCGATAAGAGCACAGAATTCATTCGCAGCATGTTATTACAATTTTACCAGTGGCAAAAGTATTTAACTTCTCCTGCCAAACGAAACTTCTGTAAACTGAGCTAGCCAATGAAACACTAACTCACTAACATAGTTCGCCTGAAAGCCACCTCGCCCATAATGACTACATCGCCGCTCTGACTACGAACTACGAATTATCAACTATACTGAACTTTCACATAATTAATATGCGGAGAGCTCGCGCTGATAGTAATGAGGTACTAAGTGACGTCACTACACGTAAGTTTTGAATTTGGAACGGCGGTGGCGTCCGACGGCGGAGATTTGATTTTAGTTCGGTCTCCCTGGTTACATGCCTGGGGTTTCTTGGTTTCAATTTGTCTTAAGTTTCTAGTTTCGATGCTTGTTACGTCTGAAGCTCAATGTCATTTACAAATAGAGTAAATATAAGAAATATTTCATTTCTGTGGTCAATGACCAACCGCTCGTTTTGGTTTAGTTTTTTACTCGTGTAAGTACCTATCAAAGAACAGACAAAAATGTTCACATTTCGAAATTACATTTCAAAATAATGAAGTTCTAATAAACATGAACAGACCTCCTAGTAATAAGTCACTCCTAGTATATGACGCCACAATACTACAGTTAGGAACAGCCGACATCACAATACACAATTGCCTCAGTTTCACTTTGTTACTAGTTGGGTATCCCTCGCACAAAACAATAGCAAGAGATGTGTGGTATTTTAAACACTACGTAAATATGAAGTTAAACATTGGAATTTTTGTATTGTGTTCTGACTACTCCAACTTTTGACTTGGTTTGTAAACAACTGTTATCAGAGCAATGTTATTTGTAATGAATACGAGAATTATCTATGACCTGATATCCATAAAACTAATTTGCAGTTCCGTTTTTTTTGTAACGCTAATCGGCCGTCGGTCTAAGACAGGTTTTTTTTTGTTAAATGCTTAAGGGGACTACAGGACCTAAATGTAAGTTTTATAATGCCTAACAGTATATGATCCACTGCACTAAACAAAATCAGAAAAATATATGTTATTCTTCAGGATATTTGCTAATTAGATAGTGTGTTGAAAACATAATACAACTAATTTGATAAGATAGAAAAAAATCACAAAAATACATCTAAAAATTTCTTACACTCGTAACGATTAAAAACCATACTACTATGCATTAAATCATTCTGATTTTTTGTCAGATTATTCTACAAGCAACATACTAACGTAATAGTGTTTTATTTTTTTAATCCAATCAATAGATAATTGCTTCGTATTTTGCAATAAATTACCAGCGTTGTGACATCGCGCTTCTCTTTCTTTTCTATGCAGTCCGACAGTGGCCGCGCTTTAGCTCTTGTAAGCCTCTTAACAAATGTAGGACAGACTGGATGCGAATGCGGAGAACTAGATTTTGTGGAAAGCTTAAATTTAAAAAAAAATAACTATTTCTATCACTTGGATATATATTTAGCAGTGGCGAACCCGGATTTATTGATTATTAGTTTCACCCAGATTTAGAGACATTTCTGATTCCAGGTAACTAATTAGTTCTCAAACGACTCTAGCGAAAATAATCCTTAATTTAAATAAACAAAACCCAAATTAGAATTTCCCCTTCCAGGTAAAACTGCCAAAAAACAGGTCTGCTTCAGTCCCTAATTACAGATAGTTGTCGAAAACGGTAGTCTGGCTGTACTCACAACTTTTTGCGGTTGAAAGTTGTTCTCATTAGTGTGCCCTGAGCTAATGTCCACGTGTGACGGACATGTTTCGTGAACAACCTTTTCGGGTGGAAGGACCAAGGTCTTTCGAAGGTCGAAACTATAAAGTTAATTATGTAAATGGGCCACGGGATATCGATTCTAATGATCTATTGTGTTCAAGTAAATTGTAATGAAATTAGGTCACACGTGTCGGTATTTTAACCTTCCAAGGTAGTTATAAAACACAATAGTGGTCTGGTTTTCCTTATATTTTCCGCTCTTACCTTCCGGGGTTTGGCCAATTTCATTGTGGTAATATGGCTTTGACTCAAAAGGTGCCTTTTACTTTTACCTAAACCTTGCTTTTATGTAAATTGCATATTTTAAATTGGCACAAACTAGCAAATTATTGCTATACTTAGGCTAATTATATGATACAGTGAATTAGTCCGTTATCCCCCAGCTGTTTTCCATATCTAGCGGAGGCGAACATATGTTTAGCCACTCAGTGAGTGGGAGGATGGCTAAATACGCCATATTATCCACGTTCATCCACTTTACCCACCTACAGTTCCGCTAGAAACAGGAGATGTTCCGTTTTCCCACGAGAACCATTTCGTATGCTACCTTCATATTATTTTATTAAAATGTACTTCAGATATTACTGTTTCTGCAGTGGCGGGAAGCAGTTGTGTACCTGGAACAAAATAATGATAAAGGATTGTTAGTGTTATATTTTATAGTAAAAAAGTGTTTTAGAAAGAAAGTCTTTATGGTTGACTTGCTTTCTAAAACTGAGCCGAAAAATATCTAAAATGAATATATCCAAAACCGAAAATGCTACCGTCACACGCGGTGAATAGGGATGCAGGGGTGAATCGGAACGAAACTTTAAAAGGGATTTTAACATTAAAATAATATAGTTAATTGCCAAAAAGGACTCTGTGTTTACTGTATTATAATTAACGGTTAAGTTCCTGTTGGCAACCTTATAAAGTTTCGTTCCGATTCACCCCTGCACCCTATTCACCCCATTTGACGGTAACTTTACAATAATGTGACCGTTTCTCTAAGAGCTGGAAACCTCATAACCCACACCAACATTACAATTAAACAATAAACTACACCACTTCAGATATATCAAAGTTCAAACGAGCAAAATTTCACCTTTGATTCGACAGTCGAGACCCTATCGCGCCAATATACCATATTTAATAATCATACGAGAGGTAATATCGCCAGGTTGTAATGAAACGAACATCAAACGGGACCCGGCGATATTGCCACATTTACTGTCAGACCCGGCTCCCGTGGCAACGACACCTTAAACACCTTTGATGTGAAATGCTTACGACTGCGCCTTAAGTTATTACTTTTCTTGATATTCACATTTAAATTTCGAAGTGGTATCAATGGTATAAAAAGATATATGTTTATGGCATGGAGTAAGATGAATGGAAAGATTGAGTGATAACGTTTTGTCAAAAATATTATGTTTTGTGTTTCAAGACGCGCAATAAGGACCAAACATCTCAATCTATAGGAAGTTTTCTCCCATTTTGTGACGTTTTACTATTTGATTCACGTTATTATTTATAATGTCCCTAATCGTTCGGGTCAATACCCAACACGATCTTTGATTAGGTTATTCCCCTTCTTCTTCCGGGTTCCGTACCCAAGGGTGCCAACGGGACCCTATTACTAAGCCTTCGCTGTCCGTGCGGCCGTTCGTCTGTCTCAGGGCTGTATAGATATCTTTTGAACAGTGATAGGCAGACACTTGTTATTTTCAAGGAATGTCTACTACTATGGCCGCTACAACAACAATAATAAAAATAAAATCGCCGCTATTTTAATCTAATAAAGGATGATTTCCACCAAACAGCTCGCATCGCATCGGATCGGAAAGAATCCGAACGGATGCAACGACAGCCGATCGCGTCCAGCAGGATGTCGACACATACGATCGGCTCCATACCGTCGCTTGCGAACGTATCAATTTCTGCGCCTAGTCAGTTTCATTCCTACCGTGTTGACAATACGACGACACGACGACAGGCGAACGGAGCCGATCGCGCGTCGCAGCATACTTTCGGTTACGATCGCGTGTCGCGGAAGACGCCCGCGGTCATGCTGCTGTGCGCGGCTTGGTAATATAGACTTAAAGTCTATATTACACTGTGTACACGATTTAATATCGTTTAAATATTGTGAAATCCGTTTCGATCCGATGCGATGCGAGCCGTTCGGTGGAAATCATCCTTAAGTTAGTGGCTGATTATTTAAAAATCGGCTCTTTCTAGCTTTTAGCTTTTAGCTTTTCGGACGAGTGCTCCATTCTTTCTTACCGTGTCACAAATCAACCCGTTTTACCGTATCCCATGCCTAACCTACGTGTGGGTAACAAAGCAATAACGTGCAAAGGTCTGGTGTCAAATATATTATATCGAATCCCTAGTGACTCTCACTTGGAAATATAAAGGTTATGTTTGATTCAAGAACAGGTAGACAGAACGGGACTGTAGACTACCGTCATATAGCTTTTTTTTTTTTTTTTTTTGGGTGGGAAATCATCAAATGACGTCTCCCGCTCTGGGCGGAGCGGAAGGGCGTGTCAGACTCTTACTGACTAAAACCCACCCGTGTTCCTTCAGTTGCCTGTGCGCCAGGGCCACGGTAACTCTTTCGAACAATCCGCGACCCCGGCAGGCATCGGTCCTATCGGACCCCGTCAATGGTGCTGACATCTCTTTGAGGCGCGCGTGGAACACGACGCGCCGTCGACCCGGGCCTGGTCCTTACCGGACGGCGAGCTGCCCATTGCTCGCCGTCCGCAAGCCCGCGCCTACGGTGGCCGGGAGTCGGCAATCGACTCCCGACGCCCAGGGTGTCTCCTCCTCCTGCGGCGGCTAGGGGCGCGAGGGCGTAGAGATTGCCTCTCCCTCTCGCGCTCCGCCTCCTCCTTCGCGAGCATTACTGCTTCGCAGAAGGAGGTGACGGCTTCCCATTCCCTCTCGCTCTGTACCATGGCCTGAACCAGGGCCGGACGCGAGAGGTCGCCGCCGCCGATCGCCGCCACGAGGACACGGCGGTGCTCCGCCCAAGCCGGGCAGACCTCCACCGTATGCTCCACCGTGTCCTCCGGTCGATCCACACAATGGTAACACCCGGGCGTTTCCTCCCGCCTTATCCGAAACAGGAACCTCCCGAAACAGCCATGTCCGGTGAGGACCTGCGTCAGGCGGAAGGTGAGGACACCGTGGCGCCTCTCAAGCCACTCCTCAAAGAGGGGTCTTACCGCCGCAATTGTGGCGTGCCCTGCGCTGGGTTGCGACAGTCGCACTCTCCATGCCGCCATGAGATCCCGCCGGAGCTCTGTCCGCTGTGCCGTGATTTCTCGCGGCAGCGGAGTTACGCCCCGGCGACCGTCATATAGCTTTGGCAATGAATATGCAGAAGACAATTCTAGGAAACTAGGGGTCGCAAGCGCTACTGCTGAGCATTAGGTGCTGGGTTCGATTTCCGGATCCGGCAGTGTTATTGGGTTTTTTCATTTGAAATTTCTCGGTAGTAGCCGGGAGTCTGGATTTGTGCCCGGTTGAAGGCAATAGGCTCGTCTCCTATTATATGGGACTTAAACATAGCTGGCGAAATTTGGCTATACTTTAGGTACACCTCTGTCTAACCCCTCGAGGGATACAGGCGTGATTTTACAATAAAGTCTCAAGTACCTAAAGAAAGGCAAGTAGTCGGTATTAGCTAACGAAAACAAAAATACACCCTTTGGGCTTTACGAATCATGTCTTTCCATATAAAATAAACCAAATAACAGAAAATTTCAGTAAAATATTCTAGGGTTTCAGCTAAATTAAACCTAAAATTATTTACCTCGCTATTGTCTAACTCGAAAGTTTATTTCCAAGTTACGACGGTCATGATATAAAAGGGTTGAAATTGAGAAATAAAATGTACAACCAACTTTTGAGTTCCATTTGCCTGAATAGTTTTATGAAACCGTTTTGAATGAGTCATTATAATGATTTGTTATTAAGCTTTTCATAGACCATCACTTTTGCCACCATGTTTTCACAGGCTGGCCAGAGATGTTACCCTAAAAGCTACGCGGCAAAAACCCCGCGACACGTTACCTCCAGTCATTCCACAATGCTGCACCCTGGAATTGCTCGTTAGGTTGGTTCGGTCTGCGGCTGCCTATTGTTACATTTAGGCCGTTCAAAAAATCATAAACGTATGTTTAGGTAGACTAATAGACTGCAATGAAACTAATGATATCAGATTTCTCTTTTTAGACCACCTGTCCGGTTATCACTAGGCAGCACTGATAAGTTCAGAAACCTTCTCTATGAAGACTTAGTCTTTTTCAATAAGGAGTATTAATACTTTATGGCAGTAACGAGGAAATTGCCTCCTATCAAGGCTATTTGTAAAGTTCGCAACACCAAGTTTCAGGCTTCGTGTATTTTCAATAAACTCCAATCAAAACTTGTCGGCTTATTTAACGTTATTAACTCACACAAGGTCTGGCCAAGTCAATTATGGCAATGGCGGGAACTTGCCAAGTCCGTCACTTGCGCCGAACCTAAACCGGGATAATAATTTGTCACGGGTCACTTTGACCCATTGTTTGTATAGCGAGTCAGGTAATTGGGTTTGCGGTCGTGGCCACCGCGGCAGGCGCAGGTTGACGGAGCAACTTCGGCCTAGTTCGGTTAACTTCGGGAAAGTTCGGTGACAATACGGGCAATCTTTGTCAACACACTCTTTGTAGTTTGAGAAATTGGGATTTTATCGGCGGGAATTAAAAGTGGGAAACTGGGATGTGGTTAGGATTGGGGTCAGCGAAAATAGACACAATTTAGTTTTGAAGCTCGGTGGTATAAAATCCAGAAATTCGGGAGATTTTGATCAATCACTTTTCACTTTTCACAATTATAGCGCAATCGGTTTTTAAATAGTTCAGGTATTATTGTTTACACCAACATTTTAATTGGCAATAAGCTAAACAAAGTTTAGATCCAGCACTAAAAGCGAACAAAGCACCATCCGATTCCTTCTTCGATACAATACGAAACCAATTCTCAATATTACTCAGAACACCGTAATCCTAAACAATAAATACTAGGCACGTCTAGTTCCGAATCGTGATAATGTTGCCATACAAATAGCAGGTCGTTCAGTTGTCCTTGTAATCACGGCTGGCATTCAGACGTTTATGGCGCCCGTGCTGGACTCAGCATTTATCGCGACTATATTTTACTTTCCATGTAACGGAAAAGGAATGAAAATAAAAGGAAATATCCCTCCCTCTCACCGAGTGGAGGCCTGTGTTCCAGCAGTGGGACCAGTACAGGCTGATTATGCTATGCTAGCCCTGATTTGGGAGAGAGAAGAGGCGAGGAAAACGAGGTTTTGGAGTTTCTTATCTTTGTAAATCTTGAATTATGAGTACGGGAAAGTTTTCTCGGGTTTTCAATCGGCGGTTAATCAATCAGTGGTATCACTGCTTAGTGGAAAGATTGAATTTTGTCTATATTACTAACCAATCTATATTACTGTCATTTATTTCTACCCGTTGCAGTCCCACTTCTAGGCAAAAACCCTGCAATTCCTTCCCCGCGCCGTCTCGAACTAGCCCTTATGGTACCTACTCGTTTTTTTAAAATTTACTTGTCATATAAAAATAAAAAGCAAATAGCAAGCAAATAGCATTATAGCGCAGTTTAGTATCACTGAATGCAAAATGTTTTATATGAAAGCTTGCAATCCAAACATATTTTCTAATACTGTTTCTCTAAATTTTGTATCCACCCAATTCAATTTAACATGATTTTCTTACGTAAACAAAAGACGTAACCCGGAAATCCTTGCAAGTGACAGAGGATGAGACAATACATGGCTGTTACGGAAACGATACTCAAACAAAGCTAGACGCCGCAAAGTGGGCGACACAACATGGCCGACAAATAACCGATCGTATGTGCGACGTGTGTCAACTGAACAAGATGGCGGATGAGGTTTATATTATTTTGTTTTTGAGATGTTAGTTGATTGTTTTATTATTTGGATAACTATTTATAATAATGGCTTTTGGCTACATTGTATTAGTGTGTGTATTTCATGTTTATTGCGCCTTGTTTGTGCGGAATAAACAATGTTTCTTTATTTCTTTCTGAATTATGGAATAGCTACCAGCCCTTAATTCTTTTTCTCATTTTGCAATATTTCTTTTACGTTTATTAAAACTGGAATTCTATCGTGGCTTTTCAATAGATACAGAGTAATTTTCCAGTAATTGTATGATATTTGTAAACTATAACGTAATCTGATTAAAGTATTCGAAACCCAAGCAAAGCCTGAAACAAAGACCCAAAAATAAACACCGATTTACGGTAAAGTGAAATGCAGAATCCATTAAGATGTTTCATTGTCCAATCGTCCAATCTTATTATTCGACGACATTGTTTATTGGGCATTTTCATGAAATGTAGAACAACTGTTAGGGATACTTCCATTAAAATAGTAAGTTACTTTTGGTTCCAAGTATTCGAGATCTTCAAACTGAAACTCAAAGCATTTATTTCAAGTAAACCAATTACAGGCACTTTTGAACTGTCAAGGGGTCGGTCAGTCAGAAAGTTGAAGCTAGTTGCTCATTCCAAAGCGTAGTAGGTATCTATGGAGAAGAATGGGCAAGAAACTCTACGGACACACTTTTGAATCAAAATATTGCTACAAAGGAAAGGTTACAATATCATTGATGTTGAAATTATACATGTAAGAACGATGTAGAAAGATGTGCACGTCAAAAGTGTCCGTAATAAAAAAGTTACAAACATAAAGAACACAATTCACAAATGAAAATAAGCCGTGGTAGCTAAGAAGTGACCAGTCGCAAGTGACGGCGCCCGTTCACGAACATGACGTATGGATCAGCACCAGTCAACTCAACCATTTTGAAGGGAACTTAATGATCCAACACACACGCCACCACCAGCGAGACATTAGGAGTGAGCGTGACATACTCTCAGCCGCCGGCACATTCAAGTCAATGAAAGACGTACCCAGTAAATGGTAGCTTTATAGAGGTACGAGGGGAGTTCAATGTATTTTCGGTATGAGGGTGATTAACTAATGATGTGGATAATGTGACAAATTAATT
Organism: Dryobotodes eremita; assembly: GCA_917490735.1. Classification (NCBI taxonomy): domain Eukaryota; kingdom Metazoa; phylum Arthropoda; class Insecta; order Lepidoptera; family Noctuidae; genus Dryobotodes; species Dryobotodes eremita. The sequence goes on from OU823266.1 coordinate 820,794, forward strand.
AATTAATTACATTATCTAAGGGTGTAAAGGTAAAATTTCATAATATATAGTTGTGATCATTAGTAAGTTTGCTAGTTATCGTTAGTCAACGACAACTGGAATGGCTAACGTGAGAATGTTGAAGAAAATCGAGAACCGCGCTGTTATTAAATTCCTTACCAAACAAGAAAATGTCTAAACTCTATTCACGAAGAGATGGTGGCTGTTTACCAAGATTCTGCACCTTCGTTATCTACGGTTCAAAAGTGGTCAAGTGAATTTAAAAAGGCCACAGAGAGTACTGAAGACAACACTCGCTCGGGCAGCCCGGTTACTGCCTCAAAGGAAGAAAACGTGAAAAAAGTTGAGAAGCTTATACTGGAGGATGTCCGAATGAAGATGAAAATGATAGCAGAGATGACCCACCGCTCCGTTGGTACCGTGCACACTATTCTTCATGACCTTCTTTACTTTCCAAAAGTAAGTGCAAGATGGGTGCCGCAAATGCTCACGACGCCTCAAAAACAAGTGTGAATCGAGTACTGTAGAGTTTTTAGAGCTCTGTGGCTGGAGTATGTGAGGAGGTATTTTATTGTAACATTTTAAACAGTACCCCATGAAGGATGGGTCTACTTTAGCCAGTCTTAAACCTGGTTCAACTAATTGGTCTCTATTTCTAGTCCTATAAATGATAAATGATTTTATTTCTGTAAGTAGGTTTGTAAAAACACTTTTACACGTCAATCATGTTTTTTAAACTAGATGAGGTCGGCGTTTCCTATCTGACTACTCTGAGAAGAAAGGCCGAAACAAACTCAGAGGTCACAGTCTCTTTTAAAGTCCAGACATAATCTTGGTAAGTCATGCGAAGACCATGCAGATTGGTATCTGAAATGGTCTTTTGAGGAAAGAACCACACAGATTGAGTGGACCTGTCCAGTCAGTGCACGCATTTGTCTTTAATCTTGCAGCTCGACTCAGGAAGTCAGGACTTAAGGAGCTCAACGATTCGACGAACAATACCAAAGAAAGGACTTTTGGGAAGGCCGCATAAATTACTCAAGCTGCCAGATCATAATTAAAATTAAATTAGAAAAAAAAAGAAAGCAATTACCCACATAGTCCTCACATTCACAAAAATTAAAATAATATAATACTTTACAAGTAAATATTCAGTTGTCTATAGTCTTAGTCGTAGTTGTCTTTCACCTCTTTTAGTGAAAAGATTTAAATTTTTCCTTACGTACATGATGTTGTCGTAGATATATTAACAAGGTACCGTCACGATGTTAATATCTTTAAACAGTTCCCTTAGAGAATCGCGCCTGCGGCGGCCATATATTGCTCTGATGGTTCATTTCTGCAGAATAAAATTGACTCAATATCTGCAGCCTGTCCCCATAATAAAATGCCGTAAGACATGACACTATGAAAGTAACTGAAATAGACTACCCTCGCGGTATATACAATAGTAAATTGGCGGATTTTTTTACAGCATATTATTTTGCTGCTGAACTTAGCCGCCCTGCAAGATATGCTAAATGAAGACCCCATTGCAGCCTTGAGTCGAACGTGGTCCCCAGGAAAACAGTTATGTCGACAAATTCTAGTTTCTTTTTATTCAATACTATGTCACAATCACTACTTTTTACTTATTATGTGACAACAGTTTCCATTAACCATTCTTATAAAACTTGGCGTAAGATAATATCTTTCTTTGAAATACGAATATTTTACGATATTCTTGACCCAGTAGTTAGTGCTGCAGTATTTTTTATATTGTAATGTGGTATCGTTACTTTCATTAAAATAAAAAAATGCCCAAAATAAAATGTCAAGTCAAACCACAGACGTAAAAATATTAGGGACGACCTAAACAGCACAAATTAGCTGTCTCTACTAGTGACGCGCGCGGTCGGCATATCCCAACGTATGAAGAGGACCTTTAGCAACGCGGGTAACACCGCTATGCAATTCACTCACGGTGACCAGCACATTTGAAATCCTGCTCCGGGCGAAGCCGCACGTTCACTTGATCCTAAATCACTTGTGGCCTTACATACGTGGTCTCCACATTATAAAAAGCCTAAAGCTGACAGCAGTTTTTATTGCCTCATATTAGTCAACCTTATTAAAATCTGTGTTTTCGTAACCCCATACTGGGTAAGTGTTGAACAGATAAATAAGTTTTATATTTTGTGAACCTACCTATCTAGGTCATCTTAGGGCTTGTGCCCTTTTGCTCATAACCTTTTGTGTTATAAGCTTATTATGCCTTCTGCGTTATAAATTCTCATACAACCTACTTGCCTTTAGCTCTGTGCATTTTGAAATTACTATGTATTTTCGATTCTATCAAAATGTGCAAGTCATGTCGTGCTTCCCACTCCCATATGTAAACTCCGTACTGATTGTGACAACCACACACCACCTTCATTAGCGCACTAGTACATCTCGCTTTGCTTATGCTTTGGTGTCACAATCAGCGGCGATGACTATTGGCCATCTTGTAACACGCTGGACGTTATATTCCAGGGTCCAAAGTTCCGGCTACCAACTTTTAAGTTAATCCGGAAATATCGGAGGCATCTGGGCGCGGAGCCAGGCCACCACCTTCCGGCAATTCCGGGCAACCACGAGCTCCGCGCCGTGTACATAATTATACCCGCGTGGCATATTACACTCGCTACGGGTCTGGCAATACCACCCGCCGACCGTCACCTTTCCTGGCGTGTGCAACGTGGTACACCGCTGCGGTCATCGTCACACCAGGCTGAGCCAGAAGAGTACTGCGCTACTCCCAAGGGAAATTAAGGAAACCTTTTGTGACCATAGACTTTCCTACCTCCTTTATTTTATGATTATAGTTTTTATGTTGACAATTTACGTGGTCTTATTTCTCTCTACCACGTAAACCTCTTTCGTCACATTATCTCTATCATATTCAAAGGCACTACAATAAAAAACCGAGGTTGAATATTATTCACCATCTAAAAACATTACTCGTAGCCATCATTATTTTTTTGTCATGTCTCTGCCAATTAAATTATCCTTTCAAATTACCTGGAGCGGAACAACGTTGAGCAAACACAATAAAAACATAAACACACGCCATTTATCCAAGTTATTAAACCTACGTTAAGTTTGAATAGGAACGTCGTGCTCCTCAAGAATAGACCATTTCACGTGAAATTATTGCAACCGTAAAATTTCATAGCCTACACAGACATGCTACAAAATATACTTATACAGGTGTACAACAACATATCGCTGCTGTATAGTAAAATTTTAACGTGTTGAAAACAGTAAAACATTTTTTGTTGGTTCCTGCTCAGTTGGCGCCCACCTGGGACTCATTTCAATTATAGCGACTACAGGAGACTAACATTTCGAACTGATGCTGTTAACTCTACGGATTGTTAAATTAATAAAATAAAATTCAGTGTTTTGTGTAAACTGTGTGACTACTTCAAATTAACAAAGTTTATTTCCATAAGTTAAACGTAATCGTTTAACTACAATAGTTTCTTAACAAGTAGTGGTTTAATATGTTATAAACGTTCACATTATGCCACCGCAGCAAAAGTAATTACAGACAAGAATCATATTTAAACATATTTGCCGAAACCCACTTCAACTACTAAATCAAACTTGAAGATATGTGCACACTCCTCTGTTTTAATTACTTTCCTCCATCCAAATACACGAAGAATTATAAATACCCTCATATCTCGGTGAAGTTCCTACATGTTCAGACAAGTTGGAAGTTTGAAGAAGAGGGTTTAAGCCGAGATCCAGTTGCACCGTCGGAAGGGCAGCAAGGGATTGGACACAGAACTAATTGAAATAGCGAGATAAGAGTTTGAGGAGCCGTCTTCTGGCGTGACTGTCAGCCTTAATCCGGTCGCTTACACGAATAATCCGGCAAGTTTGAGTGGACTGCTCATTGCTAACCCGTTCATAGAACAAGCGACGTACCAAATCTGGTCGGCTTCCAGTTTTTGCGGGTAGGATTTAAAATGTTGACGCGTTCCGGTATTTGAGTGAGACAGTTACCTAAGAGGTTAATTTATTTATGTGGAGCGTGTTTTTGTGAGGCTTTGCCTGAGATTTATGTGGGGTAACAGGAGTCCGATTGTTTAATGAAATATTATGCGATTACGTCATTCTTTTGATAAATTATGGGGTAAAAGTACTGCTTATTTTTCTACACACAACAGTAACTTGAGAAAAAATACCATAAGCCTTTATGTAAGGAAGTATGAACTAATACAGGATTTTGTAAGAGTCCTAGCAAAACTACAATAAGGTGTTGTTTCATTTATTTGAAACAAAATAGGTACAATTTTTGTATCGGATTATACATATACATTGATCCATCTCTCAATTTGTCTTTTTGTTACATAAAATGAATAAGATCCAATTTTCTAAGAGTTATTAATGTACAGAAATATTGATTTACTGGTCTGAAAGAAGGCGGTTTGATTGACAGGTCAATTCGTTTGGCTTTACTCAGGAAAACCGAGCCTTTATCAGAAATATGAGAGAATAACTTTAGCGTCGTTTTCTTTTTGTGCTCACAACAATTATTTTATACAGGATGACCATACATAGGTATAAATTCCTACTACAGTTACTTGTAATATTACGTATTCTTTGCTACAAAATAAAACTGGTAATCCACACAATAATATTGAAATATCCCGTTTATCTAATAAGCACCTATTCTTTAAGTCGATGATCACGCGCATCGCGGGTGTGACTAAGATTAGAGGTCCAGAGGGGAATTGGGTAAATCGAAATTTTCTAAACTGTCGAAAATATCCAAACTTTTAAATGTTAAAATGAAAGGTGGCCACCTCCGCTTAAACCCATTTGTCTCTGGACCACTACGTGTTGAGACACCCTGTATATTGCTTGCCCTGAGAAAGTATGTACTGGTTTTATATTTGTTTTTAGATGAGCTGAAATTGAGTACTATGTTATGACAAAAGTCCTTAAAACAATTTTATTATAATATGTCTAGGGGGTGATAAAAAAAAGAGAAAGAAATCTTTTAGCATACAATATTTTACTTTTAACGTCTTTCAAAACCGTATAAGCGCTATTGTACCACAATACACGTCTTTCTAACCCTCCGGGAGTCCCAGGTGACAGCTATAAATGAATCATGAACATAAAAATATATTGGCGCCCAGCGTGGGACTACTTCATAACTGAATCTGACCATCGGAATTCATCTTATCCAATTTTTATGACGGTCACCGCGTATCCGCAAACAAAGCAATGTAAAGGGAAACAAAAGTTGCCAATATATCGTATTTTCCGTAGGAACATTAAGTTGCGTCCGTAAAACGTGGACAATGGGGTTTATTTTTCTTTATTTGAAACGTTTTGTCCTTCGTGACGGCTTACACCCTTTGTCTGGACAAATGGTGACGGTAGGGCTGTTCAGGTGGGCGTTGCAAGTGCACGTTGGGAATAATATTGTGATAAATCCCTTTTATGGGAAAGGAATAAAACGAAACAATTTGTCTGCTCCTCCCACTTTTACAAACATGAATTCTTAAATCGTAGACACAGAGAGAGAGAGAGAGAGCATTTACTCGATTTCACAGACAAACTTTAGTGTTCACTTTATTACTCATGTATTCTGGAATAATTACCAAGCAGTTCATCACGTAAAAATACGTTTCGTGCTTGACGTGCAGACGGAAAATAAATCCCTAAAAAGCCTAACAAGTAATTTACATTAACCCATTATCTTGCATCAAGGGAAGGAAAACATTTCACTCAAGGTGCTACCCGTAGTCCATTACTTAACCGACCCTATATCCGGCATAAGAGTTTTACACCAGCTCCTTTTTCGGGTTAAAAGTAACATGAATCTCATCCATCCACCGTGGCAAAGCCTTAAGGCTGTTTCAACTCAACCCTACAGAAGTTATAAGATTTCTGTGTTCTTTCAATTCACAAACCTTCGACCCTTTTAAAGAAATAAAAACATATTCCAGGCATAGACCTTTTAAAAGAAGGCCTAAGAGCTACGTATTTTCTTTAAATTATAAAAATACAAGATGCTGAATAAAGTAAAAATAAATTGGAGTGTTTTGAGAGCCCTATAAAGGCACAAAATAAGATCTTTCGATGTACCTCATTGATTCAAAACTTGTACCCTTTTCTTAAAATATAAAACTAAACTGGAGCTATGAATGAATTCCATTATCATATTACCACACTTGTCGTTATCACACGTGGCACAGAGCCAACAAGCGTGAAACGTATGTACATAAATAAACCTATCTCAGAGCTAGCACTAAAAGGGTAGTCCACATTCAACAAAGCCTAACCCCGAATCAGTGAGCGATACAAATAAATCAGAAGTTGCCTCTCGTCTCCTATAATCCAGAATTTATCCGGCGGCTTATCAGCGTAGGGCACGCGACGCGTCCACCCCGCGCGGCTTCCGCGCGATAAATAACAAACTTCACCCGAAATAAACAACTTTAGCTTATTAATTCGGATTTTAAATGCAGAACGTGGAACTAAAATAATTTAGGCTTGCTGATTTATGTGTTTTCATTCGCATTTCTATCTCGATTCGTATATTTTGTTAACTTTGTTTTGGAGTAGTCATGCTGATAATGCAAATAAAAGTAATATTTTATTTAGATATGAAAGAGCGCTTGATCTTTTTTCACGCTGTTAAGTTTTGCCAAATTGACAAGCAGCATGTTTAATAGAACCGCTCATTGCGACCGAGTGATCCGACTTTTGTGACCCTCTTGTGTAAAATACGTGAGTAGATACTGTGAGATATTTTATTATCAAAACAACCTCTTGCTTAGATAGACTTTTGAATAGTATAGAGCTGATAGTGATAAAAAAGTTTTGGACATCAATCCGCATTTACCGCATTTACAGAGATAAAGAAGAAGATATAAATAATGTATCCACCTAAAAGATATCCAACGCACTCTCAGTACTGGTTAATGATATCCCGGAAATAAGCAACGATGACACCATCGACACAGCATCAATGTATTCATTCTATGTAATAACTGAACTACGTGGAATACAGCTCTCCGGTCCATTGGTCTGATAATGAGCCCAACACGAGGTCCTTTGACAATCGCTGCTGAAGCTAGTTCGGTTTCCGAGCCACTGAGCACCGCCACACTCAAGGTACTAGTATTTTGGGTAATGACCTAATACTACTATGCTAGTTTATTAGGAATGTACAATTTCCGGAACAGCAGTTTCCACTCAATACTGAAGCACTAGATAATAATTATCCTGAATTGTATGTCGGAGAACAATAACGAAGGATCACATGTCCAGGTGGGAATGCAAAAAGTTGGCATTAAAGGTGACGGTGATGATCATGACACTATAATTATTGAAATAGGAACTAACTCTGACCAATACTCTTCCAAACCTTTGCAAGAACGCCATGAAGAAATAAAAAGTACTAAAAGTAAAGTTCTATAAAATACAATCTGGCAAAAATCTTTCCAAAAGTAACAAAAAGACTGTATCGCCAACAGTAATCTCTCTAATAGGTCTACAATACAAAACTGTCCAAGATACCAACCCTACACTGCCACTCTAAGCACCCAAGGTTGCGATAAAATCGATCCCGCTTAACCCTCTGCCCGACCTTTTGTTGGAGAGTCGTGAATCAAACGTAACGACGCGTCTGCACTGTTAACGCTAAGTAATGGCGGCAGGAGATGCATTATGGAACATTGTATAGGTTCCAAATCAGGCTTATGAAACTGATCGGTAAAGTTAGCCTGCGTTTCCTATTTACCGACCGTAATAGGTTATAACTACGACACGTAAGTCTGGTTCAATGGTGAAAGTCAAAGACATTTAAATATACTAAGGCCCGTTGTACATACAAATTATTCTTGTCGTGAAAAACTACGGTTGATTCGCCGTGTGTAGGCACGGTCGTCCGTTTGTATGGATTATTATGGAAGCTTATTTATAGACATGGCGACACTACGGCACCGCGCCGTCGCCGTATTACGGCGCGGTTTCACGCCGTAACGTAAAGAAACAGTGCCGTGTACAACGGGCCTTACTATAGACGGGGCGAAGTGAACAGCATAGGAATTACCTACAGGTCACACCTCGCTCAATTTAGTTCTATGCCTCGTGTCATACGCCGCACATGACAGGTCGCATTGTGTGCAAGAGACAATTATTTTCGAAGAAATTATGCCGAATTGTACATTTTGGTACTGCAAACCTCGTAGTGATAAATGACTTGAATTAGCTACAGTTTATTTTCGTTAGTATTTTATAATTAACCGTGTATTTAGATAAATTAAATCATTTCCTTAGACGTGTCAAACTATCTGACGGTTGGTAACCAAAGGTTTGTGTTGGTAAATGTGTATGAAGATGGCTATTATGTAATGTTGCTATATTATGCTAAATGGCGTCACTGAGACATGGATCACAGTTTTTCTATGACATTTCTTCTGATAGCCTCTCTATATCCATAGTATCTTAAATATCTCTGTACTCAACCAATATTTTCTTCTATCTGTTAGTAACAATGCAAATGTATGATTGGTTATGTGCTGTATGTAACAAAAAAAGGTTGCGGTGTCCGAATTTCCCCAAGCATTTGCAAATCCTCCAAGGGATCACTAAGCTCTGGTTTCCTCCCTTTCCTTACATGTTCCTGCTGAATAATATGAGAGAATATTGACATTGATTGATTGGCACATCAAAACTATTCTCTATATTTAGGTAACAAGTTGTGAAACTAGGTTTTATTAATAACTAGCTTCGTACAGTTTTTACGACATGACAAAACATCGAGATTTCTTTATTATATGTAAGTTTAGTATTAATGTATTATTCGTATAAAACCTCCGGAAGAAATCCGATGTTAAGTTTAGGAAAATATCGCGATCACACAGACACGAATAGTGGCTTTCATTTATAATGTGTATATTGTATAGATATAGATATTCTAGAACTACAACAGAATCTTCCACGTCAAGGAAAAGCCGCGAGAAATAGCTATAAAATAAGTGTTATGGCAGCGAATTACACGTCCTTCTCGTGTGACATCACGGTGACAAGTGACATACATAAACATACAGGGTTTCATATTTTATTGCGACAGTTTGACGTGTTTTGTTCTGAGGATATATTGAGTGGGTTCAGTATGGCCCCTTGGAATTTCCGTAGAGTGAAAATATTTACAAGAAGAACTGAATAAATAACCAGTATTTCAGTTTTTAAGATGTTTTGTTAAGTCTGCAAGTAATTGGCTAGTTTATTGTAATCCTAAAGGTTTCATCTGAAATTAAATTCAATGTGGGATTATTTATTCAATCTAACTTAGATTTCACTGCTTTTTACTTTTCGAAAACATTATTAGGCTTACAAATGAGTTTTTTTAACGAAAAGACTTGCTTTCTATTCTATTGTATTAAAGTTTTTCATCTAAATCGCAGACAAACCTGCTTAAAGTATTTTTCAAACCGATTTTACACTAAGAAATTTAATCTTATTTAGACACTCGCTCAAGAGGTCAATTTAACCGAAATCTTAAGCAACATATTCCTTGGATTTCGTGTTAATAAAGTGAAAATCTCCGGCGAAACCTACTAGTCTTAGCACTCAGTACATTAATATTTCACCAAAGTGTTACTCCTCGTTTTTATGGAGCCGTCAAGGAACACCTTATTTATTTATAGGACGCGTATAAGTTAAACTTTTGATCCTCGCGGATGAAGGTGGAATACTAATCTAGTCCTACGTAACATGTTTGAACAGAATTTGCAGGGTAAGTAGATTTAGTAGTAGTTTTTAACAGACTTTAAAAAAAGGAGGAGCTTATGCGTTCGGAGGGTTGTTGTTTTTTTTACTATTAAACTGTCTATTTGATGCTAGATGTGTAGTGCTACAGGGATCTTTTGGTGCCTGAATGACATTATAGGATGGCGCTGTTGGCGAACAGTTGTGAAATGGAGCCTTTTGGCCGTACAGGACTTTGTTTTTATTTTCATTTTACTTTTTTTTTATATTTCTATGTGTGTTTAGTTTAGTTTGTGATCTTCCTGTGCGAGTCCCAATAAATACGTTTTCTTTCTTTCTTAAGCAGTATTGAAAAAACAAGATGGCAGCTTTAGTTCCGATTTTGGCCGCGCGCCAAAATATCCTTTTACAACAATGATTTCAAGCGTTGATTGGACGAGGAAGACCTAACATAAGGCGGTGTGACACAACATCCTGTCAGCAATTTAATAAGTTATAGTCATTGGTCTAAACTGGATTCATAAAAAACAAGGTAAATGAGTTGTGGTGCAAATTGAGAATGCCTTATCTAGCAGCAAGGATGAATGGATTAATTGAATGTCTAGCTAGAAACTAGTAATGCTACGGTTCGTAAGTTTTTGAGTTATTTTCCAAGAAAATAAAATAATTATTATAACGTGCATCATCGTTTTCTGAAGTTTCTAATAATACCTTTTTTGAGAAATTATCGTTTGAGCAAAAACATATTAAATATAAAATACTACTAGAAAAATGATTTAAAAAGAACAGTAGGTACTCTTGGAAGATTATTATTTTACTTATAAATAAAAAGTTAACCAAGAATGCCTTTTAAGAAGTATATGGAAAAGCAAATGCAGCGTTACATCAGAAAACAATGAGTGTTTAATGGAAATAACGAAGAATGAACATGAATCAATCTGCCTAGCTTTTTCTCAACTATGTTCGGGTCAACTTACAGTCTAACCGGATGCATCTGAATACCAATATTTTACATGGAGCAGCTGCCAATCTGATCTCCACCTCTGCGAAAACGCACATCGTAGTCTTTAAAATCAACAACCATAAAACTTCAAAATACTGTTTTTGAAAAAGATTGTTCAGGTGTTTTATCACAGAAACGCGATGGACAGAAATATTTGAAATAGAAGACTTCGTGCGTTTTATACTTGTTTAAGGTCCCGAGCAATCCTAACGAGTTTTTAATACACACTCTAATCGTAAAACACGATGAATAAACCGGCAACAAATATTTAAAAACTCATTGGTTTTAAACTTGCAGCTGACGTTTTACAACGTTATTACTTCAAGATGGCGTCGTAAAGGTAGGTCCTCGATTTCCCGGTGGCGAGGGAAAATCAAAGTGCGTTTTTATTAAAGTCTTTAAATAAGTTTTTAATATCTTTTTGTGTAGGGAATAGCAACTATGTTGGGTAATATCCTTGGGTTTTTGTGATTGGTTTTTAAGTTTTTCCAATATCCATACCTATCTACTTAGGCTGAAGAACAGTCGTGGTGACAAAAATAAAAGTTGTGATGATATTCTTGTTTTTTTTTTTTGCTGTAGTTTTTACCCAGATGCCCATTAAGTTACTACCTGCTAGGGTTCTAGTTAGGGACTAAGTATTATGGTTTTCTTAAAACAGGACACACCTAGAAGTATGTTTCTTTATTTAAACCAACTCATATTTTGATGTCGCTGATAAAACAAATGAAATTTAATGAAAAATCTTTTACCCTGCCAAGCTATTTCTAAAAGACTATCTCAACTAACATTTTAAAGAAATACCCGTTAGTGGTGTAGGTATTCTCTATAGGCGGAAGTCGGGTGGCAAGCGTCATCCGCCGCTAATGGCGGGCCGTCATGGCCGCCGGCGCTTCCGGCGGAACGACCGTAACTATTTGATACGTCTCTTAAATTGTAAGAGTATTCTTTTTGCGAAAACTGAAGGTCGTTGCTAAAATAAATTACATTAAAACGTAAAAGTTTCACACCTTGTCCACAAAATGCGGCAGTAACCTTAGTGACAGATGTCAATTGACGTTGATAAAACCATCAACTTCTTTGCTCGCTGGCGCGGTTAGCTTTTTGATAACTTCTTTGGGCAAATCAGTTTTACCATTGGTCTTTGCCATAACCTCTTTACCAGAACAGTACGTGGGCTGCACTAAAAGTATCGGGAATGGAATATTTCCACTGTTCCTGTCATATTAAAATCTTTTTAATTGAAAACTCCTTGGTTTTAAAAATCGAATACCATTTATTTATTTAAAAAAAGGTTCTCGGTCTTGTCACAAGGTTTTGTCAAACTTGTTTAGTCGTTGAGAAAATGGAATTGACTCGAGAAAATTCAAGAGCGATGATTTATTATGACTTTCGAAGCGGTTTAACACAAAAACAGTGTGTTGACCGGATTATTTCTGCATTTGGTGATGAAGCCCCATCCAAAACCACAATTTATCTCTAGTTTGCTGAATTTCAACGCGGACGTGTCAAGCTCAGTGATGATCCCTGTCAAGGTCTTCCAAAAACTGCAGTCACCCAAGAAAACGTTAATGCTGTGCGTAAGCTGATTGAGGAAGATCGACATGTGATATACCGCGAAATTCAGGCAACTTTAGACATTGGCATGAGTCAAATACATAGGTGTAAAAAAGTTGTTTTCCCGATGGATACCGCATTCGCTCTGTGAAGAGCAAAAAGCGGCTCGCGTTACTTGGTGCGTCAGAACTCTCGAAAGATTCCACGCAGGATCCTCAAATGCTGTATACAACACCGTATCAGGTGACGAATCCTGAATATACGCGTACGAACCCGAAACAAAAAACCAGTCACGAGTTTGGGTGTTCGAAAATGAGTTAAAGCCAATAAAAATTGTTCGTTCACGGAGTCTTGCAAAAAAAATGGTGGCCACGTTTGTCTCCAAAACCGGCCATGTTACGAATATTCGTCTTGAGGGACAAAGAACGGTTAATGCAGAATGGTATGCTAGCATTTGTTTGCCACAGGTCGTTTCTGAACTCCGTAAAGAGAACTCCAACCGCCGTATCATCCTCCATCACGACAATGCGAGTTCTCACACCGCGCACAGAACAAAAGAGTTTTTAGAGCAAGAAAACATAGAATTGTTAGACCATCCGCCGTACAGCCCCGACCTAAGCCCTAATGATTTCTATACTTTCCCTAAAATAAAGAATAAATTGCGTGGACAGAGATTTTCATCCCCTGAAGAAGCTGTGGACGCCTACAAAACGGATATTTTGGAGACCCCAGCTTCCGAATGGCATGGTTGCTTCAATGATTCGTTCCATCGTATGGAAAAATGTGTCAAATTTCGCGGAGAATACTTCGAAAAGCAATAAATACATTTTTAAATAGTAATGTTGTGTCACTTCCTTGATTCCCGAAATTTTCAGTGCCGCCCTCGTATTTGTCGTTTTAGTATCTATTCATTCGTGTTTATCCATCTGTGTAGCCACACCAGTCCAAAAAAAAATATGCCAACATCAAAACTCAAAAGATAAAACCGTAATCTACCCTTCAACCAACAGAACGATATCATATTTAAGTGGCCAAACACACAACACAAACACTACATCGCAATTCAATCTTCGTGCAGTACATGGAGCTAATGGTGGCAAATATTAAGTGTCGGTCCGGCCATCCGTCTCCGTCGGCCTGTTTGTCCGAGCGCCGCCATCACTCACCGGACAAGGGTGGGGGGAATGTGTTTGTCAGTCGGCTTTCGGTAGCCTAACGAGCTGGACGTCTGTTGATGTTATTAAACGGTTGAGGTTAAAAGGGTTTAATAGAATATAGTCCTGTAGTAGAATTATTTGATTTGCTAGCTATAGTTCATTGATATGTATGTAGAGAGCTGGTGCCATGCAGCTTTCGTTGGACTTGAGGATTGATTGTTAACAGTTAATGCATTTGCATCTAAAAACAAATGTAAAACTTAAGCTGGCAACATGCAACAGATGTAAAATTGAAGGGAAAATTATTAAATAGTGGCCCGCAGCGATAAGAGCATTGTCATTATTTGAACATTACCATAATCTTTAGAGCCATTATGTTAATACTCTAAGCCGTGTGTTGATGTTGCCCGGAGCACTAACGCTTAAAGGTTAATACAACGCCTATTTGGTTGAACCCTTGACTTCGAAGGGTTAAACTGGTAGTCGTTACGGTTAAGTTAACGACGTATTGATTGAACCAGGTTTAGAAAACTGGGCTTGACGGCCTAAAAGGCGAATTAGATTATCTAAAGCACGTCCATTAATTTCGAGTCTGACTTTTTCCTTAGGTTTATTTACGCATTCTATTATGAAAATAGCTTCTTTATTTTCCGTTACTTTTCTTTACCACACTTTTAATTTTCAAAATTACATTTACATAAACCAGCTTCAGATAATGCCACACTAAATGACTTTTACCAAATCCCAATACGCGACTCTCATCTCTAACAAAAGACATCTAGCGACTAAATTCACTTGCACGCTATCCATTGCAGGCTCAGTACGGAGCGCATTGTGCTTAATGAGCTAATTACAACGTGACGTGGTGATGGATCGCTGTCTTGCGAGTGTACGTTGATGAGTTTCTGCTGGATCACACCTTCGGATTGAACGTTATGTTCGACGCTGCGGGGATTAGTGCTCTGATGTTGTGGAATATATTGGGAGGAAGAAATGTGGGAAATATTATCCTACTTTTCATAGCAAAGCAACTGCTAATCCTACACCCGTTAGAGTATTATTACCCTACTTTTTATTAGCTGCTAAGCCTATATCCGTGATGTAGGGAGTAGGTAACGTGGTACTTACTCATCTATGAAAAGACGTAATCGAAGACAAGATTTTTTGAGAATTTTTTATTGCCATTGTTGCTATTTATAAACGAAGTAATTCCCATCCTATTTTCAGGCCAAATTCTATACATGGAAATACCCACCAACCAAATCAGCGAAGCACCGGGATGCGATCAAAATAATTTTAATCAGATTGAAGCATTGTGTCTGCCACAGTTCATTAGCTGTTCACAAACCCGAAACAAGTTTAAAACGAGCTCTAAAACATGCTCGTTTCAGCTTTTCAGGAGCATTGTCAGCGATGCGTGTAAACAAAGACATTACCAAAGTAAATAATATACCTACCGTTAGCAGAGATAATAAGCTTGTAAGATAAAATGGAGTCAAGAATGTTCTCATTATGCAACGTTCTAGTTTCAAGAAATTACTAATATGAATGAGAAAAGTTAAATTATTCATTTGTTGACTGATATCGCATTAAAAAGAGCAAAAGTTTGTTTTTAGCGAACACTTTTAAATGAAAACTGATGGTAACTAGGAATAGTTCTGTAATGCAATATAAAATATAAGAGGATTAAATACGAATGGCAACCACAAATAATTGGGTAGGTTTGCTACCCGGACGACGCACGTGAAGTCGGTGGAAAAATAAGAATAGGATACAAAATTAATAAAAATCCGTTCCTGTAATAAAACCTCAGCAAGCAATAAAATATAGAATTCCACTCATAAAATATTACTGTTATTAAGATCTAGATGAGATTACAGCCAAATATCAATTTTAGGAAGAGTCCCACGCTGGGCGCCAACAAGAAAGTTCGAGAAGCTTCGACTTTAATTAAGTTTAATAGATTATATTACATCACTAAATTATAGGTTTAACATTGTTATACGGCATTTCGCAGTATCAAATTATATCGGACGTGTTTAAGCTCGTAAATCAACTGCTTAGAGGGGATAATACTTAAGGAGCCATTTGATGCTAGGAGCTTCTGAAATTATAAGAGTTTTTTTTATCAACCCACTTGGCGTTTACTGTAATATAATGGGCAATAGAAACATCATAAAGGTAATCAATCATATCTGAATTATAATGCAATTTATTTTGCAATTGAATGATATCTAGTCTTCGATTTGAATTGTATAGTTATTTGGATATAAACCTACCCTCTATTCAAGTATGATTGTACAAGTACAAATCCGATGAGATTGCAGAAGATGGATTTTAAGTTAACTTTACTCAAGACGTCGTCATTCAAACGACATGATGTGTCGAAAGTTGAGTTCTGGTATTTTTTTATAACCACCCACAAAACGGTTTTTCTTATGCTTATGCAGTCTGCAATCTTTCCTGTGTCACATTGAACAAATAATAAGCGCCTGAATTTGCCATCTTTTTCCAAAGTACTCCAATAAAAATGAATATTTAGTATAGTCCACATTTATCTAAATGTGTTTTTGATGTGTGCATGCTTTTCAACGAGCGTAGAGTGTGGGTACAGTTGCTATCTCAAATTTATACACCACCTGTGTTTCATGCGGGTAAACTGTATTTTAAATTTTACTGAAAAGCTCGTTTGATAAAATTGAATTCGATGTTGATGAAGCAAACTATTGATGATAAAATAAAAATCAAATGTTCAATAACATGAATAAGGTTTATTCCAAAAGTATTAAGCTAATGGACTTTTTCTTTCCATTTACGTAGCGAGTAAATGAAAAGAAAAAGTCATCTATAAAATATCAAAGAAACCACTAGCATTTTGCTGAAGTGCAATTATTGTTTGTAACATTTCAGTTGTGTCACATTAAAGTAGTGAATTGTAGACTAGATTGTTAATTAATTATAAGTAACAGCAATAACATTAATTACCTTTAGAAACACGCACATTCAAACATTTCAATCACCACTCTAGTTTATTAGTACCTAGTCCTATTTTGCCACCGACAGAAATAATCACCTTCTCCTTTAAAGGCTCGTGCACACTGGCGCGACGCGACAGCGCTGCACAAAGGCGCCGCTCGTTGCGCGACACGCGGTGCCTTTGTGTCGGGCGTCGCGTCGCGCCAGTGTGTACGAGCCTTAAAGAAATATTCTCAAACGTCATTAAGACCCCGAAAGCCCATCGGAGGCTCCATTAGATGTCCGGAAGTACCAGCTCACGGGTTATTAGAGGCTTCTAAAGCACTGCCGGTGAACAGGTGACCTGGGGATATTAGATTTACTGCGTCCTTTTAATGTACTTTCCTTTGAAGTTTTCATCCGTATGTTTGTTTACCTGGAACAAATTAAGGTAAATTAAATATTGCGTACTGCAGTGTGCTCTAGGGTTAATTAAAAAGTATGCGTTTGTTTAGGAGTGTGGTCTGGCTTCGTAAGTTATTTGTTCATTAAGGAGTGTGTGGCTTTGCACGCTTGAAAATAATATAAGTTCTGAAGAATTTTCTAAATGAACTTCGTAAAGAAAATTTTATGAGCAATTTCGCGGTCGTCCATAGTTAGGGTTAAATTACAAATTAAATCGAGCATTCCCAATATATTTATATACGTGTGACGTTGATAAACCCGAGAACGTCACCTATCTAGTGAGAACAGCTCCCAGAAATAACATGGCTTCTAAAACAATTGTGCTTTAATAAAAAGGTTCTTGACACATCAAGTTAACAACTTCCAATGACTCATACAAGGTTATTTAAGAATGGATATGAGTTTTTAACTTTCTGAACATCCCTTTAGTGTTCACAATCAAATACTGTCACCAAAGTCTAACGGAAACAAACAGCAATCAGGGAGCGGTGTTGTTGATAACGAAATTGCAGACGACCGCAGCGCAAAGGAGTTTCGTCAGATATACCTACTAAGATAAAGATATTTCACTAAGGGCTTATTTTTCAATAGTCAGTTAACTTTTATCTAAAGAATAAATATTGTGGTTTGGAAGCTTTTGTATAGAAAATACGTCAAACTGTCATATTTATCCTTCAGATAAAATTTATCCGACTTGCAAAATCAGCCCTAAGAAAGGCAATATTTCCGTACTTTATAGACATCAGTTTATAACAATCCTCATGAAGGGCTTTATAACTTCATACGAAGATTTTGTTAAATAATAAATTTTAAAACGCAGAATGCGATCGCTTAGCAACTATCAAACAAGATTCACCTTGGTACAATTTGGCGAACGATCCGTTTGCCAAATTGGACAGAATCAAAAATCACGAGTCATACCAAGCATTCGAAATCAAATCTCGCAGGCACATACTATAGTAGGGGAGCCCAAGCGGGGATTTCGGGATTTACTAAAGCGCGGCAGATTAATATACAGGCGGATACCTTGTACCCGGTTAAGTACCTCCACAAAACATGAGGCCCATGTATAAGGCCGCCCGTGAAGAATACAGGATCAGATTAGTAAAAAAAAATTGACCATCAGAAATTCTCGAGCGTGTCAGATTAAGGTAGGGTGAGTTAATTACATCCTAAAAAGTGTATATTCCACTAATCTGACAATTTGAGAGTGACGTAAAGAAAGGGGAGGGCAACAAAGTTGTAAAAAAAAAACGTCATCTCGACATTCTCGAGCGTAGCTAAATTTTTTTTTATTTTGTAGGAAATAATTCAAGAATAATGAAAAATATATAATCTGACGATTTCCGCAAGCCGAAATAACAAAAATTCGTCGATAAAGTTAAATGCGTGCAGCGGCGTGATGCCTACATTTCCTTCTCCGCGTTTCTATTCCTCTCTATCTATTACTCTCTCACTCCGTCCCCACTCTGGTTTCTGCTGCCATGACGCCATCACAGCTGATCATAAAGACTCGTTCGTGGCATACTGTTTACAACGTGTTTCCAACGTTTTGGCTTTTTTTGCTATTTTAATATTATTTGTGTGAATTAAAGTTTATAAATATTAAGGTCATAGGAAGCTTCCCTGACTACCCCCGCGATGTTGTCACTATGTCTGTATGTATGTGTGTGTGTGTGTGTGTGTGTGTGTGTGACTATGTGATTCGCTTCTAACTTTTGAACGACTAAACCGATCGGAATCTACTAAACGGCGTTCTAAAGATTTCCCTCAAAATTAGATTTCCTGTGAATTTGAACCGATTCGGGCCAATAGATTTTGAGAAATTTTGAAAAATGTCAAAAAAATCAAGTTTTTTTTTAAAGTGGTTTTTTTGGAATAACTTTTAAACGGCTTTATCGATCAACTTCAAAAACTAATCCGCCTTTGAGCTTGAAAAACCACGTCGATTGCCACCAAGCTGGTCAAAATCGGTTGATTCGTTCGAGAGATATCGTGAACGAAAGAAACCCGAAAAAGTGTTTTTTCGGGATTACTCCGAAATGTTTGGTTCGAAAAATTAAAATTGCAAAATGACTTATGAGGATGATAAAACTGCGTCGAATGCCGCCAACCGCGTGAAAATTGCTTGATCCATTCAAAAGTTATTGCGGTTTGAAAATTCCAAAATAGTGTTCTATGAAACTTCTATCAGACTTTCGAGCTGGGAGAGCTCAAATGCATAGAAATATTATTTCTTTGAACTCAGCGAGCTCAAAATATCACATAAATTATATTTTGAGCTCAAAAATGTCATAAGTACAATTTTAAGCGCCCAGGAATGGAATTAGCGGGAAGTTGCAGGGATGGCCTTTAAGGTGAACCGTTTTTCTAATTTTTTATTGTCAGATCAGGCGAATCCCTCTAGATAATCGTCAGATTATGAGACAGTACGTTTAGAACACAAAGATGATCCATATATATCTTAATCTGACGCGCTTGAGTATTTCAAAATGGCGAATTTTTTTTGCAGATTATGACAAGGGCCGCGAATTTGCGTCCCATCGAAATCGTCAGATTAGTGAATGAGAGCTTTTTTTTGGTGCACTTAACACTCCCTTAGAAAATCTGACGCGCTCGAGAATTTTTTTTTTTTTTTTCATTTTCAACCCTTTCATACAACCACCCGCATCATGCAAACGATCAGATTAACATACGTACATTATTAAAAATACGTAGGGCATTGATGCTATCAATATCTGACGCGCTCGAGGATGTCCATGCAGCAGTTTTTTTTTACATATTTAAAAATCTATAGCCGCTTCCCCCACCGATGTAAAGGTTTATATCATATAACATTTTTTCTTCTTATCATCTAAGCTTTGCAACCCAATAAGTCTCTACGACGCTCGAGTAAATCCCCATTTAGCATCGTGGGCTCCCCTACCACTAAAATAGACTTTTACATTTAAAGAAAGAGAATTGCTGTAAGTAATCGTCCTATTTATGAACACGTATCAAATACCTACCTCCCTACCTACATACGATAATTCTTAATTTATTTTATACTTTGGATATTACTTAATTATTATAATCGCACATTATAAAACAGATTTTTTAAGAGGCTGTTGGTTTTTAGGATAACAATGTTTGGCACCAGAGCAATGTCATTTCACTTCAATTCGCTTTGTCGCTACCGCTTATCCCAAAACCCTACACCAAACTGTCGTTTAAAGCGAGCATTACAGTAAAAAGCTTCATTTGCACTGAAGAAACAATCAAGACAAGCCATTAACTTAAAGCGCTGCCATCATTGACGGGATACAGCCAAGATCGCTTCCAGCGCTTTATCGCCACGCGTATCGCTTCAAAGCGCTTTATTGCGAGCCTGTAATGTGCACTAAGTAATTTCATTTTTACGACACGTTACTTTGTCTCAGGGATGTTTTTGCTGTTAACTTGAGAATGTCGATTATAACTCGCGTGTTGATAAGAAGGTGAAAATGGGGAAAGCGGATAGTAATGTACGCAATTACCGGGATACACCGAAATGTACCGGTTTTCGGCGACATCTGGTTATATAGAGACCAAGTTTCTTTCGTGAATAAGTATTCTGTTGTGTGTAAATAGTAGTTAGTACTCAAGTGACTTCTGGAAGGACAAATGATTTTATTCTTAAACATTATGATGCAAAGTGCAGATTACAATGCCAAGCTAAGTGGGGTCTATTAAGCTGTTTGTAAAAAACAAATGTTTAGGGTCTCATTAAAATAACCTCCCGTGGCTGGTGTACAAGATGAGTAGCAGCAAGTCGCGAGGATAAGCAGTAGGGTGCTCCTTATTTTTCGACTTTTGATTTTTCCCCGGGACAAATTGTCATTTGAATATATACATGTGAATATGAAATAAGTTTTTTTTTTTTTGTTAACGTTTAGAGGTCCTAGCTGTTAAAGATTTTGCAAAAAGCGTTGAAGGACAGCTTAAATGGTGGTTTCACTAATGTTTAATTTAAGTGTTTATATCAAATTTTACGTGCAAGTGAAATCGCTCCTTATCCCCCCCCCTCCCCTCGCCCCTCTTCTGTACCGACGCGTCGTGATTAGCCCGCCCCGCACTTCAGGAGCGCACACGTTTTATTTGTAAAAGTCATAGTAACGTGTTTCAAATTGCAATGGCGTCTACAAGTGGCGGACTCAATAAAACTAAGCTTTTCTTTTTTGATTTTTTATTTAAAATTCGAACCTTGGTAGCGACCCCTAAATATCATTTAATAATTTAAAAAAATACTGAAGTAGTTTCTTATGGTATATAATCAAATTACGTGATGCCCCGCGAAATTAAAGAAATCATGTTTTCTTTCTTCGGAATAAGGACCACCCTAATAAACAGCAATGCCATGCCCATTCTAAATTAGATGTTGTGCGACTGTGGCTACTTTAACAAGCAAATATAACTATTTAATTAATTGATAAATTACTAAAACTTGTTCATTCTGACCCTTTTGACTCGCAATCTTAAGGAAAACTAGGTTCCGTTTATTTTAACTGCTTACTTACAACTTGAAGTAGAGAAAGGTAGAACAAACTAAACTGGTCCTAAGTACCAAAGCACCTATTCACACAGCCGTTGTTTTCTTTGCAGAGTAGTTTCCTAAGTCGCCGATAGATGGCGGTGTTTAAGTTATGATTAAGTTCGAAACTATTAGAAAGAGAAACCCAAGTTCGTTCGTGAGACGGCATAAGTTATACAGTTTGTAATTCTAAGGAATTGATACGGACTAAATATCTGCATAGACCAATCAACGATCAAGAATAACGGCCAGCCAGAAATAAAAAGGGAGGAGCTGTAAAGAACTCCCCAACAATACAGGTTGTTTCATAATCTGAGTAATTCATTCAAATCTAATTTGAGTAACACGCTACAATTATTTGTAGGGATGTAACATTCTTTTGTGCAGATAATATCGTATAGCAAAGATAGGGACTCCTCAATTCCGGGAATCGGGATAGTCCCTCTCTGGGGATTAGGGAAGTGGCTCAGAGTATAAGCATCTAATATTACTTCGATAGCAGGGCTTAGCATCGCGCTGCACAGATTAGGGACCTGATTTCTATTAACTGAACAGAACAATGGACCTCCTGATATTGTTTAAAAGGTACCTACATTACTTTATATTTAAGACCCATCAACCACGACGCTACTCAAAAATAACCAGTAATCTCTAATCACCCATGAGTAGCCAGAATGTCCCAGCAAGAGTATTTCATTCAATGCAACACGAAGCTACTTACTGACGCGTTATTAACTACAAACCGGCCGCGAGAGAATGTGTTCTTGACAACCGTCATTTCATATACAGGGTCAAATTAAATTAGCTAGCGAAACTTCGCAAACGTATCGATACATTTTCTCAACTCATAGTTCAAGTAACAACACTACTAGCGGTCCGTAGACCCCTAAAACGAAACATCAAATCTTTCATTTGTTTATTTTAATGTATTAAGATATCGATACTCATCACGCCTGCAGAGTTTCGCTAGCTAATTTAATTTGATCCTGTATACACGAATACGTGTTTTGTGAATTTGATCTTTATTAGTTACGCATTCACTCGACGGCTGGACTGTAGTTTAAGATTGGTTGTGTCAGACAGACCGCCATTGAAATACTAGTCTTGTGACATTCTGACTACTCATTGGTGATTTTAGTTAGTAACTGGTTGCTTGTGAGTAGCGTTGTGGACGAACGTGGTAAGTGTACCCATATATTCTGCAAAATGAATCAACTTAGAAGTCATGATTCATTATTAGTCACCAAATTATCATGCCATTTAATTGACATAAAATGCAAAAAAATATTATTTCACATCGACCATTTATGAAAAGTCTGAATTTAGGTGCACTTTTCCGAGTGTCGTTTCTTACGACTGAAAATCTCCTTCGTTCACGAAATTTTGTTGCCTTCTTAACTAAACTAACCTAACTTATTTATATGCATTTCTCTAAACCGTTCAGCATTGTTGCCTTAAAATATAAATACAGCGCCATTACTTACTGCCAAATAAAGTAACTTACAGTGGAACGTCGCGGTCGGCGGCCTGCACACAATTTATATGGTAATTGTCCGGGACTCGAACCTGCGGCCGTTCGTCTCTTTATTTAAGTTACGGATTGCCCGGTTAACCAGAAGGGTTTCCGGGTCTGATGGTGGAAGATTTCTCTTGTTTGTTGAGGTAGTACGCAGTGTGATGCCTGTTTTGGAGTTTCAAAAAACGGTGCGATTACTTGCCGCGTAGTAATTTTCCTACCTTGAATACATACGTACAAAAATATATAAACCCATGTCTTTTTCCCATGGGGGCAGGTAAAAACTACAAAACCACACGCCACCGCCGCCTGCTACGATCTTTACATACTCCTTTTGTTTCGTTTACATTCATACACAACCGGCGTGCGTGTATGACTAGATGGTCATACACGTACGCCCACGGAGTTTTGATAATGATATTTATGAGGTCGAAACTTTTCCCGAACCAATCTTTCTGAACTGCGAGACAAAGAAAAATCGTCGAGTGTATGTTATCAATGCGCACGCCCCGGTTGCGAGTACTACGCACCTGTCCTTTCTGAAGAATATCAACTTGAATACACTTTAAGGAAAAGCATATTTTAAAAACAATTTATTTACTGTAAAGATTTCCTTCTGGGATCCAGCATCCAGCTATATGATGTGTTCCTGGGGCCTTTACAGACAAGAGTTTCACAGCTTCGAATAATACGACTCGTTCACGTCAATCGTGTAGCGAACAGGGTTCGAACTCACAACCTCTGCTTCACCCGTCATACAAACATGCCTTTCTGCTATAACTACTTTAGAAAAATGAACGGATAAAATAATAACAAGGACCACATAATACATCGGAAAGACCTCTTTAAATTACTTGCATTAATTAAAGAAAGAATCAACCAGCAAACATAATTCAAGGAGTAACGTTCTTAAAAGCATGGTCCCTATAAAATTTATCACATATCCCATGGACCCACGTCACAGTGTGGTCAATGGGTGTAACGATGGCATTGACGCAATTTCAGGCATTCATACGATCGCATATTATTGCTCCAGGCGAGGGTACATCTACCCCATGGGATGGGCCCTCCGATATACTGCGTATTCACCATTGAATGATATAGAATATTGGGTTTTATGTGTAACGAGAGTAACAATTTCATCTTTTATTCAGAACTAGCGATCCTGCCCCTGCTTCGCACGGGTCCATTCGACATGTCAAATCATCAACATTTCTGTGCTATACATATTTAAATTAAATATTAATTTATAATACATACCTACCTATAAAGCTTCTCGAATAAATTCTCTCCTTGATAGTGAAAACCTCATCAAAATCCATTTTGTAGTTTAGAAGTACTAAGCGGTCACACAGACAGACATAAAAAGTTTTTTTTTTAAATACTATTTATTATAGATTATACATAGACAAGTAGAGATAGCAAAGGAACTAGTTATATTATTAGCTTGTTTTCATTTTTTTTTGCCTACTTTAGGTTTTTAGTTAATCGTATACATAGCCATTACAACATAGACACATTAGCAATCTACATAATCTCTCTATCCACCCACTTTAATAAACAGAAACACATACAGATAACTCAAATATTGAAACAACAGTAGGTACGTTACATATGTATGAAATCCCTCAATTAACCAAACCAGCCGCTCCCTGTGTATTTCGGAAACCGATTATGATGATCGAGTTGGGTTGTACTATCCGATGCAGCGGATATTCGACGCACAACGGCACAACACTAGTCAGGGCTGCCACTCAAACTCAAAGCATTTATTTCAATTAAACAAATTACAGTCAGTTTTGAATTGTCAAGGAGTCGGTCTGGCATTAAGATGAAGCTAGTAGACCATTCCAAAGCGTAGTAGGTTCCTATGGCGAAGGATGGACAAGAAACTCCATGGACACTCTTTTTAATCAAAATATTGTTGCAAAACATTGGTCAGATCATTCATGTTGAAATTATACATGTGAGAACGATGCAGAATGACGCACGTTCAAAGTGTCCGTAGTAAAAAGATATTAAACTTGTTAGGTTCTCGGTTAGCGCTCAATTCACTCGTTCTTAAGACAATCATGACATCAGTGCAAGTTATAACAATGCATTTGCAAGGCAGATGGAAACTTGACGTAGCCAATGACGCAATTGTTTTGCATTTAATAAGAATATTTTAGCATTTGCGCACTTTATACAAACGTTTATTAGATTATTCAAAGGTGTGCATATAATTTTAATTAATCAATTAAACTGAAAGACAGGCGAAGTAAAATAAGAAACAGAAGAATAAATAAGAAGAAAAAACCCAACCATCAGGATCGTTGGGTTTTTTCTTCTTATTTAGTCTTCTTATTTATATTCAAATCACAGAAAAAAATTGCAATTATCCGATAAAACCCTGCGACATTTTACCCCTTTGGTATATTAAAATACAGAATCGTATCCCTGCCAGCCCTGAAGCGATGCCTTCATTCCATTGGCCCGTACGAAATCCGTCAATTTGCTCCGCGGACCGCTCAAAATTAATAAAATGTAATATCCAATGAGCGACCTGAATTCTGTTTTTAAATAGCTCCACGGGATTCGCTGAATAAGTTAGTGCTTGTCCCGAAATTTATTATTAACAATTTAATTAAGAATGACGTTGATTAAAAATTGATTGGTGATAAATCGATAAACTTATGAATTTTGCGTGACTATGGCCAAAATATGACAGAGACTAGCTCAATCCAAGAGAAGTATATGCCCAACAGTGGGTGAAGTCGGGTAGTGGATGATAATTGAATTGTATAAATAGCTCAACGGCAACGGTTAAAAATACCGCAGTCTGGTAAACGAAAGGTCGTGACTCGTGAGTTCAACTCCACCCGTTGTAATAACTAATAACTACTACCATACAGCTCTGTTGCAGAAATAAACAGGAATAATTACTACTAAGTAATTTGCTAACGACAGCCAGAAATCACAAGCAATACAAATAGTTACCAGTTATCCGAAACAAAATCGTTTTCTTGCAGATAAACTTTAACGCAGAAGGGTAAGATTTCGCGTTATTTTGTGATACACATAAATCTATCCTTCGTGAGACTCGTAAAACTTTTACGAGGAATCCGTTTGGGCTCGTAAGTCATATGAGCTCATAACTGTCACTAGTTAGGTCACAACCGTCTGGAGAACCTAACATTACTCATTCTTGTCGTTTGACTTTCAGACGCTGAATCTATGCTAACTTCTTTAGATATTTATAACTTTCTTACGTGATATTGTAGAGCTTGTTTTAATAAGAGCCTTTTGAAATTAATGGCGATAATTAGGTAACGCAAGTACAAGTTATCAACTGCTAATTTAAGTATCTGGTGCAGAAACTCTATAAATAAAGAAACTTTTAAGCTTTGTAAATAAACTACAAAACTTATGAGTAGTTATGTTTAAGACGTTTACTGTAGAGTACTCCTACTAACGATTACATATTTTTCTACATTATCATCAAATAAATATTACATTTGCACCTGTGTCTATCATATTCGCTTCTCTGGACTCTAGTAGAATAATTTATATGAAAACTTCATGGAAATTGTTCTACCAGAATCGTGTCGCACCGTCGCGACGCGCCTGTCCACGGGAGCTTTTACAAACAAGATTACATAGGTCACTATTATTTACGATAATACGATCAATCGTACAGGAAACATGGAAGAACTGTATTCTTAAGAATGGATCTATTTAAATTGCGCCACTGAAACCTCTTTACATATTGGCAAAAAGAACCCAGCCGAATTGCAAACCTCCTCCTCTTTCGAAGAAGGATTAAATTCCCTCCAAAGGCAACACTTTTCCAACTTCCGGCCACCGCAACCACAGAGCCCACACACAGTTATCTCGCACTGGTCTACCGCAGCCGGAAGAACAGAACAACTGCTTGTCTGTGGTAACAATTTGACATCGACAGCGCCTTAATGCCGTAGCATTAAAGGTGATTTTCGTAGTTCAAGTTACCACTGACGTGTGGTTGGCCGAACAACATGAAGCTACAACTGTTGTTAGAACTCGTATGATAACACACAACTAGTAAGTTTTGAGGGTAGGATGACAGCGGTGACGTAGTGTCGGTTGTGTTATAAAGTTTAGAAGTTCTCATTGTTGTGGAGGCTGCGAGCAAGGTTCGACATCATTGGATGAATTGTTGTGAATGAAAATATGATAGTGAATTTATGTTTCTATCAGAAATACAGCAGAAGACCAATTCCCGTGATTAAAAATGTTCCAAATCTAGTCGCAATATCATCGCAGCGACCATCAAAACGTCACATGTCAAAAACTTGTTGGAGGTGTTTTTGGCAAATTGAGACACTGAGATTAGAATGCGAATGCTCTAAAAAATGAGAATTGCCCCGCAGTTGTCATTGTCATTATAAAGATTCTTCTTACTTAGAAGTCGGCAAGCTATGAATGAAGGAGTACTTATAGTCAAACTCAAAGCAAGCATGTTTCATGATCACCGGGGGTGAATGTATGATAGTCATAAACCTCAAACCAAACCAGCATAAATAAAGTTTCATAAAATAGTATCAAAGAAGGAGGTTCACAGAAGTCTTTTATTATATCTATCAATAATAAAATGGCAATATAAAAAAGGGCAATGCCCATCACCCATACAAAGAAATGCCTAAAATGAACAATAATGAAATAAAAGCTAAATTGCACTACCAATCGTAGGAAACCCAATACAATTTCAATAATTATCAAAAAACTAGGTAGAAGCCAGTTCCAAACATTTTTGTACAATATAGGTTAAGTCAAGGTCAAGGATTAATAATCAATAATTAAACAACAAAAAATCATTTAAATTATTCATTCAGTATTTAAAAAAAAAATATCGTCAAGAAATGCAGGAGTATAGATATTGGATTAGTACTGGGCCCATGTTAAGTACCATACATAGTATGGGCGAAGATACCAAAGGTTCGCCGTTTAAATGATGACTACATATTTGTGAATTCTTTGGTACATAATGATAATATAGTCCTTGAAGAGCCACACCTTTAATGAAAGAGGTACTACATGTCTGTCTCTCATATTACATCCCGGATAGAAACAATGACTTTCGAGTGTCGACTGCTCTTCCATAATTAGGTAACACGGTGATGGATCTCATTTGAGGAATCTCTATACTTACAGCTTGTGGTGTTATCCATGCCTGTATTAAATAACGTACTTCATCATTTTGCACTGATAATAGAATACGTCTCATACTTGCAATATCGAGCTAGCAATTAAGACAGTGTAGGTTTCTATCCATTTGTTTAAATTACACTGGGCACAAGTCCAAAATAACAGCAGCGTTGTATATACAGCAGGTTCAGGTCCGTCGTCAAAAAGCCAAGTCGTCATTTAGGCGGATCCAATGTAAGTCCGTGTTCAAAAATGGGTATCGTGTGCAGAAGTATTATCAAAATCCTTAATGAATAGCCACAGTCGTGAAATATCATAAAAAGCAATCCGTAATTCCGCAAAAACATGAATCAAGTAATATAAAAGGTACTCTGTGTCAACTATACAAACGAAAAAATGAAAACCAGTAATGTCAAACTGTCAGTAAGGCAAAAGACACGTGATTCATACAGCCTACGTTACTTTTTCTATTTTGAAAATAATTTGATTTTTAATTAATATTGACATGTATATATTATTTTAATTATATTTAGGGTACATATAGGTCGAGTTATATTAAATCAATGATAACTGTGCACTAATTCTATAAAATAGTTCGTTAAGGATTATTTGACGATTCCTGTTTGCCTGAATGTCACTTACCCATGTCAAATAAACACTGACCTCCAATAAAAAAATAAGAATGAACTACAGTGTGAGTCTTTATAATCTGCACATACTGAATCGAGGGAATCTTTGCTTAATTTTATCGACGGAAAAAATGATAAAAAAATTCTAAATATTTTATTGAAATTTTTAATGGATTTTTTATTTATTTTTTCGTTTCTGTGACTCCAGTGTATACAAAGCGGTGTAACTTTTTAACTCGATGTTTTATCACGATGAAACAAACTCCATAATGATTGGAAGTAATTAGGTGTCCGCATTAAATGAAAATTGTGTAAAAAAACTGCCACCAATTAAAAATAAACACGTTTTTCCCTCAAAAATCTGATTTTTTTTCATCAATTTTTGCAATAATCGTAAAATTTCTCAATAAGATGCCCCGATTACCTTCATTTTTTATTACTTTAAATTATTCTTCATCGTATTAGCTACCTAATAATAAAAATTGTATGCTTTTAGCTCAGACAAAACACTTTCTATCAAGTGTTAAAGATGGCACTTCGAACGCGCTATTTTTGTTCTCTTAAGGATGATTTATTTGGGTTCAATGAATGAAAAAGAGTTCAATTAAAACATTTATTATTTTAAAGAAAATTTAATGCATTAGGTTCTCAAAATGTCCACCTCGTTGTTGTAGGCACAAAGCCGCGCGAACTAAAATTTGTTGTGTCGCTCTCCTTATCATTTCGGGATCATTGCGAATATCATTTGCACAGTTAATTATGCGATCACGCAAATCGACCTCACTGTTGATGGGAGTACTGTAGACGCGTTGCTTCATGGTCCCCCACAGGAAGTAATCAAGGGGCGTTAAATCGGGTGAACGCGCAGGCCACCCTACAGGTCCTAGTCGTCCAATCCATTTATCACGATAATTTTCGTTTAAAAATGATCTCACATTTGTGGCATAATGGGCAGGGCATCCGTCCATCTGCAGAAACATCCTTCGACGCAAAGACAGTGGTACATCTTCCAATAACTCAGGTAGATCGTCAGTCAACAAACTTAAAAATCTTTCACTGTTCAAAGTTCTCGGCAGTATGACTGGTCCAATCAACATGTTATCGATAAGACCAGCCCAAACATTTATTGAAAATCTTACTTGAAAAGTCGATGAACGTTTCAATTTCGGGTTTTGACCTCCAGGGCACCATCTGTGTAAATTTCTACAGTTAGTAATACCATCTCTGGTAAATGTTGATTCGTCCATCCATAGTATGGTTTTCGGAAAGTTTGGGTTTGCTCTGATATTTCTTTGAATCCAGGTGGACATCACACACCTTGGACGCCAATCTACGTCTTCATGTAGATGTTGCACTCTTTGGTAGTGGTAAGGGTGCAATCCTTCTTTCTTTAAAATACGCCACGCTGATTTTTGTGATATTCCGTGACGAAGAGCCAGTCGTCTAGTACTTATGGATGGATCAGCAAACAAATCGCTCAGTACTGCTTGTTCCAGAACCACATCAATAATTATTTGAGGCGGCTCGCGACGATCTCTACTTGATTCAAGTCCAGTGATCGACAATCTTCTGTGAACTTCCTGGAAGTTGCGGGCAGATGGCACTGGTTGCCTGTTAGGAAACGCAGCTATGTAAGCTGCGCGCGCAGCTCTGGCACTTCCTCGTCCCATCCCATAGTAAAAATGAATGTCGGCAATGTGTGCCGGGGAGAATTCACTTAAGCGCGGCATCACGTAGCAGCGAACGAAAGTCACGAAACTCAGGTAGCAGTGAATGAAAGTAACGAAACACATGTAGCAGCGGCGAATAATTCGGAGCGACTGCCTGTCTGTCATCCCTTCTGGTCCCTTCAGCTGGCCCTACCTCCCCGCACCCCGACCCGCGCACATTCTCAACAAAAAAGGACGTCTACCTGCTAAACAATTAGTGCGTAGCCGTGCTCTAGGCCTTTCTTTGGCTGTTGATAAGAAATGATGGGATTGAGTTAAACCCTTGCAATTTTTACTATTGGATAGCTAATACGATGAAGAATAATTTAAAGTAATAAAAAATGAAGGTAATCGGGGCATCTTATTGAGAAATTTTACGATTATTGCAAAAATTGATGAAAAAAAATCAGATTTTTGCGGAAAAAACGTGTTAATTTTTAATTGGTGGCAGTTTTTTACAAAATTTTCATTTAATGCGGACACCTAATTACTTCCAATCATTATGGAGTTTGTTTCATCGTGATAAAACATCGAGTTAAAAAGTTACACCGTTTTGTATACACTGGAGTCACAGAAGCGAAAAAATAAATAAAAAATCCATTAAAAATTTCAATAAAATATTTAGAATTTTTTTATCATTTTTTCCGTCGATATAATTAAGCAAAGATTCCCTCGATTCAGTATGTGCAGATTATAAAGACTCACACTGTATACGGATATCAAGTTAAATATTTAAAAAATCATTATATTTTTACCCTAGATAAACAAACTTGAGAATTATTTCATTATACATTATAAATTCTAAATAGAATTATGGACTATTAGTAGTTTCTGTCCATTTCAGGCATTTTTCGGGCGTTCCCCTTTAAGTACTATTTTTTAGCAAATATCAACTATCTCTTTAGCTCAAACAGTAGCTTATTGCAAAATAAACTAGTTCCATACGTTAGAATACGCTATACTTAATTCGGCGCCATTGCGCCTGAGAATCCTTACACGCGCCACATTGATTAAACGTCCATTCATTACGAGCCATCGAATTAGATGGCCTCGTCCTCATACTGTAACTAATTGACGCCCTATGTCCGGTGCCTAAAGCTGGACTAATTAGTTGTGGAGCCTATATTAATCAGTGTTGGTCCCTGAGGACTGGCGGGTAATAGTGTGGGTCTTTGTGGAGGTTGTCTGCAATGATTAGTTTGGAAGGAAGGAGTCAGAGTTTAAAAAGGTCATATTTAATTAGTACTTTACGTAAGCTTTGACACGGAGATCAGTCAGTTGAACCAATAGCATGAATCTTATGACTTGGTCCATCGATGAATATTACGACAATCATACTTGGAGGAAAAGGTGAAAAAGAAACAAATGTGTAAAAAAAGACAAGAGCAAAGATTTTCTAGACAAAATTCTCATTGTTCTGCACCCTGGAATAACCTTATAACAGGAACACAGTAATGCTTATTGCCAACAAAAATAGGTACCTATACGTAAGTAATAAAGTTATTACATATTTTTATATTGACTGCCGCCTAGTTACGAACTTGAAGTACCAACATCCCAAGTATTTACGTAGGAGTGTCTAAACTCGATAAAACAAACAAAAACACGAATGAAATCATCCTCAAACAGGTCCCCTGCCAGCGTTCTGTCAGCTTGACAGTTGACACAGCACATAAGCCTGTAAAATTACCCTCCTCATATATCAGTCACGTCCTCAACTACCCGCGTTTTTCTTACAGTGACACGACATAATATAGACACCGAAGACCCAGTAGCTCTCCCACCGTATTTCTCAAATTATGCAGCCATATTGCAAAAGCATTACCAACAGCAGTAATTGTCATTTGTCGTAGAGAACCAACCGCAAGGTGATTTCTGCTGTAAATGTTAAAACAACATGTAACGTACGCATTTATGGCACTGCGTGCGTTTTAAATGCGTAATGAATTTTAAATATGAATGTACCTCCTTAATATATATATTTTTATTATTATTTTATTTATCATCACTGTAATATTTTCAACACAATGTATTTTGTTAAGAAATAAATGACTTTATGACTGTCTTTTTAAGTGACCCACCGAATCTTGCAGCTTCATCATCATCCTCAGAGCAGTGTGTATTGTCTTTGGTCCCTGGTCCTAACATCAAGCAATAGACAAAATTGACAAACTTTTATAGTTTGAATGCGAGGCTTTTGGCTATCTTGTATGTCTATTAATTAATGTCATTCATTTGTAAGGTACGTTTTGTACGTGCAGAATAAACTATTTTTCTTTCTTTCTTTTCTTTCCTCCATTATCCCAATTTATTTGAGGTTGGCGCCGCAGGTTTCTTCGTTACCTAATCAATCAATCAATCAATAGTCTTTATTTGTAAACATAGGTTAACACAGTGTGCAAGTGTTACAATTGTTATGTTAAAGTTTCTCTATGTTTTGCCATTTGGCGTACAAATTTACATTTATTGGAAGCTTCTGCCAATTAAGAAAATTAATTTATAATAATTTTGTAGTATCATGTACCTACGTCTATAAGAGACGTCATCTCACTATCTCAGTATTAATTCAACACAATCCTACCATTTTTTCTTAGATCTTCCCATCGACAACCCAGTTGAATAGTTGAAGTAGACCTTCTGCTCTCTTTTCTTTAGCGGTATTTGTCACAGTAAAGTGCCAAATTCGGCGTGTCATACAAATTCGTTAGAGTGCGTCTCCTACATGCAAATTACTTTCCTTCCGAACTTGTGATGACAAAACGATCAAAGATGACTAAAGTTACGTTCACGATCGGTGGGTAAAGTTTTAGAATTTCGCCTTGGTTATATATCACCGGAAAAAGTCTTCACCACAATAGATTAAGATAGGTTTCCGTAATCAAGGGGAAGCGTGCTTGAATAGATACGAATGGACAGATCTCTTGAGGATTGGTGGAGAAAGATGTTGGCATTGCTAAATTAACGTAAGCAGGCATTATCACTTCCCATAGGGGCCGTAGGTAAGAGATTATAAAGAACAGGTCGGACTTAAAACAATATGGCTGACTAAGAGCAAGCTTAGACCACGGATAACAAAGTATACCTAGGTACGTGTTGTGCTCACAAAGTTTCAAAATTCAAAAAGTGCTCATTTCCCTAACCCTCCCGCGGCGTTCATTCGGCAGCGTCGCTCTCGTCAACAAGACGTGTCGACACGTCTCGTCACCGAATTAATTTCCTTCCCTCTAATTGGTTCGCGGCGTGCAACTCCTACAAACTTTACACGCGTAACGCTTAGTAATTGAAACTGGAACATTTTAGGGTTAAGTTAGTTTCGTCTAATGATTTATGTTGTTTACGCGGCCTCGCTTCGGCTTATTGTATTTGGCTGGCCGTCAGTTACGTCTAAGGGCTCTGTAATAAGGCGAAAACGGACAGAAAGCAGTTTACAAGTCACAATCATATCTTAATGGTCGAACATTCAGATACTAAAGATAGCTTCAGAAGATAAAATAAATACATTCAATTGCTTGCATATTTTTTATTTCTAAATTAATTGGGCATCGTATACCTCTGCAGAACCTAGGTTAATGCATACATCTGCCACATTAGATCAAAATCGGTTGTTCATGAAAGTCTACCAAACAAAGATATACAAAGGTTGTGCCAAAATCCTTCAAAACCCTTACAAAGAATAAAGTAGCTTTTCACACTCTATTTTCAGAACACACAAAAAGAAATAAAGAATAGACTTAACAAAGTCGACGTGTCGTCTTCTACCGATCACGTGTACTTGAGTTGAGAGGCTATAATAATGGCTAATTGGCTATTTCCAACCATTTCTTCTTATCACACGTGTGTTGTTCCCATCCTTTTGATTAAAAAGACAAGTGAACTGTAGGCGTCAGGTCAACTTGAAAACTTCAAAAGAGTCTTTAAAGATGTAGGAAAAGAAAAAAGATATTTATTTCATTTGGAGTACCAATAACAAGTGGTAAATGAGGAGAAAATAATATGTGCGTGGGCGGTTAACAGAGAATTCCCATGGCTCTAATTTGGCTTTTGAATGAATAATAAAAGTCTCCTGAGAAATATTCCTCCGACATTTACAAAACGCCTACTGCCGAAAATCATATCTGAAGAAGTATAATTTGTTTTGTGTGGGTATGGCAGCAAGCAGCAGTAGGTTATTATAGAGTGCGTGTCGTTTGCCCGAAGAACGTTAGCCCGAAAGAATGATTGCCTGATGAACGTTTGAACGAAAAAGTAGGCTTGCTCTACATGAATGAGAGCTCGAAACTTTTTCGGATAAAATATTCTCAAAACATGACGTGTATGTTAGTGTATATTTATTATTTTAACTCTGAAATAACAACGATTTAACACAATAACCACCAAAAATATTCCCCATAATGCCCACCCGATAGTCTGCACACGCCTTAAATGCCATCAAATTATAAATGTCCGCCAACAAATGCTAACGTTGGTAACCATTTGATAAATGGGACCTATTTGATTTATGACTCGCTACCGCCTGCCCAGCCCTATCGCGAGTAACCTTGAAGGTATGCGATTATATCTAACGATTACTAATGTACTTATTGAATCTACGCTTTGATAAATAAAGACAAATTATGGTAGGAAATAGGGATGTGGTTACACTTAATTTCCGAAAGCCGAAATCTTCAGGTGTGTAGCCGAAAACCTATAAAACAGCCAGTAATTAATTACGTATTGGTGAAGAAAAAATAAAAGAAAGCAGAAAGAAAATAGAAAAAAAATAAAAGAAAGCAGAACGAAAATAGAAGAAAGAAGAAAGAAAATAAAGAATAGTAAATAAAGAAGCATTGCAAGAGAGTGGATCCCAGTTGAATATTTTTTGGTAAGTAAATAGATACTTTGTCATTTTGGCAAACTTCGGATCTGAAATAACTCTGTAATGACAACAGAGTTATGGCGCTTTAATAATTATTTATTTATTTCAGGCATATTCCATACATTAAGGAAAATTAAAATCATAAAAAAGAAATTACATTAAAATAATTATCAGCAAAAAATTAAATAAATTTCAAAATTACACATACACGTTAGATTTACATAAACAATGTCCAGCAATACAATTAAATAAAATGCACACTGAAACAATCAATAACAAAATTAGACATACACAATATAATCACAAACACAAATGTCAAATAATACGAGGAGAGGCGCTAACATGCAGCTGCATCCACCTCTGTATCAGGGACAGGTCCCACCACTCGGACAACACCCTCAGGAGATTGTTCGAGCTGCTTCGTAGACCAATTAATAGTGAAGCGTTTCGCTACCTTATGATCGCGAAAAAATCATCGGCCCGCGCCTCAGCAAACATAGTCGCTTTACCTCGTCATCAACAATAAAGCAGCATAAACAATGCGGCAGGAATACTTCAGGCGGTAAATATTTGGCTTTCGGCTTGCGTCATAATTTAAAAGCCTTGGGTCTTCGGCGCCAGACCGGCCCTGAACCGGCTGCGATGCAGAATGCGGTCGAATACATTAGAGGCACGGCACGAGGTCGCAGGACGATCGGTTTTCATTCCTATACATATTTTAGGGTAAGTATTTTATTCTTGCTTTTAAATAAATGATGGCTCTTATATAATCTCTTGACATAAAGGCGTACTGAAAAGGCGAACAACGATGTTTTTCTGTGTGACAAAACAACGACAGTCTGTGTCAATTATGAGCATTTTGAGACTAAATTAAATACTAAACAATGGCAGCTGAAAGGGTGTAATGGAGGAACGGGTCAAATTTTCCTGTATTGTCTTATTACACACTTCGGCTACGTTTTTCATCCAATTCTTCTGTTGCATGTCTGCTGGAAGAACTTTCTGTTGAAATAAGCAGTACCTTTGCGCTATTATTTAAAAAAAAAAAATCAGTTAATCAATCTTTATTATTGACATTGTATAACTTTATTATTATGTACTTAGTATCTCTCGTGTACTTTTACTTTTGCATGCCTTCTGGTGAAATATGGCTGTTGCTAATTATATGTTTTGTGTCACCGTGTTTTGTACTCATATTTGCGAAATAAATATCTTATCTTATCTTATCTATGAAATTGTTTTGTGTGTACATGAATATATTAATGAATGGTGATGATAATAATAATAATATCTGTAGTTTTTAAACTAATATTATGCCAAAAAATACCAGTGGTCGTCAAATGTTGGCTAGAGCCCTAAGTGCGGTTAACTTCACCCTCCCAACTTTTTGCAAATAAATGTTTCGTGTGATCTATGGTCCTGGCGCTATGACCGTTATCCTTTTATTAAAATACCAGTGGGTCATTCACCGAATATTTTTATCCGCCAAAACGCGACCGTCAATACCAGTCTGGAGGCAAAATTATTTATAGCTTCGGACATTCGATATGAAATCGCGAACGATGCCGGATGCGGGCACAGACAGGGTCGGACAACAAATCAATCGCGGATAACGTTGCGGATACGGATACGCTGCAATTAGAGCCGGTATCCGCCGCAGCATTATTTATGAATGGCTAAACCCTAGTTAGATCATTCGCGACCAGTTTACCCTGTTTTTATAAAAAAAAACAGCCTTTAATTGTGGCCACTGCAGGACAAAGGCGTCTTCTCGTCCAAAGAAGGCATGAGCATTGAACACCACCCTGGCTCAACAAGACAGGTTAGCTATTTCAGACTTACATTAACAATAAAGTCCAGGATTCCTCACGATATTTTCCTTTACCGATGTCAGTAATGTCCAAGACAAACTCGGAAAGTATTTCAAAAATGTATAGTAGTGGGTGTTTATTTATAAGCGTCGGTGTGGACGAACGGGGGCGTGTCGTGGTCTGCTATGTTTTACTAGTTCTTTTTAATAATGAAAAGCTTTTGCCTCGTGGCGTTTCGAGACGATGCCCTTGTGTTACTAAGTGATTGACATTTGATAAAGCAAATAACTAAACAAAAGGAAAATGCCATTTAATTGATCAAGTTATTTACACACATTGTTTGTTTCTTTGCTCTATCAAAATGAGATAAATGAAACCCACGATTTCCAAGCATCACCATTTAAATAGACCACCAGAAACCACTTCAATTTCAAACTATTGAATTCTAAACGTTACGTCTATTAAAATAATCGTTTGCCCCAACTAAATAGTGTTGAGGGTTTCATTACATATTATTAATTAATTTGTCCGTCTATCGCTACCCACGCGACAGTTTCAAACATACAGTTATACACAGTTACCAACTGCATCTATTCACGGTGTAATTTCTCTGAGCAATTAGGCGTGAGGCACAGCGCAGTGCGCGATGAGACGCGACGCGCGCGATCGAGACGCGTCTAAATGTATTAAACGCGCGCTAATGCCGATTAACGTGCTTTGTCTTGTTCCATAGATCGGTTAATTGGTTTGAAACATGTACGTATTCATGTTCTTACATTACCTGCTGAATCCCACGAGATAATTTGAGCTTGAGATTAAAATACATTATTGTAATATAAGTGTATTTACACGAGGTTAGTTGAGGGTTTTCTGTTTTTATTTAAAGTGTGTATTAAAAAAGTAGGTTCTGTAGCAGATTTGCTTCGGCATTTACATACTAAGATTACATTAGAATAATTTCAGATTGTCCTATCTACGAATACCGCTCCATTAGGAGTGCGACACGAGACTAGCACTCGCGTCGAGTCGCGCGAGTCGTTCGCGTCATATCGCGTTTTCCTTTGCACCTCTGTAGTTGTGCAACTCTTTGTGAAATTATCTCAGGATTTATTCTTAGTTATCATTTTACTTTTGTCTTACGTATATTTGTGAAACACGTGGGTTTGTGTGGGTGGTAGGTAAGTTTAAACTTTCGCCTATCACACTAACTTCTAATTATAACTATCATCTAAGTTGGTGTATTTACTAAGAGTGTGGGATTACTCGGTATCGAGTCTAAGGCCCGAATTACAGAACCGCTCTCAAGACTCAAACATTACTTAAACAAGTTTTAAGTGGGGTTTTAAGTTGTGAGTCCTGATTACAAGCCAAAAAGTAGCAGTATTATAATTAAGTCCATAAACGTCAAGGGCTAAAGACAAGTATTCCACCACCACTACCTCATCACCACGAATGAAGGTTTAAATCAATTAAATAAAAGCGTTAAGAGAAATAAAAATAAGGAAATATTTTAAAAGTCATGGAGCCGCGACAAATCTTGATAATTTAGCATAGCACTAAACTTTTCAAACGCCACATGCAAAGACTGAAAATGCCGTTATTTAAGGCTCCTACAAATAGGCGCGACAAGCGACGCGACACAAAGGCACCGCCTGTCGCGCGACGAGCGGTGTCTTCGAGTCGCATGCGATTCGCGTTGCGTGGCGCGCCTGTTTGAAGGAGCCTTAATACTCAAACTCCCATAAAATCTGCCTATTCACGCATCAACAAATTTCTGCATATTCCTCTGTTTATTACGAGACAGGATCTGTCCACCGCAGTGTAAAACACGGAGTAATTAGCGTAATCATCTAATTAGTCTAAACGTGTTTGCTGGAAACAGATTCGCCACAATGGCGGCAGATATTGGAGGGAACAATGTAACACGTAACATGTGTCATGTTCACGGCGCGCGGCGCAATGAAAATGTAATAATTATAATTTGTTCAAAAGGAAATGTGGAATGGAGTGTCAGGCTGTTTGATGAGTTTGGTTTTGCAACCGGTTTTTTATTTTTGTATATAGTTGGTTTTAATTGTTTTATCTTTTTGTTTACTGTTTTCTCCTACCAAAGCTTTTCAAATAATTTGTTGATTTAATACGCACACACACAAAATGTGTGGAGGACAAATGCGATGCTTTGGGAATATTTTGCGATTTATCCGAGGCATTCGATTGTGTTCTTCATGAAACATTAATCAGGAAACTGCGCCCGTACGGAATCCGAAACACCTCACTGGATCTTCATACTTCTTAAGTGATAGGATTCAGAGAGTTGATGGTAACGGAATAAGGGCTCAAGTCTTGGTCCATTTTTATTTCTTATTTATATAAATGACTTGCCTTACTTCATAAAGGATAAACATG
The DNA here is from genome assembly GCA_917490735.1 of Dryobotodes eremita. NCBI lineage: Eukaryota > Metazoa > Arthropoda > Insecta > Lepidoptera > Noctuidae > Dryobotodes > Dryobotodes eremita. Next base: position 860,337 of record OU823266.1, read on the forward strand.
ATACAGTGTTGTTTGCAGACGACACTTCACTTTTATTTAAACTTAAACGTCAGCAGCTCGTTACTGACAATGTAAATAGCGCCCCCGCAATAGTACTTAACTGGTTTAATGTTAATAACCTACTTCTTAATGAGAAAAAAAAAACTAAATGTATTAAGTTTACGATACCTCATGTTAGACAAGTAGAAACTAGTGTTCTTTCTCATAAAGGGTGAAATGTTGAAACCCGAAGATACCACAGTATTCTTAGGCATAACTTTGGATGCCAGGCTTCAATGGGGCCCCCATATAGATAAATTGTCAAAAAAGCTTAGCTCTGCAGCATATGCCGTTAGAAAAATTCGTGATTTAACTGATTAAGAGACAGCCCGTTTAGTATACTTTAGTTATTTTCATAGTGTCATGTGATCATGTCGTACGGTATTCTGTTGTGGGGAAATGCCGCCGATATTCAGACAATTTTTGTTTTACAAAAAAGGGCAATTCGTTCAATTTATAAATTAAGTCCCAGACACTCCATCAGAGATAAATTTAAAGAGAATAATATTATTACTGTGCCTTCTCAGTATATTTATGAAAATATTTTGTATACACATAAAAATATTAATCTGTTTAAAAATACAGTGATATCCGCAATATAAATACTAGGAACAAACACAAATTTGTTGTTCCTACAACCAGGCTCAAGAAAATAGGTGGCTTGTTTAGAAGCCAATGTATACGTTTTTACAATAAACTTCCTAGCCACATTCAAGATCTAAGCCTTAATAAATTCAAATCTTTTATAAAGCGGAAACTATGCCAGAAAGTCTATTATACTGTGAAAAACTATATTGAGGACAAAAGCTTGGGATTGAGCTGCTCCAAGAAATTTACACAGTGAATGTTGATCTTATTTTGCTAACTATTTTAGACATGAATATTTACTATAAAAAGTATTATATTTTTTTCATTATTGTGAATATGAGGACTATGTGGGTCATTGTTTCAGTTTTATTCTTGGTCTGGCAATTTAAGTAGTTTATGCGGCCTACCCAAATGTCCTTTCTTTGGTATTGTTCGTCGAATCGTTAAGATCCTTAAGTTCTGAGTTGAACTGTACGGTTAGTGACAAATGCGTGCACTGACTGTACAGGTCCACTTAATCTGTGTGGTTCTTTCCTCAAAAGACCATTTCAGACACCAATCTACATGGTCTTCACATGATCTGACCAAGATTATGTCTGGACTTTAAAAGAGACTGTGACCTCTGAGTTTGTTTCGGACTTTCTTCTCAGAGTAGTCAGATAGGAAACGCCGACCTCATTTAGTTTAAAAAATATGATTGACGTGTAACAGTGTTTGTACAAACCTACTTACAGAAATAAAATCATTTATCATTTGTCTTTTTTATGGGGCGGGAGGTGGGGGGGCTGTTAATCTGTGCGACAGGTTTATCTAGTGCAGATACCAGTCCCCACAAAGCATTTACCAGATGATTTAATCATCATATTTTTAAGGCGCCTTTGTGGAAGAGAAATCATTTATTACTATTATTAATATGTTCATGTGATTAAAATAAAGGAAAACTACGTAAAAGTACCCATTTGGCGCCGCCGTACGGCAATACGATCGAGTGTAGTCGCTAAGTTTTAAAAGCTATAATTATAACTGTTCGTTTATAATAACAGAGGGTTAGTAGTTTATCGAAACAGGAACTATGAAATTGTCTACATGCAAAATTGATGGGCAATAAGAGCATTCTAACTTAGCTGGATCAACGTTTGTACGGGTAGCACACTATTTTATATATATGTATAGCTTTTTAACAACCTAAAATTAAATTTTCGTGACTATTGTTCTAGGATATATCCCTAGCCAAAATCCCCTATCCAAATAGTATTAATATGTTTTATAATCGATACCCTAAAAGTAATTCAAACTGAAATACTACTCTACTTAGTTGAGTACAACGGCCGAATTCATGCAGTAAATGTCCATTGTATTTTTACGGTTTTTAAAGTAAGTTTGAAACATTTCAAAGTTGCTCACAGCTAAAAGACCTGACGGAAGCTGTTTCCCATCTATGAAGGTATTGACAGTGACGATGATTATCAGTTGCTATCATACCACCAGAAGAAGACCAGCGTCAAGACATGAAAAAGATCCTGACAAGGCCATGCTTGGCTACAGCTTCTTCAACGCAGCATCAACCTGATAATACAGATATATTCAGGAGCAACTAGAATACAGGTCCAAGCTAGAACACTGTAGCCTTGATGATGAACCAGTGGCTGCAAAGTGAGTTCGTAGACGGTATAGTACAGCTTGGTGTACTTCGCGTAATCAAATGGTGTTTATCTCCAAGATGGATACGGCTAGGACCGATGGCCGTTGAAGCAGACGGGTTCTTGGTCTCTATACCGAAAAGCGGTAAGTGTGACGTGGCTTGCTCCTCAGTGATGACGAATAATGAGCTTACACAGGCGGCCGAGACAGACTGGATGTGGTAAATCTTGTCAAAAGCCTCTATCCAGCAAAAGACTGCGTTAGGCTGCATTAAGTGTGATAATAATGTCTCACTCAATGCAGCCTAACGCAGTCTTTAAGCCATAAGGCTTTCTTATAAGCCTGGCATGAGCACGTTATAAGTAGAAGTATAAATAAATAAATAAGTCCAAGTGATCATATGCGTCAAGTATAGCTTTAACGTATCATTGCGTAGTAACAAATACGACAAAAGGACAACATAAAGCACGACCATCGTCTTCGTTGGTCCAAGGCTTGCCTCGGAACGAGTAGAGTATTATCCCTAAAAGCTAAAGAAACAGTTGCTATGCATTACATATCGCAAAATTGACAAAAAACGTAATGTGGCGAAAAACAGTTACTAAAATTTGCTACTGTAATCGACCGTTGTACTCAAATGAGTACACCACTCTATTAAGAGGGGCAGACACGCCCTCCCACTCCTTCCAGAGCGGGAGAAGTTATTTGATGATTTCCCAAATAAAAACAAAAAAGGGGGGACAACATTATTCCACCCCCCCTTTCTTATATATTATTATTATATTTATTTATAGTAGGAAAATAAGCATTTCGTAAATAAAACGCATTTCATTATTATGTTTGACGGTTAATCGGGTTTATAATTCTAACTTGGGCCAAAAACTGAACAAGTTCCTTCCCTTCAGCGAAGAGTAATGTAAAGAATTTTTAAGTTTTGAACAGTCAACTTTTGCCCGCCTACTACCAGCATGGCCTAGAAGCCTTTAGGTGCGGGAGACTCACCGTGACTTTTCTATAAAATTTTTACTAAAGGAAAAGGCAACTGCGACACTTTACCTTATAGAGTAGGTACCTACTTCTTGAAACCACTTACAAGTATTTAAAAATTAAATTCATATCCGTCGCCAACATAAATTCAAGAACATTATCTATTCATATTGTTCAGAACCGCATATTTTATTTACTGGCCAGTGTACAAAATAGCCGGGCAGGCACAAAAGAAATATGTAGAGAAAGTCGGCTCCATGCAACCAGCGAAAGCTCACGCAGCAGATGCGCGGCTACGTACAGCAAGCGCACTCGCAACTGCCCTTTGTTCGAGATCGCCGCACGTACGCGTCTATGTGTGCGTGCGCCCGTTTTCGCTCGTTCGATGGAACGGCCATCTGTACTATCTACTCCGTGGTACGGACTAGCTAGGCAGTGTCAACAGTAGATTACTGTCGCTCGGCGGAGCGGAATAACGACTGATATTCAAAACTGATATTGATTTCGTCGACGAAACACGACTAAAATACTTCAGCTCTCAAAATCTATTTAATGAAAGCGCCCATTGGTCGCACAGGCCAGTCCGGGATAACAGTAATAGACAAACAAATATAACAGCTGTCGTTGTCGCCATGTTGTTGTCATGTTTACCGCAAATAAACGATTTTTCTTTCTTTCTTTTTGTTTTCTCTCATTATAATTAGGGTTGTATCAAACTACTGAATATTGGTTATTTTATAAAAGGTTAAGCGAATATTCGGCCTCATTCGAATAGTTGGCGACATTACTGGTTAACCTGTAATTGGCGACTGTGTAAGTCTAGTGCTAATTGTTACGTATAAGTACGTATGATATGTATATATTTTATACAGAAGCTGTTGGTAAATCTTTATTAATGAATAAATAAAAGGCGAAATGTCAACAAAATCGGACTGCTTTAAAATATGTTTTCACCTAGTTAGGTTAGATAAGGAAAAGTTTACTCTTAAAATCAGTTATATTTTGCAATTCATTGAAAAATTCTTCGTCCAACATAATTGTTCCAACAGACTTCGAAAAAGGCTTACTCCAACAAACTTTGTGCGTTTAAACAATATAAACAACAACAACAAGGAGAAAATATAGAAAAACCCTTCTAAACGGCGTTTATTTTCGAAACAATTTGAAAATAAACGCCGTTTAGAAGGCTCCGACAAATGACGATCGTCCCCCCCCCCCCTTCACATTGTGAGGACCCCTGGTCTTATATCGGCATTGACATTGTTTCCAGCATACTACAATGGTAGCGATATGAGAAGGATGGCTTTGTGCTGCCCACACGGCGGGCTATTTGATTGGATCGGAGGCTGAAATAAATGAGGTTTGGTGCCTGTAGCATTATTGAAAATCAGTACGTCCTTTTCTATTAGAGGTATTTAAACAAAATCAATAATATGCCAGCCAGGGGTGTAGCTACCGCGGTGTGTTAGCCATATCCATGATATGGGGCCTCCAAGCTACAGGGCCCCTACGTGTCTAAGCAAAATATCGTAAAATATTATCCAAGACCAAAACCTCTAATTCTTACTAACAATACCTGAATTAATGAATACCTAAAGAAAATATGAAAATTTACGTAATTTTTAAGCCTCATGTATTCATTTAGTAAAATCACACAGGAAAACTTACCTATCCGAGTCATGAATGCAATTTTATTTATTTTGTAAAAAATAGAATACCCCCTTTTGGAACTTCGCCGCAGTCGGGTAAAAAAGACTAGCTACACCACTAATGACAGCTCCGTAGAGAATGCTTCCAAAAACGTAGCGAAGGCGTGGTTACGAAAGTTCGTAGCACAGCGCAAGCTACGCCGTAGATCGCGTAGACGCGTAGCATCTAGTTTCGGTTAGCTACGCAAATAGGATATTAACATTTTGATTGAAAATGGCTTATTATTATTAATTTATTTGTCACTAGCGAACCGCCCCTGTTTCACACGGTTTTCTACGACTTGACAAAACTTCTATATTATATGTTAGTTTAATATTAATTTATGATACACATAAACCTTCCGGAGTTAATTCTAGAAATTATGGTAACCGCATCAAAATCCGTTGCTTAGTTTAGAAGAACAACGCGATCACACTGTAAGACACGAAAAGCGACTTTAATTATATATTTTATTATTTGCGTATATATTTGTCACCTTGAATTTTTCCGAAATAAACATTCTGTATGTTTTTTGGAACGAAGTTCTTTAACGCAGCTTGCGGTAGAAAATGCGTCATGCCCCCTCCATGCGACTTTTTACTATTTATAATAGAAATAGACAGAGAGAGAGATAGTTTTCATGGTTTTCGAGGGTGTTTAAGCCGATATGAGCTGAATGGTGCTAATCCATGCGTCATGTTCGTGAACGGGCGCCGTCAGTAGGGACTGGTCATTTCTTAGCTGCCACGGCTTATTTTAATTTAATTTAATATTTGAATTGTTTTTGTCTTTTTATTACGGACGCTTTTAACGTTCTGTATCGTTCTCACATGCATAATTTCAACATGAATGATGTCACTAATATTTTGTCACCATATTTCGATTTAAAAGAGTGTCCATGGAGTTTCTTGCCCGTTCTTCTCCATAGGTACCTACTACGCTTTGGAATGGGCAACTAGCTTCATCTTTCTGATTGACCGACCCCTTGACAACTCAAAAGTGCCTGTAATTGGTTTATTTGAAATATATGCTTTGAGTTTGATAGTGAGGTCAAAATAAAAATCAAAGATTGCCGATTCGAAATTTTTCCAATTTTTCATTATACTATTTAAATCTCCATATCGAATTACATTCGGAGTTGAAGAAAACCGCGTAAGGAACTTCGTCCCTGACGGGGGTCGCCCGACCACACAAGCACGCTATTTTTAAATTAGAAGATGTTTCTTTTAACTTCCAGTTTTTATACAGGATGGAGACGTCGATACGACAGTAAATTAAACTTCATATATTTAACTAATGACGTTCAGTCTGCAGACAAAAATTCAAACAAATACATAATATCCAATTAGTCACTACGGCTAGTCGCTAATTGGCAAAACTCGTAGTGGGTCCACCACTAACTACTATGTAGATTATTAAAAAAAACTATGTTTGGATTTAGGTACTTATTTGATGGTTTCAAATACTCCTATGCACTAAGTATTGCTAGTGGTTTTATTTATGGTGTCATAGACATCCCCACATAACCCAAATACATTAACTATGTATTTCCCGTTAACTTCAAAGGCCTTAAATAAAATTACTTCACAGACATTTTCACTGCTATCTTTCTTCCACAATTCACCCCATTTCAACTCATTGTACCAGCAATATAAAGGCACAGCCCACTCCGGGCTGCCCAGTTATTGCACCGACCGGCGACCATATCTTCCACTGCGCGCACAGAATATCAAATAGATTACGAACATCTAATACTCTTGAAGAGAGGATAATAGCGTTATGCACTTCGTTTGAAGTAGTCCTGCTTACCCTGAGCCGGGCTAAGCTTTATTTTATGAAATATTTACTAGGTGATAGTTAGTCTTTCTCTCTGTTTGTTTATTAAGATTTGACCACCGAAAGAAGCATAGTAATTGAGGAAGAGTTAATTTAGTAACTATTTTATCCATCATTATTCATTGATTTGGGATGGGCGCAGCTTGTCTTCCTTTTCAATACTTCTCTGTCAGTCGGCATCTCAGAAGTCACCCCCTTTCTAGCTAAATCATTTTTCACACAGTCCATCCATCCTTTATTTGGTCTTTAGTATATTGTACGAAAGTTAAAAAAAAGAAATGCAGGTGAAGCTACCATACCAATGCAGGTCAGATCGCATCGATATATTTATTTAAACACAAGTACAATAGAGAGTTTATAAAATGATCGATACGATATTAAACGACCTCAGATAGGTTCTGCCTTTGCACTGCATGAGGTATATCTGTTAAATATAATTTTCACAGGATATTTAAGTAAGATGTATGACTGTTTCATTGGCCACTACAATGTTCCCACGGCGAGGGTACGCTCTCGGTATATACTATACACTTAGCAACTTTAAAAAGTGATTTTCTTCTACTATATTGATTGTAATTTTATTTATTTATATTATTTATTTTAAATAGAACGACCGAAGCCAATTACACTATTTAAACAAAATTTATTTAACACAGTCCTGCATTCTACTCACAAAAATTCAAACATTCTGACAGTATCATCTTCCATTCATTCGCAAACATATTGAGATCTGTGTTTGAGTTCAGGAGAGCGTTAATAGCGGTTAATGTTCGAAGAATATGAATATGTCGGAAATACGTTAAATCAATCGTTTGACTTTGACTAATCGGGACGCCAGCGCCACCAGGTGGCGCTCGACAGAGTCTATAACATAACACTTGACCAGAGTTAAAGCAGAGTTCGTTGTTGGCGGTTAAGCAGTGAACAAGTTTAGAAACTGTCGCACGTTCAGTATAGTTGTGTCGAGTTCCTACATTGTGCGAATTGCTAGTGTGATTAGTTTCATTGTAAATTGTAACTGGAACTGAACTGCAAACGGTTTTTCTATTGCGCAATAACCTACAGTACTCATAGTACGCCCACAGTAGTTAAAATATGGCTGAAGATAACGAGAGACACGTACCTTCTCCGTCATATATAACAATTTCATTGCTTGCTGCACTTACCGTTTACACCAAAGCGTATAGCAAGCCAACAATAAAAAATTTAACTAAAAACGACGTTTATATTGATATGAACATAGGTGTTTCGGAACCCATACCTACCCATATCTATTATGAAATAGGTCTTATCTCAAAGTTGTGATTGTTACATCACGAGAAAATCTCTTATGAATTTTATTAAGTATACATATTCGTACCTATATGATACCGTCATTTACTTGGACAAAAAAAATATGTAGACAAGTACCTACTGTATTATTTGTTAAAATTACTTAAATCAAATATATCTGAACTTGCTAACTCTGAAAGGTTTCTAAAACGGTTTTCGACGCACTTCGTAAGTGTTTGGCTAAGAGTCATCAAGACGCCATTATACCTTAAGAGAGAACTCTCAGAATATCGATTTAGTTTATACTTTACTGTGTAGTCCTGCCCTAAGAGCTAAGCTCTGTTGTACAGGTTGCCTTAATGTGTTTAGAGTTGTTAGAAAACAATTTGGATTTAAACAAGCAAATAATATGCCATCCGCTTGTATGAACTGTACAACGGGTCTGTAAAAATTTGCATAAACCGAAAAAAATAACTGTTACGTCTCTACATTTTGATGAACAATGCAAATCATCGCACAATATTAGCTTAACGAATGGAATATGAATATACCCATAAAAAATCTTGACAAAGCGTAAAAAAAGGTAATTGGAACACAAAAAGCATTGCTCATCATTCACGGCTGAATATTTAATTGTATTCACAATTCGCACGTTTATGCCTACTGACCCAGATTGCCCCGGGCTACGGCAGGGTATTATGGGCAACGTCGGGGGATATTAGTTACCTGTGTTCCTGTTAATTACATTAGTTTCCAATGCTTCAATAATTAATGATAGAATAACAAATTACTGTGAAAGAGCCAATTAGGTGCTGCCGGTGTTATTTCAATAAATGACGGTATTGTACAATTGTTTGTTGATTTTATCACTTTGTACGATTCATTTAGCGTTACAACGTATTTATTTTTCGGAAATATTGTTGTAAATAAACGATATTACAGCAAATTTCTGTCAAACCAACCAATTTATTTATTTAAAACGGGCATTTAAAAATGTGTAGTGTATGTAAATCTATACTAATATTTAAAGACGTAAAAATTGTGGTTTGTATGTAGGGGTAATCTTCGGAACTACTGATACTAAAACTACTGATCCGATTTCGAAAATAAATGTTATGTTAAAAAAAGAATATCGCGCGGACGAAGTCGCGGGCAGAAGTCAGTATATTTATAGAGGGTGGTAGGACATCGACGCGCCAACTGTAACCATGAGTTCAGCACATGATTCACGACCCTTAGCGTAGAAATTTTTCGTCGGTTATCTATAAAAAAAAATGCTGTTTCATACAAAATGTACTGAACAGGTTTTTTTTTTATAACCGACGAAATGTTACAACGCATCCGTTCAGAATCATGTACAATCCATGATAACAGGTTGTGCTTCGATGTCCCTGCCACCCTGTATAGAGGTACCATTTCCTAATGTCAAACAACAAAGTTTATTCCTATTCCTCATTGTACACACAAAATAAGATCCATTTGTTTTACGATATCCGTTCCGTTTTCCTTTTCAAATGTTTGTAAAAGAAAATCAGTGCACCTTCAATATTGACTATCTATCGTTCCCAGTATCACTAGGATATCTATTTGAAAGCCTGTGCAAATATTACCCATCGCTCGCTTTGGTATGAGTTGCGACTTATTTTCATTGCATTGCTCGCTCCGGGGTAGACTTTGATGTTTCTTTAGAGTACATAATCGTGTACTCGGAGAGGTACGAATAAGTCATCTTTAGAAGTTCGGTTTTAAATTGTGTTTTTAGTTTTAAAATGGACGAAGACTCGTAAAACTTTGCGATATTTGCCCAAACTCAGCATGAAATTCATTGAAATATCATACCGTTTTTATTAACTTACAACTTTCCGCTTTTTGTTTTAGAGCTGCGATCATTCAAATTCAAAAATATTTTACAGTGGATACAGTTTCCTGGTGCATATTGAATCCACATATCAAGATCAAATTTTAAAACCCAATACAAACCTATGAACGCATAAATCCGAAGCTGTGGACGACACCACTATCCGCACTAACGAAATTATTAACGACTGAATGAAAACGTGTAGTGTAGTGCGATCCACACATACGCAATGCACGTACGTCATTGGTTGATTTATTGCACGAATGCTGGCTGCGCAACCACACGGGGTGGTTATTGCAATCGTATATATATGATTGTTATCGCTACTATTTATTCGCTAAAACATTGAAAGGTTCTTGAAAAATAAAGTGCGTGAATTCTATTACTGTTAATGGATGCCTAACATGTTACAAGGAAAATCCATCAGTAGAATAAATGAATAATGTTTTCTGGCATTTTACGAAATGATTTCGTATACCGTAGATACTAGAATAGATAAACGTAGACGTTGAAACCATTTAAATAGCTACTTCTTTGTGTTACTTTTTAGACTGTTTGGAGTCTTAAATCAACACAATCTTGAGTCTTAGGTCTCACATCGTGGCGGATGCCTATTATTCCATATTATGTCAAGCTTAATGAAAATTGCGAGAAACGTACGGCCATTTTACCAAAAACGACTTCAGCCCTTATAAACTGTCTCCAAAACTTACGGTACGGCTTTCATGAGATGAAAATTTACATACCAAGAACATAATTATTTTAAGGTTTCGCTACTAAACTGAAAACGTGAACAATTTACTGATTTTATGAACTTTGGGCCTTTATTAAATGGCTACTATTACGTGAAGGCCTTTCGGCTATTATGGCGAGGTGATTTAAATATGGCGCAAACAGAAACAAAATGGCGGCTGTATTAGTGAACAATATGGCGCGAGTGCTGTCGTAAAATTAGGACGGCGGCCATTAGAGTTGATGAGATGAACATGTCTGGACTTTATAATAACTCATTATGGTAATTAGGGGTGTATGTTTTAATTAAAACTCTTTATCTTCTTCGTATTTATTATTCTTAACTGAGCAAATTTAAGGCTTTTTGAAATTATATTTTTTTTGTGTTAATTATGAAGGTCATAGGTAAAACATATGTTACAGAACAACATTTTCCAATATCTTGCATAAAATCCACAGCATAAAAGAGACCACGAAAAATACCCAAAAACAAAAACAGGCTACCAAAAATACCCAAAACCGTATTCCAACGGGATCACAGAATGTCCCTGTAAACACAAACTTGTGACAAAAGAAAGGCGACAGTTTCGCTCCCCGATAGCCGAGTGACGTCATTCTTAAAGTAAACTGCGATCGGTATTGCACCAAGCATGGCCCTTATTGCTCGGGTCGCGGATTATAGCCTCACTTTTGTATCGTTCGCTCCGTAAGTTCGGCCGTTCCGGCGAATTGGCGAAGCGACCCGGCAATGGATGCCGCATATATGGCACCGTATATGGCCAATGTATTGGAAATTGGAATTGGGGATCAGGGCGGAAGATGACTTGATAATCGAAGGTAGAACGGAAAAGTTGCGAATTATGTGTTAGCGAATGAGGTGATGGTAGGTATTACTTACTGTGAAAGGTGTGCGTTCTCTTCCTTTTTTATAGGACTTACGTAATATGGTCTTTGAAAACTGTGAGTTTACGGTAACACGTTTTTGTGGAATGAGTTAGTGTTATCTATGTTATCATAAATTGATTAGAGGAAGTCCGAAGTACTAAAAGCTCGTTGCATATCACGCTGTAACTTCACAGCGTAAACTTTCTGGTACAAGGTTCTGGTTAAAGAAAGGAGTCATCATGAGTTTTTTTTGTAATTACGTACGTATGATCTCACAGGAGATTGGCTATTTATTATCCAACTTTTGTCTATATGAGTTTGAGTCTGCTGAGTTTGTTTCGCCATCTCCTCTTAGGGGTAGGCAGATAGGAAATATCGATTCTCATCTAGCTTATTTTGTATACGACGTGTAAACGTGACTCTAATATCCTATTCACAGAATAAACAATTTCATTTCATTTCTTGTACTTTCCGTCCTGTGGTTTTACAGTTGACAGAAGTGGATCAATATGAGGACTTAGTCAGACGACGGTTTTCACATTTTCCACCAAACCCCGGTGCTATTTAAATTTTAATTTAGCTCGCTCAAGCTCTTGCAAATAAATTCAATCTACCGATGCCGCGATGTTCGGATAAACTGAACTCGATATATAAATGAGGTATGTGTAAACAGGACTCTGTGTCAAAGGTACACATGCTGTCCCTACACAGAAGGCCTATTTCCCAAAGGTTTCTGTATCAACGTATTTTCTTTCTATCGTATTGTAAAATCTAAACGACCTTTGTAAGCTCATGCGAACTTGATGCTTAATGATCTAAAACTAAGTGCGATTTCAATTTTAATTCAGCACAGGCCGCGTCCTAAACGAAAGCTTGCGTATGCGCGTTTGAACGTCATAATTCATGTAAACGATCGCGTAAACTCGTCTTCGTGCGACAGTCGCTGTCGGTTAGGACGCAGGGTCAGAATGTGTTTTTGTGGCATTTAATTCACATGACGATAAGGCGAGTTGACAGCAGGTAAGCCGATCGCAAATCAGAAATGAGATGCACATGTTGCCGTTTGTTGTAGTTGAATTTCGATAGCCTTACCTACTTGCTGTGTTGATTACTTTTCTTTTTTCCGTTAAGCGTGTAAGAGATATTGAGCATATAGAGGTATGAGGAACAGGGTTTACACTTCACTCATCCTCTATATAAAAGGGGGGATCCTCCTACCAGATGTGTGTCAACTGCCCGACGGTTGATGTCCGGACATTGTATATTTGCTAGTCGCGCGGTAAACTCCGCTTGCGCGATGCCGAATTTATCTGACGTCAGGTCTTTGATGCGTAGTTCGCATATGTCGTAGATGCCGCCACAAGTTTCAGTATTGCCGCGCGGCACCTATGAGACCTTGTGTGAGTGTTACTTCTACAAGAAGTTTTAAGAGTGGAACTTCTGCTTTTCTTTATATCTATGTAATAGTTACACAAGCAGTGACCAGGTGACCACACACACGAGAAGGGACTCTGCGCGAAATGTACGCGATTTATTTAAAATAGAGAGTTTTATCACATGTTTGTGGTTGTTATTGGTTCTAGATTGCTTTTAAATGTATAACAACTTACTTTCACTTCTCTTGAGGCTTTCTGTGTAAGTGTGGAAATTATTTACCTGAAAAGAGAAAGAAAATAATTTAGTAACGAATTAAAATGTACTACATCTAAGGCCAAATATTACCAATAAAACTTAACGACACGACAACTGACAAATGCGTGCACTGACTGGACAGGTCCACTCAATCTGTTTGGTTCTTTCCTCAAAAGACCATTTCAGATACCAATCTACATGGTTTTCACATGATCTGACCAAGATTATGTCTGGACTTAAAAGAGACTGTGACCTCTGAGTTTGTTTCGGCCTTTCTTCTCAGAGTAGTCAGATAGAAAACGCCGACCTCAACTAGTTAAAAAAATATGATTGACGTGTAAAAGCGTTTGTACAAACCTACTTGCAGAAGGAAAATCATTAATTATTTAACGCAATCAGAACATTTAAACCACGTTCAAAGAGCTGTCAACAGTGACAGCCCTTTTCGCTTTGTCAATATTCCACAAAAATGATGACACTATCATTGTTGTGGAATATTAACACTGAGATTTCTTGAACGCGGTTTAGATGTGGTGATCGCGTTCAGTTTTATTGGAGAAATTCGCCCTAAGTAGCTACTTAAACTAGGTAGGTATTTTATTTTCTACTTGAGACTAAATTGTTTTAAAACCACAATGATTAATTACTTAATCATTGGAATCGGTTTCAGTTTATAGACGATTCATAATTAATTTGTCAAGCTTTTATCTTTGCTGACATTAATCCATATTTTACAATGTTATTTTATTTTAAGACCAAAATTATTTTTACTAGGCGAATGGCCTAATAAATGTCAGTTTGAACGTTTGACCTTGGAGCTCTATTTTATTTTAGCAAAGTTTTTTATAAGCTTTATAAATAAACCAATGAAAAGCCTCGGCAAACTTCAAACAAGCGATCCAGTTGCCATTATGTAAAACAAGTAATATAATACCTATTCGGTACATGCTTTTAACATAATTAAGTGAAATTCAAGGTCCTTTTCTACATTCGATACTTAATTCTCCACTAATACCACGTGTCCCAATTGAGAATTTGAACTTACTATTTAGCTTCATAATTAGAGGTCGAGCCTTACGGTGATTCCTTCAAAATTACCTACATTGAAAGAATCACCAACTCAACTTCAAATTCTCAATTCAGAAACCGGCGGGCGGGGCAATCGATGGCAATGCAATTTTGATAATTTAGCCACGTTCATTGCGTTATTTACGTTATTAAGCAGACGAATTTTTCAAATATATGAAGCAATGGATGTCAAAATTGCGATCGATTGTCATTTTATGTGTGTTACGAAATTGTCCAGTGGGTGTATCACTACTTTGGTACATCACATACAAGTCCGGTTTTTCTTTCTACAAAATCCAAGTCCTACAACTGCCACTTAAGCTGTAGTTCCAATAAAATCTATTAGACAAAGCGGTCGTAGCTAATTCGATAGTGGTTGGTGCGACTCACAAGCTGCTGTGGTAGGGGGGGGGGGGGGGGGGGGGGCTGACCACTAATTGTGGTCATACCCAATAAGCTCAGCAGGCTAACGAACCGACTAAACGTGCAAGCTAGCCTAAGACAGCCCGTCTTAGGCTAGCTTGCACGTTTAGTCGGTTTAAATGAATAAATGTAGAGTTTGTAAAATCGGAGTTAAGTAACAAACATTTTAACTCTTATGAGGCGTTGCGCCACTAAAAAGTAACACCGGGTTAGTTAACCAAATAAGTATTTTTTGATTTGGGAACATTGCAGTTCAATCGACGAAACTTATAATAGAATTGCTATGTCTGCGCCCGATTTGTAATTCGACCAAAAATGAATGAACGAACAATGAACGGAAATTATATACCCATCTCTTTTACACTACATTAGGATACGTAATACTTTCTTGTCTATAAATTGTATAACATGTTATTTCATATTTAACTCTCCCACATCGATAGGTTTAAAAGTTTAACTGTAAGTTTACTTCTAACTCTTGGTGGCGCAAGATGAATTATTTGATTAGCCCTGAGTTAGCCGTTAACTCCGAGTTATTAAGGATAACACATAAACACGCAAGTGGACCTTAGTTTGTTATAGAAAAGGGGTTGTGTAATTTAAGAAATAACGAATAGAAGTAGGAAGTGGAAGTATGAGTACGAGGGCGGCACTAAAAATTTCGGGAATCAAGGAAGTGACACAACATTACTATTTAAAAATGTATTTATTGCTTTTCGAAGTATTCTCCGCGAAATTTGATAAATTTTTCCATACGATGGAACCAATCATTAAAGCAACCATTCCTTTCGGAAGTTGGGGTCTCCAAAATAGCCGTTTTGTAGGCGTCCACAGCTTCTTCAGGTGATGAAAATCTCTGTCCACGCAATTTATTCTTTATTTTAGGGAAAGTATAGAAATCATTAGGGCTTAGGTCGGGGCTGTACGGCGGATGGTCTAACAATTCTATGTTTTCTTGCTCTAAAAACTCTTTTGTTCTGTGCGCGGTGTGAGAACTCGCATTGTCGTGATGGAGGATGATGCGGCGGTTGCAGTTCTCTTTACGGAGTTCAGAAACGACCTGTGGCAAACAAATGCTAGCATACCATTCTGCATTAACCGTTCTTTGTCCCTCAAGAGGAATAGTCGTAACATGGCCGGTTTTGGAGACAAACGTGGCCACCATTTTTTTTGCAACACTCCGTGAACGAACAATTTTTGTTGGCTTTAACTCATTTTCGAACACCCAAACTCGTGACTGGTTTTTTGTTTCGGGTTCGTACGCGTATATCCAGGATTCGTTACCTGATACGATGTTGTATACAGCATTTGAGGATCCTGCGTGGAATCTTTCGAGAGTTCTGACGCACCAAGTAACGCGAGCCGCTTTTTGCTCTTCACAGAGCGAATGCGGTATCCATCGGGAAAACAACTTTTTTACACCTAATTGTTCATGCAAGATTATTTGTATTTGACTCATGCCAATGTCTAAAGTTGCCTGAATTTCGCGGTATGTCACATGTCGATCTTCCTCAATCAGCTTACGCACAGCATCAACGTTTTCTTGGGTGACTGCAGTTTTTGGACGACCTTGACGGGGATCATCACTGAGCTTGACACGTCCACGTTGAAATTCAGCAAACCAGCGATAAATTGTGGTTTTGGATGGGGCTTCATCACCAAATGCAGAAATCATCCGGTCAACACACTGTTTTTGTGTTAAACCACTTCGAAAGTCATAATAAATCATCGCTCTTGAATTTTCTCGAGTCAATTCCATTTTCTCAACGACTAAACAAGTTTGACAAAACCTTGTGACAAGACCGAGAATCTTTTTTTAAATAAATAAATGGTATTCGATTTTTAAAACCAAGGAGTTTTCAATTAAAAAGATTTTAATATGACAGGAACAGTGGAAATATTCCATTCCCGATACTTTTAGTGCAGCCCTCGTAGTAGGAGGTATTTGTCGTGAAATGATAGTCTTTTTAAATTGTTAATAATAAAACTTTAGAAGGCGAACGGAGTAAGAGATTCCATTTAAATGTGTCAATAACACAAATTCCCATTCAATCATTAGAAGAACCGTTAACCTAGATATCAAACATCCTTTCTGTAAGTGGAAAGACCGTATTTTAATTGAGATATTTTGCACAGGCACTTTTATTTTTAATTGTGATATTTCCGTAGGCATTTTAATTTTTAATTTTGATATTTTCGCAGGCATTTTTATGTTTAATTGTGATATTTCCGCAGGAATTTTTATATTTAATTGTGAAATTTCCGCAGGCATTTTTATATTTAACTAGCTGCACCCAGCGGTTTCACCCGCATATATCTCGCAACTTTCTTAAAAAAAAAATCCGTAAGAA
The DNA here is from genome assembly GCA_917490735.1 of Dryobotodes eremita. Lineage (NCBI taxonomy): Eukaryota > Metazoa > Arthropoda > Insecta > Lepidoptera > Noctuidae > Dryobotodes > Dryobotodes eremita. The sequence continues at coordinate 877,338 of OU823266.1, forward strand.
CCTTCTACAATGTATTAGAAAACTATTAAAAAAAAGATGGATGAAATCGGTAGTCGTTCTCAAGTTATGTCGTGACCAAGGGAAATAGGGATTCATTTTTATATATATAGATAGATTGAGATATTTCCGCAGGTATTTTTATATTTAATTGTGATATTTCCGCAGGCATTTTTAGAATTATTTGTGATATTTCCGCAGACATTTTTAAACTAATGGCCATGGTGGCTGGGCAGTTGGAATTTTAGTCAGGTAAAATCTTCTCACCCTAGAAAAAGAAAATGTAGTTACTGATCTTAGAATCACACAAACATAACATCAAGCCTGTTTGACCCAAAGGGTAAGGCAGACGTGGTGGGGTGGGTCTGGATCGTAGAATTATGAACCACTTTTTACATTTACGTCATCGCTGCAATAGGCTCCCAATGCATAAAATCATTTCTACGTAAAATACAACCCTCTAGCTGCGGCTAGCGGTCTCTCCAACCACAGTACCTACCTGTACCCCTCCTCGCTCCCCGCACTTAACTAATGAAACCGCTACCCCCTGGATTATCGGGCTAAGACCAGCACTCTTATTTAGTGCACGTACGGATTAATTCCCACATGCGGTAATGTATGGCCTACAGGTTTTATTTGCCTTACTTTACGAGAAACATATTGTGGCTGTTTTGTTAATTTGTGAAAGAAATAGAGTTGGTTTAGTTTGGTTTAAGATTTGAGGTTGTATGCGCTAAATAATTAGATCATAATAGTGAGAGCGGAGTAAAAGAAGACCGGCCAAGTGCGACTCGGACTCGCACACGAAGGGTTCCGTACCACCGTACGCACGATGACATATCAAGCTATACATTTCCAGTATAAGCTGATTTCTCATTGTAAGAAAAGCATATACAATGCGAGGTCAGCTAAAACTGGAAATGTATAGTTGATATGTCGCCGTGTGTTCAATACATTTTTTTTAAACACGTTTCTTGTATACCCTTCTTGTTTCGTCTTGTTTCTTGTACCCCATTTGATTTTTAACTTTAATTAATTTTTATTATTTATTTTTATAGCGGCAATAGAAATACAAACTCTGTTAAAATTTCAACTGTCTACCTATTACCTACGGTTCATGAGCTACAACCCGCTGACAGACAGACGGACGGACTGCGGCGCCTTAGTAATAGGGTTCTGGGCACCCTTTGGGTATGAAACCCTAAAAAATACACTGAAATATTATATATAATAATAGGTTTTTACCAAAATTATATGAAAATGAAAAAGAGGACTTTCTAAACTTTATCATAGTATTTTCGGTCATATAATAACACACAACCAACGCAAGAATCAGCCATGTAATGTTTTATGTATACATATATAGCTCACGAAACTTGTAGAGTGAAAGTTGTAGGGTTAATTTTGATGGCTTTATTAACAACTTGAAAGTAATTAATTTGATACAACATCGAATTGGAGAGCCCATGACATGATTTAATTATTTCTGTAAATTCTTGGAAATGTAGAATAGGTACACCAGAACATGGGACTGTTTGAAACGTTAACGTTATACTTTTTAAGACCTGTGGATGGCTTCAGACCCATCTGTTAAGTAAACCTAACGCAACCTAAAAATTTACAAAAGGCTACCTATATCGAATTGTTTTGTATTTATGAAGTTCTAAAAATACAACAGCAAAATGCTATATTTCACTCAAATAAACAATTGAATACCTTAACAAAAGAAGCGCGGTCAAAAATGGAGGCATTGTAAAAATATGAAAATGTTCCCTTTGTGGGATTTGTGGCCTGTAGGCGAACGCCGCGGGCGACGAGCTGTTACGATTCTACGCCAAAAGATTCGAGGACGTCGTAAAAACTAATATTCAGCCAGAACGGCGGACGCTTTACTTTTTAATTCGACTTCCCTTTGCTTCAGAAATACGGACATTTGTAATGTAATACAATATTGGAGGACTTATCAAAATGCGGTCGTATTTTTTACGGAGTGAGAGGAAAATTTGCGAATTTCTGCTTTTATTTTCATTCCTTAAGCGAAAACTTGACTCATAACTTAGAAAATGCCGCGAAAACTTGCTACCTATTGTGTTTTTAAGTTTCGTGCGCCATAACGTTTTATTTTATGCACATAAAATTATGTTCCGTAAAATATTGCGTTTCTTGCCAAATTATTTGTACCTATGGGATAATTAGATAAAGAATTTAGAACTAGGTCTATGTAACTAGGTTTATGTCCGACATAATAATGTTGCCGCTACCTATTAATTTTATATTAGGTACCTATTATTTTCTTCTCAGAATTTAACAATAAAATTATGTTAAAACGAGAGATACACTGTAGCTGTCAAAAATAATATAATTAAACATTTAAAGTTAACCCTTCTACGCTGCGTATTATTATCCAATTAATTATACCGTCTGCAGTCATTACTATTACCCATAAACTAGCTTCCGTCCGCGATTTCGTCCGCGTGAAATGTCTTGTTTTATAAAACAGCATCGCATCGCCCGCCTGCGCTTTTACTACGTTTTCGCTAAGCCTTCTTTATTGTTGCTGTTCCTAACGGTTGTAGCGTGATGTTGTAGCTTATAACCATCCTCAAGAATTTGGATATCAAATGCATTACGGATTTTTCAAATCCGACGGAGAGTTTCAGAGATTAGCGCGTTCAAACAAACAAACAAACAAACTCTTAAGCTTTATTATATTAAAGATTAAAATTTTAAATATTCAAGCATTGGATGTAGCCACAAGGTCACTTTTATTTATATATTTATTTATATTTATATCACTTTTATTTAAGTAACTCTTTTATTTATATATTCAAACCACCTGAGCCTGAATAAATAATAGGTGGCAATTAATCCTTTTACCTACAGAATCAATTCGGCGCATCTAATTCTGACAGGCGTCTGAACGGCGACACAATACTGCTTTACTGCGCATTAATAATTCAGCTCTTGATCTGAAATACCTTTCAAATGGGGCAGTAGGGGGGTTGAGTTGGGGGGACGGACGGGTATTTAAAACCGTTTAGTTCCGGAAGTTAAAAATGTGTGAAATATCTGTTTGAATAATATAATCCCTCTTATTTTATCAACGTTGCTTTTAAAGTTATGAGACGTATAAACATCAAAACTGTATGGTAAACAGTCGTAATTTAACTATAAGCAACGTTATAAATAAAGGGGAATATGTAATATTGGTTTTAATTTGTTCTGCCCGAGCTACGTTATATTGTAATAATAGCCCAGACGATTCTACAGAATAATATTTATATTTGTAACACATTAAATATTTGTGTAAATGGTTTTCGTGTAAATAATACATAAACTCCAGATGGAAAAACGCAATAACACTTTGCCCGACCCGGGAATCGAACCTAGGACCTCATGCTCACCAATAGCGCTTGGGACCAATGAGGCAGTCAAATATTTCCTGTACTTAAAAACTAAATATTTCCCGTACGTAGTAGAAGTTGCATCACCGGCCGATACGATACTGATTGCCATGTACGCAGGACTACATACCAAGCAATAAATTTCCAGTATAAGTTGACTTCTCATTGTACGAAAAGCCTATACAATGCGAGGTCAAGTAAAACTGGAAATGTATAGCTTGATATGTAGCCGTGTGTACTTAGTAGAAGTTGCATCACCGGCCGATATGATACTGATTGCCACGAAATGTATTTCTTATCATTCAAATAGAATTTCAGATCCGTTCAGTTATTACGTAATTTACTTTAATAAAATTCCTCTATATTAAATTCCCTTCAGGTTGCTTGAATAAAAAAATCCTAAATTGTTTTAATAATTGATGCCTCTCGGCTGAATTTCAATGGTTTGAGAGTAATTCAAGTGAATCATAAAATATCTTAGTGTTTATCAATATATTCTAAGTTAGTTTCAAGTTAAAGAGATACTTACAATTAACTTGAAAGTGTAATTAAGTAAAGAATATGGCGCTCGGTTGAGTACAGACACTTAAATGTTATTTGAAAATTAGTTTTGAATAATAATAATAAATAATACCAGTCTATTATTGTTCTACTGCAGGACGAAGGCCTCTTTTCTTACTGAGAAGGCACGAGTATGATCACCACGCTTGCTCAAGACGGGTGGGCGATTTCAGACTTATATTAAGTCAGTATTCAGTCCAGGTTTCCTCACGATGTTTTCCTTCACCGATGTCAGTAATGTACGAGAAATGACAAATGTATTGAAAACGTCACATTGGTACACTGTGGCCCGGATTTGATCGATGAAAAGCAAAATTAAGATATTTTCAAACTTAATCTTATCATGCTTGCACTATGTTGTACACGTTTAGCATGCTCCAATCCAAAGTAAAAGATAAAGGTTGGCTTGGCGCCATTTTTAAAAGCCAAATGCACTAGAGCACGTAGATATATTAATCATACGAAATTCTTACTATATGCAATAAAACACTAAGATTTAACTTTACTGCATTTTATAAAAGTGCCTACCATAAAATGTTATTAAAATAATGAACTTTCAAGATTTACTTGCAAGCTTTTATATTGAAAACCTATGCGCAATCCCTGTATGTAGAAGACTCCACACCACCTGCACGCCGAAGTCGAATTATATGTCATGCAAACCCATAGATATCCGAGAGATATGCCTTTACTCTATATTTGCTCAAGTTTAAGTGTCGCCACCTTTTCCCCACTCCTGAAACTCACACATACACAAAAGAAATAGATACGGCACACATGATGCTTTTTTCGCACGCAAACAATACATATGCGTAACACTTTTGTACTATTTTATTGCACATATGCTCAAAAGAGGCGGGCACTAGAAAGTATAGATACAGTCACTGAATGCACACATGTAACTGTAGCATCAACTAGGGAAGAGGGATTGGTATAAATATGTGATCGATAAAAATATCGATGAAAACCGACTGCAAAAAGAGGTGTTTTTTGGACGTATTTTGTATCGTTTATTTTTTCTGCTTTTCGATGTGGAATGTTTAAACACCAATAACAACAAATCAAGTAAAATACAATATTTTCGTTTGCAAATAACATTTAAGTAAATCAGTTTCTTCAGTTTCTCCCTTACTCAGCCCCGGACCTAGAATTTATTCGAGGCGGGGCAAAAACTGTAATCTGCCGCTCCCCGCCCCGCCAATCTTTTAACCTTTTACATGAAGCCTTATCTATTTAAATATACATGGACATGTCGAACAATTATTTAGGATAGGACAGGACATATTTGAAATAAATCGTGAGATTATCGCATACTAGCTTCTGTACGCGACTTCGTCCGCGTGAAACCTCGGCCCCCGACCCACCGCGTCGCTGCGCATCACTGGCCCACGATATTACTTCCTTTTCGCTTAGCGTTCTTTCTGAATTTATTTCTTACTGCTCGGTTTCTAAGGGTCGTAGTGTGATGTTAAAAATAGCCTATAACCTTCCTCAAGAATTGGGCTATCAAATGCAATAAGATTTTTTCAAATCCGACTCCTAGTTCCAGGGATTAGCGCGTCCAAACAAAAAAAACTCTTCAGCTTTATTATTAGCAGAAGATTCGAATAAATATTTTACTCTTTGAGCCTTTTGTTCTGCAAAAAAATGGATGGCATTGTCATAACACGAACCCAAAACAACCGGAAACCCAGTAGTCATTTCAACATTTTATATCAAAACGTCCGAGGACTTAGAACTAAGACAACACAATTTTTATCACTACTGGAATCATCAGGATCAGATTTATTTGCTATTACCGAATCGGGTCTTAGTAAAGCGATTCAGAACGCGGAATTTGTGCTTCCTGGGTATCAAATATTACGATGTGATCGGGCGGATGGTCGCAAGCAAGGAGGCGTATTTTTAGTGGCCACACCGAGGTTCGAGTTGCGACGAGTGTCGATGCCAGGTGACATTAATATAGATAGTCAAAAGTTTGAACTGATGTGTGCAGCTGTTTATATGCAAAGTTGTTTTCTATTTACTTGTTGTGTCGTGTATATTCCACCAGGGTCTGACGACAATGAATATTTGTCGATGTTTGGCATATTAGAAAAAATATGTGTAAAATATAGCAGTAATTTAATTATAATAGGGGACTTTAATATGTACTCGTGTAACAACAACATTTCTAACTATTACGAATATTTCGTGGCCTTCTGTGAATTTACTCAGTGCAACGTAGTACCTAACTGTAACAATAGGCAGTTGGACCTCGTGTTGAGTGCGCGTGGTGGCGTATCGGTGAGCGCGGCGGACGAGGGCCTGCAGCCCGTAGACGCGTACCATCCTCCGCTGGCCGTGCGCATCGAGCGCGGTGCGCGCGCGCGCCCGCCCCCGCCGCCCCCCACGCCGCGTACCTCTCCCGCATCGCCGCGTACGCGACACTCGCAATCCCAATCTTTGATAACTAGTAAATGTTGGAATTTTAATAAAGCAGATTTCAATCAAATGTATAGTTTGGTAGCTAACATAGATTGGAGTGAGATTTGCGGTTCATGCGATCCAGATATAAGTTTTAGATTTATTTTATAATAAGATATATGACGTTTTTGACAAGTGTGTTCCTCCGAAAAATAAACATATTAGTCCATTAAATAATAGATACGTTTATCCAGTTTGGTATACAGCTGAAATTATTAGAGATATAAAAGTTAAATATTTATTACATAAAAAATATAAATTAAGTAAGTCACGCAGTGATTATGGGCAATTCGCACGATACAGGGCGAGAGTGAAAACCGAGACTGCTCGAGCGCATGATCAATACCGCAACCGCGTGCAAGGGCACCTGGCGAAAGATCCGCGAGCGTTTTGGGGGTATATTAGGTCCAGAAAAGGCGATTCGAATCAGCGGAAGTTAATTAAGGACGGACGGGTATTATCGGAATACGAATGTGCCAATGAGTTCGCTCGGTTTTTTCAGTCGGTGTACAATCCGGAACCTCCCGAACTGAGTGTGGCGGCGGCGAGTGCGGGCGAGACAGCGGGCGCGTCGCAGGGCGCGCGGGTGCACCTAGCGAGCGTGGGCCCCGCTGACGTACAGCGCGCGCTCGCACGCTTGCCGCCTAAGCGCTCAGCCGGGCCGGATGGTATTCCTGCGTACATTTTTAGGGACTGCCGTGCGGTGTTGGTTAAGCCGTTGCTACACTTGTTCAACGTCTGTATCAAGACCGCAACATTTCCTGAGCGCTGGAAAATTACCCGAGTTGTACCCGTGCCTAAAGTTAGTAGAGGTTCAGCACCCTGCGATTATAGACCTGTAGCGGTATTATGCACTCCAGCTAAAGTGTTTGAGTCGACCATTCACGGTAGCCTGTATCCACAGATTAGTGCTCTGTTGTCCGACGCGCAGCATGGTTTCCGTCCTGGGCGGGGGACAACGGGGAACTTACTGGATCTTATGACACAAATAGTACCGACGGTGGATGCGGGTCAACAGGTGGATGTTGCCTACTTGGATTTCAGGAAGGCTTTTGACACAGTAGATAACGACGTCCTTTTGGCTAAATTGGCTGGTGTAGGCTGTACACCTCACACTTTGTCGTTTTTCACCTGCTACTTACAGGACCGTTGTCAGTATGTCGACTGCGGTGGGCAGCTCTCTGAGCCTTATTTCACGAGATCAGGAGTAAGTCAGGGCAGTAATTTAGGACCTTTTTTCTTCATTTTAACAATTAACGACCTGCCGAGAGTAGTCAATAAATCCATACCATTGTTATTCGCTGACGACTTGAAATTAGTTCTTAAAATAAAACAGGAAACTGATCATGACATACTGCAGCAGGATATTAATGGGGTAGTTGAGTGGAGTCGTAGCAATAGGTTGTATTTCAATGTGGCCAAATGTTCGGTGTTATCATTTACTCGTGCGCGCGACCCAAGTCATTATCAATATTGCATGGATGGAATCCGACTGCAACGTGTCTCAGAAGTTAAGGACTTAGGCGTGCGCTTTACAACTAATTTAAATTTCCGTAAGCATACCATCGATGTTTGTAAAAAAGCATACCGCAATTTAGGGTTGGTCTTACGGCTAGGAAACCAGTTCACGAACATCAGTGCTCTGAGATCGTTGTACGAAGCGCTTGTAAAGAGTCATTTGGAATGCAATGCTGTCGTCTGGTCGCCACACGAAGCGAAGTACAAACTAATGTTAGAACGTATCCAGAACAAATTTGTGAGATTCCTTTACTTGAAGCAGTATGGTGTGTATCCAGGGTATCCACTGTTGTATCCTACTCTGTTTGTGCTGGGCATGGTAGGCTATAATAAACTGGAAGTAAGAAGGGAAGTAACTCTAGCCACTTACTTATTTAAGATTATGCGTGGTAAAATACACAACCCAGGCGTTCTACGGACGGTTGGGTTGTGTGTACCGGATGGGCACGTGGGGCGACGGAGGCGGCCACCGCTGCTGTGGGTGCCGCCTGCTCGCACCAACCTGCTGCAGCACGCGCCGCTGACGCGCGCCCTGCGTACACTCAATATGGTGTCACAACAGATTGACTGCTTCAATTGTACTCTGAGTGAATTCACACGGGCCGCATTTTGTAAAATTACTTTAAGTTGTTCATTATAACTACACTATTGTATTAGGTTAGCCTGTGATGATAGTTGTATGTGTTTTAATTAAATAAATAAATAAAAAAATAAAAAAAAAAATTAATCTGATTGTCATGATTTTCGATTGCTAAGATCACACCCGACTTATGCAGAAAAGCTTAACACCAATTAAGACAATCTAGAATGTACCAGCGAGCGGAGCGAGCGCGAAAATTTTAGCACTGCCTCAGATAAGTTAGATTTTTTAAGTCCGAAAAGTTTTAAGAATTAAGAGTCGCTAGGCTAGTAATATTTTGCCAGAAACATATTAGTAAAATTTTATCGATCGATAATGCTCCAATCCAACAGCTGCGCCAGCGCTGTGGTAAAAACTTAAAGGAAATCGTGTCGCCTTTGCACATAAGAGAGAGAGACATGAGACATGACATGACATGAGAGAGACATAGAGAGCGGGACGTCCGGCGCCCCCGCTTCGCGAAGTAAAATTTCAAAAATAAAGAATTTGTTCCTTAAATTATTGCCCACAGACGTGACAGAGGCGCTGATCCTCCTCAGGATCGCCACGGCATAGATCTGTTGCAAGAGATGGAAAGCTAACGTTTTTGAATCGCCAAATAAAATTGGAGCATGTGTTTTAAAAACGGAGAGTTCCTGGTAAAATTCAGCTGCTTCGCCCGCAACCCGCTCACACCGTTTGACGATCTACTCGTATGCCTACGCTAATGACGTAGTGATTTCCTCAGTGTGCCACCCGCAGAGAAAGATAATAAGTACTGCGCATCTCACTTATCGCAGAGTTGCGGTGCGTTGAGTAGTGTACTGTCTGCCACGCTTGAATTTGCCCCCCCCCCTAGATCCGGGGCTGCCCTTACTTAAAATTAAAACTGTTCAACTATCGCACACAAAACAGCAATTTAAATAGGTACTTATTGAACATTATATCTGACGCTTTCATAATTTAGGTGTTCCATTCTTAACCAAAAAATGTAAGCAAATATCAATATGTTATTCCATCACACATTTTGTCACTTGGATAATATTATTATCCATCGGGTCTTGCTCAAACTGGTGAAAATCAGTTGATGAGAAAATATTTGTATTGACAAAGTGTCTAAGAGCTTTTGGGACTAGCAGCGTCTTTATGAACTTTGAAGTCACTTGAAATTTGTTTGAGGGAAACCAATTATTTTCCCTGCATTTTGCATCTACCCATTTATGTTTAATTTCTGGATCTTTCGGGAAACTGAAATAAAATGTATTAATTCTTATTTAAAATTCTTAATACAATTTCCTATTAGAGCAACTAACAATTATCGATATCTATATGTCAGCGCTACACACCACTAATGCATTGTTTTGACATGCGTCAGTCATTAGGCAAAGGCTGTCGCATGTCAAAAATATTTCACAACTAGATAATTTGTAAAATACTTAAATATTATAATGAATACAGTGATTTTTTTGCTACCGGTGGTAAGACAAGCCACTTGTACTAAGGTTTGTTGTAATTGTGCTATTTTTTCAAATAAGGACGGAAATATTCGGCATTTCATAAAAATACGAAATCACACTACACGTTCCGATGCAAACATATGACTAAACGGTGCTCACTGCAGTCGCGCGTATGTCAGGTCATTTGGACCCAACAGAGGCGACATGTGCCACGCCTCCAAGGCATATCCCTCGATATCCGTGTGCAAACCTAACCTAAAGCATGTCATTTAAGCCCTGGGGTCTAGCCGGGCATTCATATTGTACTGAATTTCATTATGACCCGCTGGTCATTAATGTGATTTGAATTTGGAACCTCAACTGAGAAAATCATATGCAAACTAAAAAAAAAGAACTTTTTCTATTAATGTACAGCTCGATCAAAGAGTTCTCACTTCATAAATGATAAATGTTTTTATTTCTGTAAATAGGTTTGAACAAACACTTTTACACGTCAATCATATTTTAAAAACTAGATGAGGTCGGCGTTTCCTATCTGACTACTCTGAGAAGAAAAGCCGAAACAAACTCAGAGGTCACAGTCTCTTTTAAAGTCCAGACATAATCTTGGTCAGGTCATGTGAAGACCATGTAGATTTGTGTCTGAAATGGTCTTTTGAGAAAAAACCACACAGATTGAGTGGACTTGTCCAGTCAGTGCACGCATTTGTCAGTAATCGTGCAGCTCAACTCAGAACTTAAGGAGCTCAACGATTCGACGAACAATACCAAAGAAAAGACATTAGGGTAGACCACAAAAATTATTCAGGGTTCATAATGATCTCAATAATATTAGTTACCACCTAAGTACACATTATGGTAAAGCAATAAAGATATTGAGTATTGAGTACTCAAACTGCCAGACCATGATTAAAATTAACTGACGAGAAAAAAAGCAACAATGACCCACATAGTCTTCACATTCACAATATTAAAATAATAATCATGTGTATATTCAATGTACCCTGCATGCTACTTACATTCACAGACAGTTTTCTCTTTAAAAGTCATCAAAAATACCATAAGTTACGTCATGTAAATCAATAATCCTAGGTTGTAATTGCCATCGACGAACTAGATGATCGGTTGCTGTGGCGCATACCAGGCTTTCGAATGTTGGACTTGGGCTAACGCCCTATTTACGATATTATTTATCGTGTTTTTGATGAAATTGCATGAGTTTAGATCTTAAAAATCAAAAGCCCGACAGGCAATAAGTTATTTTAGTTCAATCTTAGACTTGATGCCACCACCTGCATCAGACTGCTTGAAAAGTGAGCTTGCTTTGAACCTTAGTTGCAGTGGGGTTTTTTGATTTCGTCGTTTTATTTTATTTTAATACTTTAGTGTGTTAAATTTTTGGAATATTTTCTTCAAGCCTTTTATTTTGATACTCCACATAGTCATGGTATTTTATTTTTACAAGACCTTTCTTATTTACGTCTAAAATCCGCCATTTTGATTTTATAAAAACAAAACCTAGCCTGTAACCTTACCGCGACCCAGACGAGTCGATAGACACACCTCATGTATTCAAGTCCATCCGGCCGTTAAGATGCTTCGAGGGTATAAATAATTCTACATACACAGATACATAATACGTACGCATGAAAAACATAACCCTGTCTTTGCCACACGTAGTCCGGTAAACAGTGTATGAAACTGCACATAACTAGGTATTCCCCGGTTATTTAAGTTTCATAAACTACTAATCCGATAATCGAATTGGTTTTCATTACGTCGCAGTAGGTGCGAAAAGTAAATTATTGTCGTCGAGGATGAAGGTGTCTTCGTCTTGGGAGAGCTTGAATCCCTCGTTGCACTCAAGATTCTAGCCCTCGCTTCGTTTAGGAGTTAACTCAGAGCATCCGTCATCAGAGAATCCTTCGTTGCGTTCAGGATTCAAAATAGCGCCCGCGACATTAAGCTACTGCTTTATCCCCTTAGTGCATAATCTACTATTAATTTAACCCTACAATATTTGCAACTTGAAATAAAAAATATAGTATACAATAGAATAGGCCTATGCCTTTAGGTAAGTAAAGTTGCATTTTGAACATTGCGTGGTGAATGGGATACCGTTGCATTAATTAACTTGATTTTAAAATAGTCAATGTACCTACTATTATTCTTATTGGAATGTGTTTGTTAAATGGAATTATTTTTAATTGAAATGCATAAAACAAACACTAAGGGTTTGCAGTTCGTGTTTATTTTATGCATTTAATTATATTTCGTTATTTAATGGCACCTTGCGAAAAAAATGCGTTTTTTTTTTTTTTAATTCATATATAATATTTAAAACCTAATAAATCCTTTCCAAAAAATGTAGGAAGTGTACACAGACCCAACCTTCGAAGATGTCGGTTGATCAAATTTAGCTTCCAACTATCTTGCATGGAGTTGCAGATGAGTAGACATTAAATAGTCGACTATCTATGCGTCATGCTTACCGCGAGGATCGAACCCACGGTCTCGGAAACACGAAGCGAACGGTATAGCCGATGGACTGAGCGACGAGTCAAGACCAACGTCCAATTTTATCAACACTAGCTAAGTGGATGACGTCATCGGCCCGCGCCGCCGACGCACACGGTTTTTATTTACGCTGCGCGGGAGTCATTGTGATAGTCTTGTGCATCGAACGGTAAGCTCGGTTTTCTACCTGAGATCTTTTAGTAGCATTCGTTATTAGTTTATTATACATTATATTTTTGTAACGTATTTTTTTGATAACTAATTAAGTGTGTTCTTTCCAAGTACAAATAAAATAAATGGAACAACGAGAATCACTGCAATAAAATTAACTTGAAAGTCAGCTGTTTATCTTTTTTATTGACCTTCGTTCTGATATACTAGAAGTAGGTATCCCATTAACCATATTTCTTAGGAAATACTTAATAAAGGCATTTCAATTTAACTTTGTTAAACTTTAATTAATGGGTTTTGTACGAAAATATAACAAACAAACTTCACATTTTCATTATAATAACAACAACGAGAAAATTTTAGCAAAATTTATTATGTGGGAGCTTTATTTCATTAAACAACTTATAAAATCAACAGAAGAAACACTCGACAAGTCTTACAACTATGAAACTTTAAAATTTCTCGAAGTTTTACGAGTTCGGCGGCTGGCAAGCTCGCAAAGTTTTTGAAATTGGAAAAAATCTCGGAAACTGGCAACCCCATCCCTTCGGCGGCTTCACAAGTTCGAGGGTCGCAATCTGAAAGGTTTGTCGAAAGTAAGCCTCGTTCGGGTGCCCAGGAGTATTTGACTTGGCTTTATCATTGAATTGGTTATATTCGCGGTTACTAACTTTCTCAGTATAGAGACTTCAAAAGGTTTTTTGGCTTTGTGGGACTACGAGAATTCTTTTGTGATGTTATTCTTTAAAAATGGAACTAAAAACAATGCCGTGATAAGATAAGTTAATTGTTAAGTTGGTCAATTCCATAACATAACAAACTACTTTACCATAATACTAGTGCCAAGTTGCCAACGATTTTGGCATCATTTTCACATTAAAATATTGTTAAGATAATGAGTTGCCAAATGTAACGGAGATACAAATATTAATAAACATAACATCACATCTGTATTTCCTAAGGGTCTTCTTTTTTTTTTGGGTGGGATATCATCAAATAACTTCTCCCGCTCTTGGCAGAGCGGGAAGGCGTGTCAGACTTTTACTGACTAAAACCCACCCGTGTTCCTTCAATTGCCTGTGCGCCAGGGCCATGGTAACTCTTTCGAACAATTCACGACCCCGGCAGGCATCGGCCCTTTCGAACTCCGACAATGATGCTGACATCACTTTGAAGCGCGCGTGAAACACAACCCGCCGTCGACCCGGGCCTAGTCCTTACCGGACGTTCCCTAAGGGTCTGGATTTATGCCCGGTTGATGGCAATAAGCTCGCCCCCTATTAAATGGGACTTAAACATAGGTAACTGGCGAAATGTGGGTTTGCAGAGAATAAGTAACTCAATATCAATTTTTTCAGTAAAAATACTGGCCGTTCCGCACATATCCGGGATATTACAAAAATGTCATAATAAACCTCAATGAAGGTCTATAATTGGCATATTTTTGGGCATACGATGATAATGGCCGCTGATCCCTTCCGTATGAGGGTCGGGTTGCACTTCCACTACTGTTTTGAATATATTAAGTTGCGAGTTATTTTCCGACAGGGGTATGAATTTAATCGTAGCTTTATTAATAGATAAACCTTTTTCAGCCTGGCTTCAATAGGTACGTTAAAGTTTAGAGTAAGTAATATATTAATATACAAATTACGGAAATAGTTTAGTTGTTATCTGTATCTAAATCAGCGAAATGACAAGACAAATTGTATTCCATACGATAGTAGGTATATGGTATGGTAGAATGTTAAATAACGTGCGTGTACGTCCCTGATGTATGAGCGTAAACAGGGCAACGGTAGTATCTAAGGATCGGAGCAGGTGGCGTTCTGTAGTTTTTTCCTACCCCCATGGGAGGTAGGCGTGAGTTTGTGTGTGTATATTTTTAATACACACCTATTAAGGGAGGATATGGTTTAAAGGACTCTTGTTGTAATTATGTATCACCTCATGTATCTACCCATATTCAAGCAAATAAATGATTTGATTTGAAATAAGTCGGTGTCATTGGTTTTGTAGTACTTTGTTGTGAAAAAGTGAAAAATAACCCCCACACAAATTCATAGCACTACCTGCTTTGTAAATAACAATGACAGGAAGTTATTATTATAACATCATCAATATACACCAAGCGGAAAAAATACGTATTATTGAAGCTAACTGAAAAACTACCCAGGCAAAGTTAATAAAATTTATATGGGACCACCCCTGACGCAATAAAAAAAGAATTTTCGAAATCGATCCACAATTGCCGGAGATATCGCGTAACATACATACAAAAAAATAAAAACTAATTGAGAACCTTCTCCTTTTTTGAAGTTGGTTAAAATTATAATATATAGACATTAAAACATAAAATTAAACATTATAATTATAACATACACTACCGCATTAGGTAATGAACTTGTAATGATAATTATAAGGTACTTAGTAAGAAATAAATAATAACAAGTGCCATACTAGCTACTATTTTTGTCTACATTCTATTAAACCGAACTCAATCTATAAGAAATATTAAGTACCTATTAGCTGGACACAAATAACCAAAACTTCTGAAACGAACCTATGACAATATACACGCCCAAAACGATGGTTCATGGCACGCGCCATCAGCCTGAACAAACTAGTGCATTATCAAAACAAATTAGTAGTTCACCTCAATGTACTGAAAATATCATAAAAACCAACTTCCCGCGCGTGTTCACACGCCGTAATATAACGTGACACGCGACGCGATCTTTACGATATTTGTACAGCCGTACGTCACCGCGACGTGACGCGACGTGACGACGTGAAATATTATTATTTTGCGTTACCTTATTATCGCTCGGCGGTGGAGGGTTAACGTCGAGTTTGTAACTACAGCGTGAAACATTTTGTGTGATGGAATTTCGTAATAGATCATGTTATTTTATTATTTCTTTATGCTACCGGTTTAGTCCCGAATAGTAAGCACGTGATAAGTTGGTTATAATAAAAAAATAGGTAGGTACCTAATTTTATTTGTTTCGGATTATGAGAGCATGTAAAAAAAAACATAAACTCATGACTTTTTCCCGATAACACATAATATTGAATTGAACCCTACTTGCTAGGTTTGGAACCTCAAGGAAAAAGGCAAAAAGTTTTTTTATGTGAAAACTTCTTTAAGCTCAATTAGCGCTCTTTCTGAACAGTGAACGAAAGTGAAGCGTCACGCTCGGGTCGGTGACGCTGACGCTGAACGCGGGTGTACTCGGCTCCAGTCGGTTGGTGACGTTAAATCGCGTATACTCGGAGCTGAATCGCGTATACTCGGCTCCATTAGCAAGTTTTTTTACTAAAAATATCCATTCTCTCAAGTTTAAAACAATACTCTGATGTATCGACACAGCACACCGGCCACCAATATTTTCTTTAGGCTGTATAAAAATAAATTCTGCTAACAGCTCCGATAAATTTGTTGTTCGTTGCCGAATACAACTGAATAATATATTGCACTCCGATATTTTTCTTCCCGTTTCTGTTTCAAAAACACATCGCAAAAACATCCTGCTGAAATAAAAATATGTACATGTTTTAATAAAAACATTTGTGTAAATCTGTATGAAGCATGTTTGTAATGTCATGTCCAGTGTTCTTCGCATGTTTCATATACTTCGAAGGACATACTGTGCAAGCAGGACAACTTTGTTGGGTTCGGCTTTCAGTCTAACCGGATGCAGCTGAATACCAGTATTTTCCTTGGAGCGACTGCCTATTTGACCTCCACAACCCAGTACCTAGGTAACACGATACCCCTTGGTGAAACTGGTTGGCAGACAAAGACATTGTGCAAGCAGGACAATGAAGATTAAAAAAGCAACCATTTTATTTTCTACTTTTTCTATTGATTTACTGAAGAATAGAGCTTTAGTTTAAAATACAACTTCATAGGTACAGAGTGAAAGTCACATAGGTACAGTATACACTGAGGTGGGTTTTTCAAAACTCGAGAAAATTACTTGTCAAAATAAGTGGAATAGTTGTTTTGGAACTCCTAACTTGAAACATATTTGAGACCACAGACGGTTTCATTTTGATGTGGCTTTTATTTCTAACCTCGTGGTGTTTTCCTTATTAAATAAACTAAATATTACTGTGCTATTTACAAGTTAAGCGATGCTGATAAAATGTCTTTATAACCAAACAGTTATTCATTTCGTTATTCTTATGAGGGTTTATTTATAAACGTTGCGTAATTGGAGACGTGTCAACGTCAAAAATGTATTGCTAGGCAGACATTAATCATTCCCACTCAAAGCATCCTTTACAGGCACTTTTGAATTGTCAAAGAGTCGGCAAGTCAGAAAGATGAAGCTAGTTGCCCATTTCAAAGAGAAATAGGTTCCTATGGAGAAGAACGGGCAAGAAACTCCATGGACACTCTTTTAAAATACAAATATCAATACAATCTAGCGATATTTTAGTTATTCATATATTGAGAAACTATGTACTCAGAAAATCTTATAACATACATCAAATATTGTAATGGGAAATTAAATAAAAATCTAACTTAAAATAAAAGGTTCTATAAAGTAGAAATAAGAAAAAAATAACAATGTACAAAAAAAAACGTATTTCTGTTTTTGGTGATTAAATAAAAAAATCTAATTAAATAAAACGTTAAATTGATTACAAAATAAACATTAATAATCTGTAAAAGCACATCGGAAGTTAATAAAGCAACTGCAACGATTATTCATACTCAAAACGAGGTTATCCATATCTCCTTGTGAGATATGTACCAGATTCGACGAAGATGCATGAAAAGTTCACTGTTTTTCGGGAAAATATAGTAAAGCTCTTCCTTGGAGCATAACCCACGAGTGCTCAAATGGATTTAAATCTAGGGACTGCGCGGACCTGTCCAGGGTTGCCACAAACATTCTGTTGCTGCAGCCACAGAGTTACCTCTCGAGCCGTATGTGGGCGGGCATTATCATGCATAAGCATACAATCTTGTCCCATTTGCAACCGGTGTGGTCGGTGTGGTCAGGTTCCAGTACCTCTTCACGGTATTTTGCAGCAGTTAAGTTGCCGTGAACCCAAACGTCTGTTCTCCCGCCTAGGCGTATTCCCACCCATACCATTATTGTTCCACCTTGGTATGGATAGACTTCCTGGGGATTTCGCAGGCGGCTCCCACGTCTAGGTGTTCTCCAAACACGTATTCTTCGTGAATCTAGACGATTGCCGAACCGGGATTCATCAGAGAATAACACTCTAGCCCACTGGCGATCGTTCCAAGCCAAATGTTCACTTGCCCATTGTAATCGTCGTCCGCGATTGCCTCGTAGTGCGTGGTCTACAACCATGAAGGTTGACTTCGTGCAGTCTTCTCCTTACAGTTTGATCGCTCACCAGCACCTGGTGCTCCGACTGTAACTTCAAAACCAATTGCCTAGCTGTAGCGGAATGTTGTCTTTTCGCCGTTGTTTGTAAAAATCGGTCTTGTCTTGCAGTGGTAATTCGAGTATTCCCAGTGTCCCGGCAGCGAGACCACAATCTTGATACGACGCTTTGACTGGTGCCAATGGCATCAGCAACATTGCACTGGATCGCGTCCGCTTAAGCATGCCTATTGCGCTCAGTATATATTCTCTGGTTAAATGTCGGCGTTCCATGGTATTAGAAAAACTAACAGTATGAATTTATATGAAACTTGTAAGAACAGTAAAATTTCGATTAAAAACAATTTATTCTTTAAAACACAGAGACAAAAAATCGTGATAAAGTTAATTTAATTTGAATTTTGACGTTTAAATCTTTTTATATGGCTAGTAGTTTTAAAGTTATGATACTAAACCTGAAACATCCCTAGACAGTGTTAATGTGTGTATATTGTTACATTATATCATTATCATTTTAACTTAACTCAGAGCAACATTTATAAGCCCCATTGTGTCCGTGCATACTTACATAAAATCGACACGTGTCTGTTAATCCCCGAAGAGGGCAAAGGTGTTCGGTAGTACATCGAATGACAATTTACAGATAATGGTATTAGGCAGCCTCCCATGTGGTTTGGGACGAAGCTGTTCTCGTCCTAGTTACATACTTGTTACCTAACATGCTGGTAGTTGTCCTATGTCTATGCTATGGTAATGGTTTCTAAGAGCCTATTCAATATTAGTAAGATCTTGTCAACTAATGTCATTGATTATTGGTTTTTGATATTTTAGTCAACTAATCACAATAACTAGAAGGGTGGGACGAGCTGGAAAAAACAAACGATCAGAGTGGTCCACATTAGCCCTGTATCGAAAGAGCTGGAAGGCATGGAGAGTGGCTGTAGGTCAGCAGTGAGATGATACAGGCTGTCAGTAACCAGCAATCACAACAGCTAACATGAGATTAGACAGTGGATTTACTGAGC
Source organism: Dryobotodes eremita (assembly GCA_917490735.1). Taxonomy (NCBI): domain Eukaryota; kingdom Metazoa; phylum Arthropoda; class Insecta; order Lepidoptera; family Noctuidae; genus Dryobotodes; species Dryobotodes eremita. Next base: position 896,445 of record OU823266.1, read on the forward strand.
AAGGACTTGATCTGGCTTTCAAATATTAAGGGTAAGCCTTACTGTCTTTTACTGGCGTCATAGCTGTTCGTTTACACTGTTCTAGTCTTCTTTTTACTGACCAAGAATAGTGACCAGAAGCAACACTATTGAGCACTGAACACTGTTATTGCAATCATTGCTCCTTAGCGAGAAGAAGTGGTGGAGGGATGGTGCTATTCGTCCTGTATAGCTCCATTTCCTTCTCACACTGTAAAAAAGTTTAGGCGAAGAAGGGAAAGCTTTGTGTTTGTACGTTAACGTGTCTACATGCGTCTTCATGCCAAAACTTGCATGGGTGTTGTGCCACAGAAGCTTACGCATTCCCTTCTTCGCCTCAACATAGCTCATGTGTTGAGGCGAAGAGGCATACGTAGCTCGTATTATAATGTATGCCTGAAAGCTTCTTTAACACAACCCCTTACAAGTATTACGATGAAGAATCATTTGTAAACACGTTAGCGTAACACCTAGCTCTATGGCTTCGACCTAATGCTTTAGTCTTCAGAACAAATCGTAAGACGATAAAGACTTGTTCAATATTTCAGTGCCTTCATAATTTCAATAACAATGTCCTTGTTTAAATAAGGGTGGGCCGCAGAGAACGAGGTCGAGGTCATTCTGTGATCGATATTACGAAGAAACAAACGACCACTCATTTTGATACTTTGAAACACATTTAGATAAATTGTGCTTCTCGGTCTACTCACCAAGTTGTTGAGGAAAATGTAACTATTCGCTGAAAATTACTTAGAAGCACTAGACACCTACTTTGGTTGGAATTATGATTCCTACGACTTACGCAAAAGCAAAAAGAAGTAAGTAAATATAGTTTTGACTATGAATGTGGATGGCTATAAGAGTAGGAGAAGACTAAAGAAACAATGGATGTACCGTGTGGAAGATTACATGTGAGAAAGGGAGTTACTATCGGGATGACGACTATTAGAGAAGTATAAAGAAGAAGATATGTTGCCACCTCAAATAAATTGGGATAAGGGCAAGAGAATGATGATTATGACCAGAGATCGGATATTCGGATGCATATTCACCTAAAGTTGAGATGTTGGCTAATATGGAATGCGCTTTTGTATCGAAAAATCCTGCTAACGTCAATGTCAGTGACCAAACCGGACCAAATCATAGCAACCGAAAGGTAGTGATTACATTTGCTGTAGCCGAGGTAATATTTACGCCCAATCAGTATACAAAAAAAAAAATTATATAAATATATGTATAAATAAATATATGTTATTTATTATATTAATAAAATATATTATTTTAATTTATGTTTTTTTTTTATCTAACTCACACCACCCCTCCTATTAACACCCTACCCATACATTTTTGCATCAGGGGTTAAACATAAATTTTAACGTAGACGTTTTATAAGTATGCATCTGATATTTTTACAAAAAATATATTTTAAGAAGCCGCTTCCATAGTTTCATAGCTAAAAATTGACTTTAGGTAAATTGCATCTGAATATCTTATCACTGAATTTATGAATTACGCCATCCAGGTATTCTGTAATAGTTGCCTTTAGCATACTCGATCTGTGCCCTGAAAGTTGTTGTTGAAAGCCTTTTTAGCTCTTTGGAAATCTGATGTAGGCCCGTGTAGGTAAACACCATTTTCTCAACAGCCTCCCAGGCGAATTTAAAAGTTAAGTTAAGTCTTCTGTTATATTGAAAACGAGACATGAATAGTAAAGTCATAAAGAGGCACTCCGAGGAATACCAGGTAATACAGTATGAAGACTTACCACGTAGAGGTGAGGTAATTAAAAGTAATGCTGATGAAAACCTCAAGCGCACACAAGTATTTACTTACTTACCTACGTGAGGTGCTAGGGCGCCACAGGAAGCCACTTACAGTAAGTATAGTGTTTTATAATACCTGCAAACAATGAAAAATTTATGAAAACACTCGTTTGGCTGTTGAAGAAAATATAAACGTAGGATATAAGAGAACTTTTAAATTACTTAGCGGTATTTAAGGACCGAGTTTGTGACACACTGAATGCTTCGTTGGTCTAGTGGTTGCAAGCGCTACAGCTTGAGGTCTTGGGTTCGATTCCCGGGTCGGGCAAAGTGATATTGGGTATTTTTCATCGAGAATTTCTCAGTAGCAGTCCGGAGTCCAGATTTGTGCCAGATTGATGGCAATAGGCTCGCCCCCTGTTACATGGGACTTAAACATAGGTAAATGGCGAAATGTGGGTTTACTATAGGTGTACCTCTACCTTACCCTTCGGGGAATATGGGCATGCTATTATGTGTATTTTTGTTAAATACCTTTCACATACATACATAAATGACTACCAAAACGAACTAAAACTTAAGCAACCAATTAAGTATAAAATTTGCAACCAATTTGCAGAAGCAACGGGCCATAGCGTAGCCAAATGCCAGGGAATGTTCAGTTCATATAGGTACAGTCAGACACAAAATGCACGACAGGAATAACATTCATACTTATTTAAAGCATCTTTCGCCATAATATCTCAGGTATAAATCACGGGCTGCGTCTGGGCACGTAAAGCTATGAAATACGCGCATTCCACATTTTATGACTTTTCACTTCATTCCGAGACTGTCCGCAAGACAGGCCAATGTCATTGACAGCACATTTTCCGGACTGTTTATGTGATCGAAGCATTCTTTCGAAATTCAAAATTATAAATGACAGCTGTAAAAATAATTGCAGTTGGGAATAAAATATTATGCTGTTTAGAAAAGAATATTTTGTGTAATAAAATTACAAATTATTATTTTTCCTTTTCTATGACACATGTGACGTAGTTATTTACTCTATGTTTAGTTGTATCTTCTCAGAGTAGTTTGATAGGAACCATCGACCTCATCTGGTTTTTTAAAACATTGACGTGTTAAAGTGTTTGTTGAAAGCTACTTACAGAAATAATGTAATTTATCATAACGAGACATTTCGACCAATCACAGGAAAGTTATTTACTTATTAAGTAACAACCAGATCCAATTCAGGTCACGTGCTCGTAATACTAGTAGATATTATTGGCCTGTCAAATAAGAAAATATAAGAATTATTTTTCGATACGATTACTTTATTTATAGATTTTGCTCCTTTCCTATCCTTTAGTATCCTTTTGAATCTAACGGTAGCTACGGTCAAGGAATTATTGTCGAACTGTCATTTTAATTGAAAATATTGACGTAGTCGGAAAAAATAGTCAGGAGCAAGTAAAATTTACCTTAATGTACTTAACATGTTAAATTTTTTTCGCTGTACACATTTATTTAGTTTTTATTTATTATATTTATATGTTTGTGTGTTTATTATGTTTATATTTATTTCTATGACTTTATTGGCAATAATAGTTATATATCTATTTATTTCTGAAACAAACATTACCTATTTGATAAATTTCCATCGACCGACCTAATTTCTATAGGCTGGAATTATTGATTCTAGATTTATTTCGAGCCAGAAATCAGTAAAACAGTCGAACCCTTAAGATTGAACCAACATACCCATTTTCTTAATTATAATAATAAGCTATTGTGTTTCACGAGGCCTGGCCTCGAACCTGCCATAAATAATTATATCGTTGTGTAATCAATTGAAATGTATGAAGCCCGGGGATGTATTATTGTTCGTTATGCTGTGGCCCGTACTTACATTAACGTGGCTGTAATTAATGTTTGAAAAGGCTTTCATAAAATTGGGTTCGTGATATTTTATTATCACATATTTCATCTGTTTGTTAATGTTTTGGTTTGGCAAACATACAGGCCGTAGTCCCGATTTTAATAAGCCACCCATGTTTTTTGTTGTGGTCGGAAATTGGGTGGGGCAATGCGAATTAAAAGCAAAATCAAAATATTTTAATTAACATAAACCTACATGGGCACTTATGAAACGTCAGAAGCTAGGTGCACGGTTCCAATTGGTCGTTTTCTATGGATAAGAGCCGGCAAAAACTCCACGGTTACTATTTTAAAAATAATTGGCTTTACAATGTTTTCAAATTACAGCGTTAATAGGTATGGGAGGACAGTAAAATACTAATTATCATACTAAAATCCCTATCATTAACAGCTACAGTTCCTACATATACCTGAGGGACGGTAGGACAAAATATAGAAATTGGGATTCACAACTTAAACTAAGTAGTATATTAGTCAAAATTTATAAGTCAGTAAGTAAAAATACATTACAATTCTGACATTAGGTACCTTCCGCTAGAAAAAAAACTATTGTAATAAAACCACAAAAGCTTCCTACTCACTCATGTTTGGAATAGTTTGGATACACAATACAGATAATATAAAGTTTCCTACTGATGTTTGGACACAAATAAATGTTAACACTTCTGCAATCAGATTCTACTATTATTTCCAATATTATACATACAGTGGAAATTATAATCTTCAATTACTGTTTTAAGACAAACGGGCTGAGTTAACAGCTAGTCGAGATATCTCAAGATGCCATTCGAAACCAAGAACTGTCTTCCCAAGAATACTTCGTGACGCCAGTTTTCCCGTAGAATCAAACACTTTTTCCAACTGTACCATTCCTTTCCGTCATTCACACACGTCAAATACAAACACTCCTATTTCACCATCTGCCCTCCACACTTCATTAACCTACAATCTCGCATTGCCTCAGCTACACTCCTGCCTACCCTATTTTGACAGATAGCGTATAGTTTATTCCGCGCCCTCTCAATGGGCCCTCAGATTGCGGAAACAAATGTGGGTAAACTATCAGAGGAACTGATTGTACTTTGTCCGGGTTTATCTGATTTGTGGCAAAATGGCTGGAAATGCGGTTTGTCTGATGAGGAAAATAAAGAGGTAATGAGATCGTTTATTTAATAATATTGTTTAGTTTAGTTAGATGCAAGCTTTCAACGTCTTTTCGGGGAAAAGATAGGAAACTTTTTGCAGTTCTATCAATCACGAAACATGACAGAAAACAAGTCAATTGTTATTTACTAAGATTATATTTTTTATTATTTCATAACAGCTTTCATTGGGTCACTCAGATGTTTTTGTTCGTGACTGTACATACCTACATACTGTCACTGCTTAGTAAAAACTCCATGTTATACTCATCTTAAACTACCCGTTAAACCTCCGATTAGTCGAAAAAGAATGACAAAAAATTGCTTGTCAAAAACGTAACGGAATTAAGTACCTAGTACATTTTTATCAACATATTCTGTTTCCCTAATAATTAAAAAACTCTAAACACATCATACACACCTATCATAATGAAATAACTCTTAACATTCATACATCCCTACGGAACACTTCATACACCCCTACGGAACACTTCATACACCCCTACGGGTTTCATGGTCACATAAAAGGTTCATTTACACTTGTACGAAACGTGCGTAGTTGAACGATTGCGTGCCATTAAGGACGGATAGCAATTAAGGCTTTATACAATTAAGAGGGCAAGAAACTACGATTGGTAATCGTGTTTGTTTTTCTTGAATAATTAGTTTTCGGCCATTGACCCGGCCGGTCAAACTGTGATGTAGTAATTATAGATTTTGGGTACATTTTATTTAACTTGGTTTTACTGCTGTTGCTACCGGTAGGTCGGTCGGGACTACAAACTGGCCATCTTGACTTTAATTAATAAAGGAGATTTGATTATCTTCGAAAATTACAGGTTGAAATGCATAAAACATTCAAACCACTCTGGCTAAGTTCTAATGATCACAACAAACCCTTTACTTGATTCATTTAACAGGCATTTAACTGTATACCAGTATAACTTAACAATCAATTTTGGTTCCGTGTTAACCAACTTGGAAATGTGTTTAATTAAAACAAGCCACAGATATCTTAAACTAAACCTGTCGGTCTGTGAGCGCCTGCGGTTACTCCGTTCTGCATTCGATGTAACGTCACTGCTTGCTATGATATTTCTGACAGGCGTTCGGTTTCATTCTATGTTAGAGATACAAATAGACTGCTTCATACATCATGTTTTTAAAGTGTTTTGTTAAAGTACTGGAATATTTTCAAATATAATATTTAGAGGTTAAACCAAAATGCTTATAAAAAACTTTGAAAAAACTCGACCTCAGCGTGAGAAAATATATTGAAGTAGGTATCTATATGTATTGTGACATTGACCCAACAATGACAGACATAAAATAAAAGATAAGATGGTGTATCAACAAGCGGCCAATAAAAACAATGGCTCGTAAAAATATGGCCGCAATATATTGTGGCTGAAATTCAGCAAACGAGATGAAACTCGATGATCATAGCGACCGCTGTCTTCACAGCGTAGATAAATAATATTAGGCGAACCTAAAATAGTACAAAGCTATATTGGGACACTTGGGGTCTGGAACGAAGTTCCTTATCTCATGTTACGGTACGTACCCGACCGTTATGTGTGGAGGCGACGGCCCCCGCCACTGCTGGTCGTACCATCAGCCAGGACTAACTTGCTGGCCAAAACCCCTCTAACTCGAGCAATTCGCACCATCAATTATATTCAAGCCGAAATTGATATATTTACATGTCACTGGAGTGAATTCGCAAAAGTACTATTGTTTACACTATGTTACAAACAATGATCTTTATGATCTAGAGATGTATTTTATGCTTTAATTTTAAATTTTGTGTGTGTGACTTGGCTATCGCATTAGGTTAAGACCTGTAATGATAGTTTTGAGGCATTTAAATAAATAAATAAATAAAAATAAATGTTATACTGTGTGGTGTAATATTTTGACCATCACGACACTTTTGTTATCTAACAAAAGTGTTCATGTCTCATTCGCCAAGTGAGCAAAACCAAAAGTACTTCGTATCAACCGGGTGCCCCACGACCTCTCGACTTTTTAAATATTAAATATGATTTTATAGATACCGTCAAATGGGGTGAATAGGGTCCCAGGGGTGAATCGGGACGAAACTTTAAAAGGGATTTTAACAAACACAGCAACAAATTATAATATTATTTCAATGTTAAAATCCCTTTTAAAGTTTCGTTCCGATTCACCCCTATGTCCCTATTCACCCCGTTTGACGGTACTATGTATGGTTAAGTTAGTACTGCAAATTAATTTTCGTTTGCAAATTTTATTAAAATAAACAAGTGTTATTCAAACTTTTAGTAAGTGTTTCATAAAATGTTTTTTTTTTTTTTTTTAATAATAATATACTTACTATTGTAGAACGATTATTCAAATTTAAAAATATCTTTAAAATAGCGTTTATAAAGCGCTTTTCTTTAAAAAAAAGAAAAATACTCCTAAACTAAAAAAAGCTCACGTTCATGTATGTAATTATTTACTTAAACCACGTGTTGAGTTGACATTGTTCGTGCAACACTGTAGATTAGAACACGGTCTAAAATAAAAATAACATCATAATATTTCAGCTGAATTTTGTCGCTCTCTGTGGAAAATGAAACTCGACAATGATAGCGCAGTCATCTTAAAAATGTTGGGTCACACTGCTAGCGTAAGCGGTAACTGGAGCGGGTTGAGATATTATAAATAATAATAAAATAATCTTTATTTCGGATAAGCGAAATCCATACGGGTTAGTAAACAAGAAGATAACTTATACTTATGTTAGTAAACTTATTATCTATTTGGAAACTAGGCTGTTGTGCAAAATGGATCTTCAAACAACATCACCTAACGAAGGAGAATCGTACCTCCCCGCTATGGTCTTCAGGATGGAGTTGGCGCATTCCCGCACTCTGCAGAGCAAAGAGGCAGATTTCTGTCTAACGATTTGCGATTGTAGAAATGCAAATAAGAACTTAGTAATTCCTAATTATTATCTTTTTAGCGTTTTCCGCACAATGTTGGGGTCGGCTTTCAGTCTAACCGGATGCAGCTGAATACCAGTATTTTACATGGAGCGACTGCCTATCTGACCTCCACGGCCCAGTTACTTACTACCCAGTTATTGGTTAAAGTCTGTATTTAATACTGACTGATAAGTAGCTATAATGGGGAAGAAAACTGTCAATTAGTTCCGCGTAGATGGCGCTAAGTGTTTGTTACAAACGAACTGTCAAACTCCTAAGAAATTAAACAATATTTGTTTTTTTGTGACTTGTATCAATATAATGAGTCGTTGTGTAGCCTTTGGATGCAAAGAAATAGGCGTTGTCAAATTCCTAAGTAATTTGCACATGAAGAGAAAGTGGGAATGGGCACTGAAATTAAAAAATAACGTGACGCTATTAACATCACGAAACATTGCCTCCTCTGGCAATTCCATCTTGGATTCAGGACTGTTACACACACTGTCGAAGTTGAAATTATGTCGTAAGCTTCAACCTGTGAAGAAAAAAATGGTTTCTTTTCTAACATCCTTACATTTTGCAACAAGTAACCTTACGTCTTCTTTATCATCAGTATCATTAAAAAAGCAAAAAGTTAGTGAGTTAAGTTTATTTTATAACTTATAAAACCATAATATTGTTCAGAATACCGCTAAAAGTTGATAAAATGTTCAATATAATGTACGCTAAGACAAGTTCGGTTTTCTTTCCTTATCGCGATGCTCTTCGTTATTCCAACTCCTCCTTCATCTGGGCGATACGCCAGGTAGAATACATTGTAAAGCAAATGTAAACAACACAAATTGACGACAAAAAGCCCCACACAATGTACCCGTTTCTATCAACAAATTTTGACAGGTAACAAACACACAGCGCCATCTTTCGGCGAAGCTTCCAGGAAACAACCCCATTAAAATGATCTAAAGTTCTAAACCGTTTAAATCTAAAATGTTTCGTTTTCGTCAAGAAAAGAAGGTAGAGGTTTTGAAGTAAAGAACAATAATTAAAAAAGATGCCTTGTAGTGATTTCCACAGGGACTAATTAGTTTCCTTATCTTGCTCCATAATTTCTCAAGGGACTGAGTCGACTGTACATTTATCATAAATAAGTTGATACAACTAGCAAATGCAATCAAATTTATGAGGTTAAAGAGAAACCACGTGTATAGGTCTAAGACGAAAACGAAGGAGACTCCACGAGACAATCGTAGTGTAGTGGCTACTGCTATTTGAATTTTCTGTCTCTTAAACAATTAAGGCTAAGTACTGCGAAATCCTGTGACAAGGTTTCTCATTACAAAACGTTAGTATTTCTGCCCTGACATTACTATTACCTCAGTACCAACCTACACGCTATTTTCTTGTTAAGACCACTTTCCATTAGGAAGGTTCACACATAAATTGATTCCTTTTGACGCGATGGAATATGTAACATCACGCCACATTTCGCCAGTTATGTTTCAAGTCCAAATTATTATTATAGGAAGCGAGCCTAATGGCACTAACCAGGCATAAATCCAGGCTCTGGACTACTGAAAGTTTCCTTATGGAAATGCCTTGAAATGCCATGAAAAAGTAGTTATGTAGTCCTGGGTCGGGCAGTGTTGTAGAACACTGCCCGACCCAGGACTACATAACTACTTAATAGTCACGCTTGCAACCGCTACACTAACGAAGGAATCACCACCAACTATAACAATATTTTATGATCCTCATGATCCCCGCTAATCGCCCTCACTGGCACCCCACCACAAGTAAAACAATAGCTCAAATCGATGCCGCTAATGGCTGCGCTGCTAAGCAGACGATCCAACAGTGCCCCCAACACCCCCAAACCCAGCCCCGAACACTCCGCAGAACAGTTTGTAATGATACAGCAATGTGCCGTGTAATTATATCAAAATATACGAGTCATTCTGTAACCTAATAACACTAGAAGTTAACTAAAATTGTTACTAACCCTATGGACTCCTGTCTGAAATAAAAGTTTTCTATTCTATTTTGGAATGAAAGTGGAAGAAAATATACAGGGTTACAAAAACAAAATGTATTTTTTTTTGGATAATTTTTAATTGGTATTTATTATTGCGTATGCACAGTTTATCTTGCGTGCGTGTATGATCAATTGATCAGATATATGAATGTCCACGAAGCAAAAGGAGTATGTAAGGATCGTAGCAGGTGGCGTTCTAGTTTCTGCCTACCCCCATGGGAAGAAGGCGTAAGTTTATGTACAGTATTAGTAACTTCAATTTACTTTTCCGCATTATTAGATGAATAATGTGTCGGTAAACTATCTAATTGGCAAGACCAGCTTTCGACATCCTTGCGAAAACCTCGAGATTCCCGATAAAGAGGGTAGAACGTTACATTCTGGAAACTCATTAGCAGAAAGTAGAAGTAGCTATCTAGCTTTTAATACTTAATTAAAATAAATAAAAGGCAGGAAAAACTTCCACAATCTACTTAAATAAAACTGTTAAGTAATCGCTAAAGAAAAACAAATTCGTAAAAGTAGAATATAATTAATAATATTGAAGAAAACTAAACAACGACAGAAGTTTGGCAATAATAATGAGTTCGTAAACTAAGCGATAATGGTGCTAATGTCCCTAATGACAGTTAATTAGAACCGCTTTGTAAAACGTTATGGCCCAACTTTAGTTTTAGCTCAAATATTTATGAATTAAAAGTGATTGTTGAAGTTTTGCGATTTATTTGGGGTGCATTAAAAGAGCCTCCTCCTGTACAGGTCAGATAGGCAGTCGCTCCTGTAAAATACTGGTATTCAACTACATAGGGTTAGACTGGAACCCGACCCCAACAAAGTTGAAAAAATGAAAGGCGGTTTTTTTTTTAAATAGCCTCCCTGTTTTCCTGTAATGTACGTCCTTCTCACTATGTAGGCAGTCAGCATGCATGGCATGAACTTATTTACAAAGTCCGTAATGGCTGAACGAATAGTAACAACATCCAATTATGATTATTTCATAACACTGCCAAACAGATATTATATCTCAAATGCTTACCTATTTTGTTAGTTACTTGTCACTATGTTCATAAAACCGGATTTACATTACGAAACGTAATTATTTATTTACGTAATATAAAAGACACAGGCATTGTAAACAAAGCAGCATCTACCATGGCTATCGAGTATATTCAAATTTCAAATCGCTTCAAGTCGAACTTACAATAACAACCATTTCATTAACGTTTCCAATTCGTCAGCAATAATTGATATCACTTTATATTCAGAACTAGACACCACACAAAAATGCAGGTTTATTCGGGTCGTAAATTGGGGAAAGTATATCAATTTATGACGGCTCTGAAAGAATACGCCAGTCAGATTTAACCATCCATATTTCGCTGAGCACATCCCACCTGCTCCATAAAAGCTATAAAAATCCCGCTAGACACGAAAACACCAAATAAAAATATGCACAGCACAGGATTACAGCCTTACAGGCAAAGGGACCAATTAAAATTGTTCGTTATCAAAGACCCGTAGTGATCCATGTATTTGGAGGTGTTAATTTCAACCCCGGGATGACACTCCCCTCAAAACTGTGTAAATGGCGAATACCCTTGGAAAGTGCTCTCAAAAATGTTCTTAGCATTTTTCTTGCCGTTGCACGTTGAGCGATAATGAATCTTGAGTTTAGTGGCTAAAGTTGATTTTAGTGTGAAGTGGTTGGTTGAAATTGAAGTTGCATTAAGCTTGTATTATTATAGTGGAGTAGTCGTTTAGTTAGTAAACTACTAAGCGGTCTTTATATTATGCAAAATTTAGTGTACCTAATTGGGTTAATCACCAAAACTTAGTCTCAAGGGAGATAAGTAATACTCTATCTACTCTCTGTAGTGTGGCTACAGTGCTTGCCCTATAACCATACAATCGCAAATAGGGCAAAAGAAAACCCATTAATATGAAAAAGAGGGCAAGTACCGCAAAACAAAGACGTACGCGATTGTCAGCTTCTTCGATAAAAGATTTGAGATCCAAACGAGTGCTAAGTTCTATAATAATTCCTTAAACCTACAGGAATAAAAGTTTCTTCAATTACTTTGAAAGAAAAGTTATGTTCCTTCTGAATATTTAATGAAGCTGTCCTTTCTAAGACTTCAATCTCCATATTCCTAATTGAAAATGAAATCTGTCAAACCTCCACGGCAATGATCAAGTCCCAAGCATACATCCAATAACTCCCATCTACAAGGACATTCATTATTAAATATCAGCATCGCCTATTCCAAAAGAAAATCGACAACGTAACGAAAACATAGACATACATATAACACCCCTAGTGACCACTACCTACTATGCGTAGACTAGACATATAATTATGTCTACACATCACAGACACAGGCATCACTTGCGTATGTGTATACAAGGTCTTTGTTATACCATACCAGATGCGGTGCCGATGCGTCTGATCGGTACCTCATCAGGTATGGTACTGACGTCCCTGCCGCAAAAGGGCGCCCTCATTGAGTCTGCGGGGGAGGTGAGAGTGGCGACGGAGGGGGATGGATGGAGAGACGCGGAGGGATTCATCAGAGAAGCCGGACAGTTATTAATTTTGGACCATAATGGACGACGCCATTGATTTTTGATGTTGCAGTTTTGATTTTCAGATGGAGTATTTTCTAGATAGTGGGATTAACGAAATTACTCTAAAACTTTACTTATAAAGGTGACCATCAAAGTGTCAAGAAGTTATGTAAGCTGTTATTTACATGACAACAATAATCACAAATGAAAGAAGAAAGTGTCCGTGCTTTTCTAAACAAGATTATTGATGCAACAACAAAAAACAGACGGTGACGTTCGAAGCGTTCCGCCTACTACTTTGTTAGTTTAGTTTGTTACTGACATGACGCTGGCACTTGGATCGCGGTCGGGTGGCGGAGATATGTACTACCAGCCAGCGCCGAGGGGTGCAACTCTCTCACTCACACCCTCGCAACTATCTCGCACTCACAGCATACACTCACAGATCAACTGTCGTTATAGTGAATCAGAGCTAATTGGCTAGATGTACTATAACTTCAAAGCTGAAAAAGTGGCATTGTATATATTCAGTGTGGGGTGAAAATTTGTAAAAACTAGTAGAGCGCTTTTGAAGGAGCTTATATAGGAAAGTACCGTCATAATTCATACCTATTCATGCCGCCAAGCATTGTTCGTGAGTTACGGTTTGTGGGTGTAATTATAGACACATAAGAGACTTCAGTTTTTTCTCTAAGATGAAAATGCCCCGATGCTTGTTTGCTACCCAATAGCCAATCGTCACACAAGAATAGAAAACTGTTATCGAGGACATTCCAGCCGACTGGTCAATGCTTGGCAGCAGGAAATGTTTGCAGTGCAACACGGCGAATCTAGCGACAACCAAATTTCGTAAACTTTAAATGACGTAGTTTATAATGTATTGTTAGACGATACAACACACAAACGGGCCAATTTATCCGATCACTCACTAGGTATATAGAATACTCTTTGTTGTTGTACACCTCATGGTATAATAATATACTTCGCCAGGTATAGCATTCCGAGACACATTGGTCACGTAGGAGACACAAGCCTATGTCATCACCGCTGTGTTACCAGTAGCGTGTAATAATAACTCCCCAACCTCCTTTATCACCTGTGCGAATCCGATAAAACAATGAGGTTTTAACTAAGAATTACGTTGGTATATGTTTAAATTGAATTGTTTCATTTGATTAGAAAAACGAGGCGACAATTTAAATGCTTTATATATATTTTCTAACAGAATGGTGACTGAAAATGTTTCCATAATTCGTGCTGTGTTGCAATAAAGTGGCAATTGGATAGTGACGTAAGCATGTGTCACTCCCGGAATGCCAGGCCTTGTTTTTTTAGACCATGGTACACCTAATAAGTTACAGACAAATGTAGTAAAATGACATAGTGTGACAATATGGGTGGTCCTATCGCTAAAAGCGATCTTTTTAAAGAGAACCTTTGGATGGATTAAAAGATAAAGCAGAGACAATACTGCAGGTAGTCATTAGGTACATTATATCATTATCATCATCGTTATTTTGGCGAGGCATACTGGCTCTATATTAAATTGATTGCCGCAACGGGTTTTAGCTTGCCTACAACGGCTGCCCCTGGGTTTTGCCAGGTTGCCTATACAACCTATCTGGCCTTACAAATCTCTAGTTCAGTCAAGTTGTTCACTGAGTCACTACAGTATCAAAGCAACCTGAACAACATACTGTATTACAGGTGCCACGCTTATAAAGGCACCAGAAAAGAGGGTACATCTAAAAGAACGAGATAACGCGCGGATAGTAATTAAGTTTGCTCTACCTCCGCACTCAACACGAGCACAGAATGTTCGCCACATTAAATTAAAACCAGCAGAATTTCCAATCGACAACATGGTTCGTTTTAATGGAAAAAAGAGCAAAAAATATTTTGTAAAGGTTGCCAATATTCATACAGGTGTGATACGATATTGCTATTTGGATACCAAATATTTTTTGGGATGCGGAATTCAGCCATCGGTTTTAAGCTTTAGTAAATACTGAATGTTCCATCGAGCCTGCATAATATAGAGGTGAAAAAATATAGTTGCAAGCTGCCAGATCACAAAATAAAAAGCGTAACATATAAAAACATATACATATACATTTTGAAAGTAGTAAAAAGCCAAGCTACAGTTTACTTTTATATCTATGTATGAAATTAGTTCGAATACAAAAAGTCCAGTGAAATATTGATAGGCACACTCTGAAAAGCCTAACTTGAGTAAGCTTGTAAATAATGTAGAACTTGTAAGCGAAGGACCTATAAATAAGGTGCACAATGAACACAAACACAATACATTAAAATGTAGTTTCTAATAATATGTGAATAAGCAGGCGACCCATCTGTTTGTAAAGGGTCCTGGTCACTGCCGCCTCACTGACATCCGCTGAAAAACCAGAAGTGGCGCAGGGCTGTTGCAATGCTCTATATTCTTTATCTCTGAGGAAACTGGAAGGTTTCAAGTGAATATGATTACCTTAAAAATCCCTTCAAACAGAAACATAACAAAGTTGCTTGGTAGCAGAAATAGGCTATGGTGATTGCGTTGAGAAACTGGCCATTGATTTTGAAACCAAGTCCTTTCATCCTATACATTTACCGCATTCGTTGTTGATCCCAAGATCTTAAACTAGACCTTCTGGTCTTAGCTTAGTGATTCTACCTCATAGTGAACATGTACTACATACACACGAATGTGTACTAACACTGCCACTGCACTAGAAAACACGGGAAAAGTTGATTTATTTCTCCTTTTATCGCCACCTTTAATTTTGTTTTGGATTTACGTGTTCTATTGCGAATTCAGTAGTTACTATGAAAAAGACACGTTATTCTGCTAATGAAGAGTGTTTCCGATTATTTTCGTCTGCGTTCTCTTATCTTGTGTTACTTTGTTTATGTACTCCACGAATACGGCCTACAATGCAATTTGTTGTGCTTTGTATCACGTCTTAATCTAGTATTTTGTAGTGTTAATATTACTTTAAGAAAACAGATTGGGATAACAGCAAGCTTTTTTTTAAATATTTATGAGGCGTCCCTTGTCCTCGAAACCCCCTGATGGAAAAAAATGGATGAGGTCTACGACGAAACAAGCGTACCCAGATGTTACCTTTTCACTGTTGCTTTGAAGGTAGGCGGGTTGTAAGTACAGTCGCCGGTACATCAAGTTACACCAATCTGTCAGATTTTCTTATTCGATTTTGAACTTAACCTTTTTGAAATAAACATTTTAAGGTTTAAAATCGTTTGGAGAAATTTGACAGTTTCGTGTAGCTTGACCTGCTGGCGACTGTACAACGCTGAGGTTCTTTTGGCGCGTGGCCAAAATTGGAACTATCGCCGCCATCTTGTTTTGTCAACACAATCTCGATGACAATCTCACAAAATGCTTACCAACCACGCCCCTCTGTCAATGTCATCCAGGCGCCAAAAGATCTTTGTAGCACTCTAGTAAGGAGCGCAGCCTGTTGCTAGATATGACATAAATCTCCATCTAGATACATATGTTTTCATTGTTTAAATAATGCATATTTGACGCTATCATTATAATTTATGATACCAGCAGTAGTTGATACAACAGTTGCACGTGGTCGTGGTGCTACCTTGCTTATCAGCAGTTTGCTTCTGTATCATTCGTTATCTGTCATTGTAAAATAATATCATCTGGTTCTCTCACAATGATAAGGTTTCTACTGATTAATTACTGATATAATTAGAGTTTAATTGTTCTATTCTAGTTGATTGCACAATGCACGCCAGATTGATTGATGAGATAGTTTTATGTAGTTTTAAGGAGATGATTCACCCGTTTGAGAACATGATCGGTCGTGCAAAAATCGACAACCAAACCAGTTTTTTTTTTAATAGTTTGCACAAATCACACGCTCAATTTCACTTGATATCACTGTCATACTAAAATAATCCTTATTTCTAACATTTCAAAGCCCATTCCTGTCTGATATCATATTTGTGCCACTTATCATGTCCACAACTAATAAGATCTTTAACACCCAGTAATTAACGATCATTTTCGATTAACCCACATAATACTTTTAGACGAATATTTTGGTCGCATGGTAATTTCTTGAGTGGAACCACGTGTGTGGATTCATACTAAATATAATATAAATATATTTACATAAACGTGTCAACGATCTTTGTTGCATAAACACACAACGTAGGAAAATAAACAGAATTATTTACTTTAGAAAAATAGGCATTGAAAATTTCAAAGCAGGAATTGAATATTATTTAGAATTTGGAATCTAGTTCTCTAAAGAGCTGTGTTAACTTAAAACCTACAAACAGTATGAACATTAAGTTATCATAATTCAAACCTCCTGGAAATAAAAGGAAATCTTATAGACAAAGAATAAAGCTTCAACTTGCAAGACAACCCATATTCTGATGGTTATGATGACAATGCAGGAGCATTGCAAACGGAGCATGTAAGGATCGTAGCAGGTGGCTTTCTGTAGTTTCTGCCTACCTACATGGGAAGTAGGCATGAGTTTGTATGTATGTATGTAGTACTGCACGAATATTTCATTGTTTAGGCTATCATTTAGCCACGAGCACAAAACAGAGGTGAATGGCATGCAATACATCGTTGGCAAGGTGTCCAAATTATACGACTCAATAACAATTTTCGGCTTCAAAGCCCATGCTAAGATAATCCTCCTTTGCAGTTTTTAGATACTATTAGCTGGTAATTTAAATAGAATACATAGAATAAGAAATCAGTATATAAGAAGAAGTCTGAAATTGGCACTGGTTACTGAAAAGTTGCGTGGAAATCGGTTGTCATGGTATGGGCATATGATGCGCTGGAATGAGGCAAATGTCGTGAGGAAAGTTTTAAGCTCACTTATACCTCCATAGAAAAAGGAGGATCCTCCGACCACGATTGATGTCGGGACGTTGTATATATGCTAGTTGCGCGGTAAACTCTGCTTGCGCGATACAGGATTCCGTGACGTCAGTGTGACGCGTAGCTCGCATGTGGCGCTGTAGATGCCGCTACAAACGAATGTGGACGGCTATAAGATTAGGTGAAGACCAAAGACTCGATGAATGGGCTGTGTGAAATATGATATGGCTAGAAAGGGGGTGCCTACCGAGATGACGAATAATAGAGAAGTACGGAAGAAAATCATGTTGCACCGACCCCAAATAAATTGGAAGGAATGATGATAGCTGGTAATTTAAATAAAATAATTGTATTCTTCGAACTTTGTAAACTGTTCCTATGACTTAACTTTAAACACTTCAACCATAGCCCTTATTATTTCCATTAATTTCCAATCAACGACTTCTATTTCAGCTCCTGACTCATGCAAGCCCTTAATGGTACGCACAACGTGAAATAGATTCAATGTAAACAAACAGCCAAGGTTACTACAGTTAATTGAATCAACCGCTGATGAATACAATTACAGCGCTACTTTTGTTTACAGGAAGAACAGTAGTTTACATGACACAATGATGTTCTTTTACGATTTTGTAGTGGCGCACTGTGGGCTGTAAATCGAGCTTCATATGCATATAAATTTTTTGCGCATTTATTTTTTTTTGCTTGTGATATGTTTCTAATGGCTTCAACAGTCATGGATATCTTATCTATAATATAAGGAATATCATTTCATAGGTAAACTAAACTATAAAAAATAAAAATTGAAAATTTTGTATGACGCCAAGGTAATAAATCCAAATATTTTCAAAACCGCTGTCTCAACTGTTATATCCTTACAGATGGCAGTTCTAGAAATTATTTGAAAGTTTTTGGTGTATTTTATATAATAAAGGTGGAAACATGGTTTTTTTATTAAAAAAATGTAAACATTATACATATAAAAAAATGTTTGAACTAAAATTTGTACTAACATCCGAACCAATAGGTTTATAAACTTGAAATTTTGCAAAGAGGTGTCTGTATTTTAGAGAAACACTATTACATTAGCGAAATTAAGAAATATGTTCAATGGAATCGAGAAAAAAATATTAAGTGATAATTTAATTACGCATTCTAAGAACACGTTTTTAACACTGTATTGGACCTACTAGGAATTATCTAATTACCCAAATAATATAATTACATTAATTTTGATGACATGAATTACTGTAGTTAGTACCCAATTATTAGTAGGTATTATGACATTAATAAGGGTAGTTAATAGTAAGTAGAACAGTTAATTAGTAAACTTCCAGTGATTTTACACGCAGTTCCTCAGGACAAGATACTGACGATGTAAAATTTAAAGAATATGCGTACCAGACAGCTGCTAGGTATGTGGAACTACATAGTTGGTACCATATGCATGCTACAGTGCACAAATTGCTAAAACACGGAGCAGATATCATTGCCAGTAACGCAATTATGCCAATCAGGCCGACAATGCCGACTTTCGTAGATTTTGGGAACACAATTCGCGAAAGAAAAGCAGTCAAAATTCGAATGACTATATAGTATACTATATCTATAATATCCTCAACATGTTACTTCTTTCATCAGACCCCGTTATTTCTGTAACAAGACCCAAGATGAGTTCGAAAATAAAGCAAGAGTTTGCAACGAGACCCTGGATTAGTTGAAATTTCAGGAGAGCGATTTCGAATTTTTTGATGTTCTTATTTAGATCCTGAGGCTGAGTCAGGTTTTGATTCTGATAACGATTTCGAAAACTAACTTAAATGTATATCTATGTATGTATATCTTATTATATAAATGTATACTTATATATATTTTAATTACTTACCTAATTTGTAATATTAATAAAAAAATATAACAGTAATAATTTGTTTTAATATTTCTTAATTTTGATAATGTAGTAGTGTTTCTATAAAATACAGACACCTCTCTGCAAAATTTAAAGTTTATAAAACCATTCGTTCGGATGTAAGTACAAATTTTAGTTCACCCATTTTTTTATATAAGGTATATATTTTTTATAAAAAAAACCGCAGTTGTCATCGTCATCCGTTGGTAACTATTGAATAACAAAATCGCCGTTACGGCAGTCCTGTTCTGGACACAATCTTATCCAATCGCACGCCACTCTTAGTACTCGATCTTCAGCAACTCTCATCCAGCTGCTACCAATAACCGTGCAAAGATTGTTGCTCCACCTCCTAGCCTGAGGGCTTCCTGACTTAAGTAAGGATCGGCTTCTCCTCTAGTAATAATATGAAACTGCTGTCAAAAATCCGTCTTCCCAAAACCTAATGTTTATTTTTATACTTGTCCGTTTTTGAGAAGATTTTCTCTAATAGGGGATCTATTGTTACAGGGTTTATTAGGTTCATTGTTTGTAAGGATAAATGTATGTAGGTGTGCCCATGTAGATGTACCGATATCAATTTTACCTACCTAGTATCGGCAGTAGCACAAGACAATATTGTATGAGCTTATCAAAATTGTATTAACTACAAGAGAACATACCATGAAAGCCAAATCTAATTTCACTAAACATTTATCCAATGAAAACTAGGCACGTAAGCAGTTCCACAATCCAACACCGTAATTTCTTAACAAACTCACAGTTGGACAGAAATAGTATCGTACATGCCAACATTTACGTATATTTGCATCACAAGAGGTTCATAGAAATACTAGTTAGTAACGTCATTAGTGAAAACTTTGAAGTTAACCTGTATGACTAGAAAACCACGTAGATTCTGAATGTGGGTGTCAAAGAATAGCACGAATCTAGATAACTGGATTTCCAGAACATTCAAGATTTTAAAGGTCATGAGAAGTAGTAAGATGCTACTGAACTAGAACAGTTTGAATGTGATAAAGGGAAGGGTTATAATATGCGCAAGTCTTGGTACTCGAAGTCACCAGATTCTAGATAGGATTTAGGATAATTCTAACTAATACTGGTCTATATCCACAACTGGAATTCACCTGAAAATATATCTCTAAAGACAACATGTCTTTAAAATAATAATGTGGTCCCTAAGCAAGGATAAATCTTTTATTTAAATTACAGATGGTTTGCTTTTGGACAGATACGAATAACGAAGATAATAAAGCCGTTGTATAATGTAGTTTTCTTTGAAGAAGAACTTTTAAGAAAATGAATAGTAACTCTTTTGAAAGAAATCGTTTAACATCATCCTCGTCTACACTGCCAAGCAGTCTATTCTAAGAATTTCCTATAAAAATCCCGTACAATTTATCCAGTGAGTAAATCCCTTGGCCTTAGCGAACCAGGCAGTCTCTTTACCTATTCATTAGACAAGAATTCAATGATGGCGGCCTGTCCCAGCTTAATTAATATCAGCAAAGAAATCCACTGTATTCCCCATAGAATGCAACCTGTCGTTCAATTAATGCTCGCTTATTTAAGAATTTTTCTAAAGGCTCTTGTGAATTTTTATGGGGAAAAGGGACAATAGATTTTTATGGAGCTATTTTAGAAGTATAGTAGCTTTGGACGTTTATGTTTATCCATGTCGTACTTCGTTTATTGGATGAATAAAGTTCACTTGTAAATGTGGGTCACTAAATAACTTCTTTGACTTATCATCATCATCAAGATGCTCCTATTTCAATTTCTTTGGAGATGCACGATTGTTTTTTTCTTTCAATTAATAAACGTATGCCATACATCAATTTTATCAAATTACTAGCTTCTGCCTGCGACTTCGTCCGCGTGAAATTTATTGTCCCCCCGACCACCCCGTCACATCGCATCGCCTGCCTTATTTGATATTACTTCGTTTTCGCTTAGCGTTCTTTCTTACTTTTTTCTTTTTACTCTGCTCCTAAGGGTCCTAGCCTGATGTTAAATACCTATAGCCTTCCTCAAGAATTGGGCTATCAAATGCAAAAAAAAAACAATTTCGACCGGTAGTTCCAGAAATTACCCCTACATACAAACAAACAAATTTTACCTCTCTATAATATTAGTATAGATGTGGTCCATTTCAGAATTCACATAAGGTTCCAATATTAATGAAATAAACACTAACTTCCACACTTAAGCATCATCTACGAGCACTAGGAAATTCAAATATCTAACTCGATTTAGGAACAAAACTACCACAGCAAACAGACACTTAACAACTGCATGTAGGTACTACATAACTGGAAAAATATCATTCTCAAATCAGGTCAGACGCAACGTCACGATTCCCAGTAAAACTGCATAATTTGGGAAATAACATCGATTAGGGTTTTGCAAGAAAAAATCCTCGTTTGTGACAGAATTCCCTAAAGTTGAGCACATTAATAGTCTTCAGGCCACGTCATTAAGACCTCGTTAATTAGTCATTAGATTTTGATATTATGGAGGTATATAAGATAGGTGTGTTGTAGTTTTGTACATTGTGTATACTGCTGCGGTACAATAGTGACAATGAAGCGCATGGTAAGTCGTCTCTTAGTATTGTCTAAGTTTCCAATAATAATTATATACTCAATATTTTACTGCCGGGTAAAATATTACTTACGGTAGTACTTAATCAGTATTTCAAGTTTAACGTTTCCTTTAAAAGTATTTTATGTATAGTATATGATCTTCTATTGAAATCCGAAATTGTTATATTTCTGACTTCGAGCTTAGACTTGTCTATAAACTTCATTGTAGTATCAGTTCTGCTATTGGATGTTTTTTCTCCAGTAAATGCAGTCACAGCTCATACCCGTTGCGTAACAAACATACAATAGATTTACATCACAGGATTACAATAGCTTTTATTCTTTGCTTACATTGCTATTGCGATCAAGGACATAACTGTTAATAAGCAAACGTAAAGTTAAAACTGCAGTTTTCCCCAACTTGAACAATTACTTGTAAGTTTTCAACTAATTCTCTATTCCTTCCATCAGATTATCGCAGTTTTGGCCATCATGGCCGCGGTCCAGGCCAAGCCTTACGGCGGAATTGGGCTCGGTATCGGTACCGGGCTCGGCGGAATCGGAGGCGGTCTTCAAGGAGGTATTTAATATCTTCTTCTTTAAATAACACTTGACATTAAGTACTGAAGTGACAAAACTCTCTTAAAAGAATAGGATTTCCTGGCAGTGCCCATACCACGTGGAGGTCACTGCCAATCCTGGCAGGTGCCTTAATCATATTTGTGCTACCTTCTTTATCGTATTCAAAGAAAGGCAATAGCCGTATGTACCTAGTGTTCTGATTCTTTCAAAGTAATGCCCCTACCACTTGCTAGCTGCTAAAACGGCTGTATCTTTATTTTTAATTCAAACTTAAAATCTAGTCCCAGTAAACCTTTGAGCGACAAAGAGATCAAATAATATTTCTGGTGTTAATAGTTGCCTATTCTAAAAATTAAGATGTTCTCAATTTCTTCCAGGTCTCGGTGGCCTTGGAGGACTTGGTGGAGGAGGCCTCGGAGGACTTGGTGGAGGAGGCCTCGGAGGACTTGGTGGAGGAGGCCTCGGAGGACTTGGTGGAGGAGGCCTTGGCGGTGGAATCGGCCTGGGAGGCCTGGGAAGCGGAGGATACGGGGCCGGTGGTGGTTACGGTCAATCCGGCTATACTGGTGGCGCCACCGGCTATGGCAACAGCGGCTATGGTGGAGGCGCCCTCAATGTTGGCCACAATGTTGGTCACCAGGAGAGCGATTTCGATCAGGTAATTACTTGAAACTATTATGTTAATGATGCAGGTTAATCAGTCTGATTGATATACATATTAACGAGAACATTCATCACCATACGTAAACGTATAAGTATCACCTCTGATCTTTCATACAGCAAGACAACAGTGCATTGCATTATATGGCACGGTTCTGAGTATGCTCCTGGCTTTCATAGACCGACATGCACATTCGAAATTGTCTCTTATAATTTATCACACATCTGCCTAGCCGTTCCCCAACTATGTAACTAACTAGGGTAGGCTTCCAATCTAAACGAATGCAGAGGAATACCAGAATTTTACATGAAAGACTGCCTATCTCACCTCCACAACCCAGTTACTGGGTAACACGATACTCCTTGGTAAGACTATTGTCTCCCAGAATGTACAATGCCATATTAATCCCTGTTCCTCGTTCTCAGGAGACCCATCACCACCAGTCATCGGGCCACGCCCTCGGAGGCGCCACGCAGACCGGCCAGGGAGGCCACAGCCTCTACGGCAACAACAACTACGGAGCCGGTGGGGCGGGTTACGGCAACCAGTATAGCCAAGGCCAAGAAGGCTACCTCGGCTAAATACTTGAACCACTACCTTCCGGTGACAAATGTTGACCCCGAGTTTATATTGATAAATATTTATGCATTTTTAATTTAATAGATTTTTTTTACTTGTTACATCTCTGATTAATTTTATCCATATTCTGTTACTCACTCTTAATCGCAATGACATTTTGCATTTCGACAGTTCAAGAAAGTTGGTTTGTAAATATCGTTGTTTGTTATATTTTTGGAACGTACAAATTAAATTATTGTTTTGTGTCATGAGTGCATACGGTTGGATAGGGCAATATACCAAACACTTTTCCGACTAAACCAAAATTGTTTTTAAAGCAAGTACTCCCTGATATTTTAAACAGCTTGTCAACCTTCACTCCTTTGTGTGTTTTAAAATAAGTACCTGAAACAAAACAAAAATCTAATAAGTATATCATTCATAATGAATAGACACATATCACACTTTAAAATGATAGGTAATAGATGAAGCAATTAAATAAACAATGAAATGAAACAATTAAATAAACATTATAATGCAATTTTTCGGTTCATGTAATTAAGAGTTGAAGAAG
This sequence comes from Dryobotodes eremita, assembly GCA_917490735.1. Classification (NCBI taxonomy): domain Eukaryota; kingdom Metazoa; phylum Arthropoda; class Insecta; order Lepidoptera; family Noctuidae; genus Dryobotodes; species Dryobotodes eremita. Next base: position 920,596 of record OU823266.1, read on the forward strand.
CAAATTAGATAAGTTTTACAAATATTTGAAAATCATCAGTATTTTCATTAAAATTATTAAATGAGGCCGAAAAACAAAAATTACTTTATAACTGACAAAAAATGGAGGTTCTCAAGTCGACGCGTATTTCTTTTATTTACCTACTTCAATGATGGAACTCGAGTAACCCAAACCCAATAAATACCAAAACAATGACGTGTGTACCTTTAACTTACCAAAAACAAAACAGCCTAACCGTTGTCGTTCAGGCATTCGAAAACTTGTTTCAACAATGTTTCACAGGCACCATTTCGACACATATGATGTCACCTCTCCCTTATAAGGATCAACAGCGACCACACTGCATCACATTTGGGATTGGAAAACGAGCCATTGTCGACCGGCTTTTTTGAGGTCAACTCTTTTTTTTTTTTTTTACGCTACTTTTGTGAGTCGAGAGGGCGCCCAGAGTAACTTGACATTTCAGGGTGGCGCTGATGTCTATGGCAAATTGTCAATTGTGTGTCAAAATCAGTACATTTTATTTTAGTTCCTGATTTCGCCACGTGTCAGATTATACTGGGTGCCTTTTGCTCTGGGAGGCTTTTATGTGTACAATTTTTGTTTTGGTGTGTAATTTCACTTGCTTTAAGTACCAATGCTTATGGTTTCATATTGTGTGGTGTAGTAGAGTTTCATATATGGGACACTGGAGCTACTGATTTGGATAGCAGCAAAAAGAAAAGCAAAATAAGATTAATACAATTGTTCTTTGTTCATGATACTTATTGTCGTAGTCTATTTTCACTATGTTTTATCTATAGGAGCTGTATTTGCACTATCAGGGGGATTTAATCATTTATATCCTTTATTTACAGGCTTATCTTTAAATGCAAATAGTAAAAAAAAAGTTATATTTAAATATAAGTACTAACTACTACTTTTAACCCACAACACTTTTATATTCAACCCCGTTTACTAGAAACTAGTGTTAATACAATTCAAACGCTAGAATCTTACAAAGCAGTAAACCTAGAAATTAGTAGGCAAATCACGTAATATCAAAGATTGCGCCGCCGTTCAAATAAAACGCGGGAACGATGCGACGTGCAATACAGCAGCTGTCACCTTGGTAAGTTAAGGCTCCCACAGCAAGCGCGACGCGACTCTAGTAGAACAATTTCTATGAAAACTTCATGGAAATTGTTCTACAAGAGTCGCATCGCGCCTGTCTGCGGGAGCCTTTATTCGTAAAAGTTTTATACAAGTTTTGAAACTAAAACTATTGCTATTTATTGGCAGGTAAAGTTCTGAATTATTTTGGGGTAACGAGTGGTTTATTCATAAGTCTGTACGTGCTGAATCAAGAAACCTATATAATATTTATTTAGTAGTAAGTAAGTTGGTTTACTTATGAATAACACTTTTACAACCTCAAATATTTTTAAAGCTATATGAGTTCGTATACTCAATTCATATAACCAATTTCCACTTCTATACAAATTGTTTTTTTTTTTGTTTATCTTCGCCATCTATGTAGAAAACAACCCTTTTTTTTTTTTTTTGGTTGGGAAATCATCAACCACCCTGAAGGCAGTACCTTGCTTTCAGTTTTATTTGCGTTTACTTTCATGTTTGTAGAAAAGCCTTGTTATCCCCGTTTTAAAATTTCAAAAACATTATTTGGCCACAGATATTCAACTCTTTGAATTCTCTCTTCATCTGAATATAACACAATGGTAACAATTCAATATTTTGCAACAACAGAAGTTTATACAACAGCCATAATGATACGACAAGGCGTAAAACACAATTATTGCTTTATACTCAAACCAGGCGTCGCTGAGGGTCAGCAGCCAAGTAAGGTAGAACACGATGGGTGCACGTGCGATGCCAAAGGTGAATAGGCCGTAAAGATACCGTCGAAAGGTAATGTGTCCTTTATGTCCCATACATACCCATGTCTGCGCAGCTGTGCGTAACTGATCCCACATGTGCCGCTATGCTGCTTGGGAATTTATGTCACTCTGGTAATTCATTGGGACTGATCGGGAGTTAAGGGTAATTTTGAGATTACAGTTATAGCTGGTAGATATAATTGATCATGTACGTCTAAACTTGGTATCTCATAGTATAAAACAAAGCCCCTTTACTAACTGCTACACTACATAATGGATTTTGATGCGATTTTCATCATCATTTAGAGAATTTAGTCCAAAATGTGTAAGTAAGTAAAAATATGAATAGTTAATTTGGATATAGCACAGAAATCTCAATGTTTGGACACCTGTGCACAACACAGACAGCACTGTGTGTGTGTTTGTGCAAGTGAGTGTGCTGTGCGAAACAGGGGCAGGTCGCTAGCTACTAATAATGTGAATTATTTTAACAGAGTACACAAACGACAAACGGCTAAATAATCAAATTCAACCAAGAAAGGACATCTCTGCAACATCCAGAACTCAGCATCTTCCGACGTATTTTAAACGACACTCGTTACTTGAAAGATTCCTATCTCGAATTGCATGAACGAATAGCGCATTGCGAATTCCAATCCATACTCCATTGGACTTTACTCCAAATAACTCAATTCCTGAATTCTCCAACATTCTAAACCATCCACAATAAAATTCTGCATCAAAGCATTCATCATAGCAACACAGCCTTCAACTGTAACTATATTGGCTCACTATACTTGTATACTTTCATACAACACCGCATTGCTGTCGGCTAGTTGCTGTTTCTGACGTCAGGAACTAAATAGGACAGACAGACAATGCTACGGTTCTAGCTTAGCTTCTTTACGAATTGTGGAACTAGTCATGTTAACTCTTTCGCGCTATGGTGCCCTGGTACTGGATTGAAAATGTTTTTGGTTTATTGCACAGAGTAGGTCAGGCAGATAATCACGAAATATGCTGCTGTTGATTTAGAAATGTAGAACTCGTGTCGTGCTATGGTGCCCTGGTATTTATTATAGACAATGCTTCGTGGCTTGAACAGTTAGGCAAATCTGCTGACAGATTATAGTGAAAAGTGGCGTTGTTTAAAAGGTGGAAAAGTAACTCGCCATGCTGCCCAGTTATTTATTATTGATAATGTTTCACCCTTTTGACCTGAATAGGTCGGACATATACGACAGTTTATCCACCTATTGCGTGCACTAAGTATGTAGATACTATGTCTTTTGATGGTGCCTCGGTAGTTTTAAAGCTACATCACCAATCGACGAAGTTGGTCCGCCTGTCCAAAATGTTGGCCTGAAAAAGACAGTCTATCCTGAAAATACCTAGATGTATAAACCAAAGACGAAAGGAACAATGCAGTTTACATTTCCCTAATTTATTCATTGAAACCAGCGAAAACTTCACAAGCATTGTTCTATCCGCTAATCCGAACGACGCAAACACGGCAAATAATTGAACAACATTAATTAAAATAAGTAAAACTCCGAATCTGATCGTTAATCAAGTTGACGCGGCCGTCCCAGGTGTCCAGACTTAGTTCTAATGAATTAGCATAGATTCAATAATTCATTTATTAATACCAAGGGATAGGAACTGTTTATTTAGAATGAAAATTCCCAGCTAAAATTTAATTTCAATATCTTTAGGTTTAGAAAGGAGGCCTATGGTTTACCGGAAACCTGATGCTTGTGATATTAAACAAGGTTTCAAGCACTGAAACAATATACTTACCAAGAACAAAATTAAGAATTTTAAAAGTAATAACACGGACTAGAAAAAAATTAAGTCCTCCGCGCCACGCATATAGAAAGTGAAGCAATGTAGGTATGCCGGATCGTTTGTACAAACATCCCTCACGCACACATTTACATCATAAGATGCCGACTACGTGCCACTACGGCGTCATTGTAGGTGCTGTTTACGTCAAGTAATAAAATAATGCCTTCTTGTGTTGTGAAATGGTGTAAAAATAAATCTACATCCCAGAAAGTGTCAAGGAATAACATATAACATATCACGCACACATAGATCGGTACAGTGCTTCACTTTCGATATGCGTGGCGCGAGTCCTTTTTTTTGCTAGTCCGTGAGTAATAACTGCAAAATATTTGTGTCAGACTTGGAAATCTGGGATGAAGACGTGCAAATAACCAACTAACAAGATCGTTTTCACCCTTTTAGAGCACATGGCTTTATGTACACATGGCACAGTCGGAACATGACGGAATTCGAAGACTAGTAGAAATAAAGAATAAAAAAGAAGAAAGAGGGGTAATGATGACTCATGATGCGAGACTTGAAAATCAGAGACGTATTCAACCCTTTTTTGTCAAAATGAATTCAGCCAACAGTGACAGTTGATGTTACTTCCAAATAAATAAGTCCAGAAATCCAGATGATGTACCTAGATATACGTGAAAAACAACATAATAGTAATTTGGGATGATGAATTTATTTCTAGATGATGGCCATCGTTTGTAGAAGTGAACATTTTATACACCTACATAAACATATTAGCCCGCAGTATAAACGTAAAAACTTTTTTGAAAGATGAGAGATATATCTGAATTATTGAAACAGGAATATTCGTAGATATCGAATATCGACATATAATATCGTTACCACTATCTATTGGGCTTGCAGATTCGGCAACCGAATCGGGACCAATTAGTGGCGTGTAGATTCTATTTGTCGAAGCGTCGAGGAACGGTGCTCGAAAACCTGGTATTTGTATTTTAGGTAGATGTTATTTTTGAGGCGCTGTTAATCCTGAGACTAAGTTTAACAATAAAATCATCTTACTCCAAATTAAGATCATATTTGAAACCCTCGGGCCGTGTGGTCAGAGTGGTCATAGTCTGTTCAATGAAATTTCCAAACGGCTGGTTGACACTTCCCGTGACTCAAGGGCTGGTTTTTTACTTTGCCAGAGGCTAAGCATTGCCATACAACTTGGCAATGCTGCCAGTCTTTTGTGTACATTACCAGTCGACAGCGATACGGATGATTTTTTGGAAGCCATATTTTAGTTTGGTAATAGTTTTAATTAAGTTAGGATATTATATTTTTATTTTTATTTATTAATTAGTTATAAGTTATTATTTATGTACATTTTATTTTCAGATCATATTTTAAGTATAGATTTCTGAATGACGTTACCCAAAAAATTATATTTATTTATTGATTTAGGATCTCCAACAAAAGATGTACACAATACAGTCATGACACATAATGAAAGGGCAACATCAGGTATTAAGCAGGTGTACTCCTTCACTTATAGGAGACCACAGCATGCACAATAAAGCTAACAAAGTTAAAATATTAATAATAGGTAACATATTGAACAAGTTGATCAAATTTAAAGTTTGTATGTCACAAAGAAACAAAAAAAGAGGTAAATATAACATTAGGAGATACTTAAATTAAATCTATTATACACCTCATATATTTAGACAGAGACTCGCAGATGTCGATTCGTAGTTATAGACTGATTTGGATATTCTGTTCTGCTTTCATGTCAGGTAATGGTCTTTCTTACTTGCTATTTAGAAAAAATCTAAGAATCACGTAATAAGACCGAATTGGAACCGAAAATATAGGTAACATGACTCACGGTGCGTTTAAAATGGGTCTCGCTGAACCGACACTCGTAAACCCGGTTGCCTTCACCCATTTAATATTTATAATATTCGGGCCAGCAAGCGTAATTGCTACTGTTCGGTAATTATATAGAAAGTAGATTAAAAGTAAGAAGTTTTTGTTTGACATATTATCATGATTAAATTAGACTGGTGAGTCCTATGTCCAGCGGGGTAATTGCGTAACACATTAACAATGGCAATGCCTTTCATTTTATCAATTCTACAACATTCATTGTGTTATTTACGTTATCGAGCAGACGAATTTTTGAAACATATGAAGCAATGGATTAGCAATTTCTTTCAATATCCGTCGGATTATGATTTAAAAGTGTGTTACGGAATTGGAGTGCAAGAGTGGGCTTAGGTTAAGTTGGAAGATATTGCTGAACATCCAAAGAATATAGACTTAAATAGTTATATTACTGTAGATTGTATTGTGTTAGGTACATTCTCATTAATTATTTATCAGGGACACGTCTATTGACGATTATGTTTAAGAAGACCTAAAGTTACTCAATAATAACGCCAGGTTAACAACATACACTAAATGAAAGTAACTGAGAATTAGGTTAACATAAAAAAATCCGTTTAGCGGAGCTTCGAATTGTAATGTATGTACTTACACCAAAACAAGTAATACACTTTGCTATAAAATTCAAACATATTAAAACAATTACAAGATTGATTTCCTTGAAATAAGCTTTCCACAGTAAAATTGATATATAAAAAAATAAAAATCTATTCAAACTCAAACCATTTATTTCAAATAAACCAATGACAGGCACTTTTGAATTGTAAAGGGGTCGGTCAGTCAGAAAGATGAAGCTAGTTGCCCATTCCAAAGCCTAGTAGGTACCTATGGAGAAGAACGGGCAAGAAACTCCATGGACACTCTTTTAAATCAAATTATGGTGACAAAATATTGATTACATCATTCATGTTCAAATTATGCATATGAGAACGATGCAGAACGTTAAAAGAGTCCGTAATAAAAAGACAAACATTTCAAATATTAAATTAAATTAAAATAAGCCGTGGCAGCTAAGAAAGGACCAGTCCCTACTGACGGTGCCCGTTCACGAGCATGACGCGACGATTTTTAAAAAGCTTCATCTAATGTGTTCCAAGAATTACTTACATAATGCAGTATAATTCCTGCAAGTAGATACTTTTTGTTGTCATTTCGATTAAATTCTTTTTACGAGTCATTCGGTCAGCTTTTTTACTTTTTCGTTTTTTTTGAAATATTCAAAAAATTGACAATTGTTCTGTACATTGTCAAGAAGAAAAAAATGCAACGCATTCTGTCGTTGGAATTCCTATTGTGTGGATATTTTATTCAATAATATTTAATCTTTCTTCGAAAGTTAATTTCAAATTTTAACCACCACTATGTGAGTAGTCAGCGGATACGTTCCCTGGAATTTCTCGTCACTTTTTTTCTTTGGTGAGTAATCCCTTTATAGGTTCCGTATTCTTGTTACTTGTGCCTTCTTCTTTAATCTAAGAAGATTTCCTTTTTCTTAGATTGTTTGAAAGGCCACCTTTTTTTGGCCTTACCCTGCCATTTATTGTTCGCCTGTCTTCTTCCTTCGTCTGCCGGCCGCAGAAGTCCGAGCGAGCTTGCGGAGAGAAGCGCAGGATCGTTGCCGAGCAAGGTCGACGACACAGGTGCCTAACGGACACATCAGGTGCTAAATAAGACATTTGTGTGGCGCAATAACGCCCAACCATCATATAATAGAAGTGTTCTGTGTTATACCGTCGTGTGACATTTTAATTTTAAGTTGCTTTCCTAAATTCTTAATATCAGATCTTATTCTCTTTCAAATTTATATTAACGAAATTATGTAAAGAAAAACCTTTATCTTGAGCTTATTTGTGTTAAATAATTTATAGAGCGGCACGAATTTCGTACGATTGCAATCGAATTTAAATTCGTCTATATACTTAAATTCCTAAAAATTTGGAAACATCCATAAGTTTTTTCTCCAAAAATCTTCTTGTGATATATTTTTTTTGGTAGCCTTATACAATTTCCAACGACTAAATATTTAAATTTTTTGACTTATTTCTTAATTATTTCGGTTGTTCTTTTTATTAATAAATTTTACGTGTACCAGCTGCGTGAGTTTGATTTTTTAGCTAGCTCACGTCGGGGTTCGAGTCCCCGGCGTGTTAGCAGCCAGCTCTACGCTGCAATATGGCGCCCGATTTTTAAAAGTAAGTACTATTTACATATTTTTTTTTTGTTATATCGTGTGTGGTGCTCCCTCTGAGCCAAAAAAATATTTTAATCCCCGTGTCACCATTGTTATTTACAGATTCTGGAATCCGACTAGCTTGTATACTGTTTCTTTCATTCGAATCGGCACACGCCTTGCGTTCGCTCAGCAGAAAGTGGATGCTCCGTGAACTTTGCGCTGCACTGTGCTGTGGACAATACTTCGACCAGTTTGCATTACTTACCTGTTTATTTTTGAAGTGTTATTTCTTTAAAATAACCCTGTAACTATATCACATAGCTGACTATTTATTACTCTCCCCTCAAATATATTTTTATCCTGAGTTTAATTTCTCCTCTGTAATTTAGCTGTAGTTAGTTTCCCGTAGTGTGTGTCTGAAGTGTGAATGTTTTAGGCCTCGTGACCAAAGGTAAGCTTTTTATGCTCGGTTGTTTGCTTGTATCTATTTCATTTTTTGATTCTAGTCCAGCTGTCCATTGATATTTTTTTTGCTAGTATCTATTTCTTTTTTGATGCTAGCATACCTTTTTCTTTGGCGGTTGTTTGCTATTTATCTATTTGTCTTTTGATTACTAGCCCAACTGTTTTTCTTTGTTGTTGTGAGGCCATAACATTCCTTCATCAGCCATAAACCTCAACATGGTCACTTTCCAGCTTCGTACAAGGAGACTGCTCTATTTTGTTTGTTGTTATCTTTTTGTGATCTAACAGGGCAGACTATGGCTTCTTTTTTTTGCCCATTTTTTTTCGACGTCTGTTCTGTGCCTGATCCAGTATCAACAAATAACATGTCTTTTATATTTGTCCACATTGTTTCACGGAGGTTCGCATATTTTGACCTTGTTTTACCTCGCAATTTCCCTTCTATTAATCTTATCCCTTTTTATGCATTAAGCATTTACCTAATTATCCGTATTTAATCGGAATATTAGTTTTACATATAATTGTAAACCGGGATACCAAAATTATCTCAATACTTACGTAAATAAAATTTTCATTTTCATTTTCTATTTACGTAAATATTCTTCTTCCAACAGTAATCAAAATTTTTTACAAAGGATAACGCCCATTTTCGTAAATCCTTTCTATAAAGGATAATGGTCAAAATTGTTACCTACTATATCTCGATTCATGCATTAACTTTGCCACTGGTTTCACACCAAACTTTCTTATGTTTGGTAAGAATTTTTTATAGATTCTACTCATGCTAATTAGTCAGACTCTAAGCGTTAATTTAGCTGAAAGTCGGATTCAGCATGCGTTCATTTTTTTTATTTCTTCTCCATCACTCGACATCCTGGCTAATGGTATTCTATGGAGACGTAATTTTTTTTTCTAGATTTTTTGCCATTGGTTATTTTTTTGGTTGGCAAGCTGGCTCCTCGCTTTATTAAAAACCGTATCTTGACTAGTTTTCTTTAGCTCCACCCACATATTATTTCCTCTAGGCTTTCGGTTATGGTTTATGTCAATCTAAGGTTCCTTTGACTTGAGTCGTCTGACTGAAGTCCCTATTTTTGACTGAAGTCCCAATTTTGACTGAAGTCCCTATTTTGACTGAAGTCCTATCTTTGACTGAAGTCCTATCTTTGACTGAAGTCCTATCTTTGACTGAAGTCCTATCTTTGACTGAAGTCCTATCTTTGACTCAAGTCCTATCTTTGACTCAAGTCCTATCTTTGACTCAAGTCCTATCTTTGACTCAAGTCCTTTGTTTGACCCTTTGATTTCCAGTCTTTTTTGTGTCAGAAGCCGTATTTTCTACTGGAGTTATCACTTCAACTTGAGTTGTGACTTTGACTTAAGTTGTTACTTTTAACTTAAGGCTAAAAATAGACAGCGACATCTAGTTGTTAAAATAAACTTTTTGTTGACAACTTCTTGTTTACTGCCACTATTTTGACCACGCCCACATAAGGCGTTACTTTTAGTGTTTAGTGTTGGGACACTGTCGATAGATTTTTGTCGATGATTTGGATTTCTATAACAAAGTGTTTAGTGTTGGGACAATGTCGATGATTTTTTGTCGATAATTTTAAATTATGTAACAATGTTCTCTTACTAAACCTTTCATCTTTTATCATCAAAACTTATCATACACTCTTTATCATCCTGTTATTTTCTTATTTCGTCTGAAGAAGTTTTTTTCATAATTTATTATTAGTTCTTTGACTGATGTTGTTAATTTGTGTTTGGTAGATATTATGACTGAGGTCGTATTTTATTCTTTGTTTTTGAATTTATCTAAGGGATACTATGATTTAATTAGGCTAGTTAGGTACTTCTAGATTAATTTATATCCTTTAGTTCCTAAGTCGTTAGTTTTTAGGTTATTCATAGGTTTAGACGACACGTCAGGAGCTCGCACTGGTAACGTTTAGATTGGAGGCGCTTCAAATTTATTCTTTATCTGCTGCACTTCGATGCTGCTTATTAGGTTTATGTAACTTATCTACTAGACATATTTAATTCCTTATTTTTTCTTTTTCTTATCTTCCGTCTTTCACATACTTCGTACACATTCTTCTATGGTATTGTCACTCTAATAGTGATATTCCTATTTTTTTCATGTTAACAATCCTTAGGTGTTGTTCCTAATTTTAGTGATGCGACTCATATTGAGTTGTTGTTCCTTTATCGACATATTTTTTTTTTTTGCTGGAATGGGTGTGATGCAGTATAATTCCTGCAAGTAGATACTTTTTGTTGTCATTTCGATTAAATTCTTTTTACGAGTCATTCGGTCAGCTTTTTTACTTTTTCGTTTTTTTTGAAATATTCAAAAAATTGACAATTGTTCTGTACATTGTCAAGAAGAAAAAAATGCAACGCATTCTGTCGTTGGAATTCCTATTGTGTGGATATTTTATTCAATAATATTTAATCTTTCTTCGAAAGTTAATTTCAAATTTTAACCACCACTATGTGAGTAGTCAGCGGATACGTTCCCTGGAATTTCTCGTCACTTTTTTTCTTTGGTGAGTAATCCCTTTATAGGTTCCGTATTCTTGTTACTTGTGCCTTCTTCTTTAATCTAAGAAGATTTCCTTTTTCTTAGATTGTTTGAAAGGCCACCTTTTTTTGGCCTTACCCTGCCATTTATTGTTCGCCTGTCTTCTTCCTTCGTCTGCCGGCCGCAGAAGTCCGAGCGAGCTTGCGGAGAGAAGCGCAGGATCGTTGCCGAGCAAGGTCGACGACACAGGTGCCTAACGGACACATCAGGTGCTAAATAAGACATTTGTGTGGCGCAATAACGCCCAACCATCATATAATAGAAGTGTTCTGTGTTATACCGTCGTGTGACATTTTAATTTTAAGTTGCTTTCCTAAATTCTTAATATCAGATCTTATTCTCTTTCAAATTTATATTAACGAAATTATGTAAAGAAAAACCTTTATCTTGAGCTTATTTGTGTTAAATAATTTATAGAGCGGCACGAATTTCGTACGATTGCAATCGAATTTAAATTCGTCTATATACTTAAATTCCTAAAAATTTGGAAACATCCATAAGTTTTTTCTCCAAAAATCTTCTTGTGATATATTTTTTTTGGTAGCCTTATACAATTTCCAACGACTAAATATTTAAATTTTTTGACTTATTTCTTAATTATTTCGGTTGTTCTTTTTATTAATAAATTTTACGTGTACCAGCTGCGTGAGTTTGATTTTTTAGCTAGCTCACGTCGGGGTTCGAGTCCCCGGCGTGTTAGCAGCCAGCTCTACGCTGCAATAAGCTTTATTTTGTAGTGGAACAAAGGTGACTTCATATTCATAATCACAAGTTACATTAATATGCGCAGGAGTATCTTTTAATTTTAACTTGGACTGCGTCGTTGATCTAGTGGTCGCAAGCGCTACTGATAAGCGTGAGGACCTGGGTTCAATTCCCGGGTCGGGCAAAGTTATATTGAGTTTTTCTATCAGGTATTTCTCTATAGCAGGCCAGAGTCTGGATTTGTGCCCGGCTGATGGCAATAGGCTCGCCCACTATGACATGGGACTTAAACATAACTAGCCAAATGTGGGGGTACACCTCTGCCTAATCCTTCGAGGATCACAGGCGTGAGTTTATGTACGAAGTGATGAAATTTTAAGATCTCTGCACAAAAACCACTAGTATCTTTATTTCATTCTCAGTTACACAAGAGAAAGGTAATGCAAGTCGTAGGTGTACCTGTGATTTCTACGCTCTGCAGTGGTAATATAGAAGCTGCGACAACATTGCACAAGCGCTTACGCGACTAAGCTTACGGTAAGCAGCTTAGCCCACGCGGCGACATGATTGGTGAAACTGTATGGCTAATGGTCGTTATGGAGACAGACGATTAGTTGGAAGTTATTGTGGGCTTTGAATCAATTAAGAATATATTTTTAAAGAATTGAGAAACAGTATAGAAAGTCCCTCCATTAAAAAGAGAGGACCCTTCGACGAGACGGGAAGAGAGGTCAATCATAAAGGAATAGAATAGAATACTCTTTATTATGCATACCATAAAAATTACAGATATAAATGTAGAAATATGAAGATTTTGCGGTAAACTTTGCTTGCGCCATGTAGGATGTGTGAAATCAGATAGATGTCTTGCGTAGTTCATACGTTGAGGTAAAGATGTCGCCACACATTAATTCATAACATGCGTGTATGGCTTCATTTATATGGGCTATTTATTTACTGATACTAAGAACTCATTGGTACAGTCAAAGAGAGGGAACCTTCGCAAGCTTCAGAAGGCTGATAAATATTATAATTCTACTAGATTCACTTCATGTTTTAGTGGAATTCTATTCATGGTTAATGTTTGCACTTATATGCTCCACTTTTAAGTCCTTACATCAAAGGATTTTTATATGATGCCTTGAGTATGATTAAATTAATTAAAAGCTCTCACATGCACAACATTAGGCACAAAACAGCTTGATGTAAGCCTTACAAATATCATTCCATCAAAATAGTGGTAAAAAATCCAACCTAAATCGATTTATATCTCTGGCTAAATCAAATTAATCACTCAGCTACCGCACCAAACAACAATCCTTTCAGTTATATATCAAGAACACTATAATCCAGTCCTCCAATTCAAAATCAACCACCATACACCGTGTGACCCAGTAATTAGTGGCATACTGTCCATTCCACCGGCTCATCGTGAATGCCTAATACCAGCACATGCAGGCCCATTGTCTTAAGATGGCTTGCTACGGTAGATGCCCTAATGATCTGGCGGGCTACCAAAATGGCTGTCTGATATAATTATAGCCTGGTTCACTTGGATAGCACTCATATTGGTGCGTTATTAACTGGAAGATATTCTTGGAACCGTGAATTTGAAAAGTTTTGAGGATTTCACAAAATACTTTACCGATTGATTTTGTAAGCTTCAGCGATGTTTTTTTATTGGGAAAATTAATTTATATCGAGCTTTAAGTATTCAATTGATGGGAAGACCGCATGGCACAAAAGGGAGGCCTTATAATACTTGAAATTAATCTTTACTACACTCTGAAGATGTTAGACCAACGATTGTTCATTGCAAGATTCCACATATCTTTCTAAGTTTTTCTTAAGTCAGGTCCAACATCTATCATAACATTTAATAATAATAATAATAATAATAATATATTTATTTGCTTAAAACACGGTATAAAAAGGTCTTACATAAAAATGAGATCATACATGTTTAGCTTAAAAATAAAGCATGCAAAATTGTTAAGCACAAGCAAGTGCAAGATGCAAGTGTTGAATGTTGCTAATATTAGTGTTCTAGGAACTCCTTAATACTATAGAAATTATTTTCATTCAACCAATTGTACAATTTAAATTTAAATAGTCTACAATTTAATTCTTTCAGCGTCTTTGGTAACTTATTAAATACACGTACACACATAGCTACACAGTTTTTATTATATTTAGTACACCTAGGCAGTTCGTCAAGTACAAGTGTGTATTGGTCACGCCGACTTCGTGAACATACTTCTTCTGCTGTTTTAAATAATTCTTTGTGTTTCTTTACGAACATACACATCTCATAAATATATAACGATGGCAACGGTAGCAAACCAAGCTTTTTAAATATTGGTTTACACGATTCATCGGACGGAATTCCGTATAAGGCGCGTATACATTTTTTTTGTGCGATAAATGCCCTGTTGTGTTCCGTACTATTTCCCCATGTTATTAGTCCGTACCGCAACGAGGACTCAACGTATGCTCGATAAGACATTACAGCCGTTTTTATATTAGTTACATATTTAATTTTTCTAAGGGCATATACAAATTTGTTTATTTTATTGCATACGTACTGAACCTGCGCCTTCCAGTCTAAATATTCATCCAATAATACCCAAAAATTTAGTTTGTTCGACATGTGTTATTTTACGTATATCCATTTTTAAATTAAATTTATTATTATGGTGTTTATTAAATTGTATGTATACGGATTTGTCGAGATTTATAGAAAGATTATTATTGTTCAGCCAATTAATTAGAATGTCAATAGTATTATTTATGTCAGTTTCATGGTCAGTAATTGAATTATATTTTTTGTCAGCAGTTACAATTATGGAAATATCATCCGCAAAAAGAAAACATCTGTGTTTAGTTATGTCAACTATGTCATTTATATATAGAAGAAATAAGATGGGACCCAATATGCTACCTTGGGGCACGCCGCGTTTTACACATTGATATTCAGACGTATGCATTATCATGTCTCTATTTTCGTCCAGTTTAGTAACTGCGACACTCTGTTGTCTGTCAGTTAGTCTGTGTTATTTATCATTTCCATTATATCTTTCTTTGTCTGTTCAGTTTTAATCGTAGGCGTCATAATAAACAATATTTCTTTCTGTATCTTGAAGAATGTCGTCTAATCCAAATATAGCTAGTTAACAATGATAGAAACTTGAGCGTAGCACTCGACCTACTGACTCAAGCTCGGACACGTCGATAGCCGCCCATTGTCTTGCTTGTTTTATATACTGACAACTTATGTTAGTGAAAATGTTATTAAATTACAAGTAGAAGATATGAGAATGACATTGTTTTGATAACATTATAATAAAATTCCATCATAGTGTCATGATTTCCAAATATTAAAGATTTGTAGTGATTTTAAATACCAAACATAAAATTGAAAGTATATGATTTGCCTCAAATGAGTTTTGTAGCAGTGTAGTCAAAAGTATCTCATTTGACAGTTACCGAAAAAGAACGGAATGGAAATATGATGTTTTGAGCTTCGCATCGCCTAGTTTCTAAGTTAGTTCTCTTCGAGCTTCGAAACCAAAGGTTGTCTTCAAAAAATCTATATTGATATTATGTTGAGTAGGCAGGTTAAATAGTTATAAAAAATTCTGTATACCAGGTTCGTTGTGTGCAAGAATTGAAATCCAGAAATGTTTATACTGGAAAAGGTGTGTTCATTTCAATAGCAAATATTGGTCTTAACAACTCTGCCAACTCAAACCAAATTGCCCACTCTGTAAGCAAGCATAGTGTTCATAAACACATTCTAAAGTGAAGAGGGATCATTTCAGGCTTGTAGAAATTATTATATAAAACTAGAGTGTAGCATTGTTTGACCCCTGAACGTCAACTGCATATTAATAACCCATGCATGGTAGACGCTTGGTGAGGAAAGGGTGGTCACTTCTTTCCTAGCAGTATTACGACTAACTTGATATTAGTTACACGTCTGCTTAACCCTTCGGGAATTACAGGCGTGATGTTATGATGACACTAGTTTCTATCTATCCCCCATTCGTGTAGTTACATTGTGCATCATTAATTATTATAATAAACAAAGGACTACGATAGCTTGAATTGATGGTGATAGTAAATAAAGTTAGAAAACATTCACTAACATCATTCTGAATTCAGCTTGTCTAGTTAGCCTCTTCATTTATTTCTCTGACATACATTTATTGATCTAATAATGCATGTCTGAAGTGACCTTCACCACCCATTTCTGCGACTGATCTATGCGCCAAAGTACTCAAGTCCTCGACCTCATAACTCAGACTTGTCGAGACAAATCGTCCATAGTCCCTTTGTCTCTTGTGGGTTGTTTTAGAACTCAATTAAATTGTTACTCGGCTTGTTTTAATCGGTTTCATAACAACTCAATTCGTCGAGCGACCATATTTCCCGTTAATTTTAAGCTCTTATTTATCCCAGTCTCATCAATACAGCCATCTTCGTTTCCTTTGAATATCCACACAATATTTTTGAATTTCGTTTTATGTTTATTCATTAAGTCATCATCATCATTAATCTCTATCCAATTTATTCGATTTTCTTTAAGTATGGATGCTTAATTTAACTATTTTAAAGCATCCCTTTGCCTGTCCAACCTTGCTGTGTCGCTAGGCTCTCCAACACGACCTGAGCTCTTTCAAAACTATATTCTTTTTCATGCCCGATCTAATCAATACTGCTAACACACTTAATCCTCTACCGTAAGTAAATACTCGCAACAGTCGCTAATGCATCATCAATGTATCATCTAACCTTGAAGTCACACGCTAAAAACATTATTAAGTCATGTTTATGGACTCTGATTACCATGATGTCATTCTTACGCAACTATTATGTTCGGTAGCTGATTGAATTGTTACTGGGAGTGTCTGTAATTTGTCTTATGAAGAAAGGTTTATTTGTGGTCGATTTAGGGATAACTGGCAAACTACTGTGTTTAGGCCTCTCCTAAAATGGCGTCACAACAGCCAGATTGCTTAGCCTAAATACTTTAAAGCTTGGGCTAGCTAAATTCTGCACTGTTATTGTAGAAACCGACTTAACTACGTGAATTTAAAAAATATTGCCTTCGACATTGAAATGAGAATTTAAAAAGTCTTCGAATTCCATTATTGAGACGGGGCTTATTTCGAAATTGGCATGAAGAACTTTCTAACAGAATTCTACGGTATTATGCTAACACATTTTTTTTAAACTTTACTATTTTGTTAACTAGCATCCTTCCAAGTAACTGGTAAATTTGTATACACCTCACAGATCAAAATCATCTGAATCCTACACATTCATTAAATCTGAAATCAATGCAGTTTCTGTGTAAACTGAAATTATACATTGCTAATGATCTGACGCCAATTACTTCATCTGAAGACCAAGTTATTTGTACGAGAGCCGAACATTTGGCTCAGCAGTTTGACTCAAATTGATTGGCAATCATTGGATGCTTGTGAAGCGTATTTTGAGTGGCATAAGTTTTAAATGGGCAAATAGAATGGACACTGAAGAATACTTTATTTTAACCTAGCTTTTGCCCATGACTTCGCCCGCGTGGAGGTCGGACATTATCCCACGGGAACGTACTACCGGGATAAAAGTATCCTATTTCCTAATCCAGGTCATGTTCCACCGGTGTGCAATTTTATCATAAGCCGTTAAGGGGACAGACAGATAGAGTTACATTGGCATTTATAATATTATAAGTAGGTATGAATAGTCAAATATTGCATGACATAGGTGTCTAGGATTTTTTGGGGTAAGCAGTGTCAACAGGTCTTACCGTAAAACGATGTAGGTTCTTTTTTTCAATTTAAAATGTTGTGTACCTGAGTCAGTGCTAAATACTGCTAAATACATGTATTTTCTTACTTTCTGTCTTATACGTTTGGTATATGTCTGATAGTAAATAATAAAACGTAGGAATCAATCATTTTATTCCAAAAAGACTTCAATACTTCTTTTGATGGCTCAGTATATACATATAATATTTGTTTCTAAATAATAATAGGTAAAGCTATTCAATGAAAATTGAATCCTCTCCGAATTCGTGCAAACTTCAATTTATTCCATAATATACTCGCATAAATTCTATATCATTTTGATTAAATCGAACACGAAAAAGTTTATACACAAATATACTGAAAATATTAGTTGCTTTATTTAATAGAAATATGTGCAGAAAACGCTACAATGTATGTAGTCCATTATAAAAGTGTTGTATCCCAACAGTGCTTCTAATTTGTAAATTAAACTTTAATCACATCGACCGATTAAGAGGGGCTCGTGGTAAAAAAATAACAGCCGAACGGGTCGATCGAAGGTTAAGCTACGCTTGCCGTGGTCGGTTCGTGGATGGGTGACCATCCATTACATACCGAGATCCTTCCGTGTCTCAGAACGCACGTCAAGCCGTTGGTCCCGGCCGTCTTTTGTACATCGTTGACCGTCGTTACTGAAGCCCTAAAGTCTGACAACCAGCCTTACCAAGGAAGACTGGTAGCCCCGTTACCCAGTAACTAGTTTGTGTTGGTCAGATAGGCAGTCGCTCCATGTAAAATACTAGTATTCAGCTGCATCCGGTTAGACTGGAAACCGACCCCAACTTAGTTGGGCAAAGGTTAGGCGGATTGAATCAAATCGACCGATCACGAACTAGTATTTGAGCTACAACCACATGGCGGATACAATGTGTTTAACCTGTCAAGCCTTCGCTTAGAATGACTTTGGTTACGTCGACGGTGAGACCATAATTGAACCAAATCGAGAGTTTATGACACCGTTTACAAAGTAATTGGATTACGGCACAATTTAAATAATTTCTGTCCGTTTTTGCACTAATAATAATAGCCTGTTCTTACTATAAAATAACAAGATTTGAATTATCTCAACGCCTTCACATTGGACTTTCAAAAAAGGCATATCACACTCGGTTAAAATAACATCGACCCACAGGTAATTTGGAAATTTCTGAGTACGGCCAGAAAGGGTTTGTAAGTTCTGACACAATTAATACGATAGACACAATAAACGGCCCAACGAAACAAGCTCGAACAATTACTAAGTACAGTAGGCAATCTATTCCATGGTTCCGACGATTAACTAAACTAGAAATTCCTCAAGTATATAGGTAAGGTCATCGGAAACCACATTACTATATTATTGTAGGTCCGTAACCGTAGTACACGATTGACTATCTCAGTAATTTGTTTTCATTTTTGACATTATCATCAACTAACAATCACTTCGTAGAGCAAGCAGAATTACTTTCAAAAGCCTCAAAATCTGTTAATTGTAAGAGTCCAAATATATGCAACAGTTCAATATTCTTGGCTCCGACTACGCCTAATGAAGTGTATCGGATAATACAAGATCTGAAAAATAAAGTTAGCGTAGGTTATGATGACATCTCAACAAAAGTATTAAAATTCGTTTCCCAAGTGATATCAGGTCCCATTTTTCACATAATTAATTTAAGTATTTGCTCTGGAATCTATCCTGATAGATTAAAGCCCACGATAATTAAGCCTCTATTTAAGAAAGGTGATAAGATTGACATTAATAACTACCGACCAATTGCGCTTATACCGGTAATATCAAAAATATTTGAGAAAATTATTTATAACTGTATGTATTCCTTCTTCACCAAACACAACATCTTAGTAAAGGAGCAGAAAGGTTTTAGAAAAAACAAATCCATAAACTTGGCCATATATGATTTCCTTAATATTATAATGCCAGATATCGATCAAAGAATTCCCACTAACGCTATATTTATGGACATGACGAAAGCCTTTGATCTAGTCGATCATAATATTTTGTTAGGAAAACTAAGTGCTTACGGAATAAGGGGAAACGCACTTTCTCTTATAAAATCCTACCTTGACAATAGAACACAGTGTACGGAAGTTAGACGAATTTGCAAAAAAGATAAAAAAGAATACAAATACATTTCAGCAAAACGTAAAGTCACATTTGGCGTGCCACAAGGCAGCGTATTGGGCCCACCATTGTTTTTAGTGTATATAAATGACTTTCCAAAACACGTCACTTTTCCTATGGTTCTTTTTGCCGATGACAGCACTTTAATTATTAGGCATGATGATTTAAATAGAAACTATGAAAGTAACATAAAAAATGCACTACAACAGTCTATTGCTTGGCTTGAACAAAATAATTTAATTCTTAATTTAAATAAAACTAAAATCATGCAGTTTCGACAAAGAATTACCACTCCTGACATCAATCTATCTGTTAATAATAATATAATTGAAGAAGTAGGACATATAAAATTTTTAGGATTGACAATAGACTCTAAACTGACGTGGAAAGAACATGCATCGATCCTAATTACAAAATTGACCAGGTTTGCCTTTGCTCTTTATAAACTCAGCAAAAAAGTAAATCAGGCGGCTGTCATAACCGCGTATTATGGTTACGTAGATTCCATATTACGTTACGGAGTCATTTTCTGGGCAAATTCCTGTGAAAAACTTGAAATTTTTAAAGCGCAAAAGAGGTGCATTAGGTCCATATGCAATCTTAAATCAACAGAAAGTTGCAAACCGCATTTTATTTCCTTAAAACTACTAACGTTACCTTGTCTTTACAGTACGAGACCGCTTTGTTCGTAAAGAAAAACGATGATTTGTTTAAAAAAGGTTCAGAACAAAGCTATCGATCCATAAGACCAAAATATCGACACGAATTAGTCCTAAGACGTTCAAAAACCGCCCTTATGCACAAGAGCATACTTTGCATGGCTCCAAAAATTTTTAAGAAGCTACCAAATGACATAAAAGATTTACACTTGACACAATTTAAACGTAAACTAAATAAATTTTTAATAGACAAATGCTACTATACCATTGACGAATTCCTAGTTGACAAAATTTCATGTGACTGACCATTTTATGAATTTATGTTTTAATGTAATATTTAATTATATCTTTTATTTTAAGTTCTATAGATATGATTTTTTTTCATTATGGTTAATGTAATGTTTAACTTAATTTCTAATATTGTAATTTAACAATGCATGCCTTAATAGGGTAGATTTTTGAGCTACTATAAAATATTTATAAGATCCTGTTATATCACCAAAAATCGCATTAATAAAAAACTTTGACTTTGACTTTGACTTTGACTAAAACTGAATGTTTTTATTATAATAGCTTAAACAATTTCCGACCAAGTCTTGATTGACCAAATTTTTGTTAACTTCGTACATAATTCGGTGCATTTCGTCACTAATTTTATCATAGAAACATGTCCGTATAAAAAAGACCAATGTTCCCGCGCAGTCCCATCCCTAAGATCCCAGAAAGGACAGTGTTCTCTCCGTGTTATCTCTTTAAACGGAATCTAAATCACGGGCACAGGGCCCCGGGGAAATTAAAACGAATCAACTATTTATTATACAGACTAATGATTTTGTTGAAGATACTTTAAGAAGGAAAACTGTTGAGATTGTCAGCTGGGTTTATGTAAGATGAGATCTGGTGTTGAACCAAAGCAAAATCAAATAAATGACTTTGAGCCTTAAAAGTGTACAGGTTAAGGTTTAATTTTCCAAATCTGTGAATCTACCTCGGTATCTCCAAGCCGGATCAAGTCTATGTGAATCTGCCAATCACATCACTGTAAGTAACTACATAAGCTTTGAGGTCAGAAAAAAAAAGCTTCCAGGAATTTGGTAAAACTTTTCGTTAAGATTGGGTCAGATTACCTATCTTGTAAATCTAATTTTGTATCTTAGGCGACATCCGTCCCCAACTCTTAACACAAAAAGCTAAGAGCTTAGCTTATGCCTTAACCAAGATGTCTGGACTATCATGGAAGAGGTCTTCCGAAGCAACGGATTCACTCATTCATATGATTAGTTGAAGATCAGCAACTCAGCATCCATTTCTCTGAACACTGACATGAAATACCAAGTTTAATAGAAAACCTAGATTCTCTAAGAGAAATAGTAGTCTGAAATATAGTTCGATTCTAGTAATACTGTTTGATGTATTGGCAAAGACGTCGCAGCAACATATTGCAATGTATCTTGTATTATTGTCCCTCTGTCTATATCTGACACCATTTCTAGAATTTCCAGAAGATTCAATTCCATTCATGATAGTAAGTCTATATTACTCGAGTTATTCGAGACTGAATAAAAATCAAAATTCGAGAGGTGTCGGGGGATTCCCGGTTGGAAAGAAGTTCCTTTCGCAGTATATTATGTACTAGCTGCGCCCCGCAGTTTCACCCGCATAAATCTCGATTCCGTGGGAATATCGGGATAAAAGTATCCAGGTCACGGTCTACCCATGTGCCAAATTTCATTCAAATCCGTTCAGCCGTTTTAGCGTAAAAGCCTAAAGCGTCCCTCATACTGGCAAAAATGTCGCTCAAAATTTTGTACAAATATATTGCACAACATTTCAGTGTCGATTAAACTTTTCGCGATGGAAGGACGGCGCCTCGCGTTGTACTTACTCGGCCATAGCTGCCTACGTCGCTTTACCCAGGGCTGACTCGGAGGTTGCAAGTTTCATAGTTGCATTGTGTGTAGCGTTGATGGAGACTTTTAATAATATTAAGAAGAAAAAAGTGTGGGTTAGTAATTGGTTGAAGAATCAACCGATTCATGGTCATTGTAACCTACTTCGTGAACTGAGTTTGGAACCTACCCTTTATACAAATTTCCTGAGGCTGAATGAAGAGGTTTATGAGAAAATATTGACGCTTCCGCAATTTTTTTCTAAACTATCAGAAAACTATTGAACGCCCCACAAAATATTGAATACCCCCGTTTTTGCGCAATATTTCTCCTCACATTTTCAATATATTTGCACTAAAACGTCATCTTCATAATTTTGTACAAAATTTTTGTCAGTGTATGGGACGCTTTACAAACAAACACAAAAAATAAAATCTTTTCTCTTTATTACAATATTAGTTAAATAAAGTAACAGGCACAATATAAATTAACAACGTTTGAGAGTAACAAAACGAAGGCAAAATAGGGTCGTGGCGGGCAAAATGTTACACTTTTTTCGGCCTAGCTCTAATTCGTCAAGTATGCGGAGGAAATTCGATCCAAATGCAAATAGTGTTTATCAATGCATTAAAGGAAGAGTTGACGAGACACTTTGAAGAGTTGGTATAACGGTGACTAACTTTTTTGGATACCTCTTTTGTCGAAAACCTACATTGTATATTGCTGAAAGTGAACCTAAAACAGGTTTAACTTTCTCCTTATTCCTTTGTTTTCAGCCTAGACATGCATTACTCCATGCGGTACAGGTAAACAAAGTAGTAGATTTCGACGAAGCTTCAGTAACAGAATTTAGCACCTCGTCAATAGAACAGGCAGCAAATGATCACCTTTTCCCCAATATTTAGAACAAAACAAAAAAACAGTAGCAATTGAAAACAAATCCAACTCATTAAGGGGTTTCAAAAGGTTTCCTGCAAAAGCCAAAAAAAGGCACTTAAGTCACATTCCGGTAATATATCGAAGGCAATTGGCTATATCTATTGCCTCCAGGCCACTTTAAAAGCCTCCGAATAGATTCGCGTATATTTTTACACCTGGCAACCTTTTTAGCTGCCTAAGGCGTTAAGAGAAATGGGTTGCCAATAGATTTTCTATCGTACAACCTAAATTAGTAAATTGATTTTCAAATATTACAATTCCAATTGTTAAATTAAAAGATGGCCGACGTCTAAACCTAGCTAATAAAGTTTATTTATAGTTTAGGTGCGGAACCTGGTTTGTCAGTTAGCTGCTTCCCTCCCAAGAGATGGGGTTATTTTTTAATCTAAGAAAGAACATAACTTCGCAAAGTTGCAATCCAGTTACCTACCAACATTTACTTCAAAAACTTTATTTTTCTGCATGAGCAACTCTTGCATGAGATATGATTTTTTAACAAAAAAGTTACTACAATTTAATAATCCTGCTATTTCGCTACTCTCTGTTTACGCCAAAGAAAAGTTGTATCGATGAAAATTGCCAAGCTTTATTTACGCTAGTGATGTACTGAAACTCAATATCGTTAATGCGATTAGGGGAGTCGCTCACAGCGCGTTATGTCCGGGCTATTGCCTCGAAGGGTTATTATCGCCATCCAACGCAATAAGCATTTTCATTTTAAGCGTTTGCACGTTGTTGTGATCCGGAATAGGATTTTATTGGACGCAGAAATTGGTTGTAGGCGGGATTTAGTTACGGAAAAGGTAATGGGAAAATGTGTTTTCCGGTGCTAAATGAGAACAGATATTTGATTTGTAGTTGGATGGGACAATAGTTTGAACAGATAAACAGACATGTTTCTTTCTCTGCTCAATCGACCCCCAAGATACAAGCTCTGCTTAGTTTAGTAGTAAGCGGTCAAACCAAAACATCCTGATGTACAAACTTAATCGTATTAAATGTAAGCTTACTGTCTATCATCACCTTTTCTTTTTGCCAATAAACATTTGTATTTTTTTGTTTGTAGAAAATTACCGTTTGTTCTAGTGAAAATATTCCTATGTTTCTGCGCACAAAAGAGGCCTTGCTTTGCGTTTGAAGCCAAGCTTAGAGGCCTGAAAACAGACGTCTAATCAAAGCTTGAGAGTGTAACTCCTTGACTTTGACACGGCCGTCTGAAGAGTTCCGTGAACACATCGTTAAGCTAGTCTTTCATAACCTCAAAGGAGTTGTATTGTTATCTCCTATTTATATCCCAGTCATTATTTGACCAAGATTTGTTTTGCAGCAAGAAGGATTTTAGGTCATCTAATTCATTCATACTAATATTACAAATGCGAAAGTAAGTAACTGACTTTTTGTCACCTTCTGACGCCTAAACCACAGAACTGATCGTTGCGAAATTCGGCAGAGGGGAAGGACAAAGACTATTTTCCTCCTGGCCCTGCAGTCTCGACATTAGATACCGACAAAATCGGTCGTTAAGTCGTATCCTTGTCAAATTCCTTTAATAGATTTCAACCTTATGCTTTCGAAATAAAGTTGAAAATCTATTAAAGGAATTTGACATCGATACGACTTAGCGACAGATTTTTGTCGCTATCTAATGTCGAGACTGTCGGCCCTGGACATTTGTACAAAAAATTAGCAGACCCGAAAGAATATGTTCTGTCCAAAAAAAAGTTCATACAAAAATCCCATAGAATAAAAGTTAAAATTTAAAAACCCCGGGCACAAACAAACACCTCTAAAAAGTAAATAAATTATATGTATTGGCCCTTTAAGTTTAATATAAGTTGTAGGTAATATGTTGATCAAAGCGTCGTCGCGTCGGGTGGCGGCTAATGAAAATAGGAAGTTATAAGCAACTATCCTTTCTACAATAGCATACATTCATTATTGCTGGGTATAAGCCTCGTCTGTTTGGCGTTTTAATTAGCCGTCCTCCGACGCGACGAGGACAGATTTTCTTGAATCATACGAGGGTCATTCAATAAATACTTAGCCTACAAAAAGTAAACGAAAATTTTGGAAAAGTGGCAATTTATTTTTCAACATAGTCTCCTTTTAGTTCGATACACTTAGCCCAGCGATGCTCCAACTTTTTTAACCCGTCCGAAAAATAGTTTTTGTCAAACTCTGCAAAATAGGCCTCCGTGGCGGCGATGACCTCCTCATTCGATCCATATCTATTCCCGGCGAGTGATTTTTTCAGATTAGGAAACAGAAAGAAGTCACAAGGGGCCAAATCTGGAGAATACGGTGGATGGGGCAGCAATTCGTAGCGTAATCCGACCAATTTGGCCATGGCAACGGCAGACGTGTGAACCGGTGCGTTGTCGTGGTGAAACAGCACTTTTTTCTTCGCCAGATGGGGTCGTTTTTTCTTTAATTCGGCGTCGAATCGGCCTAATAAATCGGCATAGTAAAGCCCTGTAATTGTTTTACCCTTCTCGAGGTAATCGATGTAGATCACACCTTGTGAATCCCAGAAAACGGTGGCCATAACTTTTCCGGCCGATTTTACAGTTTTCGCCTTCTTTGGAGCACGTTCCCCGGTCTGGATCCATTGTTTTGATTGCTCCTTGGTCTCTGGTGTGTACCAGTGGATCCAGGTTTCATCGACGGTCACAAAACGACGCAAAAACTCCGCTGGATTCATCTTAAACAGCGCCAAACACGTCTCCGATGTGGTCTCACGGTTGCGCTTGTTTTCTGGTGTGAGTAAACGCGGCACCCATCGCGCCGACAGCTTTCTCATGCCGAGTTCCTCGTGAAGAATATGATGCACTGTTCCTTCTGAAATGCCTACAGTCTCAGCTAGCTCCCGAACCTTCAATCGGCGATCTGCCAATACGAGATCATGGATTTTTTTAATGTTTTCCTCCGTAGCAGCTGTTTTCGGTGCACCTGGACGTGGTTCATCAAAAACCGACGTACGGCCACGTGCAAACTCGTTGAACCAATTCTTGACGGTGGCCATCGATGGAGAAGAGTCACCGTACACAGCATCCAAGCGCTCTTTGATTTCGATGCGCGTTTTCCCTTCCAAAAATAGGAATCGAATCACCGAACGATATTGCTCTTTTTCCATTTTTGTAAAACCGATCGACACGTTCGCTTCCATAAGTTGTCAAATTAAAACAAATGAAGGGATTGGAATGAAAATTTGAAAAAAGAATTAAAAAAGAATGTGCTACACTGTGGTAAAACTCTTTTGAAACTACAGCGCCCTCTGGCGATGAGGCTAGGTACTTATTGAATGCACCTCGTAGCTAAAAACACTCGATCGAGTCACCTTACAAAAAAAACAAAATCTTTTCAGCCGTTTGAGAGCTATAATGCCGCAGACAGGCACCCAGATACACACGTTAAACTTATAACCCCTATGTTTCCGTCTGGGGTTAAAAAGGACTTTCAGTTTTTCCCAATTTTCGGGGAAACTTCAAATTGTTCAATCCCTCAAAACCTTATTCGGACTATTACGCACATTTTAAAACCAAGAATAGCATATCGGTCCGGCGCTCTCAGGTGATGAGCTTTATACCGAACAGCATTTCATTTTCATTTATATTTAAAATGATAAAATACAAAATACACGTCGACAAAGTCGCGGGCAGCAGCTAGTAGTTTTATAATTTGATAACATTTGCAAAAGTTATGTCTCGCTCTATGACAATAGCCCCTATGACGTCATGTACAATAACATTAGCTGCTAGCAGGTGCTTGTGCTAAATGTTGTAGAATATCAGTTGGCTGCCAAATATCACAACATTAGGTAATCTGTGACATTGCACAGCAGCCTGGTTTGCGGGTTATTAGTTGTATTGATGGGATCATCAATATTAATAGTTTGTGTTGAGTGATTCGATGATTACTAACCTATTCACAATCAAATGAATATAATCTTTTACATAAACCTACATACATGGCCACTTATGAAACATCACAAGCGAGGTGCACGGTTCCAATTGGTCGTTTCCTATGGAGAAGAGCGGGCAAGACTCTTCACGGTCTTTTAAAAATAATTGGCCTTTACAATGTTTTCAAAGTACAGTGTTAATAGATATGGGAGGGCAGCATAGTTCTGTCCACAAGTACCGAATACTTAACGAAATAGAAAATGGCCAATAAATCGAAACGTCTGAGTCTACAATGCCTTTGATTATCATTTGGAGGTGGGGTGTTAGAATTCTAACGGACTAGTAAGTGGGTAGATGAAAGTGTAGGGGATGTTATTTTTAAACAAAAGTAAAAGGTGCCTAAATTGGGACCGTGTCCTATAAAGGCTTCTTCAAACAGACGCGACAAGCGACGCGAATCGCACGCGATCGAAGGCACCGCTCGTCGCGCGACAGGCGGTGCCTTTACATCGCGCCTTTTTGAAGACCATTATTACTACACCATTGATAAATGATAAATGATAAATGATGATAAATGATTTTATTTCTGTAAGTAGGTTTGTACAAACACTTTTACACGTCAATCATATTTTAAAACTAGATGAGGTCGGCGTTTCCTATCTGACTACTCTGAGAAGAAAGGCCGAAACAAACTCAGAGGTCACAGTCTCTTTTAAAGTCCAGACATAATCTTGGTCAGATCATGTGAAGACCGTGTAGATTTGAGTCTGAAATGGTAATTTTGAGGAAAAAATACCACACAGAATGAGTGGACCTGTCCAGTCAGTGCACGCATTTGTCAGTAATCGTGCAGCTCAACTCAAAACTTAAGGAGCTCAACGATTCGACGAACAATACCAAAGAAAGGACATTTGGGTAGGCCGCATTAATTACTCAAACTGCCAGACTTTGATTAAAACTAATCAAGAAAGAAAAAAAAAAAAAACAATGATCTACATAGTCTTCACATTCACAGTAATTAAAATAATATACTATTTTACAAAGTAAATATTCATGTCAATATATTTATAAAAATTCATCAATGTCAACAGGTATAAAAAATCCTGAAATAATCTTGGTCAGATCATTTGATTTGATTATTTGATTATTATCAGACTTGAATAATTTCTATTTCTGGCAGACTTGTGATTTAGACAAGTAGGTACATACCGCAAAAGGGGCATTAACCTTTACCTACCTAAAAAGCTTTCAGGAAAAAGCTGTATTTTCCTTTCAGATACTACGATAAATAAAAGACAGTTCGCGACGGAAAACGAAGACAGCGTCGAAAGATAAAATTCCAGCAAATTAGTTTAAAATATCTAATTTTTCCAATTTTTCATTTTCGACGAAGTTTTTCTATTACGTATACTTTATTCAAATACTTGAGAAGTGGTGTTCTGAATAGTAATCCATAGTTAAGCACCTGTGGATGACAGCTACATTCACAGACAAAAAGCGTGTGGTGGGGTCGGGTGACCCCCGTCAGGAACCAAGTTCCTTACGCTTTTTCTTCATCTCGAAACATTTGTAAATTTTCGCAGCCGCCATTTTGGATTTTCATTTTGACCTCACTATTGGCTTCAGCTCCCTCTAAATCCATGAAAACTATCTCTCTCTCTCTGTATCTTTCCATTATTATAATAAAAAGTCGCATGGAGGGGCACAACGCTTTTTCGTTACGTGACGATTTCTAAAAAAAATCTACAAATTTACCCCTACCGCAAGCTGCGTTAAAGAACTTCGTTCCAAAAATATATTTTCCTATTCATAAAGCAATCCTTTTTGCAGACTATTGCAGAAACTAAAACTTAGTACCTTTGTTCTCGATTAAGCTCTGGGAAAACCAATACTAAAATGGTGGCCTGGACGTTTACGTGGGCAACATTTGAAATATGTTAGGTCAGTTATTATTATCAGGGTCTATACCTAGGGAGCAGGGTTTATACAGGGTCAAATTAAACTTGCCAGCGAAACTCCGCAGACGTGATAGGTATCGATATCTAAACAAGACAAAATATAAATACATAAATAAAATATGTTGATTTTTTGGGGGTCAATGACCACTGGTGGTGTTGCTACTTGAAGTATGAGTTGAGAAAATGTTTAGATATCGATGATATCGATACCCATCACGTCTGCGCAGTTTCGCTAGCTAATTCAATTTGACCTTGTATAGCCAGGTATAGACTACTAATGTACTGTTCTCAGTTTTAAATCAGATACCTACAGATTATTAACTAAAAGGTGTATTTTCTAAAGTAAGTTGTTATTCATGTACTAAAAATTTCAATTCTAAAAATAAATTAATAAATCTGAAATTTTCTAAAGTCCATTTTTACTTTCAGTTTTTATTATTATTTATTATTCTTTCAGAACAAGTTCTTTGGTACCTAATTCACAACTTTAATTATTGTGCATAATGTGGTCTACTATAAGTGAAGGAGACCTACTTCTTACGTTAATATGCCCATTATTTACTGTGTATATCTTTTGTTAGAGATCCTAAATAAAAAAAACATCGACTACCAAAGGAAACACTACAAAGTGAAAAATAACTTTAATTTCGGAAGTCGGTGTCTTTGGGTTATGTATTTTCGTTTTTAGTCACCGACTTCCATAATTAAAATTGTTTTTCACTTTGTAGTGTTTTTTTTTTTTTAAGTCGGTGGATATTTTTTTATGAAAACGTTTTTTTTTTGACTTTTTAGTTGTGTCTACCCCAAATTCGTATACCACTATTTGCAATGTAATTAACAGTGACATGAAGTTATTACAACAATAAACACAGTGGAAAAAATATGTATTATTGCAGCTGACTCAAAAACCACTCATCAGAACTTGACCAAATGTATATGGAACCAATCTGGAAGCATATCCTTCCAAATAAAAAAAAAAAATCTAAATCGGTTTACAAATAACGGAGATCTGAGGTAAACAATTTTTTTTTTAAATACAACCGATTTGAGAACCTCCTCCTTTTTTGAAGTCGGTTAAAAAGAACATAACACGACCTAACTCCCGTTATACCAAAGTTAGGTAAGTACTAAATAACTATGACAGCAAAAATTATGAAAACGGATTCGATATTTTAGTCAAATCGTGTAAACGTGGTAACATACACATTTACTAGTGCGTATTTTATTGTTGTAACTCAAGAAATATGACCGTCTTGCGAAACTGTTGATGAGTGTATTTTATGCTGATATTTGTCATTCGATTTTATGTTAGAAATACGATATTACGTAGAAAGTTGATCAGGGAATCAAAATCAATCTGTATAGCCTTTTCCCAACTGTGTTGGAGTCGGTTGCCAGTCTAAGCGAATGAAGCTAAATATCAGTATTTTACATGAAGCGACTGCTTACCTGACCACAACCCAGTTACTGGGTAACACGCTACCCTTTTGTAAGACAGGTGGACAGATTTTCGGGCTTCTGACTACCCATTACTGTGAATTATCTACGAATGACAGCCGGGACCAACGGCTTAACTTGCTTTCCGAGGCACGGAGGGGCCTCAATATGTCATTAATGGTCACCCATCCACGGACCGACCTCGGCCATCGTAGCTTAACCTTCGATCGACCTGTACGGGTGTTATTATTTCACCACGAGCCCTGCGGGGATCGGGGAATAACATAAAATATGTTTATTGCTAGCTGCTCTTCAATAACAATGATAAGGGTATTAGGGTATTGTACTGTAAGAACTCAGAAAATGTAGATGTAGTAAGAATACAAAGCACAAATAGATAATTCCTTTGTAAAGACTGTGTCACCAGGGGAAGTGGGCAATATTATAATATAATATTGTTCCTACTCTATATAAATTCAGGTCCAGGTTCTATTTCATTTTTAGGTCAGGTGCGTAATACTCGCAACCGGCGTGCGTGTATGACCAGATGTATGAACGTAAACGAGGCAAAAGGAGTATGAAAGGATCGTAGCAGGTGGCGTTCTGTAGTTTCTGCCTACCCCCACCATGGGAAGAAGGCGTGAGTTTATGTATGTATGTCTATATAAATCCAATCACAGATATAACAAATCATACTTTATACTATACAGTTTAATAAATCTAAAAATAATAAATACATTTGTTGCACAAAATAAGTGTGTTCGTGCAATATACGGGCTTTAACCTGATGAATTTTGCAGGCAAATATTTGAAGAACTTGTTTTATTACCGCTACCCTCCCTCTATATCTATGAAGTAATGCATGTTTGTTAAAAAACACAGACTTATTTAAAAAGCCAGAAGATGTATATCCTCTAAACCGGCGAGATCCTCACAGGCTTATATTAAATGACTTACCAAGACAAAAAAAGCTAAAAAAGCTGTTTAGCCATGTGTGTTCGGATATATAATTATAATAAAATTCCAAGTAATTTAAAAACTTAAGATATTATATTGTTTAAAAAAAAACACGTGTGGCACTCGGGGACTGCCGCGGTAAAGCTATTGCATAGCATTTTTTATCAACTTATGCAATTATAATTATTAATGCATTTTTTTTTTTCTTTGATATTAATTCAAGTACAGTTGTACCATATACATACACGTTAAGCGAACGCTCGGCCGAGCTACATGGCAGGCGGAGTGGGGGGTGTTAGGTTTTATTTTCGTTACGGAATTTCTTGATTCGGTCGCCGCGCTCAAAGCCCGCGATAAAAGCTATGCAATAGCTTAAAAAACTACCTACATAAATGGTTAAACACTAATGAATTTTACAGCATAAAATAATTTACTGACGTGAAACGTTTTATAATGTAACCTATAATATTATGATATAGGTAAGCAAAACAAGTGTGCTCTATAATTTATTTTTAAAACAACTTTAATGTCATTTGTTATGTAAATAAATATTATTTATATTTCAGTTTTCTGGTTAGGTGTGGAAGTATTCAAATTCGAAAAAAACAATCTGGATATCTGGAAAATAAAGGCACGTGACATTTGAACGTCGTTTTCGTATCGAAGAACAGGAATCAGTATTTTGGAAATTGGACATTTTGGGATTTGGATATTGTTTGGATAGTGTTTAAGGAATTGGACATTTTAGAAATTGGATATACTGGAATCGTTGGACATTTTGGGACTTGGACATCTTGGACCTGAACGGGTTATCCCTTTGGTATTTATAGACCACACGTTGGTAAAAACTACTTTCCATCAAGTGAGCAGTCAACCTGTTTCCATACCTATCCTACCTAGCTTTTACATAATGAAGTAATTTTTCCCATGCGGACAAGCAGAAACAATAGAACATTATGCGCCACGATGCGCCATTACAAATTCATTTTAGTTCTTCTAAATTCATGCATAGTTTATAATACCAACGTGCGCGTTAAAATTCAAACAGCAATATCATCAATTCTTCCTAGCCTACTTTTTCTACGAAATCTAACCCATCTGTTGATTCTCATATCAATTTTCCAGTCGATCCTTACAAAAACATTCTTACAAGCAATATTTCAATATTTTCTATCTCCCCATTTAAACTTGTATTCAAACATGCAATATTAGAAATATGCGAGGCTCGTATAATACGACATTTAAAGCGGGAGGGGTACAACCCAGTTGCGCCTGGATGCACCAGCTTTCCGATCGCTATTGCACTATGAGAGGCCTCTCATATTTTGCAGGATTGCACGGATCGAGGGGCTTTGTACCAATATCGGAACGCTTGAAATCGCCATGTTGGATTTCTAGATTTGTATTTGAAAATATTTTTTATTTATTTATTATAATATATTTGAAAGATGTGTAGTTGGGAGTTTGGAACTTTAGATGAAAGACATTTATTTTCGCGTTAAAATGGAAGCCTTTCCCTAGGTCCACTTTTGATTAGTTTTTGTACTATTCCTACACGCATTACTTTCATTAATAAACTACCTACCGTTTTGCGAATAATTGGTCTTTCGAGACGAGTTTAGCAATAACATTTGTAAGTGCGCAAACCATAGAAATAGCCTGCAAACCTCAATACCTAAATAAAGCATAAAACGCGCAAATTATGACACACACTGTACGCAAGTGGTTTACTCTTGAAGATAATTATAATTGAGGTAAGTACAGTAGGTACTCGCTCCACTCAAACATAATCGTAGCTACACTAGACCGATATTAGGTCATCTACTGTGAATAAAACCTGACCCAAAGGGCTTACGAAACTGGGCTACAAAAAACCCACTCCATCGAAAACTATCGATAAAGAAAATCGATTATATCCGCCCATAAGCGGTAGTAATCCGGAAAATTCCGGTACAGAGCGGCTCGCGCCTGAATAAGCCGACGCTGGCCGGAGAAAACCATGAATATGCATCGCTTTTGTGATTTAATGCCCACGCTTAGTTCAATTTCGATAATACGAAATTCTGAAGGAGAAATATTAACTTTAGTCTGTCGATAAACAGGGAAGCTAAAGTGCTAGCAAGTAAAACAAATGGAGTTTGTAACCACTCATGTGCAAAATAGTATAGCCTCAGCTACATCGAACGATTTCTCAGTTCTAGTTCAGTGAATTAAGCACAATATGGACTCCGTTTTTTGCGGAAATTTTTGCCAATGACAAAAATTAATCGTACTCCTAAACAATGTTGCCAACGCGAAAAGAATGTGCGTAATAACGCTGGTGTCACTAAAGGTTGGGAATCTATTCAAAGACTCGAAGACAAAAGGCTCAATGTATGGGCAAAAAAGCAAATTAAAAAAACCTTTGGGAGCCTTTCAATCCGCGTTTTCATTAAAGCAGGAATTTGTAATTAATCCATCTTAAAAAAGGGTATTTTCCTGCTTAAACCGGTTCAATCGGGTTTGCGGCGGTTTGAGCAAGCAGAACAGATGCTAATTGTACCTACGAATAGATATCTTTCAAAGAAAATCTAATTTAAATCTGTGTTTAGCAAAATGACTCATTTGCAGATGTTAAAATTTTAAGGCCAGGCGTACAACATCTGTTCATTTATGCATTAATTTAATTAAAAATCTTTTCATAAAGCTCTTAATGAGGTCGTTGTCAACTTAATTAGTTATGTAAACGTTAATCGAATTTTAGATATCGAATTACCGACATCATAAGGCTCGGCAGAGGTGACATCATTATAACTTTGGTTAATTTAAACTTCAACAACCAGAACAGCATCTTAACAGCTTCTATGCTTCTTATCGTTGATTGTGTGTTTAATATTTATTTTATTATTCCCTTTTTATTTGTTTTTTTTTTTGTTATTGTGTTATGTCCTTGTTGAAGCAATAAATGCTCTTCTACTTCTATGTACTATCGGCCAAACTTCTGCATGCTCACCTCTAAGGCGATAATCTCATAGCACGGCTCACGACTCGATCGCACAATGCACGAGTTTTGACCAATAGGATGCACAAAGCGTATTTTAGTGGTGTTCGTATTAGTATAATCATGTATAGAATGTGTGACACTCACACTAGGAGAGTACTATGCTCACTTGTTTCTGCTAAGAGACGAGTTTTTAATGGGCACGGCCAGCGCGGCGCGGCGGCGCACAGTGGTTCGAAATCGACGCTCCGTGGACATTGAAATCAAAATTTCTTTAGGCGAGAAATAAAAATCGGAACGGCTTTATTTCAGTATTATTTATAATAATTGGTAATATGACAGCTATGGACAGCAACAACTCCGAAAAAAAAAATATTTAATATTTTTTTGTATGAAGAAAAACACAAAAGTCGTTTTTTCTCACAACTTAATAAAACTTAAAGCCTGCGGCTTACATGGGCTGTTGTCCCACATGAGGCGATTCCGAAATGCTATAACACGCACACCCAAGCGCGCCGCTTCACTCACAGCAGAGTGTTGAATTTCGAGAAATTCAGTTAGAGATTTTTACGTTGATTTAGGTGTGATCTTGAATATATACAAAGTAATTGACTTTAGTTTGCTAATTGTATTAATTATAATGAGAAATAATGGAATATACAATATAAAAATACAAAAAAAAAAAAACACTTAAATTGAGACTCATTTACAATATAAATAGCTTTTGCAATATTTCTGATGATAATTTAATTCGTTGTTAGTAGATACAAAGTTTGACTTCATAATTAACATTAAAAAAAAATGTTTTTAGTACAAACACTTATAACTAATACAGAAAAATACTAAGAATAGGCAATTGTATAATTGAGAAATATATAAAATTTACACAAAAACATCAAACATTAAAATCTAGTCTACTGAGTTTCGTCATCGCTATCAAAGAATTCAAAATCAGAATCCATCATACTTGGCACCTCAACAAATTCAACGTTTTCCTTACCCATGGTATCCGGGTCAATTAAAAGAAGAGACTTTATTTCTTCAGTTAAATCATTTCTACTCGTATTTGTATCTGCTGCATGGAGCCGAAATAATACAACATTTCAACATTTTGCCTATAGAAAGCTATCAGAAGAGGCATCTGAGGCCCAAAACAAAGATTTTAGAACACTCAGGGAACATCATACGCGGAAATTTTGTCGCAGAGCGACAAACCATTACATCTTTAATGGTTTCATCGTATCCTCAGACTCATATTTGTCAAGCATTCGACCTAAACTGACAAATAAGAGTAGAAATGATTTAACTGAAGAAATGAAGTCTCTTCTTTTAATTGACCCGGATACCATGCATAAGGAAAACGTTGAATTTGTTGAGGTGCCAAGTATGATGGATTCTGATTTTGAATTCTTTGATAGCGATGACGAAACTCAGTAGACTAGATTTTAATGTTTGATGTTTTTGTGTAAATTTTATATATTTTTCAATTATGCAATTGCATATTCTTAGTATTTTT
Organism: Dryobotodes eremita; assembly: GCA_917490735.1. Lineage (NCBI taxonomy): Eukaryota > Metazoa > Arthropoda > Insecta > Lepidoptera > Noctuidae > Dryobotodes > Dryobotodes eremita. The sequence continues at coordinate 956,358 of OU823266.1, forward strand.
CTGTATTAGTTATAAGTGTTTGTACTAAAAACATTTTTTTTTATGTTAATTATGAAGTCAAACTTTGTATCTACTAACAACGAATTAAATTATCATCAGAAATATTGCAAAACCTATTTATATTGTAAATGAGTCTCAATTTAAGTGTTTTTTTTTTGTATTTTATATTGTATATTCCATTATTTCTCATTATAATTAATAAAATTAGCAAACTAAAGTCAATTACTTTGTATATATTCAAGATCACACCTAAATCAACGTAAAAATCTCTAACTGAATTTCTCGAAATTCAACACTCTGCTGTGAGTGAAGCGGCGCGCATGGGTGTGCGTGTTATAGCATTTCGGAATCGCCTCATGTGGGACAACAGCCCATGTAAGCCGCAGGCTTTAAGTTTTATTAAGTTGTGAGAAAAAACGACTTTTGTGTTTTTCTTCATACAAAAAAATAATAAATATTTTTTTTTTCGGAGATGTTGCTGTCCATAGCTGTAATATTACCAATTATTATAAATAATACTGAAATAAAGCCGTTCCGATTTTTATTTCTCGCCTAAAAAAATTTTGATTTCAATGTCCACGGAGCGTCGATTTCGAACCACTGTGCGGCGGCGTGAGCTCTTTGTTATTGAATTGAATTGTTTTTTTATTATGGACAAGAATTAATTTTAGTACTCATATCTTCTGTTTGTTTGGTTTAGAAAATGTATTATTGATATTGCAGTATTTACAAAAATAATTTGTAATAACTAATAAACTACAATTTATATGTATTAATCCACTTTAATATTTTCCTCTCTCTATCGGGTCTATAGATATAGGTTATTTATGAACACTTTCACTGCCTCTCCAATTTTCACCATATCCTATGTGATGCCGCATGCCGCAGCAACCGCACCATATTCCCTTCACAATAAGATGAGACATTGAAACGAACCGTTTTATTACAGTCCGTTCCACCGATTTTGACTTCTATTCCGTAGGCTTATGGATGGCATTAAAGGCAAAAAAGTGGTTACAATACCAACTGTTTACTGCAGCTGCCATTTGTCATGCCACCAACACAATAGCATTCAAAATCGATTGAACGGACATTTATGGTTTGTTTACCTTTTATCTCACGGCTCCCTGAATACGTTAGGTATAGGTGCGTTGACCGGCACTGCATGAAGGTATCAAATGTTTATATTGAAATTTTTTGTGTTTAATCGACTTTATTAAAAGTAAATAACTATCTAAATTTCTATGTGTTTGTTTATACTTGGGCAATTTGGGAATACTTGAAAATTACAGTAATATTTGAACCAATACTCTGCGCAGTTCATACAATGTTATCAGAGCTTTTTGTTTGTAGCTAACGCAAGGCCGCAAGCCGCACAACTCTTGCAACTGAAATAAAAATAAGTTCATTATCTAAGACCCATTGTTATTTAGTGGGAATGTCTGGAAATTCGGTTAAACAATAGAGGACGGCTTAATACAAGGGCCATACGTTTTTTTATTACCTTAGGATTATCTCAAATGTTTTGCAGTTGTTCCTTGTATTTGGTTTAATACTTTTAACAGTAGGTAATTGTAATATTACCTTTTATTCATTAAAATAATACAGGGTGAAATTGAATTCATGGGCATCCTTTTAAGGGGTCATTGTACTCATCATTATGAACAACTTCAACTATGAGACCATACCTGAAATCGCGAAAAAAAAATCAGCTGTTCCCTACATTTATGTTTGCATAACTCGACAAAATGTAGGGAACAGCAATTTTTTTTTCTCGATTTCATTTGTTCCCATTGTCAAAGTTGTTCATAATGACTAGTACAATGACCCCTTAAGAGGATACCCATGAATTAAATTTCAGCCTGTATAACGAACAAGGTATCGTTGCAATTAAAATGCCCAGGCATGCCGTGCAGGATGAGCACTTTAAGACTGGATTATAATCAAACCAACACTTTACTCTTTTATAATTCATGCTCTAGTCAAAGTTTGACAATTCATGATTTTAAGCGAAATCAACGCTACAGGCGCGTTACCGGCATTGCATGTTAAGTTTTTTTTTGACAAATCTAACAATGATTCAGTTCCTATGCCACTTTAAAATTCAGAAGCTTATCAAGTAATTAAACTAAACTATAATTTGTGCCTTGGCAGCAGTGAGAGTGAAAGGATTGAAATAAAATGTTGGGTACTAGTGAAATATATATTTTTAGTTTGTGTTCATTTAACATTATGCAGGATTAAAGATTTATTTAGGTTGATATTTTATATATATTATGCAGTTAGGCAGGCAATCAGTCCGATAGAAATAAACAGGTCGTAAAATGAAATGGCGATAGGAATTTAAGGGAAGCGTCAAAAATTAGCGAGAGCAAATTGGCACTGCCGCGCTCTAGCTAATGTTTGTTATTTTATGTTACTCGCTCATTACTCACACAAATGCATATTGTCTCTAATTGGGGGAAACTAGGAAGGGGTGTGGTTTGTCACTAGCTGCGCTCTCGCAGGAATATTTCCTTAAGTGAGCATGCTTAACTTGGGCCGATAGTACTTCTACTCAAAGAAGATATGGCCGGAATATCCCGAAAAACTTAGCAGATTGATTATTGTGTGAAATAGAACGTGTGCAAAGAAAAATTAAACAGAAATAAATGAATAAATTATCAAGGAGACTAAAATCCGATGATATACCAACGAGACTAAACAAAGGACCACACAACTACGGATTTTATGGACTCACATTTGGGTCAGACATGTTTAAGAAATTGAAATAACATTCAGAATACTAATAAAGGTGTGCCATGTCTAAACACGAACCTATGAATCAGACGCTTACAATGCTCAGGTCACAGGCAGGTAACCCGAAAACCAACGGCGAAATCAAACAAATACATAACAGACAGCAGTATAAAGAACTTCCCGCAAAAATAAACGTAGACCAAAGAATACTAGATAAATGGAGTGTTTAAAAACGTCTTTTTCCATCGAGCCTCAGTCGACTCATATGTGAAGCGCGGCGGGAAATTAAACGTCTGTCAACCGACGATCGCCAGCGTCCCGTCAAACGTTTCCGATTGGCTAGGGGCAGTGATATGAGCAGTTTGCCGTATATGTGCTTACATAATCAATACACTGTATAAATGCTTATTTTAGTTGCAAAAAAACGCATGGTTTGCTTTAGCAGTGGTTTGAAATAGTTCCCATTCCTGTTGGACTGTGATTCCATTTTCTCACAGCTACAGCAGTGTCAATATGCGAATTTTGTAATTGTAGTGATCTTTCTGTCCTCTACACTTTATTCATAGTTAACGTTTATTTAGCATGCGCAAACGCCACCTGTATGATATCCTGTGTTAGTCACTGCGCGTGCTGAGAATACACTGGATCTACCTGATATGCATCTACTTATTGACGTCAGGATTCTTATTTCCTTTTAATAGCTTTAGTTTTATAAAATCCGGTAGTTGCAGGTATGGAGATTGTTTCGAAGTGTGTTTGTCTAAGCTTGCGTTTCTGAGGTCGATAAATAATGAAAACAGACATTAATTTGCTAAAATCTATGGCAGTTAAATGGGTAGGACGTATCACGTAGGTATGAATTCTAGTTGCTTTGTTTATGCTGTCAATATGTTCAAAAGTTGTCTGTTTTAGTAGAAATTAAACTATTTTACTATATGGATCCTAAGTGCCTATGAAAGAAAACAATATTGTGTTTGGTATCTATTATAAAAAGGAATACTTATTTCATATCAACGCAATTACTACTGCACGTCGTTTGCTGCACTTTTAAATCAGCATTTATCAGAAAACTTACTCCAGTCGGCTCACATCACCCTGCTCTGCCTTTAGCATCTAGTTGGAAACAGCTGCCTCCACATATTTGAATAGAAGGATATTTTTAGAAAACTGAACGAATACGGAATGGATAAATGTTTAAAAATAGATGTATGTGTAGCATAAAACGGAAAGCTATGTTTAGCCATCTTGGCGATCGAATTCGTTACATTTGAGATTTAAAATTGGAAAAGCTTTTCCCAAGTAATACCTAGATATTAATCTTTCATCTTGTAAATTAGTTTAAAAAAATCAGTCCATCAGGAAGATTAGTGAGAATTATTTATTTAGACTTCTCGCACATAATACATACAAAGGCGTAAAAACGGAAGGCGGAATTATCTCATGTGCTTGATGTTTCAATTCAACAACACTTTTAAGCAGACACACAGCTGTTATGTGACAGAATTAGTGAAGGTGATAGTGCACAGACGAGTTCTACTACACCAGATGATTTGAGGCAAGGTAGCGTGCTTGGGCCTAACTACAGTTACGAGGTTATTTACTCCTCCTCACTATAAACTGAACCTTTTGTATACATTTTAATATTTCTTAGTCTATAGTCCGTTCGCATGTTTTATACTTATCCTAGTTATACAGGGAAACCTATTATTAGCCATACAATACTGTAATACACATACTCTGTAACATGTTATATGTATCGCTGATGGTTGCCGAAATAAAGAAAATAAAATAAAAATACTCACAGGGCAATACCCTACCTAAGTGTTTGCCATCCCTTACTCCCTAAGACTCGTTTTACAACACCCACAAAAAAATACACGGCCTATTACACCCAAAAGCATAGATTACTCCGGAATATTTAACAAATTAATCACTATTAGTGGCTCAATTACTCCACGTGGTCCTTTCACCCTGGTCCTTGTCTCTAAAGCTCAGCGCAATACAGATTGATTGTCAATTATTTCGGCGTCCCCGCCCGGACCGAAGGGCTGTTAAAATGACGTACATTTATCGAGATTCGATCCTCTGCCATGTTTTTAATTAATGGAAACTTAATAACTGTTTACAGTTGAGTCGACAATTTGTGAGTGGATCAGGTTTGTTTGTTATAGGGTGTTTAATGATTTGGGGTTGATGTTGAACGTCGTCATGATAAATTAATTAATTAGCTTTAGATATATTTTATCATGATTAACTGTTACAAAATTTGACTATACAATGCGTACAGAAGGACCACTTCAATAAAATGTATCGCAAACTCACACACAATCAACGTTTAATATTTCTACATGTTTCAGGGCACACAAATAACGAAATCACAGTATTCAATGTGGTAATATTTCACTACGCATTACTATTTTTAGTAGTGAAGTATTGAAAGACAATTAATAAGCTATGGACGTTAGCAATTTGTTGGAGAGTAGCTCAAGACCATCGTGTTTCTTAAACAGCAGCGACTACTTATATGAGAACTCCAAGCGACAGTGATCCTTCTGTGAGTTCTTATTCCGTGAGAGTGAGTCTAGTACCTATCTAGATACTGGACTGAACGACAACGAGCACAATGACAAAGTTTGTCTACGTTTTGGGCAAAGACAACATTGTAATGTCTTATAATGTGGTATGAATGTGCTGATACTCTTTGTTGAAAGGACAATGTTTGAAGTTGAAGCTGCGAGCGAAGATTAAAGCTTCAAATCTTTCTTGTGGTCAATAGAATGTTATGTTGACGTTGCGTTTCCCTGATGTTTAATATCAAATTGGAGCAAAACAATCTATATTTATATGCCTAACATAATTTGATACGCAGTAAAAAAAATCAAGTGTCTATTTCCCGAAAACATTGCAAAAGTCAACTGGGGAAAAAACGACCACAGATCTCTTTTTTTCAATATTTTACAAGAACCAGAAATTGTTAAAATAAATAATGCTGTAATAATAAAAAAAAAAATGCAAAGTTTCAAATTCCACATATTATTTTTATAATATTTCCATGGCAACGTTTCAAACGCATTTCACAACACAAATATGTATCCATCAACAACAAAAAAAAATAAGAACCCAATTCCAACTCATAATATCCTGTCATCTAATTCCCTAGACTGGGCAAAGCAAAGAATCTTCGGGCAAAGTGCCAACTAGACCTTCCGGTACTACAAAGTACCACCTGCGTATCATCTGTCACTATATGACACTGTTTAGTGTCAGGCACTGCTTGTAAACGTTATGTCAGTCTCAGGTAGTAAAATTAACGGCAGGGGAGATTTCCAAGGGAGATTTTTTTTGGTTAGTGTCAAAATGTTTGTCAACAAAGAGGTTAAATGGATCCCATGTGGTGATTTGTAAAGGAATGGTGTGTGGTTAGAATGTATGTTGTCTAGTGGCCAATTTATGGGCTATGAATCTATGATTATAATAGATAGCTCTGTTAGTAAGATTTTTTGTAGTTTCTGGAAATTATGTTCTTTAGAAAAAAGATAAAAATAATTTTAAACTTTTCTAAGGACAGACAGTTATTTGATTTCTTACTTTTCTTTTATAAGTAATAATTTATTTGAACAGAAAAAAATAATAGGCATCACTCTTATAATAATTTAGTAGACTGTAACTTCCAAGAAAGAATCGAAATTATGAGTTGATATTTTCTAAGTATTATTCGTATTATATTTTAATAAATCTCTGAGAAACCTTTTCATAGATAGATAGATAAAATACTATAGTAATACTAAATTACTTTTTCTCCAGAATTTTTCTTTTGACACACAAATGTAATTTAATTAGTAATTTACTACTAGGGTTCTACTGAAATTAGACTTAATTAAGTCCCATTTCCATATTTTTTGCGCAGTTTTACCCTGCCTAGGTCTGTGAGAGTCAAATATACTGTCGATGCAAATCTCCTCATCATCATATAAGATTCATCTCATGTTGATGAGGCGCCTGGAAATTATTGACGGTATTTGGCAGCAGACTCCAATTATAAGGAAGGGATGCAGTAGAGCTTTCAATGGTAATATGGAAATAGGATTGATTCCTGGTTTTCGATCTAGTCATAGAAAGCGCGACTGGCAAATCTTGCAAGTCAGGACAAGTCTACTACAGTTTAATTTGTCATACTACTCAGGTTTCACGTAGGTATTAAGATTGTGAAACCTCATCTAATTCTAAGAATGATAGACCGACTTTATAATACACCTGTCATGATGTTAGCTGCGACCAGTTTACCCCGACACTTCATAGAGGCGCCACCAGTCATGGCAAATAACATACAAACTGTCAAATTCGGTACATTACAACTTAGTTCCTTATTACGCTACATGTCATGATATGCTGGGAGAGTCGCATGAACAGTTTCACACGTTGTCTGACACTTAATTACGCGTCTCTGCTTACAACGTGCAGACTTATAAACAAGACTGCTCAGTTTTACGAACCCACCTGCTTGTGGCCTCGGGTATTATCTTTGAGGTAAGAAACTTTCTTGGACAACCGAGACAAAAGACAAAACTGTTTTCTCCAACAAAACCACATAGCAACAGCAACTATATTTAAGTACTTTTGTATAGAAAAGTAGTCACGAAATGGCGGACCGTTGATCTATTTTGTTGATCCCTGATGTAGAATCAAGTTCTTCTAACTGAACAGACAGCTGTGCTGCTGGGGAGTTTGTTGCGCCACTTCTATCCAGCTAAAGCACTAGGAATTGGTGAAGGACGGGCGTTTTAGAGCACTGAGTTATGTCATTTTGACGTTTAAAAAGTGCTGATTTCAGCATAATTTTAATAAATGACCTTCGATTTTATTTTATATAAAAAAAAAAAAAAAAACATTTAATTCAGGAAAAACCCATATTACATCAAATTTAACTATACTGCAACACACAATCTAACAAAACCAACATAATAAAAATAATGTCAATGCAATTAAAATAGGTACACATTATAAAGATCACAGAATTCAAATAAAAATAAAATGTAAATTCAATTAAAATAAACGAATGAGTAATAAAAATTATAGGGTCACAGAATTGAAATTAAAATGATATGTCAAATTACACTGAATTAATTACAGAATTAATATTAAATTAAAAATTATAGATTTAATCAAACAAGTCATTAATAATAATATAGGTCAGTGTCAATCAGCTTAAGTGCCCTGGCTATACATGTCTGTTACAGCATTGTCGTATGTAGGGGCAGTCAAATCGCTCAGCGATCATTTTCAGGACAGTATTTTAGCTGGCCCGCACCCTGCGCACTAAGGACGCGCACCGCTTGCGCATGTTATATGTCGAATTAAAAAACTTGAGATGTCAATAGGTGGTGCTTTTTGTCTAGAAAAAACACAGCAACTATAAAAATTGCCCTCCAGACCGTATTTCGACCATGGTGGCCAATCCCAATCTCAACGGAGACTAGCCTTCGGCGCGGGAGATATTATAGTGCACAAGTGTGTGCGCAGACACAGGTGCACTCTCTCTTCCCTCACTCTCATAGTCCGATGGGACGACAATCTGACACGACCGGAGAGATCAGGCGCAGGACCAACGGCGACACGTGCTTTCCGAGGCACGGGGGTATCACACCGCCAACTTCCAAAACTCTGGGCTGTTACTATGAAATTCCTAATGACAAAACCCAATAACACTGCTCTACCTGGGAATCGAACCCAGAATCTCACGCTCAGCAGTCGCGGTCACGAGACTAACGGGGCATCTATAGCAATAGCTCAGACCTTCAGAGCCATGGTTTTTGTCCCAGTTACAGCATTTCCCCCTAAATAACGCGACGCATTAGTTATCACAACGTAGCTACGAGGGTCATTCAATAAATACTTAGCCTACAAAAAGTAAACGAAAATTTTGGAAAAGTGGCAATTTATTTTTCAACATAGTCTCCTTTTAGTTCGATACACTTAGCCCAGCGATGCTCCAACTTTTTTAACCCGTCCGAAAAATAGTTTTTGTCAAACTCTGCAAAATAGGCCTCCGTGGCGGCGATGACCTCCTCATTCGATCCATATCTATTCCCGGCGAGTGATTTTTTCAGATTAGGAAACAGAAAGAAGTCACAAGGGGCCAAATCTGGAGAATACGGTGGATGGGGCAGCAATTCGTAGCGTAATTCGACCAATTTGGCCATGGCAACGGCAGACGTGTGAACCGGTGCGTTGTCGTGGTGAAACAGCACTTTTTTCTTCGCCAGATGGGGTCGTTTTTTCTTTAATTCGGCGTCGAATCGGCCTAATAAATCGGCATAGTAAAGCCCTGTAATTGTTTTACCCTTCTCGAGGTAATCGATGTAGATCACACCTTGTGAATCCCAGAAAACGGTGGCCATAACTTTTCCGGCCGATTTTACAGTTTTCGCCTTCTTTGGAGCACGTTCCCCGGTCTGGATCCATTGTTTTGATTGCTCCTTGGTCTCTGGTGTGTACCAGTGGATCCAGGTTTCATCGACGGTCACAAAACGACGCAAAAACTCCGCTGGATTCATCTTAAACAGCGCCAAACACGTCTCCGATGTGGTCTCACGGTTGCGCTTGTTTTCTGGTGTGAGTAAACGCGGCACCCATCGCGCCGACAGCTTTCTCATGCCGAGTTCCTCGTGAAGAATATGATGCACTGTTCCTTCTGAAATGCCTACAGTCTCAGCTAGCTCCCGAACCTTCAATCGGCGATCTGCCAATACGAGATCATGGATTTTTTTAATGTTTTCCTCCGTAGCAGCTGTTTTCGGTGCACCTGGACGTGGTTCATCAAAAACCGACGTACGGCCACGTGCAAACTCGTTGAACCAATTCTTGACGGTGGCCATCGATGGAGAAGAGTCACCGTACACAGCATCCAAGCGCTCTTTGATTTCGATGCGCGTTTTCCCTTCCAAAAATAGGAATCGAATCACCGAACGATATTGCTCTTTTTCCATTTTTGTAAAACCGATCGACACGTTCGCTTCCATAAGTTGTCAAATTAAAACAAATGAAGGGATTGGAATGAAAATTTGAAAAAAGAATTAAAAAAGAATGTGCTACACTGTGGTAAAACTCTTTTGAAACTACAGCGCCCTCTGGCGATGAGGCTAGGTACTTATTGAATGCACCTCGTACGTGTGCAAATGAAATCTACTACTCGGTCCAAACTTCCAACACTCATAAATACACAGAACATAGTTGGAAAACTCGATTTACACACGCAGAATGGCACAAAGCGACGTTCAGAATGTCAAACACGCTACGGGCACTGTGCTTCGTTAAGTGTTAAGTCAACAAAAAATGGGGGTGAACTTGGGAAAACTGTCGCACTAAAAATGCTCGCTTTTTTAAGCAAATAACGAGGTTTTCTTGATCTACATATTTCTGACTTTACATAGGCTTTTCCAGATTTTCAACATAAGTATTTACTTAGGAATCTTAGTGTGTTAAAGCAAAATTCCAGAAAGGTTGTGTAAGTAAATATTTTCGTCTGAATATGTTTTTCCTTTTCTTTGCTTAAGGCTAGGACACTAATGAAATATTACTTGGTAATAGAGATACACTAGGTTGTTAATAAACCCGGCAGAGTTTTTCGACAGACATTAACGTTATAAACTTGATTCTGCTTTTAATTACCTTTTTTTCAGACAAATTTTCGAGTAATTCCACGAGTTTAATACTGAAACTTTTCAAAGGATTTCTTATCTCGTAGCTTCCTAACTGAACAAACTTTTAAGGATTTTTGTATACAAAAGCGTCGAAAAAGAAGAAGAGGAACGACCTCACTGGTATTCTTATTGTAAAAATTTGCTCGGAGAAAACAGAGTGTGACAATAGACAGAAAAGTTAGGCACTCCAAACTTTAGACACAAGTAATCTTTTTATTAGTCAGATGTTTGTTTTAAAGCAATGAAAAACCGTCTGTTTACTTGCGTATCTTTGACCATAACAAAAACTGAATAAATAACAGCAATTAAGCATCTAAAACAAATAGTGGTCTCATAAAAATAACCCTTTTAGACCGATAGACATTTACAAATTGTCAAAATTTCTCGAATTGGTCTCCCGGGCGTTGTTCAGAGCAATTTTCGTGATCAACTGAGTGGATGATTGTTTAAATTGCTCGTCTTGTCTTGATGCGTAACAACATTGCTTTAGGCAATTTATGTAGCATTTTTACGGTTTTTCTTTTATAACTGCGTACGTTAAATATGAGATACTATTACTTTTTGAGAGCTTTTAGAACAGAATTGAAATTCTGTGGTATTCAATGAATAAATTACAGTTGAACGGTTTGTAGTGACAATCGAAATGTTTTATTACACTTTTATAACAGACTGTCGATAGCGGTACGTTTTGCCCCAGTTCACCCGAAATAAAATAATGAAATGTTTAATGCATTGTGCAAGAAATTATAATGGTCATATTATATGGCGTCTATAGTTATATTTTTAATAATTTTAGTTTCTTGTTCCCACACTTTATATTGCAAGAAAGAATTGGGTAAAGTCTTATATCAAGTCGCATTAATAGGGGGCTCGAGGTTTGGGGGGAGTGGTAGAGTCGCCCAGCACCTTTCCCCCCGGGACTTGCGTAGTTTATATTTTTATGTTAAATGTTTATTGAATGATTTTTGATAAAAATCGCCTTAATAGAGGTGGAGCGGAGTGGGGGGGGGTAGGTTCGCCACCCACCTTACCCCCCGCCGGAGGTGTGTAGAGTTTCTATGTATATTACATCTTAAAGGTAAAAAAAAAATATTTAATGATTTCTGAGAAAAATCGCCTTAATAGAGGGGGAGCAATAATAACAAGGCGTAGTCGACGGAGCCCCGCGGAACGGGGCTCCTATTTCTGAACGGTTTGAAAAACATACGAGTCGGGGTGCCCCAAGTCCCGAACTCGGTTTGCTCGTTTTAGCAGCCAATAAAATACACATTCACGTAAACTAGGAAGCAACGGAATGACGCGAAGGCGAGTATATCTGTCACTGTCAGTGTCAACAAAATGGAAGCCTTGTGTTTCTTTTTACGCATTTGACAGACGCAACTTAAAAATACGTAAGAATTGAATGACCAATTTACCGATATTTTTAGACAATAATTTTAAATATTTCGATGAAGCTCCGGCAGCTAAAATTGCATGGGAGCGCTTGAGATAAACCCCCTTGACCCCCCACAATAACAGTCTCCTCAAATTCAGGCGACTTGATATAAGACCAAAGAATTTACTGACCAAATTCTTCCTTAGTTTCCTGCCAGATTATTTAGAAAATGGAGATGATGAACTACAGATCCATAATTGTATTCTGTGAAAATGAAATTTCCTTGAATTCACCAATTTCCTAACCCAAGCCAAGCCAAGACTTGGTTGTAAAACAAATAGTTCCCCGGTCCAACAAATTATGCAAAACGGTTTATTTAAATTTTATACCGGCCGCCATTATGAAAATGTTTCAGCGTTTCCCTCCAAAACCGAGGAATTCAGTTCGCCCGATATTTTGTTGACATTACTAGCGAAGACGTCACGGTATCCGGTTGTTTGCATACCTGTAACAAGAAAAATAAAACGTTAAAATCATTGGACATCCTTTTCTATCAAGTATGCCTTTGCCAGCAAGATACAGGGAATGAAATATTTCAAATTGTTTGTTTATCGTTTCCTTGTATGAGTTTGTGGATGTTTTTTTTTCCTCGTTATTCTGGGTAAAAGTGGGTCAGTAATAGCTTAACTTTTTATAACAGGGGACTGTCCGAATACCGCTATCGATTTGGTTAGACGGTAAATCTAAACATGAGCTTTCCACTAATCAGTAAAATTGAAAATTGCGACCACGCTAAGCAGACGGATTTTTGATCCTGTTTGGGTCCAATAAACAAAGAATTATCAGTTGCATCCGGTAAGTAAACTGGAAGCCGACCTCTAGAGTAGGGAAAAGGTTATGTAGATGACAAACCACAAATAATTTATCAAATAAGTACTCAACTTTGCTCCAAACACTTCTTTTTACTCTGCTCATCTATTCAGGTAAATGAATCGTAAAGCTATACAAAACCACTATTAAGTACATAAATACTAATCACTGGATATAATAGGCGACAATCGCATACAAAATCGCGTTGTTAATGCACTATGCATATCACCTAAATGGGTTTATGCATATTAATGGATAAGGCAGCCCCACTATACATCTAGTTTGACTGATTAGTAGGCAAGCTTCTTAAGGATGATTTCCACCAAACGGCTCGCATCGCATCAGATCGAAAAGGATACGAACAGATGCGGCGTCAGCCAATCGCGTCCGGCAGGATGTCGACGCATACGATCGGCTACGTACTGTCGCTTGCGAACGTATCCGTTTCTACGCCTAGTCGAATAGTTTCATTCCTACCGTGTTGACGTGTTCTAATTTTTGAAAATGGTTAAAGTTGAAGTAGAATTGTTGGCTACTGCATTAGAAGAAGAAGAAAATAATCATAAAACACAGAAGAGGGAAAGAAAGATACGACGACAGGCGAACGGTGACGATCGCGCATCGCAGCATACTTTCGGCTACGATCGCGTGTCGCGGAATACGCCAGCGGTCAAGCTGCTGTGCGCGGCTTGGTAATATAGACTTTAAATATTGTGTACACGATTTAATATAATATAAAGATTGTTAAAATCCGTTCCGATTCGATGCGAAGCGAGCCGTTTGGTGGAAATCATCCTTTAGCCTGTGGTTTAGTATTACGACGTAAGTCTAGAAGTGGAAATTTTTCGTAGACTATGTGTAGTGAGTGCTAAATGGAAATGGTTGTCATTTCGTAAAATGCAAATGGTTCTGTAGGTAACCGAAATAACTTACTGCACAAAGTAAAGCTTATACCTATTGGCTCACTAATACACGGTTTCAATCGTAAGTACCTAATCTTTTGAAATGTCTTACTGATCCTTCGGTAACATTCTAGTGGTTACGCTACAAAAGATTCAAATGGATGAATCGGTCCTTCAAGGTGGTAAAATTACCTAGTATTGATTGGGAGATAATCCTTTATGGCATAAACAACCTGTTTCTGGAACAAAAATCAACGATGTATCAAAATGCAACTCACGTCAAATGATCTGATAGGCTGTCGATGATTCAGTCAAACAATCACAGCAGTCGACAGGCGTTTGACAATTTGTTAGCTAACTGTTGTATTAATTCTCGTCCCAGAAACCGGTTTTAGTCCACCAATTTAACCATTGACGGTTAATAAAACTAGAAATCAGACATAAGTTACACCTTTAAAGAAAGCCCATAAAACTCCGCATAACTAGTAACCAGGAAAACGTTTTACGTAACAGTCGCTCTAACCTACTGATTACATTACTCTGTAGTCTGTGGCAGGCGCCGGGTGTTACTTATGTACTGCGTTTCAATTCGATACTTTGTTGTTTTACTGATATAATACCTAACTACTGTAGTTATACTAGCAACCCGACTAACAACGCTTCCCGATCGAGTAGAAATTGGTGATTTTCACAGGTCTTTTAGCGCATGGGCAAAATCGGAACTAATGCCGCCATCTTGTTTGCCAATACAATTTCTATGATAATTTCACAAATGTTTACCAACAGCGCCTCCCGGTCAACGTCATACGAGCGCCAAAAGACCCTTGAAGCACTGTAGGTACTTTGTTGGTTTTACTGGCACAATACCTAACTACGACAAAATGGCGTAAGCTAGGCAGTGGGTCGTGTGGACGGTCGATTGAACTTTGATGTCGCACCTTAAAAGGGATTGTTGTCAATTTGCTACAGGCTAACGATTGCGTAGTGTCTGTTTTTATTGGAAAAACTGTTGTTTAGTGTATTGTAGCCTGCTGGGCTCGACCATCAAGGAGTAAGTAATTAACCCCTGGTTTCTGAGAGACAAGAAGCTGATTGAAATTCAAGAGCACATCAGCTGTCTGCTCTAACGAAGAACTTAAATAAAGGAAGCTTCTCTTGTGCTCAATTGCAGTTGTCTGAATAACTGGGCTTTTTAAAGAGAAATGAGAACTTCTTTATGCGCACCGTGAGCTCTTTCTGAACAGTGAAAGAAAGTGAACCGTCACGCTCGGGTCGGTGACGGTGACGCTGAATCGGGTATACTCGGCTCCAGTCGGTCGGTGACGCTAAATCGCGTATACTCGGCGCTGAATCGCGTATACTCGGCTCCAGTCGTACATTTTAATTTCTGTCGTGTGGTCATACGCACACCGTTAGTTTTTGTTCGTTTGCACTTGCACTGTTACTTAACACCATTGTGCCAGATTACGATCTGCAGTCAAGACAGCAGCATTCTCCAGTACGTACTAAGTAGGTACCTAGTTATAAGTTTAGGTACAGGTATACGTACATAAACGAGGTGTGTAAGTGGGGCGCCTCAAACTAGGCTATCACGACATCTGATACCGCTGGAATGTCACTTGCTGACAGGGTTGCTACTTCGCAGGATAAAATTTATTATTAGATTTAGATATTATTTTAATTTTCTTTGCTTTTCATCTGAAAATGTTAATTGGCCACATTTCTCTTAGGATTTTTCAGTTCCTACTTTAACCGCCTTTATCATTAAAGATAGTCAATTAACTACTATACTTACATGTGATTATTATCGTTGTCTTTATTTTTATTAAAAAGAAACGTATTTTTATTTTTCTAAAAATGTTTAAGTACATAAAATGGATACAAATATTTTGTATTCAAGCGAATTTCTAAAAGCTTAATTAATTTAATTTCAACAGGAAAAACATAAAAACTGGCCAAGTGCGTGTCGGACCACGCACAATGAAGGGTTCCGTAGTTGGAATGAAGTTATCCCAAGAACAAACTTAACATTTTAGTTGAAAAACATGTTCTCCCATACGTTCCAACTACAAATGTAAGTTGGTCAACTAATACTCGTAAACTGGTAAAGCCTACGTAGTTGTGATAGTTTTCATTTTAATTACGTTATATGTATATACTACTGCCGTGATTTTTTTCACATATCCAAAAGCACACTTAACTCTAAACAAAAATTAGCAATTAAAAAGCTTAATTTTACGCAAACGGATCCCTGAATCGAAAAATGGTTTTCACAGACCCGTAATATTTTTGAATGGCCTATCCAACGATACTCCACACCATGGGACGGAAAAGAAAAAAGAAACATCCCCACTTTACGTGTACAGGAGGTACCTTTTTTTAATGGTTTTGTTTTACCACTTTTTTGACGTCATTAATATTATTTCCATGCCAAATTATGGCTTTCTAGTACTACGAGTCTCTGAGCTAAGCTGCGGACGGACAGACGGACATGGCGAAACTATCAGGGTTCCCTGTTGACTACGGAACTCTAAAAATGTGGTAGAGTACTTACTAATATCAACGGTAATTATTGCTCCTACTGTTCTGTCCTTATCAAGATACAGATTTTGGTATCTGGCAACCCTACCGGCTGCATGCGCTGCACTAAGTATACGCAGGTACACAACAACGTATGCGCCGCATTCCTTATACGCCTCGATTCTACGTGAGGAATAACTTGTGCTCGACTATTGCGTATTTACTTATTTATGGAAGAAATAAAACTGTTTTATTAGTTGGTAGGTACAAGCGATGGTAGGTGACAGCCTTGTATATGATTGGCGTTTAAATTGAAGTGTCTACTCATAGTCTTTCGAGATAATCTGTCTGGATGCGCCAGATTTATTTATCTAATTACTTAGCTTCGAGACATAACACTTTTTAAGTCTCAAAATTGGCTTAGGCTACAGCATTATTTGAAGCCACATCATCATCATTGGCAGCCTTGTTCCCGTCACTGATGAGCATGGGCCTCCTCCCTTTTGTGCCTTCGCTGGACTGTGCGAGTCTCATCCAGGGCATCCGGGCGATCTGCTGTAAGTCATCCGTCCACCAACCTGGCTATTGGTCTGCCAACGCTCCTTTTTCCGTTTCTCGACAACCATTCCGTTAGGGCTACAAACCACATACCCAGTTGTAACTTATATGCAATTAAATATTTAATTACTATGGAATTTAACAAACTATACTCTGATAAAAGCCAAAGTACTTATTAATTTGCAAAGCAGTGCATCAGCAGCATAGGCAACAAGACTTCCTGATTACTTCTTCAAATAACAACAGACAGTTCTGTTTCCATTGACGTCTTGTCGACGTAGCTGGTCTATGCCTCTTAGTCAACCGTTGTTTAAGAGAACCGTACTTAATCGAGTCGAGATTTACGACCGGCTCGGGAAAAGATCTAAAACAGATGCAATGCATATAAACTAACAAGACAATTCGTCAGGGGTCTGTACGCAATGGCCGATGATGGACGTTCAATGTCCATTCGTCAGTATTAGTTCAGCAGAAAGTAGCTATCGATGTAGCAGAAAGCTTGAGATTCCAAAATTGGATTTCCGAATGAGGAAGTTTCTTTTTCTGTAAGATTTTTTTCTTTTTCAGTCGTTGACAAGTTGCCGTCCGGTAATTGATGTTAGGCTCGTTCAAGATACAAATCTATGAAATGAAATATTTATTTCTGTATTTCTTTTACTTTTACACATCAATTATTACTTGTTCAATATTTTAAAACTAGATGGCGCTGGCATTTCCTAGCTAACTGAACCCTATAAATGAAGACATGTCGAAACAAACTCAGAGGTCATGGTCTCTTTTAAAGTTCAAAAATTATATTTAATAAGATTTTATGTAAGTCTAACAATGCAGGATCATGTCTGGAAGGGTCTTTGAAGAATGAAATACTAGAACCCATAATCAAGATAGAAGTGTGAAAGACCTTGCTATCAACGTTTTCACATGTAAAGTCGTACGTGAGAAAGTGATTGATGATCCGTGACAGTATTCTATTTTTATACCTTGTGTGTACAAAGATAAGCGATAAACGCACTGAAAAATTGTAACAGTGATCTAATTGTAAGGTCAATCACCTGACTTTTTATATGATTAGTGATTACATAACTTTGTGACGTTCATGTTTTCATGGCTAAAGAATGTTATACTATTTAATAGAGCAGTAATTAGATACGTAGATAGAGCTAAAACGGATAGAGTGCTGTTAATTATCAACCTTCCGAATGCAAGCCATTACCTAGGTAGAAAGGACTCTTCGCTTACCTACAATGAAACGAGCATTGATCACCACGTTTGTGTATTGGCAACTTAAATCTTGTGCAATAATGTTTAAATCGTAATTAATTTAGTTCTCTTACTAGCAGAATGTATGAAAAGTGATCTATCAATTAAGTTCTCGAATAGACGAAAACATGCAAACACAATATCTGTGCTAGGGCCATCTAACAGCATGACAGGTAGATGACGTTGTTGCCAGCCTGAAAAAGAAACTGTTCTGTATTTAAAATACTGACACATAACTTCACGCCTGTATTCTTCGAAGGGTTAAACAGAGGTGTACCTACAGTACACCCACATTTCGCCAGTTATGTTTTAAGTCCCATGTAATAGGGGGGCGAGCCTATTGCCATCAACCGGACACAAATCCAGAGACTCCGGCTGCTACTGAGAAGTTTCATAATGTAAAACCCAATAACACTTTGTCCGACCCAGAAATCGAACCTAGGCCCTCATGCTCCGCAGTACCGCTTGTGACCACTAGACCAACGAGGCAGTTACAAATACTGACACATTGTGCCCAAAATAATTATAACCAAAACAGTAAGTATTGGCTACCATTTAATGCAAAAGCATCAAATGATAATATGATGGCATCGTGCAACAATCCATTTATTTCGTAAAATCATTATGGCCGACACGCCAAACACAAAATGGCGGGAAATGCTTTTCGCTAATGAGTTGCTTTCCACGTTAATGTGCTTGTAATTTCGGGTGTCGGATGTTGCAATATTGCTAAGTTAATCTGGGAGATAACCAAATAATATTCCTCTATGGACATTATTGGGCATATTAATATGGCGAAACATTCACAGGACAGGACAGTGTTAATGGTTTGTTTTGAAATACTCGGAAGTTTTCAGCATGTGTCTCTTTTACCTAAGCAACGACATCCTACGCTCTACCTAGCGCTAAGGTGAAACAGTCATGCATTACAAACACTTTATGAACACTGGTTATCAAGAATTGGTACCTACATTAGAAAAAGTACGAATTCGTTATTTCGCATGCAATATTTCAGAATAATCTTTAAAGTTGTGTTGATCTGAAAATAACTATTTTACCCTTCAGAACTTTTAAGTGGCATCCCGATAACATATTCGCACTTCTGAACAGCGGTAATTAGGTAGTTATTGTAGTACCTACGTATGTACGTATGCTCGGGGGTATTTAAACTCGGTAATTATTGGAACGTTTCTAGAAGTGGTTACGGTCCTCGTTATTCGTTATCTTAACTGCATTAGTTATTGCTCGTTCCGTAATTGAATGGTTGACGTTGAGTTAAATGCAGTAACAGAGTTAATGCAACAGTCAACAGACATTGGTCATAACGGATTCATTAGAGCTTGCTCAAAAACTTGTAAAGGACATGTGTAGCTGGAAAAATATGAACCGCAAAAAATATACCAAAGTATATAGGTACAAAAATAAGTAAGTGTACATATATTACAAAGTTTGTAATAATCGTCATCAAAATAGGGATCTTTTTGGGTAATGATAACAGAGACCATTCAATAAAACCGTTGAGGAATCACAAAACTTAAAATAAAGAACAAGACAAAGGAAAATACGACCGTCCTTGCTCAACAATCGACTGATATTTCCACATCCTTCCTTTAACACTCGGGACACGTTCGAACCAACGGGTATAAATTTAAAACTTTCATAAAACAACGCTTTTTTGCAATGGCGTCCATTATTAGAGTTCAGTAATTTACGTGGTCACATAAATTTTTAGAGGTTTTATTCATGGATGACCATTAAATCATCCCATATACGTGTTTCCAAATTTATTTTGTAAATCTGAACATATGGGAAAAATTAATGAATCAACAATGGATCCTAGCACATACAGGCAGATATAGGGATATTCTCAATGAGAAATATATGTACATATAATACTAATGCAAAACTATCGATTGAAAGCGATTGGCCACGATAAGCCACTGTTTAAGAAACTAAATATATTACCATTACCATGTCTGTATATTTTGGAAATTTGTATTTTTGTAAAAAAAAATTATAATCAATTTGAAAATATTGTTGACAAGCTAAATAGCCGGACACGCCATAAAGACAGACTACGGTTGCCACAAATAAAATTAAAATTGTTCAAGAGAAATGTTTACTGCATGTCTATTATAATATATAACCATTTGCCGAATTCCCTTCAGGATTTGCCATTGACATTGTTTAGAAAAAGTCTCTTTAAACTATTACTGTATAAAAAATATTATAACATTAAGGAATATTTGGAGGATAAGTCGATAGAACCTATACCTACCTAATGTAAATTTATAATAATAATCATAATGACTGTAATTGTAATAATTGTAATTGACATGGAAATGTATTTGCACGCCATATCATGGCAGAATATGCTGAAACCAAAATGACTTTATTATCTATTGTACCATATTCTAGCAAATAAATATTTTTGATTTGATTTGATTTGATTTGGCTATAAGCCCAATCTCTGGCATTATTTAAGAGGGCGCAGCAAGACAGAAAAAAATCAAGTTTCACCCGCGCCTCTTTGCCTACCCCTGTCATCAAACACGACAAAAACAAAACACAATCCCTTCCCGCCAGCAGAAACTTTTCGCCCGGCGTATATTTAGGCATTTGAATTTGAATCTTGGGTGTAGTGTGTATACGCAAAATAATCAGATGAAACTGTTTTATTCAATTTACCTATGTGTACAAGTGGGTATATTATTAAATATTATTGTATGTCCGTGAATCTGTTACCGATGCTGGTGGGATGTTAGATTGGAGATTAGACTGACTTAAATGAAATAAAGACTAAATGTTACTTCAAGATACGGCCTATAAATTTTCGATTCCGAATTGAAAGACAAACCTAACGTTGTAGTTGAAAAAATATTGTTCCATACATTATGTAACATAACTACAATTGAACAATTTTCAGATACTTTCCTGTACCTTGCTTCTTGTCAAATTTCATGATTCTAGGTCAACGACATGTATCTTATGGGTTTTAATTTATTTGCGAGTGTCAAGATATGCGAAATGAATGGCAATTTATGCTAAGATACTAAGTCAACGTCTTAGAAGCTCGTTTTTTTTTACAGCTCCAAAGGACCGTTTATCTAAGTATTTGATATCAATTTCAACTTGATACCCTTACGCATTCCTGAGATAAGCGGTCAGATAGATGGATAACAAAGTGATCCCATAAGGGTTTCGATTTTTTCTTTTGAGGTATCGAACTCTAAAAAGCAAAGCGCTTCCATCAAAGTACTATAATACTACATACTCATGATACTACCTACATGATGGTGAAAACAATTTCGATAAAATTGCTTTTTTGATGATATAAAAGCGTATAATTATAATCGCATCACTTACCTTCCGCTTTTTTACTTTGAGAAAATGAAATCAATTGAACAAAAATGTCAATAAAATAAGAAAATAAACATTTGCAAATAAATTAAAATCCATATGATACATCCCGTTGACCTAGAATCATGATTTTTTGGCAAGAAGTAAGGTCTCACAGCACAAATAGGTACCTCGAATGGTTTTTCAATTAAAATATTTAAACGAAGTATGACCATTGTCCACTCCCTTTATTTTCAATGAAATTCTTCAGTAGGTAAAACATCTGTTTATTTTGCCTATACTATACGCTAAGCTTGAATTCATAATCTTAGATCATAATCATGTTTTGGAAATAGAAACTCAATGCTGGCGTGACAAAGTTCAAATTCCAATGTAACCAAATTTTATTTAGGGCCTTGTACAAGTTAGACGTCACGACGTCTTCGTGGAAACCAGTGTTAACCAAGTAAAAAAATATAATGGTATATCGTGGATATTGCATTGCAGGATCGTGCAAATTCAATTAGCAACAGTGCTACCAAGTAAAAAATTATATTGGTATGGTGGATTTGGCACTGTATTGTGCAAAGTCAAATGGCATGTGTCATGAAAACCTATCCTGCGCGGAGCGCGAGTAAAAAAAGTCCTCGCCGAAAACCTTTGTGAAAAACAGGCCAATTTCGGAACAAATAACTAGAGTACATTAGTCGGCTTTACCGACAAAATAATTGGCATATATTTATATGGGTGCCAAAGAAAGTCGAAAGTTTATTAGGTTCCTCTTTTGTAACTGTTGAAACTTTAGCTTTGAAAAGCAAGCCGACAGTCCCAAACATTGTGATCCGTCACAATCTTTACTCATCCCCACCATAAGAAGGGATCTAGTCACGAGAACACTATCCGTATGAAAACTGTTATGTCCCGTGCACACCGTTTCGTACTTGTGTCCGCAATAAACCCTATTTTAGTTTTCCGATTTATTTATTTTGTAAACTCCAATAATATTATTATACCAATAACCTACCCATATGTTAACTTTTGAGTTTCAACTTGATTCGGGGGTTTTGGTCAAAAGTCGCTCGAAATGGATCGTCTAAGGTTACCCTTACACGAAGTTTGTCAACGAAAGTGGGAGTAAACGAATTTGGTTCTTTATTTAATAGTAATAAGATCTAAAATCTCCAGCACGAACTCAAGAAAATTGACTGAAGTGGAGAACAATGGCGCTAGTTGTACTATACCAGTCAAAAATCTGTCAAATAATTGTATGTCATCTTGAGTTTTCAAATATCAACATTGAATTATTATAATATTTTTATTTTATAGTTTAGCCGTGGTATTTGTTTAGTTTATCAATTCTTAACAATTTTAATAATCGTTTCGGAAGTGGTTTTAGTGATTTTTTCATGTTTTGTATTTCACAGTTTCATTCCAACAATGTGATAAATTACGAAAATATTATTTACGCAAATAAATTAAATCGCAGAGCAGCAGAAAATTCAAGCGCAGTCCTCTCGTCTCAACAGAGCGACGGCGACTGATTTGAGAAACAAAAATATGCTTGAAGTTCCCGCAACGTGCGACGGAAGATGACTTCTTCCACGAACTAAAAACGTCGTAAGTGCTTAAAGCTTGTAGTCGTAATAATACCAAAAATAAAAGGAATTTCAAAAAATGCCTGCACAATTTTTTTCGCCTTGTCTTGATACAGGTAATCATTAAAAAATTATCCTATTAGTCATTAGCATATTAAGTACAAATTGAAAAAACGTGAAAATTAGGGGTAACTTCGTGATGTTATTTTATCGAGAAAATTTTAACGTATTGTGTTTCTGTTCCACAAAAAGTTTCAAAATATTATGTAGTTACTCATATTATTTTTATTTTATACCTAAGTCTTATGAATTTCATGGAAAATTGAATTGAAGATAGGCAATTTTGGTTACTACCCGCTCTTAAAACTAAAACATGCCATTTTCACAAATGATGCGAAACTTTTTTCATCAGTGTAAAAGCAGTTGTTAGTAGACAAAGCTTTAATGGATTCTACCTACTGTAAAACTAGGAGTGAGCCTAAATTGGCAGATTAATTAATGCTGACACATTAATTCCACAAAAAGCCAGTACATTTAAAACTATGTCAGTACTTCGTCATTAGTCCGATTTTCGGAAATGCTGAAATCAATGGAATATTTTCATTCTTATCAGTCACTCCATATTATTTTCTTCGATATAATAATCTACTTAAATTATTAAAACTGATTCATGAATACTATACTAGGATATATCCTGAAAAAGTCAGAGATTCATTATCTTTCCTGTGATTTTGTTACGAATAAATGCGACACGGAAATGACAACGCCATGTTAATAATTCTGACAGCGGCCATTGTTATTTTTTTTCGTGTGACAACACTGTTAACAAAAGTGTCATGGCGTCGCTCTCTGTTATTTTAATTAATTATGGATTGCATGTTTTTTGGTGTTATATCATTTGGTGGAATGTAAATTGAGGTTTTAACAAACGAAATTACTAATTAAAGCGCTGTTTTTTTTTTATTATTTTGAATGTTATTCGCCAAATGTTTCGTTTCATTATGTTGTTTTCATCTTATCTTCCCTTTTCCACAATCTAAGCCAAAGCTCGTGTTTCACTAAAGATGTCCCGTAGCATTCCCTCGTCCTTTGAACTGTAGGAGGATCACAATGAAGAAACTCATTTAAATTCTCAGTATCTACTTGCATACTTGTGCAATGTAATTGGAAATGGTAAAATATATTGAGTCCCTCGTAAGTCGTATAATGGAGCTGGATATATCGAACATTTTGGCGACAAAATGTTTAATATTAAAATAGTTACAATGAATATTCCTGTTCAAGTAACAATAACTACAATTTCCGATATATTCTAATTCACAAATAAGGCTGCAATACCACGGTATCCGGCTAAGCCTACTATTATTTCTCTCTAATGCCGGCTACCTACGTTAAACTACAACTTAGATCCGTTTTCCCATAAATAGGTATAACAAAGCCATGCAAATCGGTGGGTGGTCTACTTCGCTATTAGTTAAGCCTTAAAAACCTGAATATTGTCTGTTGGACACGCACTAAGGGTTCCGTAGCCGAGAAATAATTACTTAGTGTATGTTTAAATAGAATCCTAACCATTCAAAAGCTATTTTTTTTAAGTACTTCTTTTTTATGGTTACATAATTCTTACACAGTCATAAAGAAAGGAGGTTGCAAAACATTAGATATGAATTTGATATTGGCCTAGGGAACCCTAAAAACCAGCTTTGTTATCCTGATACTGTATCGATCAAATCGATAAGTCAACGAACTTTAGCCCGAACGCGCCAGACCGAAAAGAATTAGCACCGAGCCTTGACTTTGGACAGAATTAGCAGACTTTGAGTACAAAACAATACACAATGGTGTTAGTTGACAGCTTTGTACACAAAGAGAATTCTCTAAAGTGCTTTGTAGTAATAATTATAATACATTTGTGGAACTTCAGTATTATTGCTCCCACAGGCAGCGCCGATGGCGTGTGCTGATAGATTATTAAAATGTTCTTTCTAAAGATAGCATCTTCAATTGTAATGAATGAATTACTGATTTTGTATCAGCTATTAAACGTTCACGTGTTACAAAAATGTCAGGACTTATATTTTTCATTAATGATTTTTATTTCAAAGTGATTGAAGATAGTAATCTTGTCAGACTATACCTGCGTAGAAAAGAGAACGATGGACATTGAACTGTGGTCTACATAATATGCCATTTTGTAAGGAAGTCATTTAATCCGTTCCTGTTATTTCTAGGTATCGTGACACAGTTATTAATAAGCCATTATCGAGCTTACTTCAATACGGCAGCATCGTGTTAGCATAATAACAATTAAATACATTTTCTCAAGCAGCCACAGTACATCAAAGTACCGTTGCTAATAATGGCGCTACACTATGATTCAATGTCTAAAAGCAGAACAATAGTAGCTTTAATTCCTATTGTTAGACGATTGTTAGTAACGACCAGACTGATCGTAGAGCTGTCAAAACTAATCGCGGAACAATATCAGTTTGACATCTGACAGATAGAAAACGTCAGACGATCGATTATGTGTTATTGTGGATGGCAACATTGGTGAATCGCGGTATTTTGCTACGGATGTAGTACGCAGATTACGGATTTTATATGAAAAAACTTAGGTACCTATTGAAAAAAAAAGATTATTGCAAAAAATATGATACGAAGAATATTCTAGCTGGGTAATTGCGTAACGCACATAAAATGACAATTGATCGCAATGTGTTTCATTTTGACAGTTCAGCTACGTTCATTGCATTATTTACTTTTTTGAGCAGACGATTTTTTCAAACCCATGAAGCAATGTATTAGGAATATCCTTCAAAACTCTCGGATTGTCATTGAAAGCGTGTTACGGTATAGGGTACACAATTAGGGTACAGGTGTTATATAAAGCCATTTGTCCCTACTTTTTAGCTCATGGTCAATTTAACAATATGTTTGACTCAAGTCTTACCATTAATAAGCTAGCAACTTTTTAAAGTTAACACCGAAGTGAGACAAACCAACAAATATTAATCGGAGGTCACAGTTGATAAAACACTGCGCTTTCTACTAAAATCAAATAAAGATGGCGAGGTTACGTCTCGTTCTACACTTGAACAAATAGCTCAATTTAATTTTACTTCTATCGTCGAGACTTCGCTCGCTATCTTAAATCTGTCTTATTAGAAACATGGTTAAACTCAGGTCCATAGTATTCTTTAAGTACAAATCTCGATTAAACGCTGGATTTGAGTAGAAATTATTATGAAATCTGAAAGTTTTGAACAGTCTACTGGCCTAATGACTACGGCCTAGAACGTTTCAAAGTAACCCTGTGGCGTCTCCCGTTTAATAACTGCATCTTTTAAATCTAATTCTTTCGTAAAAAAATTTAACATCTTTTTAAGAATCACTCAAGTAAGAGCACATAGTTTGATAGTCGAGATAAAATGGAGCAATATTCCGAATACCAGGGCGATTCCCGACCGATAGTGGTCTAGCGGTATTTGATCCAATAGTCAAGGAATTGTTGAACATTTTACAATGTTTTAAATAGTAGTTTTCTGTTCTTTGCAGTGAGATTTTGTAAAATGCAGGGAACTTTGTGAAGTTTTGACATGAACATTGTTAAAGCATACTGTTACTGTTAGCCTGCATTATCCCACTGCTGGGCAAAGGCCTATCCCTATGACTACCAGCTCTTTCGATCCAGGGTTAATGTGGACTACTGGCCGTTTGTTTTCTCCAGCTCGTCCCGCCATCTTCTAACATTGTTAAAGCATAAGATTTTCTTCTATTTCTACTTAAATACACGTAGAAAAGAGACAAGGGTACCATTTTTATTTCCACATCACAAGGCACATAATAAATTGTCTCAAATTAAACAAATATGCTATATTTTACATTGCCCATTTGTCGTGAAAGCTAACAGCGAACACAGAAGTACCATTATAAAATATAATATCCAGCAAAACAAAGGTCGGGGCCGCCATGTTTTTGACACTTTGTTGGAATCAAATTAGTTTCGCAGGAAAATTTAGTAACCTTATACATAGTCCTGTCGTTTTTTACCTTTGTTAACGTCGAGGGAATCAGGAGCAGAGTATACTGAGGCTGAAGGGCGTACACAATGGCCGGGTATCGTGTTTCTATGGGATATGCAAGTTTTTTTTTGTTTTTTTTAACAGTGAATACATAGAATTCACTCTGGCAGTATCGACATAGACGACCGCCGTAATGATGACAGATAAAAATATCTCAAAGCATAGATATTTTATCTATTAACATGATCTAAATTCAGATCTTGTCTATGACGACACCCTGCTAGGTGCTTAGGACGACGAGCGACCAACTTAATTGCTACTAAATTCAATTAAGTACCTCCAAAAAACTTGAGAATTATTTTAATTGAATCCAGAAAGCGAAAACCTCTGGCTGAGTCCACATTAAACAGTTAACTCGATAAAGCCAAGTCTTGTAACAAACTTATGTTCGGCCGAAACTGGCTAACTGAATAAATGGTAGGTAGGTACCTGCGACCTGCGAGTTAGAGGTGGACTACTTTTTATTCCGGAAACATTTACTACATTTATTCAGGAACCCGTGAATAGTGGACTTGGAATAAACAAGGTTTAGGTTAGGGTTGGTAGTTTGGTGTGCAAAGATTTGTGGCAACAAAATCGATCGATTTTAAACAAAAATGTTTGCAAGAAAGACATGACGAAGACAGTTATATTTCCGTTTAGAACGAGGTTTTCCTGGTGCCGGTGTTAGCTGACATGACAAATTCAGTGTAAAGAAAATAGATTACTTTCTTGGAACATGTTATTCAGTCTACATCCCCAAAAACAAGAACAAAAACACCCACTACACGGTCTCTCGATCATTTATCATCGGACCCGACTCCGGGCGTAGACACGACCACTGTCAACCCTGCGGGGCCCTGCCTGTGTCCCGAGCCACACCATATTAACATTTCCGTTAGCCAAACAAAACCCATTTTACTTCGGAACACCTGTAAAAACTCGGAACTCGATTTCGTTATCAGCGCTCCAGGGATGGGAATTGCCTAAACAATTTTCTCCCTAAAATTAAGGGCGTCCGCGCGTTAGTCGCAGATGCTTCTCGACTGGCAAATTTCGGAAAATTCGCGCAGTAATGCTCCTCGTTATACCTGTATAATCTCTCAGTACAATTTTCTTGGACACGAAGATTGGAGAGATTCCACTGATTGGACTTTTGCTTTGCTTTCTAAAGAAACGAGAGATAAAGCATCATCAGCATTCCTATGTCATAGATACACATAATAAGAATCGAAAAGTAAAATACACACGTAATTAATTATCAAGAATATTTATATTGCTGAAATAAATTTTCGTTCGGAACATTAATCAAGGCATTATTAAAAGAAAATTCTCTCCCATGGGAAATTATCCCAAATTAGGACGCAATCATATTAATTTGCTATACATTAAACGGTTTCTTAGATGATTTCGTTGCGAAAATAAAGACGCATCTTAAGCTCTCCGGCTTACCTCTTGACGAGAAGAATCTCCACTTGAACTGAGCACACCACCCTTATCTAGACCACAGTTGAACTTGGTTTACTCCTAAAAAAGTGTGGTTATGTCCTAAACCAGTGAGCAATTAGTTGATCATCGAGGTTGCCACTGAGCTCTCGCTCTCACCACCATCTTGCTTCTACATAGTTCATTGAACAAAAGCGTGACGCTTATAAAGATGTTCCAATTAAAATTGAACGTAATATCTTACAATGTTCTCCAACCATAAACTTTATAATAATGACCGTTATTAGATCCAGACGCAGACGTTTTATTAGCTCACTACTAATAAAATGGCTGTACATTTCAACGCTATAGTAATTAGTAGCAGGGCTTATTTGAGGTCTCCAGGGTCAGTAATCAGAGTTGGAGTCAGCCACACGTACCCTTATTTAGACCAAGCCTCTGAAGTATTAACTCACAAAACCAACTGTTTAATATTATTTTGCAGAACGTTGCTAATTCTTTTAAGAAAATTATAGAGCTGTAAAATGTCTTTGTAAATTGTTATCAATAAATGTTTGAAGTAATTTATGATTTAATTGGGACTTACAGCACCCATTCTGTTGGACTTTTATGACCTTCATTATGACACTTTAAAATGGCTAAGTTGGAGTTGTGAGAGTGAGACCATTTTTTCGTTAAAAACGTTTAAATAAACAATGTAGTTGAATGGGAATGAGCCACATATACCTCCGCCAGGTTAACTATTTTACCGTACAGTTGTTAACTTATCGATACATCGAATGACTACGCGTTGCACAGACTAACACTGATAGTACACAGTTGTATTGAGGTTAAAGATCAATAGGGCGGCAATAGAAAATCGTTTCTATAGCAACCTACCTTTGGGCACCGCAGGAACCAGTTTTCCCATACTTGCTATTCATAACTTACAGGGAAACAGCTATTTATTGTTCGCCGCCGTAATATAACACCATAAAAATGCTATCATGTTTTAGTACTCAAATCGAAGATAGACTCTAAGAATAGACTGCTAGAAAGCCATCCTGTGGAGCTTTTGGTATAATCACCCAGCTTGACTAAAGGAATGGTGTTCGCAAGGAAGGATGCTGAACATTGGTGATTCTGCTACCGATTTTGAAGGTATAGTAGGTAGCTAATATCCCGAAAGTCAGTTTTACAACTTTAGAAGTTGGGTTCTGAATGGAAATATAGACAGTATTAGATAAACAAGAGAGCAAACAGCTATGTGACCTACCCGCAAAACAGTGATAATATTCATGAATGCATACCGCATTAAATCAACGATATCTATCTATCTGGACCGCTGCCGCTGGTTCAATAACAGGTAATTTATTTAGGTACAATACGAGCTAGATTATTTGAACAATAGCTTGGTTTATTATAGTATCTAACGTGTTATTGTATAATACTTGAATTTGTATTGGGTACGGTCTAGGTTTATTTCCTGGTACAAGATCAGGGTAATATTTAGGTAAATATAGGTTAACGAGCAATATCTCCATTTTGCAAGAGATCGAACATTAAGGCTCCTACAAACAGGCGCGACACGCGACGCGAATCGCGCGCGACACAAAGGCACCGGTCGTCGCACGACGAGCGGCGCCTTTGTGTCGCGCTGTCGCGACGGGCCTGTCTGCGGGAACCTTTAAGACCAAAACTATGCCTAAGCTTTCGATTTGATCAACTCGAAGGATTTTAATAGCTTACTTGTTTAGGATAAAAATTAAATGAAGCTATGTCACCGATGCACGATGCACCGAACCTTTCACACTGCAAAAAATACTAATAAGAATCTTAGTATAGAAGGCACCGACACCTTTAGACCTTATTTTCAAGAACATAAAATCCTAACTCTAGCCTGCCCATAAATTCTAGAAATATGCAAATTTGTGCGAAAGTACCAACACTTTTAAACTAAAAGAGAAATTATACAGACAAGACATACATTACGACGTAAAAATAGAATAAACCTACCAAGCTATAGGGTAAAAATGCACTCAGCAAGTACCCTAATCATGACAATGAAAGTATAGAATAAATTACCGGAAATAATTCAAAATGAACAAAAATGTAATACATTCATAAATAAATTGAAACAATTTCTATTATCTAAATGCCATTATTATATTAACAAATTTTAAAATACATGTTTCTATTTTTTTTTTTTATACTATGTAATAGTATACCAACTAATTAGTCAAATTAAAGCCCTATTCGCCTCTCTTACATTGCTGTGCCCGACAGGGTCCATAATAACCATGATGTCATCTACGTTCTCATTGTGGAATGCAGTATTAAAATGTCGACAAAATGGAAGTAAGCTAAATAAATGCTTTTTAATGAAAATTTTCTTTTGAGTGTGCTTAACTTGCAAACAAAGCCATTCTTTGTTTTTGTAATATTGATCTTAGTCATCGATCAATTATACTGATCGAAGATCACAGTAATTATTAAAAAATGCTAGAATAATTTGTAATCACCTAATCTTAATAACTATTTATGTCCTTATTTTATTGTTAAACTAATTTAAATACCTATTTTTTTATATTAGTGGTAGTTTTAATTTAGTTTTTTGTAATTTTAAATGTATCCTTTTGCTATCCCTGGGTTACATTCCCTGTCCTCACAGGGCTCATATTTTTGTACCTAGCTTGAAGTCTTTTGTACCATCTTTTTTACAATATAAGGTATATCTATTCATACACGAAATCTCTTAAGGGGTAATTCATTACAAACAACTTTTACTATGGGACCAAACCTGAAATATCGAAAAAAAAATCAGCTGCTCCCTACATTTATGTTCGCAGAACTCGTCAAAATGTATGGAACAGCAGATTTTTGTTTTGCAATTTCACGTTTTGTCCTATAGTAATAGTTGTTCATAATAATGAGTACAATGACCCCTTAAGATATTTCGTGTATGAATAGATACACCTTATATAGAATGCAATAAATGAATTTGAATATTGTTTAAAGTTTCCGAGATTTTGCCACAAATGAAACTTTAAGCGTTGCATGCTCAGCAGGTGCGAAAACTGCGGGACGCCCATTTTTCCTTTGAATCTACCAAATATTACTACTTTCAGTTAATGCCATCCTAAGACGACCACTTAAAAAGCCTTCAATTACCGAAAAATCGATAACCATAACATAAAAAGATGAAGTCTAATGAACAGACTAATCCATCTAATTTCCCTATCACCGGCAGACGAGCGTGAAATTACCTCTCAACGTCGTCATAACTTACAAACACGTATAATAACATTTCAGACACTTGTTTATTTTTATTACATAAATATTCATGATACAGACTCAAAGCCCCTTCATATTAAAGCTATTTATAACTACGAGACAAGACGATGGTGTTTGCTTCCCCCTTCCTCCATGATACACCATAAGCAGCTGCGACTTTACGGAAATTGGTTTCACGTTTGCAATTTTCCGAATGCGGCATTCGATTTGTGATTATTCGTGTTAAACCGTTTCGGATGCTATTCTTACGAGGATTTGAATAAAGTTTTGGTTCTGGAAAGTTATCTTCTTTGAATATAAAGCCATGTATTTCACAGTAAAACTGTTGAAATAGTAATTACTTCCGACTAAAAATTTGTGCGTGTGTGTGTGGGGGGTAGGCACAAGGCATATAATAAAAGTAAGTTTATAAATAACAATATAAGAGGAGGAAATAAGGAAGGAAGCTTCAGCATTTAGCAGTGCGAATAGTACAGAACATGTTTTATTATACACCATATGAATTACAGATAGTAATCTGTATCAATTAGGGTGACTAAAACTAGGGAAACTAAAATAATTTAATAGTCTATTGACTTCACGCTTAATGGATTATGGACATGACAGTGCCCAGCATGTGGAATTTGTAAAAAAATTTAGGTAAGCGTTTTAAAATGCACGAAGTTTTTCGGTGAAAAGCACTGCAAGAAACATGCAGTGCTTTTTCTAAGATTAGTGTTCTTTTGAGGTATTTCCTAACATTAACTAGAACATCAGTCAACATTTAGGTACTTTACTAATAATAAATAAATTACAGTCAATCACACAATATGTCATCGAAGCGACCGCAATGCCTAACTAAAATAAACATCGTGAAATAAGAAGCCACTAAAAAACCGTCATAAAGAAGGAGGGAAACGAGTGATTTATTTGCAAACTTGGCGGCCATTTTGAAGCCAACCTCATCGGCATACTGCTTCCTTGATCAAATATTTAAAAGTATGAATATGGACGGATGAGTTTTTTTTTTAATTATAAGTATTGGGGTGCTGTATTTTTATTAAAATGTTTTTTTCGATGAAAAATCAAATACTTACACCTCAGCATAAACGAGCGACTTATCGCTCGTTCTTCCGGTGTCAAATGCCAATGATTACTTTAATCAAAACGACGACATGTTTAAGCAATTTAGCCAGCGAAAACTACATTAAATTTAAAGATAACTTGATTTTGACTTATAAGTACTCCATCACCTAGCCACAGAAGAACACGACTAAGCCAAGACACTACATTAGTGCCCTCGAGGTTTTCTCTTTCAAGTCGTTTAAACTTTTAATATTTTTATATGCACATCAACAGCAATTTCTTTCCACTGAATTAAGTTGGCGCAGCATTTTTTTTATCCATGTTCTTCACTTAGTAACGGAGCCATGACACTTTGTTTTTTTTCATCCTCGGTGACATCGCGCCATTCTCGACGCCATTTTAAAAGCATTGGACAGGAAGTGTTTTTAACAATAATTATCTTGTAGAATAAGTACGAGGGTCATTCAATAAATACTTAGCCTACAAAAAGTAAACGAAAATTTTGGAAAAGTGGCAATTTATTTTTCAACATAGTCTCCTTTTAGTTCGATACACTTAGCCCAGCGATGCTCCAACTTTTTTAACCCGTCCGAAAAATAGTTTTTGTCAAACTCTGCAAAATAGGCCTCCGTGGCGGCGATGACCTCCTCATTCGATCCATATCTATTCCCGGCGAGTGATTTTTTCAGATTAGGAAACAGAAAGAAGTCACAAGGGGCCAAATCTGGAGAATACGGTGGATGGGGCAGCAATTCGTAGCGTAATTCGACCAATTTGGCCATGGCAACGGCAGACGTGTGAACCGGTGCGTTGTCGTGGTGAAACAGCACTTTTTTCTTCGCCAGATGGGGTCGTTTTTTCTTTAATTCGGCGTCGAATCGGCCTAATAAATCGGCATAGTAAAGCCCTGTAATTGTTTTACCCTTCTCGAGGTAATCGATGTAGATCACACCTTGTGAATCCCAGAAAACGGTGGCCATAACTTTTCCGGCCGATTTTACAGTTTTCGCCTTCTTTGGAGCACGTTCCCCGGTCTGGATCCATTGTTTTGATTGCTCCTTGGTCTCTGGTGTGTACCAGTGGATCCAGGTTTCATCGACGGTCACAAAACGACGCAAAAACTCCGCTGGATTCATCTTAAACAGCGCCAAACACGTCTCCGATGTGGTCTCACGGTTGCGCTTGTTTTCTGGTGTGAGTAAACGCGGCACCCATCGCGCCGACAGCTTTCTCATGCCGAGTTCCTCGTGAAGAATATGATGCACTGTTCCTTCTGAAATGCCTACAGTCTCAGCTAGCTCCCGAACCTTCAATCGGCGATCTGCCAATACGAGATCATGGATTTTTTTAATGTTTTCCTCCGTAGCAGCTGTTTTCGGTGCACCTGGACGTGGTTCATCAAAAACCGACGTACGGCCACGTGCAAACTCGTTGAACCAATTCTTGACGGTGGCCATCGATGGAGAAGAGTCACCGTACACAGCATCCAAGCGCTCTTTGATTTCGATGCGCGTTTTCCCTTCCAAAAATAGGAATCGAATCACCGAACGATATTGCTCTTTTTCCATTTTTGTAAAACCGATCGACACGTTCGCTTCCATAAGTTGTCAAATTAAAACAAATGAAGGGATTGGAATGAAAATTTGAAAAAAGAATTAAAAAAGAATGTGCTACACTGTGGTAAAACTCTTTTGAAACTACAGCGCCCTCTGGCGATGAGGCTAGGTACTTATTGAATGCACCTCGTACCTACTTGTAAATTAAGCTTTTAATTTAAAGCCTGTTTAATAAGCATGAAATTGTAAATGGTTTCAGTCGGAACGATGTTTTTCAGCGGAAAAGATAATTGTACAAGATAGTCTGAATAATTTTATTGTCTTCATCCCGAGTGGAATAACATGGACTTTAAAAAGCATATCGCATATTGCGAACAAGATATGAAAATAGCTATCTTCATCAGATAATTTAAATAAGTGTGTCCCGAGACCCGAGAGCACTCCAGCGGGATCTGTTCCTGTTGATTTTATATACCTTGTGAGAATTTAGACCACGTTATTTGATAAGTTTCCTTTTATTCCGGTTAGCAGCTTTTCCCGTAAACTCTTAACTAGATAACTTTTCTTAGTATATTGTTAGTTAGTATAATATTTTTGGCGTCGCAAATATTGTAACTTTTTACATTTCAATGATAATGATCACTTTCACGGTACGATGGTACAGACCTTCATAACAAACGGTTCAAATCACTTTGATATCATAATTGTAACGTTCCCAAAGTTTCTGAACCTTGAAGTAGCACTCGATCCCAATCAATGTCTTTCAAGTTTACGATAAAATCCATCGTTTGGAGTTGTCGCATCGAATAAGGTTCTAAGGAAAGTCAAGTGTATTAAAGTGCTGAGCGAGAATCTTCACAACCGTTATGAATTGGATTCGTTATGAATATTTTCTTTGGCACTGATGAGATCCACTTTTCGCTTGTTAGGCGACGTGTGTTAAGTTTAAAACTTGGAGTTCAGGAGATTGAGCTGTTTCAATCGAATATATCGGGCCTGAATATGTTTTGAAGATAAAAAAGAAGTTTATTCATTCAGGTGCGATAATCATATCGTCGGTATAAAAGTTTAAAATCCTTGTAATGTTTTTTTTTCACCACGTCACCTTCTTCGTTTCGCAGCTTTCACAAAAACATTATTAGCCTTATCTATGTTTTACCTCGTTTCCAAACCACAATAACTAGCTTCAAACTACCTATATATTACTCAACATTAATATCGTATAATACACCAACTTCTAGATGCATTTACAACCTGTTGGTTAAGAGTGTCGCAAGTCGCGGCCTGGCGGCAAGTATTCCGGTCTGGTCTAAGCCACTAGTTGCACTGACTTACTTAGGTTATCTTTAAACAGGGTTATGCAGTAATATTTGCTTAGCCTAAGTCTGTTTTCTCCCCATCTTCTTGTTGTCTCGGGTTTATTGCCAGCATTACGTAAGGCACGTAGATACGGATTGTGTGGCGTGGCGACATTGCATTTATGACTTGGCTTACAAGATAAGCGGTATTTCAAGCGATGTCTCCGGGAATTTAGTGTGATTAACATATTATTTTGTAGTATAGCTAACGTTTAACTTCATGTAAGAGTTCTCTCTAGAATGCATGCTGCGCATCCCTGATAGCAGAATTAATTTTGCACAATCTGCAGAGTGAAACAAATAAAATAGAACTGTTTTGTGAAAACAAATTTACTTCTACCGACTGTGGTAATATTGCAATTGGAATTCTATAATTGACCAAAGGATTCGTCCAGCAACCTATACAAAGAACGAGACAAAAGCAAATTTCTAAATATGATTCAATTCGTTCGTTTACTCGTTCATTCATTCATTCAGCTCTGCCTTGAATTGAAAATAACTATGTAATTCCATTTCAACGGTCTCAAAGGGAACACGACTTTGAACAAAAATTCGTCCGATTCTATTTTTTAGAGGAGAAAATTTTAACTTGTTCAACTAATTATAATTGTTGGGCGTCTTCAAACTTATTAGGAACTTCGTTAAAGAGGATTTTTACAAATTTTAATAGGACTATCTACTTTTGTTTTACGAGCTCACAAAAAAGTACTTACAAACCATGGTAATGCAGAACTTAGTGGTCTCAGGTCCTAAACACCTACTTAATAAACACGAGCCGTATTGCTCTAAATTGTCATGAACTTAACGAGATAAATGCCAGGTTTAAAAATATTTTATTCAGAACCTTTATCAAGCTTAATTTTTCGTCAAACCGACTGGGAGCCTCTGCTCTATTTACCCTCCAGGGTTAATATTTATAAGGATAAGGTATTTAGACAAGATGACTTAATTGGGTCCTATTTATTTCAAAGCAGACGGATAAAATTAACATATTTCGTGCTAATTTCACGCCAGTCGGGTCAGGGAACTTATTATACAGTCCGCTAACGTTTCTGCTATTTTTTACGTTTGCACTCATCTCGCTATAAATTATACGTCCCATACCTGAAGAGCTTATTAAGCTGAATTTATAAGGGCCCGGATCAAAGGTAGAATCGTTTTGGAACTCCATTGATGTTTGCGACTGAATCTAATGACCTGTTTGGGCATAAATTGGGTGATATACACGCTACCCGACGGCAAATTTATTCCAACTCCGATTGGATTGTGTCGCAAAATGTCAAGTCAGGGTCGAAATACTTTTTGGTGATTTGTCAGGCAACTCGTAAAAATGCTGATGAGTCATTAAGGTGGTGAGGGTCATGGGTTAGCAAGTCATCTTTATTAACGGTATTGAAGTTTAAAACGTGACTTGCTTGCTGCTACAGTAAAGCAATATTGATTTCTGGCCTCCAGGAGCTTTCAAAGCCATGTTTCGAGACAATACATTCTCGAAAAAATAAGGACCTGGAGGTTACAAAGATTAATATTAGCCAGGACTGTATTTTACGTCCAAAATTAAGAATTTACCGCCCATTTACAGAAAAAATGATTTGTCTTCATTTCATTCTGTGCGCAGAAAAAATTCAGGTCTTTTCATTTATGATTAATGTTTTGATAATTAAAAGGTAGAATGAGACTCGGCAGATTGTAGGCGTATCAAATGTTTGTTGTTTGTAAAGGAAAGATTGATTATGTGTTCAGAGCGCTTCTTAGAACTGCCTGGAGGAACTGGAGCTAATTTCAAGAGTTCTATATCTTCAATCTTATCGCCGAGGTCTTAGTGGAAAGTATGCGAGATTTCCAAGAAAAGGAATAACCGTAAAGTAAAAGTACTACAGTGTTTGCGTACCTTCCAAACACATAGTTAAAATGTGATTTAGAGAAAAAATTAAATTCGCTTTTGCATCATAGTTCATTTCCAATTGTATCCATAAATTTAAAGCAAAGCAGTAAATCATGAACCATATCTTCAATGTCAGTTTAAAACTGTAAACGACCCATAAAACCATAAACGTCTACACATAAAAATAAAATCAGTCGAACAAAACCTATAAATAAATCACTACTCTACTTTATTAGCCAGAGCTTGTTTCAAACTAAAACTACAGAAACTCACAGAAACTACAGAAAGCGAAATCAGATTACTTCAGCAATTTTTGCATAAACACCGCCCACATCTTTCTGTAGAAGTCTAGAGGCGTAGTTGTTTACAAAAGCTATTAAAAGCATCAATTAAACTAATAAAATACATGGAACCATTTCGTCGAGAACAGTTTAAAGCTAAGCAGAGTCTGAATACGTAATGATGTCGTGGAAACTTGAAGACACAACTAAAAGGTGAGGTCTTCGTCAATTACGAATTCAAAATAATGTCGCTCCTTGCGTCTAATGAATTCTTTGGTGATTCCTTTGTTAGAATCATGAATAAAAATGTGTGTATTTACGTTTTACTTTATTTGGTTATAACGATGCGCCGATGTATTCTGTAAAAATCTCAGCATGAACACTTAGCTGAAGTACCTATGTCAATAGTGTCGATCCCTAGCATCAGAGGTGGAATGACAGCTCACTTCAAGCCCGCTTCATCTGAGTTTTGGTACGTTTTTTACAGAATAAACCAGCACCCTAATTACGTAACACACTATCTATAACAATCTGAATTATTTTGAAGCCTATTGCTAATCCATTGCTTCATGTGTTCAAAACATTTGTCGGCTCAACCACGTAAATAACGCAATGAATGTTGTTGAACTGTCAAAATGAAACCCATTCCTACTGTTAGTGTGTTACGTAATCACCTCGCAGGGCCCTATACCACAAAACTTTACAATTACAATTTACAAATTTGTAAATCTTCAAAGTGTCTGTACCACAAAAGTCTAAGCCACATAATTGTAACGGAAAAACCTTACAAATACACACATCAATACAATCTAGGGATATCTTAGTTATTCATGTATTGAAATTTACTTAGAAAATCTTATAACATACTTATATCAAAATGCGCAGAATTTTATACTCTAATAGGAAATTAAATAAAAATCTAACTTAAAACAATATATTGTATAGTAGAAATAAAAAAAAGTTAACAATGTACAAAAAAACGTATTTCTGTTTTTGGTGATTAAATAAAGAAATCACAATAAATGAAACATTAAATTGATTACAAAATAAACATTAATTTTTAAATACCATATTTCAGGCAAATAAATGAATCTATCTATCTAACTGTGGATTGGCCCGCGCAGTCCCCGGATCTGAATCCAATGGGTTTAAACCTGAAAGCTCGTCATAGGTGGCAACACAATTGAACGTCTACAAATCGCCATTGTTTTGTGTCGATCACAAATTAAACGAAAACTAGCACGAGCTAAGAAAAAGGGAAGCGTCTACCACCGGTAAAATAGCAGCTTTAGTGGAAAAGGCAATAAATTATGATCGTTAATAATTTATAGGTTATCTTGTGTTTGTTAACTTGAAGTTTTTGGTGAAGACTGGAGGCGTACGACAGGAATAACCTGATCGGAGTTGATAACCAACTCGGATATGATCTTCCTGACTGAGAAACTTCAGAGATGTTAATCCTGTCACTGATCTGGTACTTATTTATAAGTTATATCATTATAATGATATAAACACACACACACCTTTACTATATTTACGTAATACCACACCCAAGTGCCTGTAGGTAATAAAAACGGACTAAGTTCTCTTGGGAGCATCACCTGTAAACGAATTTCTGCCATAAAAGTCTTCAGGTTTAAAAAGAATAGCACATAATCTCGACGAAATATCGGGTTTCCATTTTTTTTTCGGTGAGTTTTCTCCCACAGTTTTCGTGTTTTAACATCTTTGGCAAATACATGGGTCACCGTGTTTTTGCAGTCAACAGCTGCGCAAATGGGAATATTAATTAATTATGCGTAATAGAAGTCGTGAGTTTACAAAAAAAAATGGATAGTGACAGCTAGCTGTCAAATTCTTGGACTTGGAGAGCAGTGACATCTGAAGTGAGCAAGTGGCAGTTTTTATCCCCATTGAGCACGCGTGGGATATGCTCTAACGAACGGCTTTCCAAAATTTTCCCGAAAATCCGGTGACAGACATCTAGCTTTTCATGCATCTTCGTCGAAACGAGGAACTTATCCCACAAGGAGATATCGATAACCTCATTTTGAGTATGAATAATCGTTGCAATGTTCAGACATTAATTTAAATTATGTCATTTAGAAATGTAATAAGATGTGTTTTTTTTTTCTATACGTATTTACAAACTTATTTAATTAACGTTAAGGTTGCCAGCAGAACAAGTGAAATACAGTAAAACTAACCATTCTGGTTCTGACAGAGTTGGATTTTATGCGTTTTTTTCTTACACTTATCAAACCAAAAGCGCAAAAAACAAACTCAATAAAAGAAGCCCAAACTAAACTAACTATCCAAATTAATTGACGTTTATTTCCCCTCCCAATACACCCACAAGCCTTTTTAAATACCGTTTACAAAACACACAAGAGCAAGCAATGACCAGCGTTTCGGCACGAAGCCTCAATTACAATCGTGATCAAGCAGGAATTTATTCAGTGAACTCGAAACACTTCGTTTTGTACTAAAATTACCAACACAATACGTTCATTGGAATAGTGAAGTCGCTGTGGCATTCGAAGCCACATTCTTTCAACTGATAATTAAAGTAAATATTGGACAATGTGAAGGAAGAGGTGCTTCAAGTTATACTTTAAAAACGTTGCTTTATTATTAGTGGTGCCGTACAAGGAGGACCTAGTACGAGGAAAATACTTTGTCCAAAAACCTGTTCCAAGCACGTATGAAGTATAAATGGTCCTTCCCAACGCATATCGATTGCGAGGCATAAAGTCTCTGTCATGCATCAAATTATTTTGCGTTAAATTAAACTATGCAATTTGTTTTTTTATTTTTTATTATTATACTACACATAACTAAGATTTTGTTAACTTTAAACTCAGCAGTCCAAGATCAGCCGTCAAGAATCATTCTTTCATTAAAAAATAAATTTTACGTACATGTAGTAAGGTTTATTTTTGCATGATATGAATACTAACTAATACTAATACCATTTATTTCAGGCGACACAGGCCCATAGAAAAATACCTTAACCTAAACATACATATTAGACTAAAACAGGTGGTTACTCTATACTCGGAAGGCTGTACGCTATGAATGTACTACGCCACATATTTTAATACGGACTAAAACCACGTACGCACGAAAGTAAAAAATCGCGGCGGAATAAAAAGGCGTGCCGCGCTAGGAATGGAAAAACGTTAAATAAAAAGCGGTTCACACGGCCGCGATTTTTCCCCGGCGCGATTTTTTATCGCGCGGTGTTCGATTTTAACGCGCGGCGTTAAGCGTTAAATGAATAAGACTATCGAAGTTCTGTACTTGTGTTCCCTTCACACGAACGCGAAAAAATCGCGGGTGTTGGTCAGTAGGACATTGGAATAATTCAAATGTTTTATTTGCGGAATAATCAGTCGTTAATTAATTTATTTGAAGTTAGTTTTCGGACGTCATTGGACGTTAGACGATAACGTAGATACGCAGTACGCACTCACTTTTACAAATTTTCGAGAATATTTATTTATCTACCATTACAGGATAACCCAATGCGATAAATGCTCCTATCCTACCTTAATCGATGCTAACTGATGACTAATTCCTTCAAAGAAGCCTGAGTTTTTAAGTTAATATAAACATACCTACCAATTTTATGACCAGGAATTGGAATATGAAATTAGATAATAAATATATGTTATAAAATCTTAGTTTTCTTTACCTATAATAATATCGGATACTTGCCCGTTGTTTTATTTTAGAACACCTCCGCTGTTTTCAATAATATAATATGGAATCCTAAAATAGTTCTGGGCATATGGGTGCAGTTTATTATAAAGAAAGTAAGTAAACGTTAAACTGGTTTAATTTGAGAAAATACAATATAATAAACATGCTATTTAATTGATAATTTTATTATTATAATTTTTCAGGATATTTCCTTAAATCATGGTACGGCGTCAAAAACTGACCTTTTAAATTATTCAAGAGAAGGGTTCATTATTCAAGGGATGCATCAAAAATTTGTTTGCTTCTTCTTCTTCTTTCTAAGAAACCACTTCTTAGCTTCACAAATGGCTACCGCTAATAATTTGGCGGAACACATCGTAGGTCCGCACTGCACGAAGAATCAGTTCGAAGTGATTTTTTAACTATCGTTGGAAACACTCCGTTGAAAGCGTGAAAAAATCGCGCTAGACGTTTTTATTCCGCCGCGATTTTATTACGTCTGTGGGAACGTGGGATTAATGGATCGCGTCCCGTATCAGATAAATATTAAATCAGGATAGTTTTTATGCAGTCGTACGCACGAAAACTGTGTGATGATTGAGGGTTAACATTGTAAAGCGCTATTAATATCATAAAAGGTATAAATAATAGTCACTAAGTACTGACCAAAATCTCGCTTTGATAAAAATACTCGATGTACACCTCCGTCAACAGCCTCCCTCTCACAGAGAGGAGGCCTGTGTCCCAGCAGTGGGAACTTTATAGGCTAATTATGATGATTTATGATGACTCGATGTACATACTTCATAATTTACGCGTCGTACAAGGTGCGGCTTAGTGAAAAAAAAATACCTATATAGTGCGCATACCTGTTCTAGTGAATACGTCTCATATCTAGTTATTATAGACTCGGTAATTAGTATACAATAAAATGTTTTACGTTTTGTCTGTAAACGTTTACTTTAGTGAAACAAACAACAAGAAGATCCTTTTCCAAGACTTGCCAAATCAGTCGAACATTAATTTGGACCAAAAGGATATCAGTGATACTAAACTCATATTCAATACCATGAATTATTCAACTCCATAAAAAACTTAGTCATAAATAACACCCACTTTGCAATTTTTGCTGCGAACGAGCATAATATTTACGGAAAGAGTTTTCCTTTTAAAACTCCACTCATTATACATGCAAAAGCGCTCGCTACTGCAATCAAAATTCACGGTGCTTTTGTAACGAGAATCAAGTGACCTACAAGCGTAGCAAGTGTTAATTCTTGAAACTATGCAGCTCGCAGCTATTGAGCCAAGCATTTGTTTGATCAATGCTCCACTGTTTGCTTAAAAAAGTAACGTCAACTCTATTACTTACAAATATTTTCAACCCAACCGTAACAATATATCTGTTAGCAAAAAATGTGACAAACGTTACAAATCAAATGAGATTCAGCCTGCCTGATAAAATATATGAACACAAAAGATGAGGAGAAAAAAATAGCCTCAACAAATAAAAAACAGGTTCGGAGACTCGTTAATTCTAGGTCTCTTTTGACACACGAATATGATTTATGTGAATTTAAGTCGTATGAATGTGGAAATAGCGTTCAAAGTCCTGATGCAAACCAAGGAAAAGAATTCAGATTCAAAGGCGGCTCTTAGGAAACTTTTACGAATTGTTCCTTTTAGTTAAAGAGCGAAAAAAGACATTGGCGGGATTCAGAATACGTTATTAGGTATTTACAGAAAAACTAAAAAGGCTAGAATTACAGAACTTCAGCAATCAAATTAAGTCTAATTCTCATTCAATGTTAATGATCTTAAGGCTAGGAATTACACCTGTTAAAATAAGCTTACAGTATTAAAGTGTTTTAATCCGCCAAATTACTGTGGCCCAACAAGCCAGAAACAAGTTATGGCCAACAATAACGCGGCTCCATTCAAAAACAACTTTGGTGTCTAAAACAACAGCAGATTAAGCCCAAACTTAATAAGCCCTCCAACAAAAATAATGCATTTCAAAGTAACCTAAACAAATAGGTATGCAGGCGATGGGATACATTTAAATTCCATGGCCACGCCAATCTGCCACAGGACGAAGGCAATCAAAGTTACCAAATGAAAAAGTTGCGCTCAACCGATCCTTTGCACGATTTGTTTGTTTTCTTATTCTGTCTCGTTTACGTTTTTTCTTTATTATTTTTTATAGGATTCTATCTTCAATTTCCACGAGGCTCGACTGTCGTGCATTTCTGGAGGGTGAATTTATCACAGAATGTGTAACAGAAGCCGGGTGTATACGGAAACCAAACTCTTTTATGTGACAAACGAGATTTATTACATCGACTCCCGTTGA
Source organism: Dryobotodes eremita (assembly GCA_917490735.1). Classification (NCBI taxonomy): domain Eukaryota; kingdom Metazoa; phylum Arthropoda; class Insecta; order Lepidoptera; family Noctuidae; genus Dryobotodes; species Dryobotodes eremita. The sequence goes on from OU823266.1 coordinate 1,000,202, forward strand.
ATATACAAGTGGCTTTCGCTCCGCATTTGTCAAAATTCATTACATTTGGCTTCTATAGAAGAAAAATGGTGAGCATGCTTACAGAGAAAGAAAAATGTACAGTTATCGACTACTCTCTACCAAAAGCTTGCAGCAAAAACTGCGATATCAGCAAGAAATGTAACGGATTTTGGCAGGCACCGGTGGTTCCCTTTGATTTATAACCAGTCTTAGGTTTTTGTAGAGGTTGTACTAAAAAAGTATTTCAGATATCTCAATTACAGCGAACCCAAATCATAAGTTATTGTATTTTTCCTGTCATATTTGTCTTCATATGAGAGGTCTGAGCTTATTAGCATCACATTTATTCTAATATTGTTAACGTCTTCTACTTAATATTCCAAAACCATCAACACAAATTATTCCAAAATTAGAGAAAGTTCATAAAACTCATGATTTGAACGAGCAGGCGTGGTCATAATTGGCCGCCCACTAGTTTTTCCATAACAAGAATGGTATTGGGTGTATACTGACTGAATACCTTTTTACGTCCATTATAAAATTGATTCAAAGCTCTGTTGCTGACGTGAATAAAAGTTTTTTTAAGAGAGCAGTCACCGGAACCCACGTAAGCAATAATAAGCTAACTAGAATGCTTCAACATTTATCAGATCAAATCGTAGAATCTTGACATGAGAACAAATTCCTTATCAGCAGCAAAGTCCTGAAAATGAAGCGGAAAAGCTCACCCCACTCCATCCACAGTTATTTATAGGGAGTCGGATACCAAGAGACACTCCCCGTGTTTGCTTACTGGGAATCTTCTGAACTTAACCCGAAAGTATGTAGTTAGTTCCCTTTTCTTCATTTATATTATTGGTTAAGTATGTTCGGTGGACAATAAGGCTAAATCGCCGCTAACTGGGTCACGAGCGACCCACGCTCCTTCAATCTCTTGACTAATCAATAGTCGATTCGTGAGATTGTCTGTGGCAAGTCAATTCTTTTTGAGCGGATTGTAATTATACCCCTGCAGACCCTGCAGTCAATTAACGACTTTTCCTATTAGCATTTTTTTTACAGTTCGAAAAAGGTGAGTAATTTTTCCGCGATTCAAAGCGTTCGGTTGACTTCTTTGCTAGAGAAAGTTCGATGAAGAGAATAATCTTTTCCGTTCGTTTCTTAACCATGACGTGGTAAGGATATCATTCTGAAAGCCGCAAAGGTTAGGTTGAAAATTAAATTAAGATGTCGATTGACTTTTCAGATTATTTGTAAAAGAAAAGAAATGGAACAATTTCGAATCTATTTTTCAATTTGATTATCGTATTGTAAAACTCCCGAGTTTATTAGCGAGACTTCTCTTCCAGAGCCATGGTATATAAGTTTTGAATAGCTCATAATTAGTTCCGAACATATTCAAAGCAATCACAGTCTCACCATAGTTTCAAAGCACTTCAAGCTTGTAACATGTACGTTTGACAATTACCAGTGCAGTTCCAAACAGCTTCAAATGTTTTAGTTTGCTTTGAGCACTGTTCTAGTGCATACGGGCCAATTGCATCAACTTTGTGGAGTATGAGGTATAATTGTACACAGCACACTACCGATTCATTATTCAGTTTAATTTTCAAATTGTTTTAGAGGAATCTAAGCCAATTTTATACTAAAATATTATTTTGAAATAAATGCTTGAGTTTGAGGACATATTATTCTAGCCTACATGCTTTTAAATATTTTGTTCAGACAAGATTCAAATACCGGTTATTAAATATCGGGGTTAAATCAAGCAATCATATAAGTATACATATAAGTTAAGCTATAACGATCATTGCTGTCGAGATTTAGACGAGGAAAATAATACTTCAATTGTCAATACCGAACAAAGGATTTTTGAGAAAATTGTGAACACTCCTCTTTTTATAGTCACTTCTTACTTTTATGTATTATCTTCAACACCAAAAACCCGATTAAGGTAAATCGATTTGACATTTTGCTCATTGACATTAATTAAAAAGGTGGTTAAGAAAAAATACAAAAACGCAAGGCCCTCACATAAAATCATTCTCCCCGATCCATAATAGGTAATGAATAAAAGCTTAAGTAAAGTGAAGTTTAGTTAAGCTTGTTTTATTAAGTTTAAGCCTTTAGTTAACAACTAAAGGCTTAAACTTAATAGAAGTATCAGATAGAATCCTATCTGTTTACCCGTTAAACAACGAACTACCGTTTCTAGCGACTCCAAAATACGAGTTATTTTCTAAAGGTAACTCTTAGCTGGTAATTACTGGCCCTGATAGCTATAATGAAAGGTTTGTCCTACTTTAAGTAGCGATAACATTTTACGGGAAAACCCGTTGTTTCCAAACAGAAAACGAGCTAACATTGTTAAGACTCCCTTCGTTATTTACCTGTAAAACAACTGAAATAATTACTATAATTTAACTAAAAATTTCACAACGGCGGGAGCCTTTATTTCCAAAGTGCTTCTTAAGAAATAATGAAGTTTTTAAGAAAGAAAACTCATTGTTCTTTATAATCAAAGTAATTATGACAAATGTCTCTGAGCTCATCATAAATCAAATTTAAGTCCTCATCTGTGTTCCGAACAACGCAATTCATTTGAAATAGAATGATATCATTACAAAGGAGAATTCGAACCAAAGTCGACCCATCCGCCTACACAAATGGTTCGCCGTACTGTGACCACCTGCTACCCTGTCATACGAAAAAATACTCAGTACAGGGGTAATGTAATTCAATACGTTGCGAGCTGATGCGGAACCATAAAAAAAATAAGCCACCTGCTTGTTTGGCATTCGACAGGACGTAAAAATCTGGAGCAGGTAAAGGTGCTGAAAGATCGTTCGCGTTACGTCAAAAGCTACAGCGATTTTATAAAACGACGCCGTAGATAAATTTTTGAAGCGAACTGATCGATTCTAAATTGGTCTGTAGATGGACAACAAGAGAGATCGTAAAACCTGTGCTTTGGAAAAATGGCAGGCTTTAACTTTTCCTTTGTGACTACGAATAAAAGTTTTTTATTTGGAAATCATTACGAGTTACGACGACGTCCGAACAATGATAATAATACGTACAAAGAAGTACCGTTCAAATATTCAAATATATTTCTTAGAATTCCGAATTCGCAATCGTGCAAAACCAACACTAGGCGTCGTGACCTAACGTGGTTGGTTGGAAAAACATACCCGACACATTCGATGAAATAGCAAAATTGATTGCGCAGCGATAGTACTGTTTATGGATTCCGCCAAATTCAACCAGCATATCACTGTGCCAACTATCAAAGCAAAATCTTGTGCGCTATGAATCCGAAAAATCAAGCATATTTTCACACAACTGCAGTGTTGAAAATCGAAAGCTTGGTTTGGCTCTCTTTTTCCAATTTGTGTTTTTGCGAAGCATGCGTGTGTGCAGCTGAAATCCATTTCAATTTGACACAATATGCAGCTCATCGCAACGCGAGAATGAATGGCGACGTTTCAGCACTATCATTCTGATTGATGGTAGCAACGCGTTGCCTTTTATCTATGTTAAAAAAAATAGGCTCTCTATCGTTAGATCTATCTATTTGTCGATTATCAGATACGTCAGACTGATTAACTACCTGCATTTTGTATCTGGCAACTCTAACTCCAAGTACGTTGTTAATTTCTGGGCCGTATTTTCACTTTATCAATATTGCCACAGATTTACTTACCAATCTGCTGACAAGATAAAGGTCCAAGTTCACGTAATGTCTGTGCGTATCATTGTTTTAACACTTTCATTCTAGGACATAAGGTGCTTCTTTTTGATAAATTAGTTCTGTCTGAGGTCGCGAATTCAATTTAAAATACATCATTCTATGAACGATCTCCAAATAGATCTGAAGAAACCGTTATCAGCGACCTTTTGGAAAGCGAAAGGCTTTTACACACTCGAATGTAATAGCCTCTTTTAAATAAATGCCCAGGTTATCAAACAGCTCTCCAAGACGCTTTTGTATCGAAGCCTCAGGGGATATCGACTGTGCCAGTTCGGAGTTACCTGTGAATTATAACCTTTAAAACTGATCCACTTTTGATACAATCGATGTTGATGCCTAGATCTCAAAGGAATACTAGAGGCAGTCGTCTCGAAACTGTTTGCAACAGGTAATTCTATTATTCTATAATTCGGTAACTTCTGCATTAATTCATTTGATGAGCTTTCCTGAACGTTCTCAAAGGAATCATCTTATTCATTGAATTTACTAGTCATTCGGCCTGTAGGCTTTTAAGGTATCGTGCAATAATTTAGCTTATAATAAGGCAATCTCGACAGATTCGCTTTGCCTATTCGCAGAAAAGCTTGACAACATTTTTGCATGCTTACAAGTCTTTTATAGACAACAAAAATATATTTTGAACTCATCCAAAATTGCTCCTATACTCTAAAACTGAGACAGTAAATTCAACACATAATCTTAACTACGATCTAATCCTTTTACTTAGTGAAATTGGTGTAACAATTAGCATAAATTTAATTCCAGCAGTGGCCCTTTCATCCCAGACTAAATTCAGCTATGTAGTAAGTTTATAGAGGCAACAATGGAATTGTCGACAATGTAGAAACGTAATACAAGTGTGTATGTATCGCCTGAACCATTGTTTGACGGAATGTTATGTAACTTGAATATTAAATAGCCGTTTTCATTTAAATATTTGTACATGGCCAGTAATTTGAACTTTAGCATTGTTTTCCGCGACAAAATTGCGTCTCCTGTACAAAATATGTATCCATACAATGTGAACAATCCTTGCATCATATTTATTCTTAGCAACATGCTGCTGTTGTGTTTCATTTCCCGAAAATTCAGTTGCGACTTTCAAAGATTTCATTTATTTGATTCTCTTTAAGATTTGTATCTTCCACGGACTTCGTTTATTCGGGACAGATACAATCTTTTCGTCATAAATTCTCTTATCTTACGGTACTTTGTCCACAATTGAGCAACCGTGGTGAGGACGCCAGGGCTCCGTGAAATTGATTTTGAGACAGTCTGAGATTGCGAGGCGGTGCAGCGGAGTCACGAAAATAGCGGGACACTTCAATGTGGAGAACGTACAATCGTGCTTATTAAAAAATGCAAGAAAACAACGAATTGTGTCTTGCGAGACGGAAGATAGCAATGAAATACCATTAATTACTTGAGGTTCCAAAGAAATGACCGCTTCATTCCTTTTATATTGGAACAATGAACATCAGTGAAGTCATGAAGGACAAAGAATCATCGAAAATGTCTTCAGAAAGATTACTTGATCATAAACCGAGGCTGTATCATCACACCACATTAAATACATTGTACCTAGCGCTTACAGCTTATTACTATCGTAGACTCCCGGACGATCTCCGAGTGTAAGAATTTGTATTCAGGACACCAGTCAGTTACGTGCTAATAGCTAAACCACGGATCATTGTCCTTTATTCGATTTAAAATTGGCTCCTCGATTTCCCTTTTTGTGACGTTTCGTAGTCTGATCTAATTACTTGAACTGTGTCTTCGGTTTCGAATGGCGATATCTTTGTTTTCTCCTGCCTCGTGGATAGTACTTGAAGAGTTTCTCGAAGAGATTTTGAGAACTTCATTTAGGTTCAAGCCATCAAGTTTGTGCAGGATCTTCTCTAGAGGACTCACGCCTGTCATTCTTTCTGGAGTTCAAGACGATTCTTGTGTCCTTTATTTAATAAACATGAATAACCAGTTAGATATGCAAGTTTAATCTTCAATCGAATTCAATATCAATGAAGCTACATTATAATGCCTGATGACATTGTCAAATGATTTCACATTAGTCACCGATGCGCGACGTGTAGACATTCTAAATTATGCAAATATCAAATTAATTCGCGTTTAATGCTGCCATTTGTAATGTTCGACCACCTATTCAGTTGGCGACGAAGTCTAGAATCTAAACGTTGCCTAAATAATGGGATGTTGGTTTCTATGTATGATATAATTATTTGCGGTTAGAATATTGAGTTGTCCATCAATGAAACATTGACTGTGTGTCTCCTTTGTTTTAAAATGTTGATGTAAATTGAATATATTTCTTATGCAGCGGTTTTGAGCTTCCTGTTGATGTTGTGGCTTTATATGGTGTAGTTGAGGTTTATCTGTACTTGTAAGGAGTTGAAGATAACGTTAATATGTATGTTGCAATCTAGATGGGATGTAATTAAAATTTTGGTGTCTTTGAATGAGACTTGATTATGCTGCCGATGCGATGTGGTTATACTGATAACAAATTCCTGCAGTAGTATTTATAATTTCGCACTTATCTTAAGGGTGATAGTTGCATTCAAGATGGAAATGTTTTTTTTTTGGTAGAGCGCTTTGATATTTTCGTTTTTTTTTCTTTTCTAAATATGCGACTGTTTCATATGCGCAAGACCATCTGCGAAATACCTTTTTCTCAATAAAACCAACAATTGTATCATATTTCTTATGAATAGAATGAAACGGTGTCTGTCAATACAAGTCGAGTAAACTATAAACACACAAAAACTTCAAGCGTCCAGTCACATATTATACCTACTCAATATTTACTTTTCTAAATCAGCGTATTTTACGTCAATGCTATTCAAACTTCACATGGCAACAAGATTTTTTATACTGATTCTTTTGTGATGTTTTTGCTATTGAACTGGCGAGAACAATTTTTTTTATTGTTAAGAGGGTATACAAGGACATAATTATGGTCTATTTGTCGAAGGTTTTTTTTTATGTAGGGAAGTTAGAGTTATAATTCCAATTGGTCTTTTTGCGTTTTTTTTTTTGGTCGATAGGTTGTTGTATGTCTAGCTACTTAATAGTGGCTCTATTAACTTGTTTATAATTCAAAACTAGAATGTGAAAGGCAGAGTTGATTGATCAGTCATCCCTTTCAAGGTCTGTGGCTGATATTCAATACTAATTAAGTTATTTATGAAGGTACTCCCAGTTTCTGTATAACAGTAATAAAGGTAATAAATACAGCCTTTAACTTTGACCATAAATCAACTGAGCCTCTCACAGGCCAGGGAGACATAGTTGTCTCATAAATTATATCGAAAATATATTATTCAGGGCCTCAATATTAATAAAATAATCAAGTAACATCTTAGGCCTACTACAGTAGTCTTAACATTATCACTTAGATTACGTATCACGAAATCTTGCTGTCCATCATAAATATAACATTACAAAGACTACATAGATCCGTTATAAGTATTGTTTAGTATCTCGTTTCCATGGTAACAGAGCTACTTGTGTAATGTATTCATATTAGCCTTGAGCTGAAACTTCTAGATGGACTAGTGAAGTATCTTTGAAGTCATGTTTTATAACATATTATTAAGACTAGTTAATTTCCAGGTATTTATGGCAGAAATAGGTTATATTTATATGTACTAGGGTAATTTGTTTAGCCTAAAACCTTGTGGCACAGGATTCATTAGTTATTCTTCATAAATGTATGATGAATTAGTTTGAATTAATCCTAATCCTAATTAATAGAGGGTGAATAACCAATTGGTTATCCACCCCCTATTACATGGGACTTAAAATTAACTGGCAAAAAGTAGGTGTACTATAGGTACACCTCTGCCTAACCCTTAAGGGATTACAGGCATGATGTTTATGTATAAGTTGGTTATTTACAAAAGCTATTACTTTGTCCGTTAGCTACAGAGACTACTAGTTCTAGCGCCTTTATGCAGGCAACAATAAATATGGTTACTAGTTGTGAGATAAAAACTGTTTTCTGATACGCCTTATCAGTTCAGTTTGCTCAAGCTTTATAGCCCCATAAAAGGAGATTCCTACCTACATTATCAACTGTATATTTTGGTACGGAAATGCAGTTCCTAATTGAAAGCTTTTAAAGATCTCATGTTAATTGAACTGTATTGTGTTAATTATGTTTACAAATAATTTCGGTTGCATCAATGAATCATGAATTGGTTTTAGTTCTTAGATACATCTTTGATAAAAGATGGGTGCTATGAGAAATTGTATTTGGATCTTGGAGGAGGATGGAGCTTTTTGTTTTAGTTTTGTTGTTATTGAAACTATTTTGATGTTATGGGTAATGTAAAAATCATGATGGAATGAATAAAGGTTTGTTTTAAAATGATACATGTTTTAAACACTTGATTAAGGTCAGGCAGGGATTCGATGACGTTTTTTACAATCAATAGTTACAAAAGTTGTTATTTTATTAGAAATAATATTGTCGAATTCCAAAGTTATCTAGCTTGCATATGAAGAGCTTTTAAGAGTTTTCTAAAAGCTCCGTTTTATTATAGGAATGAGTCAAGTGAGTAAGAACACTCGTTTTCAGGTCAGTACCTCTTTAAAGCTTTTTAAAAGAGATCAAATACACAGAATGACGAAATTATATTAATCATGGTGATTTCACATATGAGCCCAGGATCCAGTAATAGATGTTGTACATAGCTGCTTGATAAAAACAGTGAGTAACATTCATAAAGTGAATGAATCAACTGCAAAAACGAAGCCAGCGGTCGCCCACGGCGCGAGAGGTGCCGCGGAGCCGCGCCGAGCCTGTCCGTGTGTGTGTGTGCATTGTGCATGGCAAGAAGTCGTCAAGCCGGTCCCACTATCTAACACCCACTCGACACTCAAGCCACACGGTACCGCATACACCTCCAACCAATCCCACCGACGCTTAACACACGAGTTTCAACCATTTTCAATATGAAAATAAATTCATAACACGAAAAAAAGAACAAAACTATAACTCGTATTTATATCACACCGCTATGTTATTTCTGAATGAAAAATGACTCAGGCCAACAACAAAAATAAATTCGCCCCAAATTACTTTAATACACACGCCGGTAAAATTGGGTAAATGATAACAAAATAAATAATGCAAACGTAAAAATTACGTACCTTCATTGTCGTTGTTTCCCTCAGCGCTGAACACCGAAGTCGCCAAAACTCCGAGGCACAAAACGCTCAGAAACCTCACAATCATTTTAACTGATTATTATCTTACACTGAGTTCACAGTTTTATCGAAAATAACAATTTATACACTCGACATAATCAAACCGATGACACTCGCGCTGCTGAGCAGCGATCAGCCTTACGCAAATGGCGGCGGATGACGGATGTGTTCATCGATTGCACTCGAGCCTGCGCGTTTACGAAGCCTTTTTGAACAATGATAATTTACTTGCAACACTGACCACGTGGGAGAATTTTCTAAAAAAAGATTCGATAGATAGATAAAAAAAATTAAAATTTAAACTACTTTATTTATTTTTCATAAGGTCGTTTGATGCGGGGAATAGCTAAATTCTATCTACAGAATTTATTAGTATTTCAATCTTGAAGTATGAAAATTACGAAATGGCAACTTTGAGAAATTCGAAATGTCTCACAGATTTCCATTTCTTTCTTAGGTATCATCCTTTACATTAGCTAGACAGAGAAAAGTAGTGTTTGGTGTTTCTAGTGTTCCTACATTTTTCCCGATTGTAGAAAAATATATAGATACACTGGGCAACATTCTTAATTTTATTGTTATTCATTGTGTTGGAGCGTTTACAAAGCAAAAAGTGCTTCAAAGTTTTTTTAATTTTTTCTCTTCACCCACTCTTTTTCGTCTGCTTAGCGTGTCGATGGCAATCAAAATGGACTCTGCCCAGAATTCGGCTACGTGTTTGGCGCCATGACTAGCGTTCATCAGTTCTTGTAATGTCCAGACGACAGGACACGCAGCACACAATATTAATTAGGTGTACCATCATTTGTGGAACAGCACCACATTTGCACTCCAAGGCGGAGTCCTCTTTGAATCTCCAACGGAACAGGTTTTCCTTGCTTTGGTCAACTTGGGTCCGGAGTCTGTTTAAAGACTTTCAGGTTAGCCAAGGCAACTCGTGTCCAGGTGCGAGATCTTCAGCAGGTGGAACAAATAGTATGGGTAAAGAAGCAGTGTCTCACCACAGCTTCAGTCTTTCGTCGTGAGTGGGATGACACAATTTTAATAGCTGTTTCGGCTCTTCTGCCGTTGTGGCACAAGGATGTTGTCGTGCAAAGAGTGTCGTGTGTAGGAAACCATGTTGGCTCTTTCGCTGGAGCTTCCCACTGCTCTCCGTACTTCTGGTGGCGCTATTCCTGCTGGATACAGCATTTGTACCGGGTCGGTTTTTTAGGTAAACAGTGATGATGCGGCACGTTTCATTTAAAGCTGTATCCAGTAACTTTGCATGGGCAGAACGACTCCACACGGGGCACGCGTATTCAACCGCGTAAAAAAAAGATAGAGTCCGCCCAGTGGTCCGCATAACGTCAGGCGAAATACCCCACTTAGATGAGACTACTCGCTGAAGAAGACCTGCGAGTGTGCACCTTCTGCTTGATTATCTTGCAGTTTTTGCTGAATGTTATAGACCTGTCCAGAGTAACACCAAGATATTTAGGGGGAGTTACTGTGCTCGATGGACACCTCTCCCCAAACGTTATTAATTTTGCGACGCGCCTCTCTATTATACATAATATACATTGACATGAATATTTACTTTGTAAAATAGTATATTATTTTAATTACCTACTTACTGTGAATGTAAAGACTATGTGGATCATTGCTTTTCTTCTCAATTAGTTAGATGTTTTAATCATGGTCTGGCAGTTTGAGTAATTTATGCGGCCTACCCTTCGTCCTTTCTTTGGCATTGTTCATCGAATTGTTGAGCTCCTTAAGTTTTGAGTTGAGCTGCACGATTACTGACAAATGGGTGCACTGACTGGAAAGGTCCACTCATTCTGTGTGGTTTTTCTTCAAAAGACCATTTCAGATACAAATCTACATGGTCTTCACACGATCTGACCAAGATTATGTCTGGACTTTAAAAGAGACTGTGACCTCTGAGTTTGTTTCCGTCTATCTTCTCAGAGTAGTCACATAGGAAACGCTGACCTCATCTAGTTTTAAAATGATTGACGTGTAAAAGTGTTTGTACAAACCTACTTAGAGAAATAAAATAATTTATCATATAACATTTATTGCGGAGATGAAATATACAAGACTGGGTTTTGCGCGGATTGGGCATGAGTGAGTTAGCGAAGTAATACGTGGCTAAGCCGCCAAGAGCGTCTGACGAGTGGACCTCGCCCTCCTCAAAGGTGATGGCTTGGGAGGTGAGGGCAAGGTCGTCTGCATACTGCTGACCAACTCTGGTATCTTGGTATTATCTTTCCTAATGCAAAAAGTCTCCTTAAATTCCATGCTAAGAAAACTTGTGAACGTATACATTCCATTTCTCGTGACTACCTAGCTTAAGGCACCCAAAAATTAAATTGATCACGTGATACATACCGTGGGCGATGAAAAGAACACCACGGGCCATGGGCAGTTTTTTTTTTTTTAACTATGCCCCGTACTAGGAGTTTCTCTTGTATTGTGGGTGCGTTTACAAACATTCAAACTCACATACACAAACAGCTAGACCCGGAACAACTACTTGTAGGTCATACAAATATTTGTTCCGTGCGGGAATCGAACCCGCGACACGCATCACAACAGTCAATCGCTTAACCACTGCGCCACACTGCCTGAGTCAATGCTCCCCTTTCAGTGTGATGGGAGGGAGCAGGCCGTGATCCACCAAATCTCATAACGGTGAAGGAAAATGTGAGAAAACAAAGTTTTTCTAGCTAGAATAAAAATCCGAAGACATTATATGTTATCATCATCATCAGCCTATATTCGTCCACTGCTGGACGTAGGCCTCTCCTAGTGAACGCCACTGAGCCCGATCCTCGGCTCTTCTTATCCAGTCTCTGCCAGCCGCCTTTCGCAAGTCGTCACTCCACCTGGCCGGCGGGCGTCCCACACTACATTTTCCTAAACGCGGTCTCTACTCTAGACTCGTTTTCCCCAACGATTGTCGGTTCTGCGAGAAATGTGGCCAGCCCATTGCCACTTCAGCTTGCTTAGTCTTTAGGCTATGTCGGTTACCTTGGTTCTCTGGCAGATAACCTCGTTTCGGATTTTATCCTTCAGAGAGACTCCAAGCATAGCTCTCTCTATAGCTCGCTGAGCGGCTTTAAACTTAGGGACCAGTCTCACCGTGAGTGTCCACGTTTCGGCTCCGTAAGTCATAACTGGTAGGACTCACGCGTTGAAGACTTTCGTCTTTAGGCACTACGGTACGGACAACCTTTTATGTGACGTCCACTAACTCTCAGTGGTGATAGTGATTGATAAAAATTATAAATTAAGAATGACTGGCTTTGATTTGGCTTTTGCGGAAGGGACGCAAAAATGTCGCAAAGTCACATAATAAATAATTTTAAAACTGGACTTTAAAACAAATGAAATCAAAGAACTAATATTCAAGGATGGATAGATTAGACTTCGTAAATGCACCGGTTAAAAAAATAAAAATATTATTGAGTGCGCCATGATTTTATTTTTCGCTTGGCAACACCGCAGTTTCGAAAGTTCAATTTCGCATGGCGGACGTGCAAATGAACTCTGTTATTTGTTGGTGATCATTTCATTTATTATTTCGTTGTGATTCCTTATGGAAAGACAAATTCTGATGCTTCTATTTCTTTGTGGACGTGCTTTATTCATTCCTTAACATTAGATGATGCTAAAGTTTTATTTATAGTTGCATTTGTGTGAACTGCATAGTGTTTCTCAAAAATGGGAAAATGTGACGAAGCTAACGTCGAAGTTAGCATGGGGGACTCGGCGTCCCCTACTATGAAACCTGATAATTTCTCGTTCACCCCGCCTCCAGAGGCCCCAGTGTTCGAACCCACGCCAGAGGAATTCCTGGACCCCCTGGCATACATCAGCAAAATACGTCCAATCGCTGAGAAATCAGGGATTTGCAAGATAAAACCTCCAGCGGTGAGTAAATTTCTTTGTTTCAACAAGCAGTGTGTCACTAAATAGGCCTTTCAAAGTGCGTTTCTATCGATAAAACACGAATATTGAGCAGTTTTCTAACCATAAAACCACTCGCGAATTACGTGTGATGCAACCATATTACCTCGACTTATTATGCTACTCGTTATCTAAATTTAATTTTTACCTTCTAATCCCGTGTAATACGTGTCAAGTGTCGTCTGAATACGGTTTCAGGCATCATATTTTGTTTATTTAGGCCTAAATGCAGTTGCATATTGTATTGTGGAGGCTGGTTGCCATTTTGTGTCATGCCCTCCTGCCTACGATAGTTTAGATAAAAAAAGAACTATTGCGAGTTTTTTGTAGTGACTAACTGTAATCTCCACAGTGGTTGTTGAATGCATACAAAAATTTGACAATGAAGCCTACTGTAGAAGGATTATTAACATTTGAAATGGTTGCAAGCACACCAAGAGAATTAATATGCACCTTGCAATAGATAACCAACTAAATTATTGGTATGCAAGACCTACTTTCTGTATATTTGTCCATGAAATCGTATGAAACACTCACATGGACAAGACTGCTTTGTCATCCATTTAAAACGAAAAATAAGAATTAAATACATGATGGTGGTATTTGTAAAAAAAATGGCAGATATTTGTGATCTTGAGTTGGTCTATTGGTTGAACTCTAAATGTTAAGATGTTGCATAACATTTATGATAATCAATTAATTAGAATTTATCTCCAATATTCTGTATATATGCTGATTATCTTGCATGCTTTTAAAATGTGCTGAATCATAAAACAACCATATTGGTACATCATGTTCTTAATTATTGCAAAATTTATTATGATTGGATTATGATACCTAATTATAACTGTAAAGAATAACAGTGCTTTTACAAATGTAAAGTTCTAAACTAGAAATGTCAGAAATATTATCACAAACACTATAAAAGTATAAAAATAGGTTTACTATTAGTTTAACCACCCCCTTTGAGCATTCACCCCCTGGACAGTGGAGAGTGAACCAACTCCAACCAAATGTTCTGATGTAACTACTGTTCAACCTGAAAAATCTATTATTGAATTTTAATTGCCTTTTCTTCAGTAGTAAAAATCACAAATGATATCTGATTAAATAGAATAGAAAACTCTTTATTATGTACACCATAATAATATGAATTACAAATATAAATGAAAAAAAAAAAAACAAGAGAAAAATTATGAAATACACCTTCTTCTTCATTGTGTCAATGATTCCATATAAACCTTTATTTGAAATCGAGAAATGTGTAAAAATATAACAGTATAACAAAATAACAATCATAATTTCACAAAAATAAACAATTTCCATGTATTTCGAGTGCCAATTATTCAAAGAGTGTCTGACTATGAGTGCCAAAATATACTAATTTAAAATCGGTAAGCCAGCAGACTAATTTCAATGCATGCAAGAAATAATCTGAAGTAATTGGTTTTTCCTCATTATAATTTACCCTATTAGGTAATTGTGTTAGTGAAATAATGTTACTAGGTTTTTCACTGGAAGTGGAAATACTAATCTACTTATATGTATAATGTGACATTTTACAAGTAAATATTATAGTGTTAATGGTTTCTGTAGCAACTGGCAGTAACTGGGTTGTGGAGGGCAGATAGGCAGTCGCACCGTGTGATATACTGGGACTCAGCTGTGTCCGGTTAGACTGGAAGCTGATGCCAACATAGTTGGGGAAAGTCTAGGCTATGATGATTTTTAAAAAACACTGCTTGATAACTTATTAAAGTATTACTTACTCAAATAAAAACACATTTTTCAGTTTGTTTTACATGTACCCTAATTTTCCTTTCTTGAAGTGATTTCAGTGATGAATTGTGTTATGAGAGGGTTGTATTTAAAGTTGATTAAGTAAATGTGGATTGTGCAAAAGATGTAAAGATCAGCATGGCATTATGTATTTTCTGCCTACCCCATTAGAAATAGGAATGATGTACTGATGACATACTTATACAGTGTGGCCGGAACATTGACGTCCAAAAATAAAATTTTTGGTCCCTCGTATCGTGGGGTATCCGAATCACCCCCATGTATGTTCCGCGACTTTTCATAGTTTTCGAGTTACGAATTTTTTTCTGATTTTTTGAGAATGATCTTTTGATCTTTTATGAGAACTTTTTCATAACTTTCATCACAGTTACGAAGCTGATTATTTTATGCATAAAAGTACTACTCACGAAGATTCAGTTGCAAAAAAAAAATCTCGACAAAGCCATGTACTTTTCTTTTTATTTTTTTTTAGATTGGTCAGGTCGATCATTCTCAAAAAATCAGAAAAAAATTCGTAACTCGAAAACTATGAAAAGTCGCGGAACATACATGGGGGTGATTCGGATACCCCACGATACGAGGGACCTAAATTTTATTTTTGGACGTCAATGTTCCGGCCACCCTGTATGTAGGGATTAGTACCATTCATATATAATCTACCACATCTCTTCCTGGACTTTATTTAGTAATTGATATTGATGGTTTTAAAGTAGAGCTTATTTCATATTATAATTTTTAAGGCTCACCAGAGAGGACCTACTTATAAAATCACCACATTAAATATAACAATATACAATGTTTTGTTCACCATATTTTTAAATGTTTGTTCAAAAAGAGTAAAACGGGATAAACAATGAGTACTCGGTAATTTGAAAAAATAATGTGGTGGGGCATTCCCTACTTTGTGTTATAAGTATCGAGTATAAGCTATAATGATAAATATATTATTATAATCAATCTGCCAGGATTAAATAGTAGGTCATTCATGTCAATTTATGTGTTAATTAGACTGCTAATTCATTTTTGCTTCGTGACACATTTATGCAACAGGTTTTTGACACCAGTATTTATTATAGTAGTTATGCTAAACTGTATTTTTACCGTTACTTATAGTATACAGTACCTTAGTAATAGTGATGATAATTTGTTTAAAAATATTGTGTTTGTGTTAATAAATTAATAAAACAGACTTATTTAAAAAAAAACAAACTTTTTGTGTAAGTAGTGTAACATTGTCGTATACTTTGTTGGTGGTCCTCAATATAAGTAAATTTAAATGGACATGTCTGCATATTGAAATCAATATTGCAATAGTATTCTTGTTAAATAAATGTTAATCAAAGTTCTTAATATAAACAGCATGGTTTTACGGGCACTTATGAAATGTCAGCCTTAAGCTACACTGACTCTTTTTATTATAACCAGCACAAATATCTGTGACAAGATCAAGACATTTACACAAAAAAAATTGTGTAATAATAGACTATTTAGAAGGACAAATAAATAAAGACTTCTTTCTCTACTTGGTTCCTCAGAGCTGAGGATTGTGCCTCATTTTATAGATTTCTTGGCCTGGTTTAGCGCTAAAGTATGTCATTCCTGGCCCATTCTTGAGACTTCCAGAAAATAAAGTAGTACATAGTGTGTACATATTTATATTTGTTTGTTATAAGGTATTTATGCTTATGGCTGTATGGTTATTTTTAATTTGGCATTCAGTTTTAATAAATAAAGACTATACTATGGAAATATAAGGTTTAATAAAAAAAGGCTTTGTTTATTAACTCTTTAGTGTTTCAATGTCAGTGACCTATGCAATAGCAGTAAAAAATATTACAAGTTTAGTCGATTGATAATTACTAGCTGTAACCTACTGACCGAATTTTATTGAATGACTGTTTAAAAATTGTACAAGAAAATAGACAGAATTGTTACTTAGTCTTATGAAATTGTCGATGTAAAACTGTTACTTTTACATAATTAAAAGAAAAACATGTGAGTTGTATTGAAGCTGTTACATTACTTAATATCCAAATTATTTTAATTTAGGTACTGATTTAATTTTACAAATTAAAACGAAAAAAAAAGTAATTGTCAATTTGAGATGTATTGTATCCATCATTAAAATAAAACTGACAAATAATTTGAGCCATGAAATATTATTTCCAGACAATGTTTTCAACTAGAATTAAGTACTTATAGCATTTTAATTATTTTTCTACTCACAGCTGTCAGTGATTTAAAATTAAGTAAACATAAATTCAGAAATCACAACAAAGATACTACTTACAAAATTTTGTTTTTAAAACTTATAAAACATATCTAGGTGTGTTGTTACTTGACTTGTTCATAAAAGTGTCACATTACTCAAACAGCTGTAGTGCTATGTGCTATAGCTCAACAGCTAGAAACCTGATCCTCATAAGATCTAGTTTAAGGTTTTATACATTAACAGTACTACAGTTATTAGACTTAAACTAGGTATTTACTTTGAAGCTGCTTTGCATGCAAGCAGGAAAACATTTTGTTGTTAGTTATTTTTTACTCCAGAATTATAGGGTCTTGTTTAGAGATGTCATGCTATGAAAGATCCTATTTTTTTGCAGTTGTGAATGAATTCTGTATTTTGTTATTACACATTGTGTTTTGTTGTTATTTTTTTCTTTGTTTTACTAATAACAATATCTTGAAGATTGCTTCAGTGTAGAGAACACTTCACTTCAATATGCTGTTAATAAAATAAATCTTATTAAAGTTATTCAATGTACTTCACAGTACTTTAAACACTATTTCCCTATTTTAAGTATAAATGCATTTACTTTAAAAAAAGATTTTTATTATAGCGTTACCTTGATTTATTTTTAAGATTCCTGCAATAGTATTTAGAGATTCTTGTTACACTACAATAATATAAATAAGTGGTTTCTGCCGGCGACTCCGCCCGTGTGACATTTCTTGTTGCGCCGACCCACCGCGTCGTATCGCATCGCCCGCCCGCGCTGTTACTTATTTTTTGCTTAGCGTTATTTCTGCCCTTTTCCATTTCCTCGGCTCCTAAGGGTTGTAGCGTGATGTTAAATAGCCTATAACCTTCCTTAAGAATTGGGCTTTCACATGCAAAAATAATTTTTCAAATCCGGCTGGCGGTTCCAGAGATTAGCGCGTTCAAACAAAAACAAACTTGCTTTATTATATTAGTGTAGATTTAGAATAAACTAAAGATTATTCACACCAATTCTTAAGTTAATCAAGCCACGCAGTAAGATCCTCCCCTTGAAAAAATAATAACCTTAGTGCCACTTAGGGTTGCCAACTTTTTTTGAGAAAAATAACGTATAAAATTCTTTGAATAGGAACAAAAAAAGTATTTGGAAGAAAAATAAAGTATTTGGAAGAAAAATAAAGTATTTTTCAAACTTATGGGTGTTTTGAGCAAACGCTAACAATTTTTTGTTTCTCTTAACCAAAATTTAGATTTAAATAAATGAATAAATCGTTTTTATGGACGATCCGTTTCTGTCTTCTTGTCGCTTCAGATTCGCTACCGCAAAAATTCTCAGTGATAGCTGAAGTGGCAGGAAGAGAGAGTGAATAAAAAATGTTTTTTTTTTTCATTTGGTTAGGTATCAGATATTGCCATATTTATCAACAGTATTTTTCTCTGAAATATCTTTATCAATAATAATAGATTTTCTTTTTTGACTCATCAGTATCGACAAATAGTTCAGTAAACAAACTAGAGAAATGTTCAATAGTGTCGTTTTACGCATCACGGTAAAGATTAGAAATAAAGTATTTTCGCATACGTTATTTGTATGCAAAAGTATAAAGTATATTTATCGAAAATAAAGTAGAATACGTTATTATAAAGTATGGTTGGCAACCCTAGTGCCACTCGAGGCGAACATTTTCGAAAGACTCTGATACAAGTTATTCTTTATTTTTGATCGATTGATTGTTTCGAGTTAATCGGATCGCGCGTTAAAATTCTTCCATACCAACTTTGACACCCCCAATACACCTTAGGCAGTAGTTAAAAAAAAATTACAATCTTTATAATTTACTTAGATATATATTCGTGCCAAGTTTCAAGTTTATTAACTCAAGGAATAAGATTGTTAATACAAACAATATCCCCCTTTTCACCCTCTTAAAGGTCGAATTTCCAAAAACCCCTTCTTACCGGTTGACTACGTCATAATAACTATCTGTGTGCCAAATTTCAGCCCAAGCCGTTCAGCGGATTGAGCTATGTGTTGATAGATCAGTCAGTCAGTCAGTCACGGTTTCCTTTTCTAGATATAGAGATTTTATTGATTAAATACTTAACCTGCAACATTATTTTACCTTCAGAAAATAATAATCTAATAGCCCTGTCCTCCGCTATCCGCATCCAGTCTGTCCCAGCCACCTTTTTAAAGTCGTCGGTCCATCAAACTGGGGAGGGCGTCCCACACTACGCTTGCCGATGCGCGGTGTCCACTCCAGGACTCATGTGCTCAACCGACCATCGGTCTTTCGACAAACATGGCCAGCCCACTGTCACATCAGCTTGGTGTTGTGGCGCATCCTGCGAGAGTCCTATGTCCAGCAGTGACTGAGTCGATGAAATCAAATAACTGTTGGGTCCTATTGCATTTTGAGCATGTAAAGACCTCTTTTTATACAGAAAAGTGAAAAAAAATGCGTTGATTACACTTGCTCAATGCAAGTTGCAGTTTCCTTATCAGTTTTCCTTTGAATAAGCATCACATTAAACATTTTATTCTGTTACAGCATTGGCAGCCGCCATTCGCAGTGGACGTAGACCGGTTACGTTTCACACCGAGGATACAAAGACTCAACGAATTGGAGGTAAGAATACTGATTAAACATTTATTTATTATGTTTATTATGCAACTTATGTTATTAACAAAGGAATCTTTAATGGTCTATAAATGTTTTATTTAACATAAAACGACCTGAAGCCAATTACATTAAAGTAGGTATACAACTATACTATACAGCAGTCATACGCTCATCTCGCAATACTCCACACATACTAATAATTCGGTTGCATATTAGAAAATCAAAACTTTCTTGAGCAAATTTTAAAAGAACAACGAACAAATCAACAAAGTTTAAAATAACGATGGTCATTTGATCAAAAGTTCAGCTGACCAAAGTCTGGAAAATCAATGTTTAAATTATTTATTACACTATTGACCAAATCGTTTAAAGGTCAAAATGGATTACTGGATAAATTATTAATTATCAAATGGATTAACTGAAAAAGGTAAAAATATAAGTATACCTACATTTAAATTAATAATTCTTAATAAGAAATCATTTGTGATTATAACATTTGATTATTTATGATTTCTGCGAGCAACTTGGAAGTAGCGCTCGCCGGCCGCTGCCGCGGCACCGCTCGCTTCGCTCGCTCGGCTCGCGCGCGGTTGGTCACAGTTTTAACCTAACCTAACCTATTTCACTCAGTTCAAAATGACAAATCATACAATTTGCCTGCGAGTGGATAATTAGACAATGGTAAAAACATTTCTGCGGCAGATTGTATGATTCGAAATTTTGAACTGGGTGAAATAGGTTAGGTTAGGTTAAAACTGTGACCAACCGCGCGCGAGCCGAGCGAGCGCTAATTCCAAGTTGCTCGCAGAAATGTTTTGTTGTTTTGTTGTAATTTGATTAGTAATGATTTGATATTTTAAAATTACATCTAGCAACTTTTGATCAGTCGTTCATTTGATGTCCACATACATTGGGATTTTAATTTTTTTCTAAATAAAACATTTGGTCATTTAAATTTTGTTATTTCGTTTATTGTTCTTTTGAAATTTGCTCGAGAAAGTTTTGATTTTCTAATATGCAACCAATAATTCAATGAGATGTAATTTTGCTTACAGGCCATTTTATTTAAATTAATTTTGTGTACATATTGTGACTTATAACATTGGCTTGGATGAGTCTATAAAGGTGTTATAATCTGTAATAATAATAATCTTCGAAACTACTGATCCAGTTCCCAAAATTCTTTCACTAATGGGATCGGGAAGCTACAGTATTGCCGAGTGTCATCCATACTAATATTATAAGTTCGAAAGTAAATCGTCTGTATGTTACCCTTTCACGCCTAAACCACCGAACAGAATTCGATACAATTTGGCAAGGAGATAGATGGCATCCTGGGGAAGGACATAGGCCACTTTTTGTCCCGGTAGCACGTTCCTGTGGGATAATTTTCGACATCCACGCGGGCGAAGCCGCGGGCAGAAGCTAGTAGGATATATTTAATGCCAACACAAGAAATTTCACGCGGACAAAGTCGCTGGCAAAAGCTAGTACGTAATAAGTAGGTAAAGTATGAATTTTTGAGGTCTTGATGCCTGGATGTGGTTGTGACTTGCAAGCTGCAGGCTGCCACCAAAGTAGAATGTAAATTGTTCAAAGAAATATACCAACAGCCTCGTGAGGGCACAGAAAAATAATGCTTCGTGAGTTTATCCTCTTTGCATTGTACTAAGTCTAATAATTGTTTTTAATAAAATTATAATTAATGTGACACAAAAAGCGGGGGATTTTTATCACATGTTTATTTAGAATTTGATTAAGCTTTTTTTAAACCTTCCGACATTTTATCGTACAATGCAAGTTTGCGTTTGAAACTCCACTGTCATTGTTTTATCACGATCATTCAAATCAGATAGGTATTTGTTGAATAATTGGTTAGCTTGTGTGTGAAGTTTGATTAGTGAATTATCATAATGACTGCCTAATCAGGGGTTAGTTAAACTGCAGCTATAATGCTGATCAATTTTGAACAAGACTTCCATACTACAAGGCTGCATAGGAATAGAGTAGAAAACTTTTCATATTGATGTAGGTAACTGTTGATTTTATTGTAAAGTAAGTAGGCCACGCTCGGTTATACCCTGTTTATGCATATCACATAACATAAAATTTAATATAACATCACGCTTTGTGTCCCCGAAGGGACGGGCAGAGGTGTACCTATAGTAGGTACACCCATATTTCGCCAGTTATTTTAAGTCCCATGTAATAGGGGGTGAGCTTATTGCCATCAACCGGGCACACATGCAGACTCTGGGTTGCTACTGAGAAATTCCAGATTGAAAAACCCGATAACACTGCCTGACTTGGGAATCGAACCCAGGACCTCGTGTTCAGCAGTAGGGCTTGCGCCCATTAGACTGACGAGGCAGTCAAAATAGTATTAGTACAGTCACCAAAAGAGATTAGTAACCAGAGTCGTCGGATACAGTTGAATTTTAGTAAGAAACCGATGGATGTTTTTGAATGAAAGTTAATTTGATAAATTTGTAGCGGCATCTACAACGCAACATGCGAGCTACGCGTCAGACTGACGTCACGCAAAAATCCTGCATCGCGCAATCAGAGTTTACCGCGCAACTAGCATATATACAACATCTCGACATCAACCGTCGGGCAGTTGCCCACCAGACACAAGACCCGTCTGGTCGGAGGATCCTCCCTTTTCTATAGAGAATGAGTGAACTTTACACCCTGTTCCTCATACCTCTATACTGGTGACCCCGAACATGAACGTCAGCGCAGCCTTCGTGCAACTACTTCAGCGTGACGTCATCATCATCACTTCCGCAAGCTTTAGAGCGGCGAGTCACAGAGCCAGCCAGCACCCACGGCTTCAACGGGTATCCTGACCACCAGCATGCAGCGACCGCGCATACCTGGTCATCACCCTCAGCCTCATCAGCAACCTTGGCACAGCACACTGCACTCTCGGCCGGTCCACAAGCAGAGCCTTCAAACCCTCTCCTGGTCGACGCCAGCAGTCAGCCTCAACTCGGCGCTTTACCACATCCGACGCACTGGAGCATAACGCAGCGCCATCCCGACTCACTGGGGTACCACCGCAGACAGTTCCGACTCACCGTGAACTATGCGGCACCCGGTTCCGACTCACTGGAACCTCACCTGGCCCTGGCAAGCATCGCAAGATACACGACTCAGCCCACTATCGACCTCCGGTCTCCGGGGGGGAGTGATGTAGCGGCATCTACAACGCAACATGCGAGCTACGCGTCAGACTGACGTCACGCAAAAATCCTGCATCGCGCAATCAGAGTTTACCGCGCAACTAGCATATATACAACATCCCGACATCAACCGTCGGGCAGTTGCCCACCAGACACAAGACCCGTCTGGTCGGAGGATCCTCCCTTTTCTATAGAGAATGAGTGAACTTTACACCCTGTTCCTCATACCTCTATAAATTAACTGTTTGTTTTCGATTAATTAAATTAATTTTATTCGAAAACGTCCATCGGTTTCTTACTAAACTTAACTATATCCAACGACCCTGGTTGCTTGTCACTTTTGGTAGCCGTACATAGATTTTATATTTCTCTGCATTCATATTTTTGGTAAATCTATGACCCACTTATTTTCCCCGGAAATACATAAATTCGTAGCAGACAAGGGTCCAAGTTCTTTGGCAACTGAACAAATAAAACTATTCATTAAAAATACTATATTGCCTATTTATTTAGTTGCTGCACATTTCATATACCTACTCATAGCAATGTGTAAAATGACGTATTAGCAGGCTTCAGTTAGCTCATTTGTAATAATCATGTAACTGCCCTTGGAGTTTGCTAGCAGTGTTTGAGTTAGTGTCCATATTAATTGTTACTTTCAAAGGTTATTATCATTCATTGCTGTGGGTTTGGTCAGGGCAGTTTCAATGTAATTTCAGGTCTTTAAATCCGGACATTTTCAAAAACGCTCCATTTTCGCTACTGACTCAGGGTATATAATATCACTAGTTTCTCATGTCTTTGGTATTGCCGACTGTGGCAATATGTATCAATAATTTGAAATGATGGAAAAAAAAGTCTCACTCTATGATCTAGTCATCAAGTGGTCGCAAGTGCTACTGGTGAGCATGAGGTCCTGGGTTCGATTCCCAGGTCGGGCAAAGTGTTATTGGGACATTCCCTCAGGAATTTCTCAGGAGCAGTCCGGAGTCTGGATTTGTGCCAGGTTGATGGCAATAGGCTCGCCCCTTTACGAGTATTACATGAGACTTAAACATAACTGGGGAAGTGTAGGTGTTCTACAGATACCTACACCTCTGCCTAACCCTTCGGATATTACAGGCGCCCTCATTGGAAAGGCGCATAATTGTAATAGAGCACTATAAATACCTCTGTCACAAATAAACGAATTTGTTGACCGATTGATATGTTTGGCAAATAGAGTAAGAGATAAAAGTCCTAAAGAAAATGTTTTCCAGCATGAAGCTAAATTGTTTATTATCTTCTTAGGATTGTCAACAAACAGTTTTACACAGATAATTTTTATACTTTTTGTGCTTGCAGCTTAACTCACGTGTAAAGTTGCTAGATTAACTGATAAAGTATACCTAACACAGTATAAACTCAAACTCAAAGCATTAATTTCAATTAAATCATTTACAGGCACTTTTGAATTGTCAAAGAGTCGGTCAGTTAGTCAGAAAGTTGACCATTCCAAAACGTAGATCTCAATGGATAGAACGGACAAGAAACTCTTAGGACACTCTTTTTAAATCAAGATATTACAAAATCCTGGGCACATTATTCTTGTTGCTTCTATATGCGAGAACAATGAAAAAATATATCTATTAAGAAACAATTCAAAATAAAAGATTAATAATAAAAATAAGCCGTGGCAGCTTAGGGATGACCAGTCTGAACTAACGGCGCCCGTTCACGAACATGACGCATGGATCAGCACCCTCCAGCTCAACCATTTTGTAGGGAACCGAATGATCCAACACACGCGCCACCAACAGTGAGACATTTAAGTGAGCGTGACATAGTCTTAACTGCCATGCTGTCAAGTCCACATAATATATAATAATGATATAATAAACGAATCCAATGTACTCACATTTACAAAATTTAAAAAATGCTTCTAAATTATACAAAACTATAGTTTGCTATGTATTTGAGCGATGAATAAAATTTTACTACATGCCACTATACAATTTTGACCTGGGTCACCTATTTTACAAGTGCCTAGATATCGATCTAGTCTTCCATTGTTAGCTAGATGCGTCACAACAATTCTCACGAGCCTATTTCTGTAACAATTCCTAGCAATTAGAATTAAGAGGATTCGAACTGCGAGCTTTTGTCGCAGTGGTGGTCTAAATTGGTAATATTGTAACTTGGACGTGGTAACACTACCGGGCCTTTGAGAGCACGTTATGTTTTCGGTCACAAACTCTCGATTTACATAAGAAAACTAGTCTTAACATTCCGGTTCCTAACAAGCTTGATTAATGGCCAATGAGTCTCCTGTAATAAGCTTACAAAGATGGTCCAGGTTGGGTTTTGGTTTGAAGGCAACATGCAATGGCAACACACTTGCAATGCCTCTGACAGATGTTCACAGGTGGCGCGGACTAATTTAAAATATGATTTCTCTTGTAACAGGCGATAACTCGAGTGAAGCTAAACTTCCTCGACCAGATCATCAAGTTCTGGGAGCTGCAGGGCTCCGTGCTCAAGATCCCAACGGTGGAACGGAAGCCGCTGGACCTTTACGCTCTACACAAGATTGTTAAAGAAGCAGGTATGTGCATCACGTCTTTATTTTCTTAGAGGTTGGTTGAGTACGTCTGGCGTAATAAAATAAATCATGATGAATGTAACTAAACATAAAGTTTCCCAATGCAGATGCAATGAATGTATGCTGAAAATGTCAGTGTAATGCAAGGCATGTTAGTGAATGCTCAAACGGGAAATAAAATGGATGTTATCGGGCTCAAATCGCGTCTAATTGAACAAACATTTAATTAAAAATGCATCAGCTGTGCTCCGCCGTGGGTTAATGAACTCCTAAATATAGGTCGCGATCAAAGTGCAAATACTAGCCTCGCTACAACCCAGCATCATCATACATAGGGCTCTCTTAGCCCACGCCATTCATCTCGATTCTCGGCAACTACCAGCCACCCTGCGAAGATTGTCGCTCCACCTAGCCTGAGAGCGTCCTGCTTTACGTTAGCCGATTCGCGGTTTCCACTTAAGAACACGTCTATCCCGACGGTCCTCGGTTGTACGGCTAATACGGCCGGCCCATTGTCACTTCAGCTTGCTTATTCTGTGAGCTAGCTGACTAAAAGTATTATTACAGCATGGCGTGAGCATTTCTCTCTTGTGACGACACGATGGAAAACGAAGCATATAATCTCTATATTAGTTGTGGAACATTGCTTTAACTAATATGCAAAAACTTGTCGAAAATGTAGGTAAAAGTTTAAAGTTTCTATTTGTATAAATATTTTGACAGATTGAAACGGAGATTAGAATGGGATCGTTCCGTTGGATAGCTCTTTTCCCCACGATGTTTTCCTTCACCGTTTTTTTGTGACCTTAACGGCCGCAAAATAACGGGTGTCCTGTAAATCCTTCATTTAGACTAATTTTATGATTTTATGGTCTTTTTTAAAATTAAATGAAGGAAAAAAAGTCAGTCGATCGTTTGTATCGTGTGCCTGCGCTCCGGTCTTACTATCCTGCGACTGTGTAGCTACACAGTGTGACACTTTGTTGACTGCGGCTATCGCTTGGGTTTCGTTTGAATAGTAGAAGAACTTTTAGGTTTGATGCAAGCGATTGGGATTTTCCGAGCTATAAAACTGAACAATAAGTTATCTATTTTTGGGAGCATACTAAATGAAAGTGGTAACATCTTTCTGCAGCCAACATTGACACTACTTAATAATCTAATATACATATAAAAATCTCGCGTCAGTGTTTTTTATCGAACTCCTCCGAAACGGCTTGACCGATTTTTATGATATTTTTTGTGTATATTTGGTAGGTCTGAGAATAGGTCGTAAAGTATATTTCATATCGCTGCGGGTGAAACCGCGGGGCATAGCTAGTTATCCAATAGAATTTTAAAGGGAAACTGCACTAGAAGATGTACCTGATTACGGAATTAGTGAAGATGCTTGGCTTTAATGTGGTCGCATCCAGTCACGACATGTAACAGCTAGAAAGTACTATTATTACTTATTAAAGAATAGTGGCAACAATAGTTAAGTACGTATATATAATATCAATTGTTTGGTATCTAGGGTGCCCCAGGCATGCGGAATTTACAGCCCCTGCCTTATTTCTTAAAGATGACAAAGTAGACGATGAACGAAAAATGTTTTTTTTTTAATGGTTGAATACATTACATGTATTTATGGTACGTGGCTAATTAATAACACCCGCACGGCTGTCTATCGAAGGTTAAGCTACACTTACCGCGGTCTGTTCGTGGATGGGTTACATATCAAGACACCTCGGTGCCTCGGGAAGCACGTTAAGCCGTTTGGCCCGGCTGTCATTCGTAGATCTTTGACAATAGTTACGGGTAGTCAGAAGCCCAACAGTCTGATAACCAGTTTTACCAACGGGTCAAGTGTTACCCGGTCCGGCCTGGGTTGTAGAGGTAAGACAAGTAATCGCTTCATGTATAACGTTTTTAGAAAAAAAAAAAAAAAAAAACAACCAACTTCCAAAAACAAAAAAGTTAAAAATTATTTTTAATTCGGAAGTCGGTGTCTTTGGTTTTGTATTTTCGTTGTCTGCCACCTACTTCCGAAATTAAAGTAATTTTTCACCTTTTTAGTGTTTATAGAAGTCGGTTGTTGTTTTTGTAAAAAAGTTTTTATTTTTCACTTTTTAGTTGTGGTATCTACCCCACACAAATTCGTATACCACTACTTGATATTTAAATAACAGTGATGGGAAATTCTTAAAACATCATCAATATAAACCAAGTGGAAAAAATACGCATTATTAGGGATAACTCAAAAACTGCTGGTCAGTACTTGATCAAATGTAAATGAGACCACATGTGAAGCACCAGCTTTCAAATAAAAAAAGATCGTCCATATCAGTTCACCCAGAAAAAAGTTCTGAGCTAACAAACATAAAAAAAATGCAGTTGAATTGAGAACCACTTCCTTTTTTGAAGTCGGTTAAAAATACTGATATTCAACTGCATCCAGTTAGATTGGAAGATGACCCTCACATGGTTGGAAAAAGGCTCGGCAGGTGAGGAATGAATACATTACATACATAACATTACGCCTTTCTTTAAATAATTAATAGCAAACGTCGTGAAAGATCGTGGATAAGATGATCGATCACTACGAAATGTAGGTATGGGAAATGTTTTGTGCGATTTCTGACTTTTCTGGTACCTACTCTAACCTCAGTTGGTCCAAAAGTGTATTTGAATCCTTAACGAAACCGCATCGATTGACAACATAAAAATAAAATGTAAGAATTAACGTTTTTCTAGCTAACTGTAATTTTTTCCAAAACTGAGTGAATACAGTTATTAATTACTCAAGAAGTTATGGACAATCTCCTAAGAACGTTTTTCTTTAGCTAGAACACTACGGTTAAGGTTGCTTTCGTTACTGCCCAGTCTCAATTTCCACCCTGTATTACTCAGATCGGACAAGGAATAAAGACAGGGGTCATTGGAATTCTTGTACTAAATCTTAATAACTTTATAATGATATATCATTTATTCGTATTGGAGCGGGTACTAGCTTCCATACATTTCTTAGCATCATCCTTTAATTGTTCCGCGTGTAAATTCGCATTTGAACTAAACTTGATACATACAACTTAATAATTTGGCATTATTGAGGTAAACTGGTTTCCATATAATTTTCCTCGTTCATTGTCTTCGTTAAATTTAACAAATCTTGTTAACAGTAATTTGCTTACGCTGAAGTCTTATAAGTTTAATCAATGTAGGTATGTATGATTCACGTTTATAATTTGCTAATTAATTAAATTAATCAGTCCCATCTTAATGATTCAACAGGAATAGTTTTTTGTTTTAAAGACTTAGAAGTATTTTTTGCTGCGTCATTAATACTTGGTGGTTACTACAGGATATTTGTCCAGCTGTGGAGTACAAAAGGCTGAATAAACAGTCATGTTTATCGTTATCCGTTGTCTGGTGAATCAATCATCTGTGTACAAAGGGGCTTCCAATAGGGTTTTGTGGGTAAGATAGGCAGTCGCTCCATGTAAAATACTGGTATTCAGCTGCATCCGGTTAGACGGGAAGCGGACCCCAACACAGTTGAGAAAAGGCAGGCAGATGAGGGTCTACAGTCACCCATCATCAACATATCCGCCGCAATACGTGTAGACATTCCTCAACCGTCTCCACACGACTTGCGGTACCCGAATCCAGCGAGAAATGTCGGCAGCCATATGTTAAATATCTAAAACATGGTTACTTCCACAGGTGGCTTCGAAGTATGCTCCTCAGAGCGAAAATGGTCGAAGGTGGCTCGTCGTATGGGCTTCCCGCAAGGCAAGGGCATCGGCTCCATCCTCAAGAACCACTACGAGAAGATCATGTACCGGTACGACATCTTCAAGAACAATGGAACCGATAATAAGGATACTGTGAGTTTGTAACTTATTGTATACATAGGAAGGATTCCTTAGGTGAAGTGATTGACTGCCACTTGAGCGGGTTGATGGTTCTTCCTTGGTAGTAGAGGATAAGCTCTAGCAAGGGTGGGTACCAGCTCTTCGTTACGTTATTCCTTTCTCTGGCAAGGGCCAACAAAGGTTTAAGAAAAAGTTTAAAAATCGTTCATAATCTTATTTCTGAAATACCTATTAACTAAACTATTAAAAAAAAAAAAAAACTAGCTAGGTACAAGTTTTTGTGTTACATGAAACATGTTACTAGCAATATTTTACAAGCAACACAAATGCATACAATATTTGAGTGGAAGATGTTTCTATCAATAGAAAATTATGTTATAACAACCATGTTGCGTTATTAAATACGGTGCATTATGTATACGAGTATCACAAAAAACTTAAGTTCTCAAAATCACACACTTTCTCTTCAAACCATCAGGATATTAAAGTAAAAGGCGAACAAACGCCAGAAAAAGCAAGCGGCACCCGCAGCCGTTCTACAAGCAAATGCACGGCGGCCGCGACCCCGCCGCCGGCGCGCCGGTTCAAGCCGGACCCGGACGGGCCCACGCCGGCCGACACCGTGCCGGCCGACCGGACACTCGGTCAGCTGCAGGAGGAGGCTATGAAGACGCCTGTTAAGGAGGAGAGTCCAGAGACTAGGAGGAGTAAGTTAAACTTTGTAGTTTGTAGTGAGTTTTCGGGGTGCGTACGGCTAATTTGAATCCAGTTTATTCAAATTCCTGATGGAATTAGGTTATCATGGCTTCTACATGTGCATAGCCAGATTCTTAGGTGCTTCCTGAATAAAATACTCAGTGCAGAATACTATGTTTTTTGGAACACAAGCAGGCAAGGTGATCGTAATATCTTAGATCTTTGCAGACCAATGAAGATTGTGCCGATTTTAATAGCCATTTCTAAGTTTAAGTGGAGTTTTATTAGCTAAGAATGCCATAATCATCATATTATTTGGTCTGATCCTTACGATTTTCTAGCTTACATTTCTGCAAAGTCTTACTAGATCTTTTCTCTGCAGGTCCTCGCGAGAACAAGTGGATGTCAGCAGCTGGGTCCTGCGGGGCCAGGTCCAGGGTGACGCGCGCCACGCGCCTGCGCGAGCACCGCATGTCCAACATGACGGTGTCCGTGACGCCCGCGCCGCCCGCCAGCCTCGCGCTGCACCCGGACGACCCGGTAACATTACGTGATACACATAGCACTTGCAGGTCTTCGCGATAACAAGGCAGAAAGTGGAATCCTTGCGGAAACGAGATCCTACCCGCCTCACGCTACGCCCAGATGATCCCGGTAATCTTATAGAATTAAGATTTACAGGTGACAATTGCGGCGCCCGGTCCCGTGTGGTGCCATTTTGGATTTGGAAGTAAACTACATTTTCGGTATCAGCACCCCTGGAAACCATGGACTCCTTGAAAAGGACACCTATATCCAACTGTTAGCATTTTCTATGGCCTCCATGTTACATCCAAAATCAAAATAGAAATAAGTGCTTATGTGACTTGAAAAATAGTTAAAAAACTTATCTTCCCACTATCTTGAAAAAACAATCTAGATGCTGACCATAATTTAACGTAAGCCCCGGATATGACAGGAAAATCTCTTGCCTGGCAGTTGAAGCAAAAAAGGTGAGTAAAAAAGCAAAGCAATATAAAAACGAAATGAAACAATACTTTATGATAATATACTATTTTTGATTATTTTATATTTTTCGACACTATCTTGATGCTCGATGTTGCATGATTAATTTTAAACATTCTCAAAAGACAGGTGGCACTCTATCCATCCACTTCCTATATTCCGTTAGGGGCTTTTTTCCAATATCCAGGGTAAGAGTTGTCCGGTATGGGGATCGAAAACGTTTCTGTAAATAATCATTATATTATATGGCGCAGCAGGTGAATAGATAAATAAGCACATACAGTTTCTATTTTGTAAATATATTAAACTCTTACAGTAATGAATGAATAGAGAGTAACACAAAACACTGTGTGCACTTTAAACTCATTCTCTGCCGGGGTCGCGGTTTGTTCGAAAGAGTAACCGTGGCTCTGGCGCACAGGCAACTGAAGAAACACGGGTGGGTTTTAGTAAAAGTCTGACACGCTCTCCCGCTCCACCCAGAGATTTGATGACTTACCAACCAAAAAAAAAGTTTTTATATATTATCAAAACGTGAAATATATTGGACAATTTTGAGTAACGGTAACTGCCGGGTTGTTTATTATAAAGCAAATAACTAAAAATTACTGTTTTCTTTTTGCTTTCTAATCACAAATCGGTTCATTATAACTCGAAATTGCCTTTTAGATGGGGTAGTTATTACTTGTACTCTTATTTACCGAGAGAGGTTAGCTAACTAAGCTGTAAATGGTTGCTCTGAGAATGGGATAACGTTCTTTCAATGTGCGTGGTACCACTCTGGGAGGGGAACACATGACTTTTCGCCCTAACCGTTGGCCAATAATGGAACAAACGGAAAATATATAACAAAACAAATTTCTCTTTGCTCCAGCTGGCGAAGTACATGTGCCACGTATGCGGGCGCGGGGACGCAGAGGAGCAAATGTTGCTCTGTGACGGCTGCGACGACTCTTACCACACCTTCTGCCTGCTGCCGCCGCTCGCTGACGTGCCCAAGGGAGACTGGCGCTGCCCCGTGTGTGCGGCTGAAGAGGTGGGTACTACTGCGCAACAGTTTGACGGTTGCGCAGCTTTAAAGTAGAGTTTTGAGCTGTTTTGCGCAAGCTGAGACTAAAAACTATGAAAATTGGACCGAAAAGAACGGAAAACAGTCTGTTAGTAGTATTAGTCATGGATAAGTAAGTAGAATTGATGTTGCATGTGTTGTCTGTTCATCTGAAATTAACTTTTCATATCGATAAATAAGGTTTTTCTTTTCAGAAATTATTCAAACAGAAAACATAAAATATACTCACGGACTCCTAAATCGAGCCACCCTGCACTTTTTGTATAGAAGTCTATATCTTTTTAAATAGTCGAGAATTCAAATTCGGAACAATGACGACACCAAAATGATGGCCAGTGTGTAAAAGAAAAAAGAAAGGAAAGAAAATACGTTTATTTGCGGTAAATATGACGCAAAGAAAAAACACACAAACACAAAAAAGAACGAGTTGGGGGAAAATATGCGTCACATAACTCGGCTTCAAAACGGCATAAAAACTTTTTTAGGCTATTGCATAGCTTTTACCGCGGGCTTTGAGCGCGGCGACCGAATCAAGAAATTCCGTAACGAAAATAAAACCTAACACCCCCCACTCCGCCTACCATGTAGCTCGGCCGAGCGTTCGCTTAACGTGTATGTATATGGTACGACTGTACTTGAATTAATATCAAAGAAAAAAAAAAATACTGCATAAATAAAAAATTTATAAATCATTATAATTGCATAAGTTGATAAAAAATGCTATGAAATAGCTTTACCGCGGCAGTCCCCGAGTGCCACACGTGTTTTTCTTTGACCCATCATTATTTTGATGTTTTAGGCCTTTATACATACATACAACATATGGAGTTATACGGTGGCTCGATTTAGGAGTGAGGGAGTGTGTGTTAAGCGCTAACTAAACACATTTAAAACAATTCTGTCTCTGTTAGCATCAGCCGTTAGAAGAAAAAGAAACATATATTGAGTATTGACAAACAGAACGATGTTTTAAATTTGTTTAGCTTGGCGCTAAACAAATTTAAAACATCGTTCTGTTTGTATAATTGTTTGTGTTGCAAACGAGCCGAGATATAATAACAGCTTCAATTTTCAGACACCCATAAAAAAGCGAAAAGAAACAATATTTACTATAAAAACCACCTTTTCCTTTGCCACCAGGTATCAAAGCCGACAGAAGCGTTTGGCTTTGAGCAAGCGACGCGAGAGTACACACTACAGCAGTTCGGAGAAATGGCCGACCAGTTCAAATCGGATTACTTCAATATGCCTGTACACGTGAGTTTGTTGATATGCTGCTTTCAAACATCAGGATAATAGTAAAAAATATTGGGTTTTTGTTATGATTTACTTTTGAAAAAGAAATTTGGATTGGATTCAAAATGAAATGCTTGAGACAGCAAATTAAAGACGAATCAAGATTAGGAACAAGAATGAATTTGCCACTGTAGCTTAAAGCTTTCTTTGACCACTCTGCACTAAGCCCAATCTTTAGAAAAATTCTGGCTGTGGTTATCGTCACGTGTAACTCTGAAGATCCACTGGATACGGTCTCGCATTGAACGACTTCTTCACAAAGTTTTTGTATTTGATAATAATGTTGACTTATTATCGTGTTTTATCACTAGATGGTGCCAACATCGACGGTAGAGAAAGAGTTTTGGCGCGTCGTGTCGTCAATAGACGAGGATGTGACTGTGGAGTATGGCGCGGATCTGCATTCTATGGACCATGGTTCTGGTGAGTAACGGAGTGTTTTTGTTTAGTTGAAATACCAAAAGCATCTTGATCAAGCGATAATTTATGAACAGAATCACTGAAAAAGATAGAAATAAATCTACTAAAGAAGAATTAAAATCACTCGCATTTCCAACCGGGATGTTGTGTAATCAACTACTTGTTGAAAAAGAAAGGGGTCATCCTGTCGAAGTCAAGTTCTAAGTCATCCCGTGTTATAACGGTGCGTGGATATTTTGGCGCGTGGCCAAAATCGGACTTACGCCGCCATCTTATTTTGTCAATACAGTTTCTTTGACAATTACTCAAATGTTTACCAACAACGCCCCTGTCAATGTCATTCAGGCGCCTAAAGATCCTTGTAGTACTTTATTTGTATCTGTAACTAGCTGACCCGACGGATGTTGTCGGTCCAAATTTCAATAATTCATACAAAAATCCCATAGAAAAAAGGACGTTCGGTTATTCCTGAATTTGAAAATTTACGGGAAACTTTTCCTAATTCAAACTATTACAAACATTTTAAATCAAAAGAATTTTTGGAAGTCTGTTGTTTTTTTGTAAAAAAGTTTTTATTTTTCCCTTTTACCTACCCCACACACATTATTATACCACTACTTGATATGTAAATAACTGTGACAGGAAATTATTAAAACATCATCAATATAAACTAAGTGGAAAAAATACTCAGTATTAAGGATAACTGAAAAACTACTGGTCAGAACTTGATCAAATTTAAATGCGACTACATGTGAAGCACCAACTTTCAAATAAAAAAAGAATCATCCAAATCGGTTCACCCGAAAAATAGTTCTGAGCTAACACATAAAAAAAATACAGTCGAATTGAGAACCTCCTCCTTATTTTAAGTCGGTTAAAATAGCCAAATTGGTCCAGCCGTTCTCAAGTGATGCACTTCCTACGAAAAGCATTTTATTTTTATTTATATAGATAGTATTCATCAGATAAGCCAAAATATGTCCACTGCTGGACATTGTCCTCTCCCAAGCATCATCACAACGACTTGTAGTCCTACCATTATTCAAATCATATCATAATGTTACTGTGTATTTACTAACTTATCTCACACTTCCGCAGGTTTCCCCACAAAGACTCACGCACACCTATACCCGGGCGAGCAGCAGTACGCCGACTCGTCGTGGAATCTCAACAACTTGCCCGTGCTCGAGGGCTCCGTGCTCGGACACATCAACGCAGACATATCCGGGATGAAGGTAACAGCGCTTCGCATAAAGTTCCTTCACTCACTGACTGACAAGCAGCAACCAACAGGATATGGAATGAAAAAATATATGTACCAAACCCATGTTTGCTAAGAAATAAACGATTTGATGATCTGGAAGACAATACCTTAGATTTAGACGATACCGTGCTGCACAAAAATCCCTAGCCCTGTACCCCGATTTTCTTAGCAGTAACCCCTCATAGTGTCCTTTTATTTCTACCATTTACGAAGGATATCTGATTTCCTTCAACTTAACGGTTGAATTAACATGGCCATATTGTCCTCAGATCCCTTGGCTATACGTTGGCATGTGCTTCGCGACATTCTGCTGGCACAATGAAGATCACTGGAGCTATTCCATCAACTATCTGCATTGGGGAGAGCCCAAGACTTGGTGAGTTAACTTTTTATGAGAATCGATTAAATTCTGGTTGTCTGTCAATAGGTAGCTGCTTGCTCTTGACTCTGAATCAATTAATTAATATATTCAGATTTCAAAGATGAGAAAATGTAACTGTTGACTCGGAAGTTGTTTACGCAAAATGTAAAGCTATGCCCAAAACTAATAAATAAAATAATACTGCCATCTTGCTGAATATCAGTCTAACTTAAAGAAATGTATGTTGAGATGATTTCAATTTGCTTTTTTTCATTTTCCCTATATCTTAACCAAATATATTCTCATCTAGGTATGGAGTACCAAGCTCAAAAGCAGAGCAGTTCGAGGCTGCGATGAAGGCGGAAGCACCCGAACTGTTCCAACTACAGCCAGACTTGCTGCACCAGCTGGTCACCATCATGAACCCTAATGTTCTCATGAAGGCGGGTGTCCCAGTGTATAGGTGAGTTTAGCGTAATTATTAAAGCGGGTTTTTTTAAGATGAAGAACAATACTCACGGGAAGTTTTATTATTGTTAGCTTGCAATTTTACTTTGAATAAATAAGTAAATAAAGTGTAGAGGGACTAACCGTGTTTAAATTTTATTGATTTGGATATTTTCTTTAGGCATACAAAACGCGTGCAATAAGTTTAACAATGCTGGCATATCTTTCACACATAGTTGGTTCATCAATACCAACAAGTAAAACTGTTTGATTGTTGTACAGAATGGACCAACACGCTGGTGAGTTCGTGATAACGTTCCCACGCGCGTACCACGCTGGCTTCAACCAAGGATATAACTTTGCTGAGGCGGTTAATTTCACACCTGCCGACTGGGTAAGATATTCTTTTAATTTTTTTAAGAATTCTTCTAATGTCCTTCTATTATTGTTTATTTTTCATCTTGTTGTATAGGTTGTAGAGAAGCATTCATTAAAGTCGGTTTGGACTCACGTTTAATCTGGGAAAATATAATTTTGTATGTGCATTCAACAAATGAGTTTAGTAAGCTGCAAAAAAATAAACATCTGCACTACGCAGACAATTTTATTGTAGTTACGTGCGTCATAACTTTTAAATGCGCACAAGCGATGTCAAAGAATTGAGCACTCAGTACATGCACAAGGTTTAAAAATATTTTTAACTTTCTGCTTGACATACTTATCACTTTTAGAGACTAGCGCTCTGAGCGTATGCGCTGACGTAGTATGACGAAACAAAGAAAAATGATTTTAATGTCACAGAAACAAGTGCATATTAAAAAGGTAAGTTAACTCGTGTATGACGCCGCGTCCACGTTGCGTATACGTTCGAAGAACGCCTGTGCTACACCAACGCTGTCACGGAACACCTTACAAGTAGCTCAAAATTAAATCCCTCTTTTCTTTTTCAGCTAAAAATGGGTCGCGAATGCATCGCCCACTACTCGACTCTCCGCCGGAACTGCGTGTTCTCACACGACGAGCTGGTCTGCAAGATGGCGCTCGAAGCCGATGGGTTGAGCCTCACCGTGGCGTTAGCTGCTTATAGGGACATGAGGACTATGCTGCATGATGAGAGGAAGCTCAGGAAGGGGCTGCTGGACTGGGTAATTGGAACATCTCGGACCTTTTGCTGGACTTTTGTTGAATGACAGGCATACTCTCATATCAAAATACTCCAGACAAACTGTCGCCTCCAACAGCTGACTATAAGCTGTACTTAAAAGCAGCCACATTAAAATTAAAATAAAGTCATTAAAAAAAATTACGCTCTAATTAAGAAGTATGCCACTTGTGAGCGAGGTTATATATTTCTTTTTCAATGTACTTATGCTTTGTTATATTGTTTTCAACATCACACTTAATCTCTTTTCTTCATCAGGGCGTAACGGAAGCAGAACGTGAAGCCTTCGAGCTCCTACCAGACGACGAGCGACAATGTCAACTGTGCAAGACAACGTGCTTCTTATCGTGCGTGACGTGTGTGTGCACGCCGCACGTCGCGTGTCTGCGGCACTACACGCAGCTGTGCGACTGTCCCGCACACAAACACAAGCTCAGGTACTGACAAATATAAAGTACAGTTAAACCAGGAAATGTATGCGCTTCGGTAATCTTCGTGTTTCCGATTTAGCACTAACGTTGCGCCACAGAATAATACCCCACAGACGCAACGGTTCTAAGTTTTGTACTGCTGCGCTTTGTAATAGTGCGCCTATTATTGCGGTTTTCCGAAGCCTATACTTTCTTTGGGATATCTGTACATGCAAACTGGTTAGGATTAAGTTATGTCAAATCAAAGAGAGACCATCATACGATATCCAACAGGCCAGTTCATTGGTCAATGTATGAGATCTTCCAAAGAATTTAGCTAGGTGACGTGACTGGTCACGTCAGCAGCAAAGATGATTCAAAGGTTTGTCGTGCCTCAGAACTAATTAAACTCACAAGGCCATTTTAGACACTAATCTACATGGTCTTCACATGATCTGACCTAAATTATGTCTGGACTTTAAAAGCGACTGTGACCTCTGAGTTTGTTTCGGTTTTTCTTCTCACAGTAGTCGGATAATACAGGCCTCATCTAGTTTTAAATATTATTGACGTGTAAAATTTATTGTATAAACCTACTAATAGAAGTAAAATCATTTAATGTCATAATTTAATTTCAAAATAATGACACCAAACATTTATCCTCAGATACCGCTACACCCTAGACGAGCTACCAGCCATGCTGGAGAAGCTAAAGAAGAAATCGGAGCAGTTCCGAGATTGGGCAGAAGCTGTACAGAACGCGCTCGATCCAGACACGCCCAAGACTTGCGACCTGGACGGGCTGAGGGCGCATCTGAAGAGGGCTCATGATCTCAAGGTAATAATAACATAACATCACGCCTGTATTCTCTGATGGGTTAGATAGAGCTGTACCTATAGTACACCCACATTTCGCCAGTTTATTCAAGTCCCATGTAACAGGGGCGTATATTGCCATCAATCGGGCACAAATCCAGACTCTGGGCTGATTTTTACACTAGATAAATCAATGTATTCCTTGCCTAGTTACTTTATTAAAACAAATTTCTGTTTTTTTGTCAACAGATGCACAAAACCGAGCTCGTCCGCGCCCTAGAGACCGCAATAGAAGACGCTGAGAAGTGCGCGTCAGTGATCCAACAACTGGACCTGAACAAGATGCGCACGCGCACGCGGCACCACGACCCCAAGTACCGCCTCACTATACACGAGCTCACGCTGTTCGCCGCTGAAATTGACGGACTCGCGTGTGTGCTACCTGAGGGTGAGTGATTTAAACTGCATCAATAATAACATCGTCATCTGCTTAGCCTTTTATTTATTTAATAAAAATGGATGCACTAGTAAAAAAAAAACTGTATGAAGGCTGACTACCTGCAGCATTTTCTACCAGTCAACCTTAGGGAGATGCAGATATAAAACATGGCAGGTAACATACGGCATAGATAGTTCGGAAATAACTATAAAATACTAATACATATATACATACATGTAAACAGAATGAACTTTGTCAGGAGAAATAAGATTTTCCATACTATTTTGGGGTCTGCTTTCAATCTAACCGGATGTAGCTGAATACTACCATTTTACATGGAGCAACTGTTTATCTGACCCCCACAACCCTATTGGCAGCCTCTTTGTACATATAACACGAACAGACAATTTATAACGATAAATGTGATTGTCTGTTCAGCTTTTTGTACTCCACAGCTGGACAAATATCCTGCAGTAACCACCAAGTATTAATGACGCAGCAATAATTACTTCTGAAAAGTCTTAAAAAAGAACTGTTCCTTTTGGGTCATTGAAATGAGATTGATCAATGAGATTTATCAATTTAATTAATTAGCAAATTATACTCGTAAATCGTACATAAATACATAGACTAAACTTTTAAGTCTTCAGTGTAAGTAAATTACAGTTAACAAGATTTGTTAAATTGAACAAAGACGATATGAGGAAAATTATATGGAAACCAGTTTACCTCAAAAATATATCTGATCTCCACAATCTAGTTGCTGGGTAACTCGATAACCATCGGGTAGTTTGATTGTCAGAATTTTGCACTTTAACAAAGATCTACGAATGACAGGTGGGACCAAAGACTTAAATGCTTTCCGAAGCACTGGGGGTCTCGATATGGAATGAACGGTGGCTACACACCAAAGCTGACGGGCTCAGCGGGCCGCAGGGCTCATTTTAAACAAAAGTGGTCTTACTTGCAACGTTATGAAGCCGCCCGATTGGGTCAGCGTCGGCAGAGGGCACATAATGCCCTCTTCTGGCCCCGGCCCAGGGGCGGCGGACTCGGGGACGTCCGCCGCCCCTCTTGACGTCGCGGGGAGGCAAACACTGCACTCCCCCCGCTCGGCCGGGCGGGGCCGCAGGGGCGGGCACCAGTCTGGGGTTGCGTTGACGAGTGCTTAATTGCCCCCGTAGCCCCGGTGCAAGTGTGCGAGGGAACACGAGGTGGTTTTAGTCAATAGAAGTCTGACAGACCCCTCCGCCCGCCCCTGGCCGGAGGACATTCATACGGATTTCCACCCCGTTATCAAAAAAGAAAAGTGAGCCAACCACTGACGGCAAGTGAATGTCTTTTACTGCAACTATGAGGACATGACACAAATACCTCCTTATCAAGCCTTACCATGTCTTGAAAACACTTGCAAATCAATCGTATTCTTTTTTAATGTTTTAGGTTCAGCAGTAAAAGAAGTATTACGACAAACATCGGAGTTTGAGAGCCGCGCGACGGACCTACTCAACAAAGATCTAGAGAAGACAGACCAAGCCTATGTCAGGGAATTGGAAGAGGTATGTTAATCTTCGTTTAATATGTCTGATATATTTGTGGTTGGACTGGGTCGGGCTAGCAATAGTCTACATTACATTGAATTCTTCTGATATCAATGATGAAAGGGAAATACTCTTTGCAGCAAGTAAACTTCAAAACGCGGTTAGTTAATATTAATAGCTGTGTAAAATGACGCATACTATTATGATTTTGGTCTACCTCTGTCATAGAAAGCAAGTTTTATTTAACTCTTTTTTGATGTAAAACATCAACACAGCACGCCTTCGGAGTAAAACCGACTCGTATACCGTGACGGCAAAAGGCATGACACTCTCTTATGCCATCAAGTCATAATAATATATAATTTTTTTCTCGTTTTATCGATTGGATTTCTTTAATTATAAATTCTTTCAATAACCATCAATTTGGATGTTTCACATCTGCCGAGTGTCCCGGGAAGGCAATTTAAAAAAACAAAAATTGTGGACATTAGGGACTTATTCGTATAACGACACTAGTAATTTATTTTATATATATATGGAATGTTTTCTCACATTACTGAGATGGTCATGTTTTGGTTACAATATGAAAACAGGATAAAAGCATAGCTTTATTTCTTGACTTCTAACTGAAAAAATAATCAAATAACAACTTACTCTTCCAGACATCAGAACTCGGCTCCCGTCTGTGCATAGTCCTCCCGCAGTTACCTCCCTTACAAGCTCGCCTGCAACAAGTGAAGTTCATAGAAGAGGTCCGCGGCTACAGAGAGGACTACTCCACACTGACGCGTGACGTCATAGACAGACTGCTGAGCGACGCGCAGAACGTCGTGCCGCATCACAAGGTGGAGATGGAGAGGTCACTGCTGTTTAAGTTAAAAGGTATGTAACTTAGATAATAATTAACCTTGCTAATAATTAGCTTAGTATTTTATCTGCCTATGGTAAAGTAAAAAATCAAGATCAAGTAGTCTTGCTTTAAGAAAATTACAAGTGTAGGGCGGTATACACGTAAATAAGTTTCTTTTTTGTCTAGATTTTAGGTAAGATACTCTGTCCCCGCATACTTTGGTTATGTGTCAGAAAATACGATTACAACAACTGAATGGTAGTTGGGAATGTTTTTTCCAAAAAAATATTTTTTATTGTAGATCCCTTATGTAAGTATAGAATATGGCGTCGTGAAAGGATTTAAAAAAAAGGTTTTCCAAACCTCGGTTTAGTTTTACTTATTTATTTTGTTTCAACTATGTTGGGGTAAATTTTCTAACTAGCAGCTGTGGATCTTACATATATCACAGTTTTGTCCCAATTAGGAAAATAAAAAACTAAAATTATCATCATTTATTTCTCTTTCCAGCTCAAGTAGAAGAATGGGAGACGCGGGCTCGCGTGGTTCTTCTCGACACTTCCAAAAACCCTCAAACGGAGGTCGAACCCCAGTACACCACGCTGTCAGAGCTGGAAATATTGCTGTCTGACGGCGAGGAGATCGAGGCGGCGTTGCCGTCCTACCACGCGCTACAGTCGGCTGTGTCACACGCTAGAGATTGGCTCAACAAGGTAATATTAAGCTCAAACTCAAAGCATTTATTTAATTTAAACCATTTACAGTCACTTTTGAATTTTCAATGTGTCGGTCAGTCAGAAAGATGAAACTAGTTGCCCATTCCAAAGCGTAGTAGGTTCCTATGGAGAAGAACGGGCAAGAAACTCCATGGACACTGTTTTAAATAATATTGTTACAAAATATTAGTTAGATCAGCTGTATAACTCGAAAACTATTGGTCCTACGCGAATTTTGTGAAAGATGATTTTGTGTTTTAACAGGTGCATGGTCTAAAAAAACAAGGTCTGGCACTCCGGGAGTGACACATGCTTACGTCACTATCCAGTTGCCACTTTATTGCTACAAAACGCGAAATTATGGAAACATTTTCAGTCACCTTTCTATTAAAAAATACATATAAAGCATTTAAATTGCCGTTTCGTTTGTATAGTCAAACGAAACAATTAAATTTAACCATACCAACGTAATTCTTAATTAAAAAGTCAATTTTTTAACGGGTTCGCACAGGTGGTTAGGGAGTTATTATTACACACTACTGGTAACACAGAAACGGGCTGTCTCATTGAAATTCCGCCATTTTGTCGTGTATTGCTATTCTTGTTTAACGCGTATGCCGGTCTCGCTCTCGCCAGTGTAAACAGTGATTCTCAAACATTTATTTGTGGACGTCTAACAAGTTTGTTTGTAAGCCCGAAACGTCCGCCTGTAATCCACCAGATCAAATTAGTGTAAATGAAGATGTCATTTTGAGCGGTATATTAAATACTTACGTCGAATCAGATAATTATGACAATGATAATGAGAACTGTTCACTAATTACTTTACTACAAAGTGACGTGTTGGAACCTGAGAAAAACGTTCATAATTGCGACTTGGCTATGTATTTTCCAACTGACGAAGAAGAGCAGTTATTGAACGTTTTTGAAACGCAGATGGCTAGTAATGAAGTTAATGAACAGGGCCTTAAATACATTGCTGGCTATGTTGCTTCGAGATATTTAGGTAAGTACCCATATCTTGGAAATCAAACACGAGCTCTAAATCCTGAAAGTGGTTCCTGTGAGTGGATAAACTTTATATCAAGGGGGAACCTGATTTATCCATGTCAAGAGCTCATAAGCGTTGCTCAAATAATGGAGACA
This sequence comes from Dryobotodes eremita, assembly GCA_917490735.1. Taxonomy (NCBI): domain Eukaryota; kingdom Metazoa; phylum Arthropoda; class Insecta; order Lepidoptera; family Noctuidae; genus Dryobotodes; species Dryobotodes eremita. The sequence goes on from OU823266.1 coordinate 1,043,051, forward strand.
GAGTTTGAAAATTTTCATGGGAAATCGCTATCCGCAGATAAATTTATTTTCAAAACCTTGACTGATATTGTGCACAATTATGTAAAAGATAGATACCCTCAAATAGATTACTCTGTAATACTTTGCTTAGTAAGAACAAGAACCTACATAAGACTGAAAGAGTTAAATAGAAATATTGTGTGTAATCAACTGGAAAAGAAGCGCAAAAGAAAATTATATAAAGTATCAAACACTATCTAGTGAATACAACAATAAAAACTTCTTATGGCGACTTGTTTTACAATGTGTTTGAGTTTTATTTTAATAATCCCTAGAATCCACTACTAATATTTGTCTATGAGGTGTGTGTGATTTGTCTATGAGGTACCTTTGTTCTCACAAATAAACTACCGGCACCTTGGCTTGGAAGTTATTTTTTATTTATTTATTTAAATACCTTAAAACTATCGTTTCAGGTCTTAACCTAAAGCTTGGAACCCTAGGATAGACATAGGATGCTTTTTGTCACCGAAAACCTAAAACGCGGGCGGAGTCACAGGCAACAGCTAGTAGGAATTTAATAAGTTTAACGTTTTATTAAATTGAATTTCCCCATGAATTTCCCCAAATATAAAGTTTGAGAACCATCGATACGGGTGATGACGTAGGCTTGTGTCACCCACGTGACCACTGTGTCTCGGAGTGCTATACCTTATATTATTATACCATGTTTTTTTTTAATGACTCATTACTATTATTACAGTCTAAATTAAGAATACAAAATACCATTAATTCTCTAAAGCTGAATTAATTATATTTTGTATTGTAGCAGTTAGTCTATCCATACTAAAAAAGTAAGTTGTAGTCTCATTTCTTACGAAATGTATGGGAAACGTTTTTTTGCGATTTCTGACTTTTCTAGTACTCAAACCTTAATTGGTCCAATAGAGGTTTTTAATTTTTATATGAAACATGATCGATTGGCATAAAAAAAAAGTTTTTGTGAAATTTGCCTGTTTTCCTGCTGGCTATATTTTTTTTCAAAATCTGTGAATGCAAATCAAAATTTCTCAAAATGTTAAGGAATAGGACAGTTTTCCTGTAGTTACAACGGTTAAGGTAGCTGCCCTTGCTGCCCCATCTCAAGAATCCACCCTGTATAGTAGTTTCGCTAACTTCTTTTTTAATGTAGTATTTAGGACTCTAATATAGTAGGCTACTATATTATATAGTAGGGTTGGCAACCCCGCCACGGCGTCCTCACCTTCCGCCTGACGCAGGTCCTCACCGGACATGGCTGTTTCGGGAGGTTCCTGTTTCGGATAAGGCGGGAGGAAACGCCCGGGTGTTACCATTGTGTGGATCGACCGGAGGACACGGTGGAGCATACGGTGGAGATCTGCCCGGCTTGGGCGGAGCACCGCCGTGTCCTCGTGGCAGCGATCGGCGGCGGCGACCTCTCGCGTCCGGCCCTGGCTCAGGCCATGGTACGGAGCGAGAGGGAATGGGAAGCCGTCACCTCCTTCTGCGAAGCAGTCATGCTCGCGAAGGAGGAGGCGGAGCGCGAGAGGGAGAGGCAATCACTGCGCCCTCGCGTCCATAGTCGCCGCAGGAGGAGACACCCTGGGCGTCGGGAGTCGGTTGCCGACTCCCGGCCACCGTAGGCGCGGGCTTGCGGACGGCGAGCAATGGGCAGCTCGCCGTCCGGTAAGGACCAGGCCCGGGTCGACGGCGCGTCGTGTTCCACGCGCGCCTCAAAGAGATGTCAGCAAAATTGACGGGGTCCGATAGGACCGATGCCTGCCGGGGCTGCGGATTGTTCGAAAGAGTTACCGTGGCCCTGGCGCACAGGCAACTGAAGGAACACGGGTGGGTTTTAGTCGTAAGAGTCTGACACGCCCTTTCGCTCCGCCCAGAGCGGGAGAGGTCATTTGATGATTTCACACCCAAAAAAAAAAGGATTGGCAACCCTATACATATAAAACGTAGATACAAACTTCACCTAAAATTAAAAACTCGCACCTAATAACGAAATACTTTCTGTTATATATAAAATGTATCGAAACTTCTGCAATAATCTTTTGAAAAAACAAAAAACTCGTCGCTACCTAACATTATAATTCCGAACCATCGTTACTTGCACCTGTTGTAAAAATATTTTAGTTTTAATTTATTTTTAGGCAATATAATTATATGGGAAATTTACTAGTGTTGGCTAAATGTACACTTTTTGTAAACGTTTTTATTAAATAAATTATTTATTTAATAAAAAAAGGAGAACGTTATGTCGTTTTATCCACCAACCCGCACGGTGCCCACGTGGTGGATTATGTCGCCCACTGTCTCTCGCAGGGAGGAGGCCTGTGTCCCAGCAGTGGAAATGTTATAGGTTGATTATGCTATGCATACGGTGAATTTAAAAAAAAAAACTCACCAAATGATTACTGGGACTTTTCCGTGATTACTGGGCCGATTTACGTGATTCTTCTTACATTTGCTAGAGGACCCTCGCGGGGTTCACCCTTGTAGTGTTTATTTCGCACTCCGTTTTGCAGTGAACTTGCACAATATTTTTAATGCTTTAAAAATATAATGTCGGTAAAAAACCCTCTCTTTGAAGATTTTTGTCGCCTTTAACTTGTCTTACTTTCCTGGCCTATGGAGTGTATGTATATCCATCATATGTACGAACCTTTGTATATTCTCATAATAAAGAGGCATGAGGAAAAGGGTGCAAAGTTCACTCATACCTCCATCGAAAAGGGAGGATCCTCCGACCTGGCGGGCGTCGTGTCTGGTGGGCAATTGCCCGAAGTTTGATGTCGGGACGTTGTATATATGCTGGTTGTGCGGTAAACTCTGCTTGCGCGATGCAGGATTTCACGTGACGTCAGTGTGACGCGTAGCTCGCATGTCGCGTTGTAGATGCCAGCTACACTCTAATTATTGCATATTTATGTAATATGTAATCCCAGCTAGATCAGCTATTATTTACCCATGTTTCTTTTTCAGGTGGAAGAGATGCAATCAAAGGAACTCTACCCGTACATGCACAGCGTAGAGAACATAGTGCGTCGCGGCGCGCACATCCCGCTGTCGCTGTACGAGAAGGACCAGCTGGCGCAGGCGCTGCAGGCGGCGCGGGACTGGGAGCGGGGCGCGGCCGACATGTTCCTCAAGAAGGTCAGTTTACATAACATTACATCACGCCTGTATTCCCCGAAGGGCTAGGCAGAGGTGCACCTAGAGTACACCCACATTTCGCTAGTTATGTCTAAGTCCCATGTAATAAGGGGCGAGCTTTTTGCCATCGACCGGGCACGAATTCTGACGCCGGGTTGTTACTGAGAAATTCCTGATAGGAAAAACCCAATAACACTGCCCAACCTGGGAATCGAACCCAGGACCTCATGCTCAGCCGTAACACTGGCGACCACTACACCAACGAGGTAGTTTACATGAAGAGGGTCTCGGTCATCGATAGACGACGAAGTTCATGCGAGACTCGTATCTTTGTTACATGAAAATGTAGGATTGTAGGATTTGACAGTGCATTTTAATAAAACACCGTCAGATAAGGTCAACTTACATAATAGATAGAATATATTTTATTGACTTGTTTTTGCGTTTCCCAATCAATGATATTAACTATCAGAAGTTTTGTTTGTCACTTCTACATGTTTAAGTATAAATACACAAACTAACTCACCTAGTTTTCCTTAGAACTGGCCCTACTCCCTACTCGAAGCCCTATCCCCACGGGTGGAGGCGGGCGAAGCCGTGACCCGGCGGCGCGCGCGGCCGGGAGGCGAAGGCGCCTCGTCGCTAGAAGCTGGCCTGTTCCTCAGGAACTTTAGCGAGGATTCTACTCCTACGGATATTGTGGCCGCCTTTAAACATGCCGAGCAGAGGGAACTGCATGCTATCAAAGAGTTAAGGTAAGGATAAGATGACGGGGGATATACTCTCCTATGTTGCGTACGCCAAACACGTGCTTTAACGTGAAGTTGCAGACACCAGGCCGTTATACCATTCAATTTTCTATAATTAAATTCAGAATCTCAGATAATTTTCAAGTTTTCGAATAACAAACTCAGTGCCATACATGACAAAGTTCACGTGTGGATTTTCTTGCCCATTCTTCTCCATACGTAACTTCCTTTTGGAAGAGGCAATTAGATTCAATTAAATTTTATTGTAAATTTGGATGTTCCTATGTGCCTGTTTGAAATAAATGATTTGAGTTTGACACATTAATTAGGACAACCACAATTTATATTACAAACTGTCAGTTAATAATCAACTTAGACTACATAACGCTGAAGTAGATTGTTGATTAACGAGGGATTGCAGGTTATCTAAGACTCTGAATTCAAGCATTGTTGTAATAAAGCTCTTTGTAACTGAGCACACATTATTTTTGTCTGCAAAACAACACTGCTGTGATCCGGTTTAAAGGGTATGGGGCCGGTGTAATTGTAGGCACACGAGGCACTAGCTTTGTTACTGGAATAGCAAAGCTAAGTCTCTGCTTACAAGTGATAATATCACGCTATTTCACGCTAATATAGCCTAATGTTAAATACGACCTGCTCCAAAAAAAAAACAAAGTAAAAGAATGATAAAATATTTAATTGAAAATAGACATAATGTAATAGAACCACAGAATCCATAATAGTACAAGTACAGCAGGTTCACTCCGCAAAATCATTTAAATAAATAGGACTCTTGCTACGACACAATAAAGTGCAATACAGGTCGCACAGCGCTAAGTGTCTACGGTTATATTCACTTAGAATTTGTCTCTCTTTCTATCGCGTAACTCTTATCTCTTCTGACTACGTTAGGTTTGTCTTCTTTTAAAGAATAATTAATCTTACTACATTATATTTAGTTATAGTTAGTCCATGGTAGGTACACACCAAAACAAAAATACAAATATAAGATTTAAAAAGCTAATTTCCTAACTATAGTATAATAACAATAATTAATATTTTAACTACGTAAATACGGGTGACGGAAATATAAATAACAAAATTAAACATTTTGTAGGTACCTTACTACCTAATTACTTATAGTTAGACGTGTATTTCTTTAACTTTCGATGTCCTTTGGAAGAGTGAAAAACGTGAGGTTCAGATCCTTGTTATTATTAAAGCAGTCGAATACGATGCCAATATGCTTTTGCCTTTATTTTAGTTAACATCTTAAGCGACGAACGGACGCTTGGCGGCGCGTGAGTGAGTATCGAGCTAACGTGCGACCGGCCGCCGCGCGGCAGGCCAATGAACTGGTCCGAACAGTCGAGCCCTAGGGCCGGCAGTCTCGACATAGATAGCGACAAAAATCGGTCGTTAAGTCTAATCGACGTCAAATTTCTTTAATAGATTTTCAACCATATGCTTTCGAATTAAAGTTGAAAATCTATTAAAGGAATTTGACAACGATACGACTTAGCGACCGATTTTTGTCGCTGTCTAATGTCGAGACTGCAGGGGCAGAGCGCACTTGTAGCTTCATGCCTAAAATGCGGCGTGTGCCTGGCCTGGTACAACACTATGATAGGTAGAAGTTAACCCGTCGTCGGGGTTCACGATAAAAGAGAACGAATCCCCCGCTGCTATATGCCAGCAAGGCGCACCACCCGCGTGTTGCTATCTTCGCAGTTGTCAACTTCGTGATGGCTCCCGAGCGCCAGCCTTACAGTGCTTACTCCGCGTTGGTAGTGAGTAGTTACGACCTGATGGTAGAAGTGCTTACTTACACCTTAGTCAACTTAGCCCAAATTAGTAACATTTTTTTTTATTGTTTATAACAGAGCCCGTAACTTGAGGAAAGAGGTCCGCGCGCCCGTGTCCGCCGGCGTGACGTTCTGCACGTGTCAGAAACGACAGTATGGCGTGATGACGCAGTGCGAGCTGTGCAAGGACTGGTTCCATGGTGAGTAAAGTAACTCGTTCGCTGTACTAATTCAAACTCAAATAATTTATTTTAAAGTAGCCCATTAAAAGACAATTTTGAATATCAATATTTACACTATAATAGAACTGATTTTAGGTGCCCCTTACAAAAGGTAGTTTCGTATGGAGAAGATTGGGCAAGAAACTCCAATTTCACACTTTTAAAATTTTAAGGCACCGAAATTTCCATAAGTTTACTTTTAACTTTCAAATATCTTATCATGACATTATTTACAGCAAACTGCATAGCAGCATCTAAAGAAGATCGCGAGGAGTCACCGGAGCGCGTCGAAGTTCCCTTTCCCAACACTGAACCCAAGTTCCTATGTCCCGACTGTATGAGGACCAAGCGGCCACGGCTGGACCGCATACTGGCATTATTGGTAAGTGCATATTCTGGGTTTTACAAACATCCTTACATGCAGTGGACTTTGATGATGAGCGACACTTATCTAGCCGTACGGCGGTACGGGTTAATGTTCCTGGAATTGGCATTCAGGCCTTCTCTTAGTGAGAGGTAGTGGGCCGTAGTCCCTGCGGGCACAGTGTGGGGTGGTGGATGTCACATGTCTTTGATGTTTTTGGTTCTAAGACATACTGGTTTCCTCAACAAGGTTTGATGAAAGAAAATTGTACAAAATAAAGTGCGTACCTGCACGTTTGTCTGAGTATTTATTGGGACTCGCACAGGAAGAACACGAACTCAATATTAAACTATTAAAGAAATAAAAATAAACAGTATATAAATTCAGACATTGTGGAGCAAAGGTTAATTGTCACCTTGAACATTTTTGTTCATAGATTTTCCAACATCTAGGTTTCTCGTGTGTGTCGTTGTCTCGACATATTAACAATAACGGGATTTGTTCTATGTTTAAATAACAATAATAATTTAAACTTTATCCCATTTTATCTCTCAGGTATGGCTCCAAAAGCTACCAGTCCGCCTAGCCGAGGGCGAAGCCTTACAGTGCGTCACGGAACGAGCCATGGCGTGGCAGGACGCAGCCCGGGCCTTACTCGCCAGTCCAATGCTCGCGTCACTGCCGCTACACGAACACGACACGTTGCAAGCTAGCAGGGAGAAGGCTGATAAACTCAATGCTGAGTTAAAGAAGGCTACGGGCAGAGCGCATGATTCACATTCTGCGCAAAATGCCAGGTGAGTGTCTGAGAGCGACTGAATACAATTTATGGTAGTAAATTATTATTTTAAAGTTATTAAAATGTGTTATAAAAGTTCAAAGCAATAAAAAATCTTGCCTTCTTTCTCGTAGTTTACGTGGCATAAAACTAAATGTATGCCACATAAGTGATTGCTGAACTGATAGACTTGAGAGTTTGTTTAGTTAGCGGTTGTCACTTCGTAAATTTGACATTCGAATTCGAATTAATCAGTCAAAGCACACATATTATTGTTCACTAGCTTCTGCCCGCGACTTCGTCCGCGTGAAGTTTCTTTTTCCCCCGTACCCACCCCGTCGCATCACATCGCCTGCCTGCGCTATTACTTCGGTTTCGCTTACCATTCTTTCTAATGTTTTTCTCTTTTTGCACGGCTCCTAAGAGTCCTAGCGTGATCGTGATCTTCAATGCCTATAGCCTTCCTCAAGAATTGGGCTATCAAATGCAAAGATATTTTTTCATATCCGACTTGTAGTTCCAGAGGTTAGCGCGTTTAAACAAGCAAACTCTTAAGCTTTATTATTAGTATTAGTATAGATTTACACACATCAAAAGTGTCTGGGACCAAGGTATTTAAAAATATATGTTTTATTGCCCTATCGAAATTAAATCAAAATGTCTATTTAGATTGATTAAATAAAATGTTTTCGTTTGTGTAGATCGACGAAGTACTCTCTGCTTTTGCATTAATAAAGATTTCGTGATTTTTGCTTATGCTGGATTTTTCACCTTAGTTAATCCTGACATTAAAATGTGATAAAAAGATAAAAATAAAAGTTTTTAAAGGTTTTTATTGCGTAAAATTTGTAGTCTGTCAGCCGTTAACGCGTATAACAAAATCGCAGCGATTCGGCATACTCAATGAGTTCATCCAAATCAAGTTGCGGAATGGCCGCCCACTTCCGTTGTAACAAGCGAAAAAGATGTTCTGGTGTACGGCATCCATATTTGGCGGAGCTCTTGTTTGAAGCATATCCCATGCGTGCCCAATGGGATTCAAGTCTGGCGATTGAGCCGGCCATGGTAGGACGTTGATATTAACTGCGGCAAGTGTGTTTGCTAAGACTCTGGCAGTGTGTGGACGTGCATTATCAAAGCATAACCAAAAATGAAACACCAAATTGGGTCCGCAAAGGAATCACAACATCTTGTTACAATCGTTTCATCATAAATCTGTGCATTGAGATTGCTTCTGATCCAAATCAGTTCGGTTCTTCCGCCGATCCAAATACCCGCCCATATCATGATTGTTGCACCACTGTATGCGTCGACTTACTGGCATGATTTTAAACGTTCTTGGCGTGTAGGGGTCCTCGAATACCGTGTACGTCTAGTATCTGGCCTCATACTAAAGCTAGATTCGTCAGAAAAACACAAAACGCCACTCTTCTTCTGCCCAATTTCTGTATCCACGAGCCCATTATAAACGGGCTCTGCGATTGCTAGGCTCAATAGGATAGGTGGTTCACGTAGAGGCCTTCGGGAACCGAGATTGACTTCATGCAAGCGATTGCTTATGGTTTGATCGCTTATTAACGTCCTTGAAGAGCTATGAAGGCTAGTAACCACCACCATCGCGGTCATTATACCATTTTGTTGAGCAGTAATTTGTATGTAACGATCTTGTCCGCGTGTTGTGATGAGAGCTCGTCCTCGCATGTCGCTCTGCCACGCTACCAGTGATACGGTAATGTGTTCGAAGTCGACTTATAACACCCTGAGTAGTGTCCAGAGCGATTGCCACGGCTCTGATCATTTCTTCCCGGCCCGAATGACTTCTCTCCGTAATAACGTTCTTTTAATTTAACTGATTTGGCTTCAAACCCGTTGCAGGATTATATAGCAATACAATTAAATAGAAGATTTTCATCTTTTAAACGAAATTCGAATACCTTTCAAATGACGAAATTTACTAAAAAGTATCCTTAAGAGTTACAAAAAATATAATTAAAAATATCTGTTTTTTTTAACTAGTAAAAACGTGCTTCAACCTAGACACTTTTGATGAGTGTAGCTTAGTTTTATTAAGTTTCAAATATGTTTTCAAAAGTCTATTACTACTATTTTGCAACTCCTGACTCTATTTTGACTAGCTTTCGTCTGTCTGATCAATGTGTTATCCACTCCGGTTTACTCAATATTAGTTTATTTTGTTGCAGGTCGTCAGCGAGCGTAGAACACGCGTATAGTGCTACTCCGCGGTCACCGAGCACGCGGGTCGCGCCCGGGTTATTAAACAAACTAGAAGACTTGATGTTGGAGGGAGACTTATTAGAGGTAATGTGGAATTTGTTTACCTCTAGTTTCTTGTGAAGATGATACCCGAGGGGCTCTATCCGTATTTTGAAGATCGTTCACATTCAAATATCAGTAAAAAAAAAAAAAAAAACCTCTAACTTTTCTAAATGTTTGGCTAGTTTGTGACAATGATGGTCGCTGAGATACAAAAAGTAAATTAGAGGTTTTTTTGACAGATCGAGACTGAGATTAGAATGCGAACGTTCTTAAAAGTACGGGAATTGCCCTTTTTGTTTCCAGCTTGTTTTGATCCTGAAAAGGCCTCTGTATGGCTCAGAGGTAGCCAGTTACTTACAATTGAGTTGTTGGATGTGAGTTGAAAACCACAGACTTCACGATAATATAGTTTATTCGTAAAAGTTACACGAAAGTTCCGTTGGATGCGAACCGCGGTTATAGCGCTACGGCAGCTATTGGTCAACTGAACTATTATAGTTATAAAAGTAAATAAAACGAGTAGCGACAAGTAGGTCGCGGCGATAGCAATTTGCCTGTACGCGAACCGTACAGGCTCCCGAGGGAAAGTGGAATGAGCATCCATTAGAAAGCAAATAATAATATAAGTTAAGTGTAAAGTAAATAATTAAAGTTCAATAGTAAATGTGTGAATGTATATGTATAACACAAATTTTAATTCGTCAAAGTGAAATGCTTTCTTCGGCTGCTTGCTTTGCTGTAAACAGACTCCGCTGCTGTCGAATGTATTTCTCGTAGCTCGATGTCCCCTCCAAAGTTTTCCCTTCCTCTAGGTGTCACTGCTGTTTTGGCAGTGTTTTGACGCCTTTCTTTGTTTTGCACCATCGTTTAATGATAATATAGAGGGCAAGCACAGCGACTCCTCCCAACAAAAAAGAAGTAACCTAGTAGAGATAGATGTCGTGACTTGACATGTCAGACGTCTTTAGAAATATTTCTCTGTTTTTTCTGGAATTCCAACTGCTGGTCTATTATATACTATTATATTATATGCTGGTTTATTATTTATTTTTACTGCTGTTGGCGTTTCTTGTTCGGCTATATTTGATTTTGCATTCTTCCAGCCCAGATCAAAGATGTCGTTAATTGTTGAATTTATGGTCGGTATTTCTATCTCTGGTTCCATGTTAAAACTGCTTCCCAGTTGATTGTGTGTAAATATTGTGGCGTCCTTTTTCTGCAGGAAGCACTTTGGTTTCTAGGAAATCACTTCAGTCCCGTCAATGACCGCTGGCGTAACTTGATCGTTACATATGACGCGCATCAGCTGTTTTCCGCACAATGTAGATAGCCACATGTTCGATTTGTGCAGCTTCGTCCAGTTTTCTTTGCATGTTACGTCATTGAGGACGCATGATAAAGACTTGTTGGTTGAAGACTTCAGCCTCACATGGGGCGTCATTATCGTGCATGTTGTAGATAGGATTACGTGAGACACAAATGAATTCGTCTTCTCCGCATGAAGTACATTCGCGCATGTCTTGGTCTTCCATTGTCATGTAAGAGCTATTTATAAAGTTGATTGCGATGAAGCTTGACCTTGGTTGTACGAGTTTTAAATGTCCTTGTCTAAAGAACGGTATTGGTATGAATCGATATATCTTTTAGTCTTCATCGCTCAGCAAGGGAATGTGTATTTCAAATAGCATATAGTAATCGAGTTTAATTTTCGCTATCCCTGTGATCCCAACAGTTGTATGTAATTCGAGCCTTAACATGGATGAGGTCATAGATATTTTTCAAATCTCTTTGAATGTCCTTTACAGGTAACGACAACCCCTGTGGCAACCTTCCGGATATTATAGATAGATAGATTCATTTATTTGCCTGAAATATGGTATTTTACAGATTTTATAACAAATACACAATAGTTCTACATATTCCGCCAACTAAATTCGGCATGCAAATTTTGTGACAATAACAATGATTCTAATTTAACAAAATATCATCAGTTGGGTAGCCGGAAATAGATGGGTATCTAAATGTCCCCTGTACATGTTCGCTAGAGCATTTATATTCGATGTAAATCACTTAAAATCATTAGAATTTTTGTCATTCATATGAATAGCATTTGCGCCTTGTTCACTATTTTTGTGATTTCGCTGCAAGTTTGGTTCATGTAGACGCGCAATGTTTTGAATTGTTCATCCATAAAGGAGGAGGATTATTTCTTTTTATATATAATGTTGTTTTCAGCCTCTACAATTAATGTTTGGTTTTTCATAAGTTGTAGTAGGTAGGCAACATTTGGATGTAGATTCTGTATGTCTCTTTCGTACTTTTCGGCGAAGTCTGCGTTGAGCACTCCAAAAAGAGTTCTTGTTAATTTCCCAACTACATCAAAGTAACTTCGTTTCGGTCTTGAGTGTTGAACGGCAGCAAGAGTTGTATTCGGCTAGGTGACACAGTTCATGACGTAGGTGGCCGACAATTGTTTCGCAAGGCGTATACTCATGTGATATTCTTCGGCTAGTTTCTCTATTTGGTTCATATAATCATTTATACGATCAGTTGCTTGCCAGTATGACGTTAAATTGTAGTAAACCAATAGGGTCCATTCGTCATGTATTCGTTGTATTGTCACAGCTTCATCGAAGTAAATCGGTAGATTGCTCGGTATAGGTGTAACTTTCAAGTTATTCGTCGTTGGCGCTGATTGTACAAATCCCGTCATCTTTTTCATATTTTGCGAGTTTATGTAGAGTGCGCATTGCCAGATAAGGTACACTTTTAGTTTCGTAAGTTACTGTACCCAACTGCCAATCTTGTCGAGGTTCATTAGGGGATGATTTCCAAATTATAGTTTGCAGATGTTATTGTTTTTCGTTCAGCCAGATGAATCGATAAAGCTGTGCTATATCTGCCGTAAAGACGTATGTGTACGTTCTCCAATGAATTAGTAGTGTCAGTATATCCTTTTGTAAGTTCGGACCGAAGTACGTGTGATCGTTGAGACTGCGGTCTCCTTTTGTCTTGTACGACGCGTTGAACACTACTCTTAGTTTCGTAGTAGTGGACTCAGCTCTCAACACGCCATGGTGAGGTAGGTAGACTTGGCCCCTACTTTCTCCTGTGACAGGTTTCATGTGTCCCATAGGTTCATGGGGTTTCATGTATTCGTTCATAAATTTCGTTTCCAGTTCAAGGAACAGTGCTAATGCTTGAGACCTTGCATATTTAAAGTTTGTTTCGAAGTTAGGCTTCATAGGCATAAGGGTGGCGTGCCTTATGAATATCGTCTTTTGTTATTTGCATTATTTTTCTCCGTGGCTGAATAGACAATTTTTACAAACATGCAAGTAGCGAACTGCGTCATTCCGTTTGTTTGTGTTCATAGCCAAGAATTGTTCGCAATTCATTAAAACGTGATTAGTTTTGCATATTGGGCATGTTTATTTTGTTTATTCTGTCGTGAAGAAGGCTTTTGGTGAGTTTTGTGACTTGATGAAGTACAATGACCCTGCGTTTTATTCTTGTAGTGGTTTTCTGATCCCTTATGCGGCTGCTTTCCATATTTCCATGGTTTGTTTGATGACGATAATTTTTGGCTATTTCCCTGCAGAGCTTCTAGTGACATGAATTTTGATTTTAAAAACTCTGCAACCTCTTCCAGGTCGGGAAATTCCCTGGGATGTTTGATCTCCTTTATATATTCGTTATTCGTTATACATAACGCTATCTAGTTTTTGAATCAATAGGTGAACCACGATCGGATCCCAATTGGTGGTGTCTAGCCCGATGTTTTTGAGCTCGTTCAAGCACTCCATCATGACGTCGTAAAGCTTCCGTATGCTTGCAGCGGTTGCTTGCTGAATACTAGTTTGATTCCGAAGCGTGTTTATGTAAGATGTGAATAACAGCCGTTTGTTATCTTAGCGGTGGATCAGCATCTCCCAGTAAGATACGTAGCTTTCAGCACTGATGCCAATATGCTGAACCAGTTTCTCCGCCTCACCTTTCAGTTTTGTTTTCAAGTGTTGCATATTCTGAGCCTTCGAAAGTGTCGGATTGTTGTGTACACTTTCGAGGTAGAGGTCTCTAAAAGTCAACCACTGGTTACAGTTTCCATGAAAATCCGGTATTTGAATTTTTGGCGTAGATTTCTCATACTGTGCTCTGTTTCAGATGTTGCATTGTAGTTTCATTTTCAAGTCATCATAAAGGTTTTCTACTGTATTGTATTCCTGTTGATAAATTGAGTCCTCATCTTGTAGTATTTGTTTTCTAGTTCCCAATTTGCCTTTTCGATATGCTCCCATTTAGTTTTCAGGGTGCTTAAGTTGTCTTGTAATTCCCATTTTTCCATCGTTACCGCCGATGCTATGTTTATTTTCTCCGCAGTGCGTTCGAATGCTCTAAAGTTGCGGAATGGTTGACGCAAAAGATCTTGTAGCTTTTCCGTGGATTCGCTTGTTCCCCGAGGAGGTATGTGGAATTTGATATCGTCGAAAATTAATTTCGATTGTCCCTTACCTTGCTTAGGCGTCGCAGGTGGTTGTTCCGTCTTACTAGTAGATGCAGACGACAATTCCGATTTACGTTTCAACATGTCTTGCAGCACTTCTTCATAAATCTTCTTCGTACTGTTGAAAATGTCGTCTTGGAAGTATTAAAGGTCTGTTGCTCCAGAGTCTTCCAGTAGTTGATGGTTGTGAACAAACATCTCCCAGTTATTGTTCAGCCGCGAAAGACGCTCCTCCAGGTACGCCAAGCCCCTCCTGGTGGGACTTTCCTTTTTGTAGTTGGTGCAAATAAGCTTCAAGTCTCTGAAGATAGTTTCTTGACGGCTTATCAGTTCCGTTCCAGTCTGAACCATTGTTATTAGTTATTGGTTTGACCGTTGGTGGAGTAGAGTTGTGTCACCGCAGGTACTAGTTCACCAAAGTTGCGAAGTTTCCGTAAGTTTTGGATATCAAGTGCGTCGGCCCCCACTAACGCGATCCGCTCTTCTGGGACACCAGGGCCTGCAGTCTCGACATAGATACCGACAAAAATCGGTCGTTAAGTCCAATCGATGTCAAATTTCTTTAATAGATTTTCAACCTTATGCTTTGGAAATAAAGTTGAAAATCTATTAAAGGAATTTGACATCGATACGACTTATCGATATGACTATCTAATGTCAAGACTGTAGGGCCAGCTAGACCGATTCGCTAATGTTAACAGAGACAATACGCACCCGTTAAATCCGGCTCGAAGGACCACTTTTATGTATGGCTCAGAGATAGCCAGTTACTTACAGTTGAGTTGTTGGATGTGAGTTCGACGAAAGCCACTGACTTTACGATAATTTAGTTTATTCGTAAAAGTTACACGAAAGTTCCTTTGGATGCTAATCCGCGGTTATAGCGCTACGGCAGCTATTGGTCAACTGAACTATGATAGTTATATGTATAAGTAAATAAAACGAGTAGCGAAAAGTAGGTCGCGGCATGTCATACTATTTGTTCTAGACAATACTTAGAAGGTTTTGGTAGTTGACAGTGACGATTGTTGGAGGCGTTTCTTACTAATGTAGAATGTTACCCCACAGGTGCGGTTAGAAGAGCAAGTACAGGTGTGGAGCGCTGTGGTGGCGTGTCGCGGCGCGGAGGGGCGGCGCGCCGCGCGCCACGACGCGGGGCGGCGCAAGCGACGTGCGCGCGCGCCGCGCCACCACCAGCTCAAGCGCACTAGGACGCGACACCATCACGGTACACTTATTATAACTTCATCATCTTTCAGCCGAAAAACTGATCCAGGTCATGCCTCCCTCGAGCGACGCCATTAGGGGTCCTTGTACTTGTCGTATCCCGTGGATTCCCTTGACTTTCACCAGGTTATTCTTCCACCTTGTGGGGACTTACCTATCTACCTACCTACTTAACTTATATTCTAATCTATATACACGGTAACATTTGAATCACAGTTTTGCTAGAACAAACGTTGTTCAGACCATGGTCTACTACCATTCTATAGCATCAAATATGTTATTAAAACAAACTAAACTAGACGTTCTCAAATTAGTCTTATGTTACTCAAACGTGTTCACACTTTAACCGTAAAATCAAAGTACTCATCGCGGTAGCGATATGGCATTCAAGAGTTATGAGGACTCCACGTAGACTACAAGGATGTCCGGTCAATGCGGGCCGAAATGCAAATAAATCATTAGCCAATGACATGCAATCGCGTGAAATACCGCTCCGCCCATTTCTTTTGTTCACTGCCGCGGGCCGCCTGAACCGCCCGGGCGTTAGCCAGTCTACCGAAATCTCTCGAGCGAGCGACGCATATGCATCCGATGTATTTACACAGGCACGCATCGTGCGTTTATTGTGAAAATGAGTTCTAACTATTCGAATGTGGAATGGTTGAATATGGTGCGTTTTTACGCAATTGCTGGTGACAATCTGGCGAAACGTAGGCGCATGTACTCTCAACCAGATCATTTAGCGGCGCTGCGCAGGGGAGGGATCTTGAACCCGCAGATTCCCATACCTGCTACAATACTGGCAGCTACACAGCGGTTACTGGATCACGGCCAATTAAATTAACTTCAGCTAGAATTTCTGACGGTCCTAAGCCCGATAAGTATGAAGGTAAAATTGGAGTCAATGTTGTCTTGGTGCCCACGGAGTTAACCCGGTTTTTTGGTAAGATATTTGTCTTGTTCCTGTAATATCCCAATAAATAAATAATATCTAATAATGTCACGTTAGATACAATATGTACCGTACCTACAGGAAATAATTAAAACTATGTCTGATAGTACCTACCGTAAGTAGGTACTATAACACCTATAGTATAGTATAGTATATATATATATATACTATAGTACCTAGAACAAAAAGATAAAATTAGAGGTCAGCCACCTCGCCGCCCACGACGCGTCATGCAATCGTGCATAGCCAGATAATACCTACCAAAGTTACCATAGCCAAAACCACACCAAGCCATAAAAATCTGTTTTAAAGTAGCCACTTATCAGTGATAAAATGCCTACCGAAGTTAACTTTTAACTTTGGTATTTTCTAGTAAGACGTACAAAAATAAGTTCTTACTAAATTCAGTTCATGGAGTGTACATTTCCCTGTAAACAATGCTGTGTCCCGTGTGTGAGCCGCGCGCCGCGCCGCAACTACTTTGAGACGCGAGCGCCGCAGTCGCAGTGTCTGTGTTGTAGGGAGTAACGATAATCCCGACATTTTTAACTTTGTCTTTTTGTATTTTTTCGAAAACCAATGACGTTTTGTTTTATTTGATGCTATAGAATGATAGTAGACCATGGTCTGAACAACGTTTGTTCTAATAAAACTCTGATTCAAATGTCACCTTGTATAAAGCACTATGTGTGGTGTGAGAAATAGGTAGACCTGAATGAGAGTAATATTGTGGGGAATATATAAACGCACTTTAAAAATTATGTTTCACACTTTAAAATATTCAGCTTTAAAATTTATTAAAATGAAATATAAAAATAATGGTTTCCACTACAAATATGCTTAGCTTTAAAATCAATTGAATGTACTATAAAAACAATGGTTTCCACTAAAAGAGCGAGCGAAGCGATCTCGGGACTTGGAGCACTCCGACTCGGACAGGTTAGGTTAGAAGTTGATGGCGGGGTCTTTCAGACTCCGCCGTCAACTTCTAACCTAACCCTCCCTTCTAACCCTTCTAACCTAATCCTCGACGTGGTGATTTTTTTTAAACCACTCAGAAGTATGAGCCCCGCTGAGCGAGGCTCCGGCGGCTACGCCTTATTAGTTTGCCATTCAGAAATAGGAGGCTTCGCCAAAACAAAAACGCGATGCCAGTTTAAATGAAATCAAAGCTAACAACTGATTATTAAGCTGGTTTCGGAGTTGGTTTTCGACACAGTTATAGTGCAAACCGTTATTTTTGTAGGTATTTTAATTTCATAAATTTGGTTCATGTTATTAAAATGGTAATATTAAATTATAGATGTATTATTATTTTAAAGTGCTGATATAAAATTGTATATCTGTTTTCATCAAATTTAAAGTGCTATTAAATATATCTTTCGTTTCAAATTATTGACAACACATGTAAAACCAAAATAAAATTTATTTTTGTTATTTCAGTTGCACCAGTCGTCAAACCTACGCTCAAACGAGGCACGGCTACCACCACAAATTATCTCAATAGGAAACAGGTAAGAGTTCACCTATATTTTAATACAATAGACAAGTTACTTATGGCTTCACCAGAACAATAGTTATTGGAAACCTACCAAATTAAAAATGTATTCATTGCCAACTATTTGACTGGATGAATAGCTTAATTATTATTTTTTTGTCATAAAGAATTGTGTCTATCTTTATTAAATAATAAAGAGGCGAACCTAATTATTAAAGAAAATACTTATTTAAGTATTTTCTTTAATAATTAGGTTCGCTTGCACGACAAACCACTAAATGCATTTAACGCAAAACGTATTTAAAACATTATTCTGTCTCTTTTCAAACGATTGAAAGAACGTTTAACGTTTATTTCCTTATTTAAATGTAATATTTGTTTCCGCAGGGCATGTCGTCAGGCTCCGGTCTGATGATGCGCAAGCACTACATGGCGCGACAGGAGCGACGCAAGCGCGGCCTCGCGCCCGCCACGCGCGGCAAGCATCCGCGGCAGACCAGGATGGGTCAGTTATCAAACTTATGATATTTTGAAGTAGAAGACCATTTCTAAAATGACAAGTAGGGGAAACAGTGATATGAAGTTTTAATATCTGTGGGTACGGACGTCAGTTATTTGTACCAAAAAACTACTGTAATTAATTGATTATGTACTGAATACCTGTGATCGGGACCATCTCTAATTTTGTACCGAAATGTAGATCATGAGTTTGTCCCGCTTTCCTCCTTCGCCGAGGTCGGTCGCGTACGAAAACCAAGCAACTCACGCACTGCGAACATCAGTCTCGCAATCATTATAACTAGATACCGGAATAAGTAGAGTATATTTGCTTAAAGTTCAAGGAATTAAGACATAGAGTGGATAATACCGCCTTCTGAAATCCTGGAATAATAATCATGAACCTTTTATTCGGGGATTAAAAAAATTACAAATTATTAATCGCACTTTGCAAACATTCACATTCTATATTCATACAGGGAGGTATTATCTCCTCTATGTTATTACTTCCTTGAAGTTTACGTAAATATCCCTTACCTATTTCGATCTCTGATTATAAAACAATGTATATTGACACGTATGACAAATGTACGCGACTGTCTTCAGCTGCGAAGCTAGGCAGGCCTGACCGCTTCCGTCTGGGTTAAAATTAAAACAGTAACCGAAAAATACGGTGTTGAGTCAAAATTATGCATTTTTTTAGTTAGTGTAAATGGTAGGTCTTAAACCGTATTAAATACTGTTTATTGAAATAAGAAACATTTAGGCCGTAAAGATTACCTTATCTATGATGTTGTTGATTTTGTGAGTAGAAAAAAATATGTACAGACAAATTGAGAAACTCCTCCTTCTTTTAAGAAGTCGGTTAAAAAAGAGTAGATATTTAGGTAAAATGCTTATATAACAAACCGGTGTTTTTTTTAATGAATCTCTGTATTCTTTTCAATGTAGAATTGTTGATGCAAATGAGTTTCATTTGACACCAATAATAAATAAACGTGTTCCTCCAGCAGGCCAGCGCGCGGCAGCCGGCAGCTCGGGCGGCGCGCGCGCCGCGCCCGGCGCCCGGCGCAGCAGCTCGTCGTCCGCGTCGTCCGCTGAAGACGAAGAGGACTGTGCCGCGCACAACTGTCTTAGGCCCACTGGTGCGAATTCTACTTTTAAGACGATCCATAATTTGATTTAACACTCGCCTTCTTAAAAACCTCATTCGTAAAAAGCCACGTGTTGAATGAATAAAAAATGATTGATTTCACTAGAGGGCAAATTAATGTCTCTTAACACGTGTCTCCAGAGGCACGAAAATGTAGAAAAAAATCGTGATACAAGAATCAGGCAACGTCGTATGACTTCGCGCGATGTCTCTTGAGATGTCCCGGGACGTTTGACCTCTAGTGAATACATCGGCTTAAATAACTATATTGTGAGCAAGTTGAAACTTTCACTGTCCGGTGCTTAAATGGACGGGCACATAAGATCTCTACTGAGGTCCTTCCGCTGATACAAATAAAACATTAATCCAACCTTTTCTAGTTTAGTATTTCATACAGCCATTATAACCTTACTAATTAACTCTTACCTATTCCACAGGCAAAGTAGACTGGGTCCAATGCGACGGCGGCTGCGACCAATGGTTCCACATGCACTGCGTCGGCCTGGCGCGGGGCGCGCTGCGGGAAGATGACGACTACGTCTGCGGGACGTGTGCGCAGCGCCCGCGGGACTAAACACACCGCAACACACATGCGCACACCCGTTAATGAGTTCTACGCATCCATTAACAGGATCTATGCATTCATTAACCGGTACTATACATCAAAATACGGGTGCTGTACAATCATTAACGGGTTCTATGCACCCATTAACGGGTACTATGCACTCGTTAATGGGTCTATGCACCCACCAACTAGGGGCCTTGCACCAGCCTTTGAACAAGTGATACGGTTTGGACTGTTTTGTTATGTAGATGACTGTCAGTGATTATTTAAATGTGTTTTTTGAAGTTGTAACTGGTTGAATTTTAACATGGGTTATAGTGATGTTGTTGAAATTGACTCAGTTGTTGTAATACAAATTGTGAAAGTTGATATTTTAAAATACAGTTAAGACTTTTTTATCGGAACTTGGTTAATGAAAAATTAACCTACATTAATTGAAGAAAACCCAATGTTTGTTAAAATAATGGAAAAACCAAGGTTCCACAGTTAAAGAGGGTTTTTACTGAATTTTAAAATCTTAGCTGTTCCACAACTTTTTGAAAACGCAAATACATAATATGGGAATATGTCCATAACAAAGATAAATAAAATATTGACGTTCAGAATATTTCTGATATTAAATTAATATAAAACTGAAAATATCGAACATTGTTGGTAATTACATTTAGGGCAGAAGAGGGGAGTTTCGAGCGAATATGGCGCTTTAAGTAGTCATAATTCATTATACACCTGAAACACACAAAACACAACAACATTAACAACATCGGAAAGACGCAGACGTAACTGCAAGTGTCAAAAATTTAGTAAAAAAGAATAATATCTATTACCAAATGCGTCTTTAAAATCATAAAGTCCACCAAGAAGTGATTAAACTTCCCATACTGACGTGTCCCACGGAAACTCCGAGCAAATTGACTATCTGCGTTTTTACAGTGCAAGTTGAGCTGCTGCGTTTACATAGTGCAAGTTTCCAGTGAATTTAATGCTTCATGTCAGCTGTGCAGATAATGATACAAATATGCAGCAGTTGATTCGGCTTCAGATCTATTGTTGCACTAGAATGATCTCATAGCTTCGTACACTAGGTAGACTAGCTCAAAGCATGCTTCTCTACGTAAAATTACTCAATGGACGAGGCGCCTAAAAGGCAGTGCTTTAAAAATATCAAGAACTTTGCATAATAAATCAAAAACATCGGTAATGGCCCACAATAAACAGAAGAAAACATCGATCTAACCTGTAAAGCACGAATGCTGGGCAAAAATACCAAGTGAGCAAATAATGCTGGTATATAAACGTATACTTAACTGTCATGTTGGCTCGATTCTCCCCCAGTTTCCTAAAGGGCAGAGAGACAGACGTAGGAACAACTTGACATAGCACTTGATTTACAAGCGCAATCAAATTTGAAGCTTATCGCAAAGCTATACGATTGATTTCACAACGGAAACGTTCTCATGAATTTGCTAAACGCAAAGCATTTAAAATGAACTAGCACAGGCCAATTATTTTGCGATGTTAGAGTTAGATAGCACGAGAAAGCTATACGATAGAAAGAGAGGGAACGATGCCTGTCATGGCCGCCATCGCAAAAAATTGAATCTGTAATTGAATTAATCATATATTTGAAATTATCTCAATGTGGTACAATGGATTTAAATCAAACCGGGGCTCAGATATGCTATGACACAAAAATGTCGTAAAACCGTAATAATTTTAACTTTGCGTTCCGCGGTGGCGCTGCTTGCCAAGGAAATTTGACAGATAAGTGTCAAATTCAGGACATATCCAATATTAGTACCGTATTTCGCCACCTGCATATTTTATTGTGTCATAACAAATACGGGTCCAGTAGCTGAAATTAATGATCATTAAATGTTTTAATAGAATATAATTCAATTATAACTGTTGTTCAATGTTTTCGCCATATTTGTGGGATTAGTTGTCTCGGTACACAGACGTTAGCGTTCGATGTTTGTAGCGATACCCCTTCCCTGGAGTTATAGGGGAACAGTTACTGTTGCGGTGGGACGAGGAATATGTATCGATGTGTCTTAGAAATGGTGCCCTAGGTTTAGTACTGTTTTATCAATGGAGTCCAAAAGAATCTCGTTAAAAAAACTAACTTAAAGAGACTTTCGGGGACATGTAACGGTCAATTAGGTTGTTACGCCTGATTGCCAAGTAACCACGACGGGAATGGGAGGTTATAAGACTTTTTAATAGAAAGTTTATTCATCAGATAGGGTACTTCTATTTGAGCTACTGATGATTTTGTCAAGTTGTTTTAGACCAGGAGGGCGTTTTTGCGTAACAAAATATATATTTAAACCGCAACTAGTTGAACTCGTATACTACACCAATAGGCTAGAATGGCAACGACATAACCTAAATTGAGATAAACCTGCTATAAAGTAAGTCAGGCTGACTTGGAGCAAGATCCAAAATCTGGAAACGCATTTAATAATGACGTGAAAAATCCTTCAGTAATTCTCAGGTTTAGCCAACACAATTATTATGGTAGCGTTAACACCAAATAGATTTTATCGAGATGTTAAGCCACCCCTACAGTAACTATTCCAACCTTAAATTAAATATCGATGTTAAACCAATGTTGTTGTTAAAGATATTAGCAAAATATACATGTCTCTCTCTCTCTTCACGAAGTTGGTATCTTCCGAACGCGATGCGAGTGGGATAGATAGAGTTTTATTATTTTTATTACAACGTGACAAATAATTAAGGAATCGGGACTGGGAAACTTGTAAAATTATGTATGATATATATAAAGTATTGTATTATAAAGGACTAGCTGTTTATGTACGGAGATAATCGCTGGACCGTGAGTCGGTTGTAAAGATTTAAATAATTTGTGAGTTTTGTAAGTTTGTCTAGTCCTTAAAACGGTTATTTTGGTATAAATTTTTATTGGGTGTGATCATAATATGAATATTATCTTTCTATATGATGCGCATGAGTTGAAATTAGTGTCAAAATACTTCTTGAACTAAATATGGCATAAACAAAAAACATCACTAAAGCTACATTGTAAATAAATTATGGTCCTCCCATAAGTTTTTTTACCAAATGGATTCTATTTCACAGTAAAAATTATATTTATATTTCAAACAATTTCCAATCCTGTCCATGTTAATATTGAATGTAGCCAAATATTATTTTGAGATTTTTTTTTACTAATTTTTGTATTTTATTTACTTTTCTATGTCGTTGAAAATTAGTAAATCTTATATCTTTTTATTATTTTATTTAATAATTTACTATTAATTGTATCCTTAGTCTAATTTTAGTATTTTTTAAAGTTTTTTTAAACAAAATCTTGATTTCTTTAATTTTTTTAGTTTGGCAACATTCATGTTAATATTACAAGAATGCTACAAGATGACAAGGTCTTCGGTTAGACGTGAAAATTTTGTACATATTTAAAAAAAAAAACGTTAGCTAAAAAATTAAAAAGTTTTTAATGTAATGGAAATTTTTGCAAGAAGCTGATAGTGATAAGTAATAGGTGTGTGTGTGTGTGTGAGAGAAGTGTGTCTGTGTGGGAAATATGAGACACTCGTCGACCTAGCGTAAATCAGGATAACTAGAGCTCTAAACTAGAGGAGCAAACGCTGGTCCGCAGTGTCAGTGTCGAAATTTTCTATCATATTTGTGTAGACAGACATACAGCAAAAATAAAGAATTTCAAGTATTACCGAGCTGAATAGTGAAATTCACTTTTCTATAACATTTTACACTGTTACACTAAAACATTATTAAGTTTATGTAAAATAATCGTGGTTACTCTGTAATTATATTACTCTGTCTATTTCGATTAACCTTTACATGATCTATCAACATAAAAGTAAAGTAACTATTAACAAAATCATTCTTCACTAAACTTAGCTCAGCAAGCTATGTAGAGTTTTAAAGACAACACACACCACAGAACTGGAAAAGGTACTTACGAGGAGATTTATTTATAACAGGAAATAGCGGCAATTCTTTTTTGTTCATGGGAATGAGAAACAATATTCTACCATTATTTTCAGCTCGTTAGCTTGAGTTCGAAGACCAACTAGTAAACTACGTGTAACTGCTTCTTATTGGTCGAAAGCGTTTATCATATTGTAAATAATGTTTAAATGTAGTTCGATGTATGTATATTGAGGCGTTGTCGCCATACTTGTTAGTGTAATGTTGTAAGAGCTTGCGACTTGTCGCCTAACCATTTGTAAGAAAATAAAGATAACTCACATCTCACAGCTTTACTTCGTACGTCACCGTACGGAAACTAGCTGTAAAGTGCGAGTTAACTTTAAAAGACATATTTTTACAGATATTAAAAATGTCTTCGGAAGATTTTGAGGTATTTAAAGTATTTTTGACTGAGTTAGTATCTGTTCTAATATGTTTCTATGGAGAATATTTATGCACTGGCCTTTCTTTTGTGAATCAATGTTTATATAATAGTTATAATAAGACGATTAAATAAAGCTAATACCTTACCAGATATTCTTTTTTCTATTCCATTTACTTCGGGACTGTATGAATCGGTTTTAATCACGATTACTTTCCTTCGAAAGTTTAAATAAATATTCTACACGACATATCCCATAATGTTAAAAACATGGCTGGGCATTACATATTGTTGTTTTAAAGCAGCATTTTAAATTAAATGTGGCACTCGAAATACTATTATTTGTATTAACTAAATTGTACTTAGCGCCGTGTTATTCTATATTATACGAATCTGTGTCTTAAATAAATATTTGATGGCTCTCATATAATTGCACGAAGATATAACTTATACATTTATTTGGTCACAAAAAATATAATTACTTACCTGAAATATTTAAAACAAAAATTCTCGTATAAATGTCTAATAAATATAAATAAAGTATAAGCCCTCTTGCCTTTGGAAAGTGATACCAAACAATAGAAAATTGTGACAAGTCAACTAATTAAAATATTACTAAAAGTTTAAATAATAGCTATCACTAAATGAGGCATCTCTGGTTTCAGAAAGCCTATTCGACACTATCTGTTTTCAAAATATCGTGCATAATTTATGTGATTGACTGTTCCTATTTCGGCTAATCAATCAGTTAAATTCAGATTTGACAGATATACTGATCAGAGACTTGAGACCTTGGGTTTGTCATCTGTTGTAGTTTTATATTCCTTTGACCAAAACTACACAAAAAATGAGCGGTCATTAGACCTCTATAATTCCGTTCTGGTAAGGTAGGTATCTATAATATTGATTTAAGTAGCAAAGACCTGCCTTAATTTTACTGAAAATAATACATTATTAACTGTGCTTCATGTAAGTACTGGTACACAAACACAACTCTGCATTGCATACTTAGAACTAATATTATTTATTGATTTATAGGAAAAAATACTTAATATAATTTATGGTCATTGATTCACCTTCATTTCATTATGTTAAGATGTAATATAAAGCAAAGTTCATATTTCGATATCTGTAACATTAATTATATGAATTAAATAATTTGATGTGATGATTATTTTAATTAAATCTTTAATTTAATAAATGTAGTATTTTCTAAATAATAAACTGCAGAGTTGTGACATGTGACCATGCTGCTATAACAGTATGACAAATTGTAAGCCAATATGAACTCTATCGCTTAGTAGACAAGATTTATATTTGTTACAAGACGGCTGTCGCCGCCAGCCATGTAGCGCTAAGTCTCAACCGTTACAAATAACTGTTTGGATTGTTGCTAGTTTTAATTGACGAGATGAGTTTGGTTTGACTATTATTAATAATAATTAACAGGACGCACAGCACTCGCATGTGTCACAAATTGATTTCATAAAATTAATAATAAAATGAATACACTACTTATTTTATTAATTTTTTGTGCCTGGCTCTTTCAAATGTCGAGTATTGCAATTTTTTTATGATAGCAGTACCTGTTCAGAATCGAGGGGCTGACATTATTGTCGTTACCCCGAATATCCATAACAGAAAAATTTACAAAACTGCCCAAATTGAGGGACTTAGACCGTTTTTTTTCCATGCAATGTTTAGTCATAAATACATACAAAAGTTAGTCAAACCAAATACACCAATAGAATGGCTGTAATACAAAGTTGACCGCATTGATCTCTGCCAGCCCTCGTTCGATCTGATGTGTTATGTTAAAAAATGTATTTATGTATGCCCGATATCTTCGCAGGTGACGGACGGTTTGGTGAATAGTGGGGATTGTCCAATAGTAACTTTTAATTTGAATTTTGTGATTCTGGAATTCTGCTAGATTGAAATTAATTGCAAAATACTATTAATTACTTATTTAATTGTTTTTTTTTCATAGAATTTGTAATATGATTGTGAATGAAGTAAAAAAGTGTTTATGAATGTTCATTTTCAAATTATGCAATGTGTAGAACAATTTTATTAATTTAATTTTGCACTTAGAAATTTATGTTAGTACTTACTATCCTTTTTAAGTATAATATAGAAAGTGTAATATCACAATTACTAGTAACAAGGCTAACTGAACCAAGTGTGACTAATGTACCTTTTTTATAGTTCTATAAATAATTTTAAAACTACCCTCCTATTCGACCAAACCATCGACGCCTGCGCAATCATAATTGTACAGATATATTTAGTAAGAGAAAGTCTACGTTTGTCCAACAATACTGGAAGCTCATACTATACCTGATAGTATTCTAGTGTAAAATTAAATTGTTTAAATGTAAATGAATGGATGCCAGCCCGTATCGTTGGACAGATCGACATATTGTGTACCAAATAAATATAGAAAATTATAGAAAATATCTTGTGTTTTGATTTCATTTGTCCACTACATGAATTTTATCACACCAATACATTTATTGCAGTAACAGAACCTACTTAATAGTATAGTTACAGCGCAACAATTTTAGTGTGAAATTCTTCTATACGTTGGTGGTCGGCGGTACTGCTCATACCCAGAACATCGCCAACTCGCAGCCAGAAAGCGTGGTGGTTTAGATTAACATTTCTTAGACAAATCATAAGATGA
The DNA here is from genome assembly GCA_917490735.1 of Dryobotodes eremita. Taxonomy (NCBI): domain Eukaryota; kingdom Metazoa; phylum Arthropoda; class Insecta; order Lepidoptera; family Noctuidae; genus Dryobotodes; species Dryobotodes eremita. Next base: position 1,069,853 of record OU823266.1, read on the forward strand.
AGAGCTGATGCTAATTTTTTGGGTTTACAATGTAACACTCAAAGTACTAATTGATCGATCATTATAATGCTATCATGAATTAATACGCATATTAATCTGCTAATTCGTTTATGATAACGCTGCAATAACTACTGTTGTACCCTCTACGGTAACGTGACATTAGGCAGGACGACAATGACGTCACTATACCGTGAGTACTTACATACTTACTTAAAGTAATCTATTAAAAACTCCGTATCCTATCTTATATTTATCTGTTACTTTTTTATCAATAAAATCTTTCACTTGTGCGGCATCTACATCTCTACATGTGAACTATGCAGCACTCTGACGTGAGACGTCACGCAAAGTCCTGCGTCGGGACAGCAGAGAAAAAAATTGAAATTGAGATTGTAAAATCCGTTCCGATTCGATGCGATGCGAGCCGTTTGGTGGAAGTCATCCTTAACAGCAAAGCGATTTGCAGTATTCACGCTTTTTTTTATTTGTGTTCAATTTTTTGTATTCTACTCTCGGTGGCCAGTTCTAGTTCCGAACAATTTTTGTTTTTAGTGCAGTTGCTAATGGTAAATGCATGGGATTAGTATATAATCACTATGAAAACTGTTTGTATGCGATTTTTACTTGAGGTTCCAATGTTCCAAATTCAAATCACATTAATGACTAGCGGGTCATAGTGAAATTCATACAATATTAATGCCCGGCTAGACCCCAGGGTCTTTAATGACTTGCTGTAGGTTAGGTTTGCATGACATAATTTGACATTGTCGAGCAGGTGGTGTGAAAAAACATTTACCCCACCGAGTACATTTTATGTGATTTACCCTTAAGCCATTGATGTAGTTTGGTTTTAAAATGTTTTAGAGGGACTTCCCTTATTTCTTTTGGAATATTGTTGAAGATTTTAATTTAGAAATATAGAATAGAACATAGAAAACGTATTACAAAACCCAACAACATCTGTGATACCTACATACAGAAGGAAAAACTACAATAATAACGTATTGAACACCGATATCATCTATTTTGGACCGAAAAACAAGTAAAAAATACACACTTATAGGTGTCAATCGATTTCAAATCGCTTATCTGATACTATAACTCTTATCAGTGATAAGATTACTGCTCTCCTTTGTCTTGTTGAATTTGATGGTTTACCAAGCAAGTAGGTAAACCATTGTATGTAAATATTGAAAACATAAAGCTATTGGCACTGACGGATATAGGTAGGAAACTAATTCTGAAGAAAGCAGGCATGGCTCTACGGTTATGAGGTCGGGGTTGTGACTGAGAGGCATTCAGTTTGAACTCGAACCTAAGTCGTTGCAGTACCAATAACCACACAACAAGCGTACCTGTGGGCCTAGACAAAAACTTTTCTGATAGCGTTAACGCCAGACGCTAACGTCAAAATGTATTGCAATGACATTACCTGCGGAAAAGATACGCAATGTCACGTGGTAAGCAAATATCAACTCCATAGAATTTGATTTTTCCGTTGGCGTTAACGCTTACAGAAAAGGGATTTTGTCTAGGCCCCCTGATAATTTAGTTAGAGCGTCAGGGGTTATTAAGAATACCTACCAATAGGTACTTAGGTAGGTAAAAAATTGCAATTGTTACGTCAACCTCAAATAAATTGCGTTATGGAAAGGAGTATGAATTAATGAAGATAGCTCAAAATACCGAATGAAGTTGCTAAGTTTGTCGCATAGAAACCTAAAGATTATTTTATGCTAAAAGAAAGTATTTACGATTTTGAGGCAGTCTGCAGCCCAGCCTTCTGCACTATTCAGCTAGTTCAGCCTTCTGCGCTATTATTGTCTGATAAGTGTACGTAATAAGTGCATGTTTAATCAAAAGTGGTTCTCCACTTTGCTGCTTGTTCACTTTTTAAGCCAGGTACAAGTACTTGCTAATAGGAACTTAGTTGTTTTGTAAATAATAGGTACTAAAATAGTTTGTAAGCAAATTGTTACTAACTTTAAGAGTCCATGATACTTACTTGAAAATAAATTATATTATTATTTTATTTTTATGTTAACATATCTCGGGATCTTGGGGTTCCGGACCTTTGGAAGGCGTACGAGGGGCTGAAGCCAACTCACAGATGTCCGTTAGACGCCTTTAATGGAATCGGGCATCTACCGACAATTATCCCTCTACGCACTATACAAATGCACCCAAGGACAACCCCCGGTTGGTGTAGGACTATAGCAGCATAATAACATTACATATTGGATTATGGGTTTGGTTGGCTAAAGTGAACAGGATGTCGAGGACTATGGGAAGACAATGGGGTGACCAGTTTTGTATATACACGGATAAAGTGGCAGGGGTGACTTGCACACTCAATAATGGGCCCCCGGGAACCGTCGCTAGAACATATAGTGACGTAGCGACAAGGGGGCAACACTTCCTGAGGTGCTTGAGGAGTGGAGAGGTATTCCACGACTATCAAAACATTCCCAAGCCCGGAAGATGGTCAAGATCCCTACTAGCACTGACTAGAATACTTCCTGCCTCCGAGCACGTTTGCTCTTGCGAATCTCCACTCAAGCCTACCAATAAAGGCAAGAATGAGGTGGGAGCTCTGGTCCTCGTCAGTGTTCACTCTGGCCAGTCAATAAAGGCAAGTCAGAGATGAGGAACAAGACTTCTCTCGGGAGATAGGGTCCCTGGGTTCGCTACTGCCCAACAGTTCTCCATATGCTGCCCTGAGGGTTCCTGTATCTCTCCTGGTCTGGTTCCTCACTTAGACATATTCCGACAAAGTAAATTCTACCGGTACAGACGTAGAGTTCGGAGCGCGCAAGCCCCACCACGACGTCAACGTAGAGATAAAGCGGTCTTGTTGTTTTTCCAGTTAAAATTAAGTTCTGAATGTACGTTAATTTTGTCGCAATTAACAAGAGGTTAATTGGCCACTGGTGAACAATATCCGCGCTTGTTGACACGAGTAGGTATACCTACCAATCAGCTGATGAGCCTACATAGCAACTTAGGCATCACTAATCCCGAATTGCACCAGTTTATGACATCGACATACATATAATCTAGATAAGTAGAGCAGAGGACGGTTGTGCCCCCGGGGCTAACGTAACAATAAATTATATTAATAATTGTGTATCTATGATAAGGACTTGCCTAGTGTGAGGTTAGGTAGCAGCGGAAACAGAGATTGTTGGGTTATAGAATCGACGGATTAGCAGCAGGAATCCGCGAACCTTAAAAAAAAAATGCTTTATTTGACTTACTACGCTATGAAGTATGACATCCGATGCTGGAGCGTCCTGGGATTTACTTCAGGTATTGATCGATTGATGAATGCCAGGTGGGTTTTATTAAGGTGAAAATGATTAAGGAAATTAATCGTTTTTCCTATCTGATGATTAGCTGATTTACTCAAATAACCACAATAATGGATTGTTGGCAATAGTTGGCATGACGTCTTAGGCGATAAATTCATAAGAGGACAAGCAATGATTGATCTGCAACACTTATAAACACCAGGGGTCTATCAAATAAAATAATCAAACAATCCTATTAATCTTATATTAATATGAACACAAAGACACATTGGACACCACACAATAGCGTGCTCTTACATAAAACTTATCGTAACAATAAAAATTGTACGTTTGCAGATAACTTATCTACGTAATATCACTCCAAATCTTCACGAAAGCGTTAAACAATTGACGATCATTGTGATAGTCCATACCCTAATGTAACAAAGGAGTGCTGAGTCTACGAGCTGACATTTTCCTCTTATAAGTAAGGACAGGACATGATTGGAACACTATCCTCTCTTCAATCTCCTGAGGAGCCAACGGCCGGCCTCTGAACTCATCCTCGATTTGCTGGAGGGTCTTTCCTTTTGTCTCCGGCAGTAGAACTGAGATCACCAGTAAACAGTATGTGAGAAGACTCGCGTAGATACAGTACGTACCATATATGCCCACACTTTCAACTAATCCTAAGAAAGTTTTTAGAACCATGAAGAAGGACACTGACATTGTTGCTAAACTAATGCTTCCTCCAATGCTTCTGTATTCTAGAGGGAACACCTCTCCACCAATAACGTTTGGTAGCGGCAGCATGCCTGTAGCCACTGTGAAGAACTGCAGATTGATAAGCAGTGCTGGAATCCACACAGCATCGTAAGTCAGCAAGTCCTCCTTCTTCAAATAAGTGTAAGACGCTATAGCTAACTGGCTGATGACGCACAGTCCACCTGTTAGGAACATCATGGTTCGCCTCTTTATCTTGTTAATTAGGAAAACTGCTACAGTATTGGAGATAAATCTCTGTGTGTCTAGAAAGATCATCCAGAAGTGTGGGTTGACGTTAGGACCCATGATTAAAGTGATGATGGTGGTAGAGTAAGCCGCCATGGTGGTACCTCCAGCGAACTGCACCATGACATAAGCGTGGATCATTATAATGATTGGTTTGTAGAACTCTGGTTTGTGCATCGTCGCCATTGCGTTCTTCACGCGATTTGGTTTCTTGCCAAGCTTCTGTTCTTGTTTTGCTTTTTCGAAGACCATTCGTGCGTGGATCATTTCTTCTAGTTCATCCTCTTCTTCTTCTCCTCGCAGCCAGTGGAATACCTCTCGGCACTCTTCGTATTTCCCTCGGGCGACTAGCCAGCTGGGTGACTCAGGTGAGTATAACGTCATGACGAGGCTGAAGAATGAGAAGAACACGCAGATTAATGCGGTCTTCTGCCAACTGAGGAGGGATCCAAGTACGTGGACAAAGAGTATACCGAAGGCCTGTGTCAAGGAGACGGTCGTGAGGAAGGCTCCTCTGTTCTTAGGACTGGCGTACTCTCCGATCAGGATGGAACGTAGAGGCGAGAGCATGCCAATAGAGAGGCCTTGGAGAATTCTCCCGATAAGTAGAGGCTGGAAAAAGATATGAACTTTAAAGGTTTGTGAAGTCTAACTTTTGAATTTAGAATTAAGAACTAATGGTTAATGGTTAATCAGTATTGGTATATGTGTTTACCTCATAACTGGTAGCCATCATAGCGATGAACCAACCGATGAGGACAGGCATGGTGACGGCTAGATGAGCAATCCTTCTGCCAAACCGTTCCATGATAGGTGGCGTGATGAAGCTGCCCAGTAACTGGGTCACGCCTAATACTGATGCTGTAAATGAAATGACGATTATGAGACGCTTGAATCAACTGTTAATAGACCTACATAACCAAAGGCTTTGGAGAGGTCGTTTAGGGTCGGTCTGGGTTTCCATAAAATCACAAATGAGAAAGACTGATAAAACTGGGAGTCCATCCAACATATACACATAAGAAAATATTGGAAAGCGATGAATAAAACTGTATGTCGCACATCGTGAGTGTCCGAGAAAAGCGTAACGGTTGGAAGCGGAAAGTTTGTTGCGACGCTTCTTCAAAACTGGGAAGCAGTTTATCGCAGCAGCTTATTTAAGGCGGTTCGGGGGCTTAAATTAAGCCATTAGCAGCACAGCGGTCAAACTACCAGGGTAGGAAGTCAACGTTCCGTTATTAATTAAAACCGAAGATATTCAATATATAGTACGGGTACCCATGTATGTAGTTGATATTAAACATTTGGTAAAAGCCTTACCTAGCCATGATGCCGCAGTGTTGCTCATCGGTATCTCTGAGTTCGGCACCAGCAGCTGTGGCAGCAAGATGGCGGGGTAGCCGATCACACAGCCGTGCCCGATAATGTTGCTGCCCACTGCTGCCGTCACGAAACACTGGGAAGATAGATTGGTTAGTGCCTGCTTAGGGTGGAGGGGGACTAAAGCTTTATTGATCTTACATAGGCGTTAAAAATTATATTTCAAATGGTCTTGGCGCAACCGTGCGGCACACATTCCTGCTAATTTCTTACGATGGAATAGCTACCTACACTTTTTATTATAGTTTTAGTTTGCAGAATATGTTGTGTGCCTTGTAGTCCGTACTAAATAAATGTATTTTCTTCCTTATTCTCGTACCAGCACGAGCATAGCTAATTCTGCGGTATAAATATTTGCCATTCGGTATGTTGGTAGCGGGGCTGAACGCCCTGGGTAGTGGGTGCATAATTTAGTTTGTACACAAACACATAAGTAGGTAGAAGGTTTTGACAATTTACCTTACAACTTGAATGTGAACTACGAGTACAGGAGAGACTTCTGAAATATATTGATCTATAATTTTTTTTTTTTCGTTAATTACGAAGGCTGCGGCCGAGATACTTAAAAAAAACCAATTTAGATTTTAAAACTGATTTTAATTAAGCAAAAGAAATTACAATAAAAGATAACTATATCTAGCTAAATCTAAAGTTATGTCTTCCTTCGAAGCCGGAATAGAAGTGGCCGACCTCATGTTGCGGTGGCGCGATGGTGCCGCGGTATTTGGTGCATTCAGCACATTTGCCTCGTGTCGCTTAGTGCGCATTTTACTTGTTTGTTATAATTCATTGAGGTCGTCCTTAGTCAGCGCTATCGGTATACTACGCTTGCGTAACATCTCCGCCTGTAGTTCAGCAACTATTTTAAAACGCGCAGTGAAAATGTTGCTGGTAGGTTTTCTCGTTGCGTATGCTTTTCAGATGTTACAGGAACTGTGTCTTCATGATTTCCTGGTCCTGTGGGTGCGGCATCGTTTTGGCTCGGTTTTCTGGAAAAGTTTCTCCCGGGGAAATATCTTCTGGTTATCATCGCAATTGTAATTATGGCTGCGATACACAGTATAACATAAAACGGTATAGTAGTATGATATAGCGTTTCAGTTGTTTCAAACGATGAAATCGGCGACTGAAGAGTTATTCTGTCCTGAATAGTGTGTAGTCTATCCAAGTTAATAGATGTTAAGTTTGCATGTAGTGAGCTTATCTCCTGTGTTTCAGTAGTGTAGGGAATGTTCAATACTTTTACAGGTTGGCCTTTTATCTCGTCCTTAGTGTTTATTAAGGTAATTTCGTTTGTGTGTATCGAGCAGTGCAATGGAATGGTGGCAAGGAAGCTTCCCCTCAATGTGTCATAATCGTCGCTTCCACATTTCATCTGAACTCTGGTAGATTGAGGAAATGATATAACGTAGTGTCTACTGTCTAATTCTTCTACAGCCGGTTTTGATAGATGTACGGTCGTCAATTTACAGGATTTTTGTAATGTCTTGCTTGAAATGAAGGTTTGCACGCAGTCAGCTTGAGTTTGGATATAATGATTTGTTTTTTGTTCGCAGAGGTACCGATTATTATTTAACTTCGGGCATTCTGCCTCCATGTACATGAACGTATTCCCATTGGTTGCTATGAAAGGATAAGGAGGTATGAGGACTTGGTTGTTCTTGTTTGGGACTATGGAGAGTTTGTAGAGTGTATAGGTATCTTCTGAGACTATGGGAAACCTAAATGCTATTACTATTTTCTTGTCATCGTAATAATACCCAGCTTTAATGATGTCATAGTACTGTCGTAATTCTAACTCTATTACGTGGTTCTTGCCATAAATTTCTTTAAGCCTGTCTACTACGTTACCTAAGATGTCTATTCCTAACATGCTATGATGAGTAGTCATCACGCGGGTGAACGATAAAATATTCTCTATCCTATATAATTCCGATAATACGTCCTCTATGTTTTCGCTGACGATAGTCAACAGCTGATTGAACTTAGCGACTTGGATCAAATTTATGCTACTTTCTGCTTGTTTTATTAATAGACTTAGTGTGGTGTTGATTTTACTCTGGTTTTTGACAATTTTGTTTATGATATTAGTATGAGATAGCATCCACTCTTTACTGATGCTGATATGCTCGTTAAATTCATCTACAGTCTTTTTTTGGTTATTTCTCAACGTCTCTATGGCATTATTATATCGAACAGCATCCGAGTAATCGAGGTTACCTGTAACGCTCTTTATGACAGATCCTAGGCCGTCTATAAGACCTCTTTTTGAACGTCTAGGCTCCAGGGTACGTAGTTGATTAGTGACTTTACTTAACTTATCCGAAAGGTAATCTATTTGATACTCGTAGAGTGAATATGTGTTATTTATCATGTGTAATTTAATGTAATGGAATTGAGTTTGAAGGGTGGAAAGAGCGTTTTCAATGTCATCCAGGTTGACATATTGGAGGAAAGTATGATAATGGGTTACTAGTCTGAGCGGTCCAAGTTTAAAGGGTAGTAATCCAATTCCAGAGTCTAAGCTTTCAAGTTTTATCTCCTGGCTCCGTATTGCATATATTGTCAACATCAGCATCATCCTGCAACAATTTAGCAGTCTTAGGTACGCGTTTAAGGCGTGATTTTGCTACGGGGCCGCGTTTCTTTGACGTGTAGATGTGGATGGGTAAGTCTGCTAAGACTACATCCTGTGTGTATCTAGGGGCTAACTTTTGTCGCGGGGCTGATGGGTTTTTTATGAAGACCTGTTGCTTAGGTTGGTATTCGTCCTCCTGCTCGCGGGTCTTATTTCGGTTTTCGATTAAAGAGGTGCGATTGCTAAGAGAGGTTTCATTTATGATTTGGTATACTGTTTTCATTTGATCTCTATGGTTTAATATGTACTGTTGCAATAGGTAGCTACTAAGATCAATGTCCCACGGGTCTCGGCTATCAAAGTGCCCAGTTATTATGTCAAATGGCCTGCACTTAGTGAAACTATGGATTGAGCTGTTATATCCGAGTAAGGCATATGGTATTAGATTATTCGCGGGTTCTTTTTTATGTTGAATACGTAGGATTCTTATGTGTTCAAGTAACGTGGAGTGGAATCTTTCTATGTTGCCGTTATCGTTAGGACTGTGAGCTAGCGTTTTATGGTGATTAATTTTGTGGAGTCTAGTGAATTCGGCGAACAGCTGATTAGCATACTCGGTACCGTTGTCCGTTATTATAGTTATAGGGAAACCATGGTGAGTGCAAAACTGTAATAGGCCCTGCAAGATACTAATTGCGGTACCGTCTCTCATAAGATATGCTTGTCCGTATTTAGAAAATACATCAATGAATGTTAGGTATTTCTCATTTTCGACCGTGAAAAGGTCCATATGAATTATTTCGAACGGTTTGGTGGCCGGTGGCACTATGTTAAACTTTTGTTTGATGGGACTTCGGTCATATTTGGCCTGACCACAAACAGTGCATTCATTAATATACTTTGTAATCTGGTCTCTCATTTTCGGCCAGTAATATTTATGCGAGAGTGCTAGGTGACATTCGTTTATGCCGCGATGATTAGTCTTTCCGTCATGATAGTGCCTAATTATTTCTTGTTGCTTAAGGTAGTCTTTTACATTTTCGAGTTCGGATTTACATAACACGAGGTTCATTGCAGAGCTTTTAAAGTTGTCTTGTATTATAGGAATGACGTCATACATACTCAAAGTTGGGTTAATAAGAATACCAGTCCTTACTTTCGGGTTTACGTACTCTTTTATAGCGGCTACGACGTCATCTATTAGGTTAGATTGTGAAACGTGTATGGAGGTGCGAGTATGTGTGTCAAACGGTTTGGTCGCGGTCGGCTTCTTTTTAATGTCTCCTACTACTGTCATGATTATTTGTCGGTAAAATTTATTTATAGGTTCGTCGGTGATTGGTACCTCGAGTATGGGGTTTTCGTTACTTGTGTGGGCTGTTTCAGTACTAGAGTCTGCTATTGACGGGGGTTTTTCGGAAGGGTTCGCTATTATCGAGCTTATCTCGTCATTGTGTATTTCTATTCGCGAGAGGGCATCAGCATTGGTGTTGTTTTTGCCCTTTTTGTACACTACAGTGAAGTCGTACTCACTGAGTTTCAATCTCCATCTGGTTAGACGCGAGTTAGGTTCTTTCAGGCTCATGATCCATTGTAGTGGCTTATGATCCGTAACTATCCTAAACTTGCGTCCAAAGAGGTAAGGTCGAAAGTACTTAGTGGCCCATACGATAGCGAGGAGCTCTTTTTCAATGGTGCTGTAGTTTATCTCGCTCTCGTTTAATGTTCGTGATGCATATGAAATCGGTCTGTCTGACCCTATTGGCCCTTGTGATAATATGGCTCCTATTGCGAAGTTAGAGGCGTCTGTTGTCAATATGAATTCCTTGTTAAAGTCGGGGTACTGTAAGATCGGGTCGTTTGTTAAAAGGTTTTTACATCGTTCGTAGCAGTCAACGTAGTCTTTAGTAAGTGTGACGGTCCTACCTTTCTTTAAGCACTGAGTAAAGGGTTTCGTGATTCTAGCGAAATCGGGTATAAATTTTCTGTAGTATCCTATAAGTCCGAGAAATTGTTTTATTTGTTTTGGGGTTTTGGGTATGGGGTATTTCTGTATAGCTGTAATTTTGTCCGGGTTTGGTTTAATTCCTTCCTTGCTTATTATGTGACCTAGGAAAGCGGTTTCTAGCTTCAAGAATTCGGACTTGTCCATCTGAATCTTAAAGTTAGATTCTCGGAGTCGTTGGAATACTTTCTCTAGGTTATTTAGGTGCTCCTGGAGCGAGGTACTATAGACTATGATGTCATCCATGTAGACCAGGCAGATCACGTTTTGTAGGCCTCTCAGCACATTGTCCATTACCCGTTGGAATGTTGACGGGGAGTTCTTCAAACCCATGGGCATTCTTAAAAACTCGAAATGCCCATGTTCCACATTGAATGCTGTCTTATGGATGTCGTCAGGGTCTGTCTCAACTTGGTAAAATCCACTGGCAAGGTCAAGGGTACTAAAGTACTGGCACTTCCCTAATTTGTCCAGAACGTCTGTTATGTTCGGTATGGGATATTTATCGTCTATGGTTTTTTCGTTTAATTTTCGGAAGTCTACTACGATCCTCCATTTTTGTTTTCCGGATGCGTCTGATTTTTTAGGGACAACCCAAATGGGAGAGCTCCAGGCTGAGTCAGAGGGTCTGATGATATTTTGTTCTAGCATTTTTGAAATTTGCTCCCTAACCTCTTGACGATGAACGAAAGGGTATCTGTAAGTCTTGGTATAAATAGGTGAATCATCTACAGTCCGTATACGGTGTTTTACCTTATTGGTGAAAGACAAGGGTTCGCCTTCTATGTAAAATACATCTGCATATTTCGAGCAAATATTAACTAAGTTAATTTTCTCCTCTTCATTAAGATGATCTGTCCGCAATTTAGATATTACTTTATTAATACGAGATGTGTCAGGTATTTGTTCTAGGTTCATGCATTCGATGTTATTTATAGTTACGGCCTCTACCGGGTGGTCTAGGGACAGAATAGTATCGTTGGTTGATGGGTTTAGAATTTCTATAATGCCGCGGTTATTACAAACGGTTGTAATGCATTCGCTTACAATGCAATTGCACAGGTATTGTTGTGGGATATGTACGTCACCGTCTTTAGCGTTTATAGGTAATCTGATAAGTTTAGTTGTGTTGGCTGGTATAACAGCCTCGTAAAGGTTTACATTTCGGGAATTAAACATTAAGATAGGGTTCCTGGCGGTAGCCGTAATCAGTAGGTTGTCCTTTAAGTCAATCTTCGTATTCCATCTGGTCAGTAAATCTAGTCCGATAAGTCCATCAAAAAATTTGTGAAAGTCATATATGAATAATTTAATTTCACTAGGGTCATTGAGTTCATGGAAAGCTGGTATAGTTATTGAATAATCGTTTCTAGTTGTAGCGTGTACGTTAGTTACCTCAAAGGGGTCATAGTTAAGGGGGTATTCCGAGTAATATCGTTGTACAGCTGTAGGACTAATAAATGACTGGTTCGCTCCGGTGTCGATGAGTAGGTTTAGTGGGGGGTCAGATATTTTTATGTAGGGCAACTGTCGTTGGGTTTGCAAGTTAACTTCTATTTTGAGGGTTTTAATGGGGGTTTCATCTGAAAATCCTGGTTTGCATTACCAGTCGAAGGTTGGGGGTCCTCACATTTTGTAGAGGGTTGAATCTGGTTTTGCTCGGGCGTCATAGCTGGTCCGAAGTCCTGTACGTAGTAGTAGTTACCGTCGTCATAATAAACGTTAAAGTCAGCGTGGTCGTAGTCATAAGAGTAGGGTTCCTCCACGAGGTAATAATCGTAGTTATCTTCGTTACAATCGTTGAAATTCATCTCGCGGGTTTTAAAATAATTTGTTGGGGCCGGGTTGCCAAACTTGCCCCAGTCGTGAGGTCTACTTGGCATGGGCTTAGCAACAAAATGGCTGACCCCGCTCATTGGCTGAGGTCCCGGGGCTAGGGCACGTGGCTGAATTCTAAATGCGTTACTCTGAGCGTTATAGTTAGGCGGCGCCGCACGGAACATTTGCTGAGTACGTGTTTGGTTATTAGGTGCGTTGGGCGCACGTGGCGCGCCGTGTGGTTGGAACATAGGTTGTCTCCAACTGTTTTGCGGAGCCGGTGGCCGTTGCCAGTTTGAAAAGGGTTGGTGACCAAAGGGTCTCGGCATCGGCATGGGTAGAAAACCTGTGGGCTGTGTTAGTAATTTGGGCATGGGAGCGATTGGAAGTGGCCTTTTTACATTCGCGGTATCATTACGGTTTTGCAAGTACATCACATTTAGTTCCTCTTGAACGAACTCCAGCGCCCGCTCTATGCTTTCAGGACGCATACAACGTATTCGGGAACCTAGAGGTTCCTTTAGGCCACGTACAAACGCTTGCATTGTTAATTTCTTGTATAGTGTACGTTTCGCTTCTATAGTGGTAGTCACTGTTTCATGCAACGATATATAAGTCATAATGGTACTGAATAATGATTGACACTGGTCGTAGTACTCTTGCGGAGTACTATTACCCTGAGCTGATACTAGGAGGTCATTATAGAGGGCCGTTTCGTCCCTCTGGTCGGCAAAGCTATTAATTAGGGTATTTCGTATCCCTGCCCAACTATCTGGGATGCCATTCGAATTAATTCTAGTCGCCGCAATACCTGTTATTTTATTTAATATCCCGTTCAAAAGGCATAGGTTACCTAACTCACTACCCGGTACATTACTTAGATAGGTACTGACTATCTGGTCACATAATTTGATAAATCGCGTAAGTACATTAGGATTCCCGTCGAACTCGGGAACTGGGCGCAGGGCCTTATAAATCGTATCCGGATCGCACGACATTTCGCGGTCCTCTAATAGGCTATTTAAACCTAAATCTATGTCCCTACTCAAATCTAACACTAGTTGCCTACTATTCGGTCTACCTGATGTAGACTCACGAGGTCCTAAATTACGTGGGTGGAAAATTTTGAAGGATTAAGTGACTTGGGTACACAGGAAGCAACACAGGGAATAATTCAAGTGTACTCACATAACCTTCATATCGGTCTCTGGGGTCGATGTCTGGATCCCGTTCTCTCCCGGCAGCAATCCTTGAGTTCTGATACTCGATGAAGCTTGACAGCAGGTTAGCCGCGATCGCTCACGCGCGGTAGCGATAATATCGATATAAGATAGACCTAGCTAACCTCGAGTATCCTACCGACTGCGCCAATTACGAAGGCTGCGGCCGAGATACTTAAAAAAAACCAATTTAGATTTTAAAACTGATTTTAATTAAGCAAAAGAAATTACAATAAAAGATAACTATATCTAGCTAAATCTAAAGTTATGTCTTCCTTCGAAGCCGGAATAGAAGTGGCCGACCTCATGTTGCGGTGGCGCGATGGTGCCGCGGTATTTGGTGCATTCAGCACATTTGCCTCGTGTCGCTTAGTGCGCATTTTACTTGTTTGTTATAATTCATTGAGGTCGTCCTTAGTCAGCGCTATCGGTATACTACGCTTGCGTAACACGTTTGTTTCGTATTGTTATTGTATTTGTTTCTGTCTTTCTTTTGTTTGTGTTTTGTGAGATTTCCTTTCTTGCTGGTTAAATACTATTCAAATGTTTCTATTTATCTTACGATGTCTTTTTTACATTTCACTTGAAATAAAAACAAATAAAATAATTCTGTACTTACTTGTCTCCAAAACGGTGACAGTCTGTCTTTCCCCATCTTCAAAAATCACATTCAATTTCGACCAGTCTCATCAACACTAACACATTTAACCAAAAACACTTCCGTTAACTTAACAAATAACTCTAGTTTAACTTAAAAAATAGTATCACAATAAAAATATCAGCACATTTTTATGAGGATGAATGAAAGCCCCGTTATATCCGATTACAAGTCCCATGTTTGTTACAATGACAATAAAATGTGAAATAAAGTATGTTTATCATTTTAACTGCACTCAAAGGATTATAGGTATGGAAATATCGGTATCTAAGGGCAGATCCGCACTGACACAGTTTCACTTGTCGACTGACAAACGGTCCATTTTATACTGTATGTCATTTTAGATTATCTATATTCTATCTATATATATATATATAAAAATGAATCCCTATTTCCCTTGGTCACGCCATCACTTGAGAACGACTTTACCGATTTTATCCAACTTTTTTTAAAAGTTTTCTAATTCTTTGTAGAAGGTTCTTACGGAAAAAAAATTAAGAAAAGCGACGGTGTAGGTCAGGGGAACAAGAAATTCCACGCGGACGAAGTCGCGGGCAGAAGCTAGTATATAAATAAAAATCAATTGCCAAAAAAGTTTGCCGGCGCATCACTTCAAAGCGGCTATATTTGGCTATATATTTGGGTATATATTTGGCTAATTCTTTTTATGTTGTGTTTGTAATTATTGGGACAAGGTTTGTGTATGAAAGATTTTTTTTGGAAAATCCACCGGGAGATATTTTGGTATGAAACTCACCCCGGGCGACGCCGGGCACGGACAGCTAGTTTATGATAAATATGATTTTATGATCGATGGATAGCGTGTCACCGAACTGAGATATTAATACTAATTATGATAATAAGTCTTATGTCATTAATTGCGTGTTGCTAGTCTGTCGATACAATGTAATTGTAATACTTGCACATGTGCTAGGAGTTTGATTCGTTAGTAAATAGTCTTAATTTTGTTTAGATTTAGGTACCTAGTTATAATATTGATTGAAGACCATAGAAAAGATGGATGGTTTGTTTGAGGGATGATATGAAAGAAAACGGTGTGAGTGATAGCGTGACAGCTTAAAGGGCAGAATGGAAGAAAAAAACTGCGCCTGCGCCGACCCCAAGTATCATGGGACGAGGGCAGCACGACGATCGACGATGATGAGTACCTACCTACTTTCTTGCCCTAGGTGTTGGTTGGGCCAGGTCCGAGTGCAAATTGACGTTTCTTTTATGATGGAATAAAATCCGTAGTTAGAGCGTTTACCTCGTGGTTTATTATGTAATCTTATTTATTTGTGTGGTGTATCTTTATGTTATGTGGTTATCAAAATGATGCCTGTAAAAAATTATACCTATGTTAATGGCACACTGTCACAGTAATTAGATTTAGTCAAACAAGCCATTTCGTACCTTCACAGGCAGTTAACTTGCAACTACTTTTAAACTGTGCTGTGCTTGTGCTGAGTAGTCAATAGTTTTACATCAAAAAGTAATTACTCACTATAAAAATGAATATGAACAGGCGACAGGGTAGTAAAAAGATGTGTTTTTTTGTTAGTTTACCAAATAATTATTAATAATTTGATGACTTTTAAAGAGTAAACTGTCTGTGAATGTGAGTAGCATTCAGGCTACATTGATTATCATTTATTGTGAATGTGAAGACTATGTGGGTCATTGTTGCTTTTTTTTCTCTCCTCAGTTAATTTTAATCATGGTCTGGCAGTTTGAGTAATTTTTGTGGCCTACCCAAATGTCTTTTCTTTGGTATTGTTCATCGAATCGTTGAGCTCCTTAAGTTCTTAGTTGAGCTACACGATTGCTGACAAATTGCACGCATTTGTCTGGACAGGTCCACTCAATCTGTGTGGTTTTTCCTCAAAAGACCATTTCAGACACAAATCTACATGGTCTTCACATGATCTGACCAAGATTATGTCTGGACTTTAAAAGAGACTGTGACCTCTGAGTTTGTTTCGGCCTTTCTTCTCAGAGTAGTCAGATAGGAAACGCCGACCTCATCTAGTTTTTAAAATATGATTGACGTGTAAAAGTGTTTGTTCAAACCTACTTACAGAAATAAAATCATTCATTCATTCATTCATTCATTCAATAATAATGTTTTTTTTTTTGTTTCTTAATAATGTTTTCATAAGAAAGTGGTAACAAATTGTGTAAATTCCCTGACACCAGCAGTTCTAGGTGGTTAACCTGTATTACAAGAGCCAGAGCCAAATAGCCTGCTCAACTGTATCTTATGTAAAAGGGGAAGCCATACCTATGGAAAAGTAGTAGACGCAAAATAAATTTTAATGATAACTGCCACATCACGGAATATTGCTCGATCTCCTTTAAAATTTTCCGCAAAAACACCAAAATTTTCCTTATTCGTTTTCAATATTACTTTGACCCACAAACCTGTCGTTGTCCCCCCAGCCTTATATCATCACGCGATATCTTTTACAATAGCGGCAGTGGAACTAAGCGATACTATCGAGTTTATTTGTCAGATATCGCGACAATTGGGCTTGCGGACGGCGAGCAATGAGTAGCTCGCCGTCCGGTTAGGACCAGGTCCGGGTCAACGGCGCGTTGTGTTCCACGCGCGCCTCAAAGAGATGTCAGCAATAATTGACGTGGTCCGATAGGGCCGATGCCTGCCATGGTCGCGGATTGTTCGAAAGAGTTACCGTGGCCCTGGCGCACAGGCAACCGAAGGAACACGGGTGGGTTTTGTCAGTAAAAGTCTGACACGCCCTCCCGCTCCGCCCAGGGCGGGATAAGTTATTTGATGATTTTAAAACCAAAAAAAAAAGATTTCGCTACAATGATGTGTTGTGGTCCACGCGGCGCTCGGGTGCTGTGGCCTGATGACATCAGAAGAAGTTGATAGTGCGAAATTTTGGAGGACTGTTTGAGTTAGTGTTAGCCCACGTCCGCACGGACGTAAAAATATCGCGGCGGGATTTTATCGCGCACTGGATTTTCAATTCTCGGTGTTGAGCTGAGCGTTGAGAATCCAACAGAGTGCATCCCAGCGCGTCAAAAAACACACTGCTGGATTTTCAACTCTCGGCGCTAAGCAGTGCGTGAAAAAAATCGTGTGAGTTTGAGTCATAATAAGTTGTAAATTATAAACAGAGTTAAGCATTATCTAGAATTGTAAAAGTGTAATTTATTTACACTTTTATTACGTAGGATTGCTGAAATGTTTATTGCACACCACTAAAAGGTATCTATTTATAAGGTATGTATATAGTTTACGGGTAAAGGCTCCCGCAAACTGGCGCGACGCGACTCTAGTAGAACAATTTCTATGAAAGCTTCATGGAAATTGTTCTACAAGAGTCGCGTCGCGCTGTAGTGTCGCGCCTGTCTGCGGGAGCTTTTAAGCATTAAATAATTTAGACACTTTATTTTACATTTTAGAGTAAGATAAGATAGGCATCGATCGTTTCTTCTTTATAATTATGAGAAGAGACTTTTACCCAGCAAGTGTGAACAAAAGACAAGTAGGTACCTTTTATTATCATTGATTGACAAATGATTTATTCACAAATTTAACAACAAACAAAACAATAAATATTGTTGTTCAGTGTCTAAGCTACGGATTAGGTAGGACAACCACTTCTCTTATCAACCGCCTAAACGTGTTTGATCTATTGATTAAGATCCAAGTAAACAATAGGATGACTGATAGTGTTTCTATGGACAACATAATCAAATGATATCAATTCTCAGCAATCGTTTACGTCGCAACATTAAACTCAAACTCAAACTCAACTCAAACTCAAAGCATTTATTTCAATTAAACCATTTACAGGCACTTTTGAATTATCAAAGAGTCGGCCAGTTAGTCAGAAAGTTGAATCTAGTTGCCCATTCCAAAACGTACTTAGATCTCTATGGAGAAGAAGAAATACCTAGTAGGTAAGCTGGTTTCCAAAAAGAAGGTTCTCCTATGTTAAAAGTTTTCGGGAAGAATGCCCACTGTTGACTACTTTTTCAAAGGAGAAGAAGATAGGAACTTAATCCAGAAAATAAATTGTGTTTATAACAAATAATGAACACTTTTATTTTGTAATACATATTATTAATTATTGGACTAGATATTTCCAGGTAAAAGTATATTCTGTGGTCTTAAACATATATGCTTACCTATGACGCCGCTATTCCATTCTCCCCAGTAGCCTTCAGTGACTGCCTCTCTTCCTCAACACCCACCACTCCTCTATACTTATCCTCAATCTCCTGCAAAGTTCTGCCTCTGGTTTCTGGCATCAGAAACCATATCACAACCAGGCAGTAAGTCAGTAACCCAGCATACACTGAGTAAGTTCCAGTTATACCCACACTTTCTACCAGACCAGGGAACGTTTTGAGGACCAGGAATAAAGTACCAGCTACTGACGCCAAGCTTATGCTACCAGCTATGCTTCTGTATTCTAGAGGAAATACTTCCCCAGCTATTACACTTGGTAGAGGCACCATACCTACGGACACTGAGAAGAAATGCACATTTAGCAATATGCCTGGAATCCATATAGCTTCGTAGCTCAACACACCCTGGTCTTTCGAGTAAACATAAGCTACTATTGCCAAATGACTAGCAACGCAGAGTCCTCCTGAAGCAAACATCATAGTTCTTCTCTTAATCCTGTTTATGATATAAATTGCTAAAGTATTCACGAGTATTCTTTGGCTATCAAGACCTAACATCCAGGCGTCAGCATTTACATCCGGGTTCATGATTAGTTTGATAATTGTTGTAGCATAAGCAGCAGTGCTGGCTCCCCCTGATAACTGTCCCATGGCATATGCATGGACCATCAGAATGATCGGTTTATAAAACTCCTTTTTTTGCACAGTTGACATTAAATTTAACTTCTTTTGGGTTCTCATAGTCTTTTCAAAGTTAACTCTTGCTTCGATCATGGCTTCTAATTCTTGTTCCTCCTCATCACCCCTTAACCAGTGAAATACTTCACTGCATTCGTTATATCTTCCTTTGGAAACCAGCCAGCTTGGGGATTCTGGAGTGAACAGTGTCATGACGAGGCTGATGAAGGGGAGAAAGAGGCAGACTAGGACAGTTCTTCGCCAGCTTAGGAGGGATCCGACGAGGTGGACGAAGAATATACCAGAGCCCTGGGTGAGGGATATGGTGGTGAGGAAGGCTCCTCTGTTCTTCGGGCTTGTGTATTCGCCGATAAGGATGGACCGAAGAGGCAGCATCATGCCAAATGATAGGCCGCCTATGATTCTTCCCAGGAGGATAACCTGGAACGTTGATTGTTTTATTTAAAATGTTGAATAATTTGCAATGTGACTTCATTTTTGTGGTGAAAACAGTCAAATAGGCTATCTTCAATTTCTATCGTAAGTGGTAAGGGGCGACTACAGAATATCATCAAGAACTCGAGTAGCAGTGTCTTCTTTTCCAAAAACAACAAACTATGCTCTAATTATCATCAAACTACCAGGCTTGGTGATGATGGCAATACTATCCACTACACATATTAAAGTTCTATTGGAATATCTCTTACGATGTTGGTAGGTATAGGAAAAAGGAGTTCCTTACCTCAACACTATTCGCTAACAGTGTAGTCAGCCATCCCACGAGAGCTGCCACGCTGACCGTATAGTGGGCCATCTTGCGTCCATAGCGGCCCATTATCGGAGTGGCGACGAAGCTGCCGATCAGCAGCGTTATGCCGACCACTGATGCTGGAAAAATCAATATGCATCTGTGAGGATTTAGCCAGAACTTCAATATATATTATTTATGTTATATTTATATACCTTTGAAAGTTCAAATAAAACAATAACTAAATTACATAAGTATGGTATAAAAACTTAAGTAGATAGGTACCTACCTAAAAAAAGAAGAACCAGCGGGGTAGTTACGTAATACACTAACAGTAGGAATGGTTTTTATTTTGACAGTTCAACAACATTCATTGCGGTATTTACGTTGTTGAGCTGACAAATTTTTCTAATTTGAAGCAATTGATTAGTCATAGGCTTCAAAATGATTCAGATTGTGATAGATAGTGTGAAACGTAATTTGGGTGCTGTAGCAGGAAAGTGACCTGGAGTATTCTTTTTGCTTTTGTTACACCACATTTTAGATCAAAAATCTATCTACCATGTGTGGTGACAGTGGCATTAAATTACCTTAAATACCGTTTATTATAAATGGTCGAATTTGCCATTACGATAGACGTAGCAGATGAATGCGCAGATATTTTTTTTATACACATTGATTAGTCTGTCGCTCTTGCTGATGCATTGTAGATCAAAACTCTGGGAAGCAAAATAAGAGCAATGACTTTTTTATTTTTGCATTTTATTTAAGGCTTTTATATAGGCATGTCAGCTGGTCAGCCTCATCATAATTTAAACTATTCTAAACTAAATCTACAAAAAAAAAAAAACAAATACAATTATTGAAATAATATTGTGTAAACTATTTAATTTGTTTACACATTGTAAACAAATTAAAAGTTTGGTTTGTTACCTTTTGGACGCTGCGCTAAAACTTTAATACCCTCTTTAATTTTGTTTACCAATATCATATTCATTTACTTTTATCGTATTTAACAAGGATCCATGGGGGGGGGAAAGGTCAATGGGGTCATAAATCAAATCAAATTAATTTTATTTGCCAGAATGTAGGTTTACAATGTATGCTCTTAAAACTTTAATGGCTCTTTTCATTCTACCATTACAAACAAATAGAGCTCATGCATTAGGATTTTTAAGTATGTAACAAATTAAATAATTGATATCAAAGTTATGCCTATGTCAGTTCAAGAGATAAACTTTAATTATAATGTCAGATTGAGAATGTATAAATAATTGTAAATTGTAATTTATAATGTCATAACTATTTTTTCTAAAATGCTTGTAATGTGTTCATTATTTTGACAACCTTCTTTGAGCAAAGTTGACTTTTTGCGCGCTACTTGAATAGGCGTCAGCAAAGTTGTATGGAATGTCATTACTGGTGAGTTTTAGCCACCAGCAATTTCCTTTGAAAATCCATTAGTGTCGAGTTTTGTTTAAAAAATAGTCAGGTGCATAAAGATTTTATTCAGAATTTGGCTGTTTAGGTACGGTAGTACCATCATCATTGCCAAATAAAAAAAAAACAAAAGCGCGGGGATGTTTAAAAAGCGTGGCGCGTTGAAATTTTTTGCAATTCTCCATAGTGCTTTCCATTAATTTCCGTGATATTTAAAATAATATTGTAAAAATTAACTCTTCTGATGTCGAAACCTCTAATTCAATGTGTTTAACACCGCCGGACATTCAAAAGGAAGCGAAATTAGTGAAAAATACAAACATGCCTACGAAAAGTTTGCGCAATGGAAAATCGACAGAAAGTCAAAGTCTTTATCGAAAAACGTTTTTAACCCCCGACGCAAATAGGAGGGTGTTATAAGTTTGACCGCTATGTGTGTGAGTGCCTGTCTGTGTGTCTGCCTGTGGCACCGTAGTTCTTAAACCGTAGCTTTTTATTTGAAAGCAGGTTTTCTAGCGGTGGTTCTTAGACATATTTTATCAAAATCGGTTCAGCCGTTTCAAAGTTATCAGCTTTTTTTTAGCTGCAGTAGGGATCTTAGACGCATAACAGTTATTTACTTTACATTCAAACATGTGTGACCTAAAATTTGAAATACCTATGTATGCTACATAACTATGCAAGATTATGGAATTCTTGGCTTGATGCTGCAGCCAGGATATCCAGCACACTAGTACACTCTTGAATAAAAATTAAATATTTAAAAAAAATATACCAATTTCTATACTCTTAAATTGCGTTAACTTTTTGACACATATCTGAAAATGATGACTAGGTAACTATAAACATAAAATATTATTGAGATAAAGCTTTGAAACACATTCTGCAAACGCAAAATCACGAGATCTAAAAAAAAAAACAGAAATTTTATGAAGTAAATATATTTTTAATGTATGCATTATATATAACTTATTTTCTAACTAAGTTTAAAAAGATTAAAATTTAAAAAAGAAACCTATAAAAAGTAAAAAATAAAATTTCTGGGCCTAGTCCTTTAACTTTAATATTTAAATACTTAATTAGTAATATTTTGTGATTCAGGCGTCGTCGCGTCGGGGGACTGCTAAATAAATAATATAAAAACAGAATACCAATTAGTTATACATATTATAAATAACTATCCTAGTCTGAAATTATTACCTATTTACTTTATTTCTTTTAAGGCATATTTACGTATGAACTTAGTTTCGGTAATGTATCTATCCCATTCGGTTCGGAGTACTTCGTCACGCCCCGCGCGCCGCATATTGCGTCCCGCGTGAAAATGCGTAAGTTTTTGTTTTTGTATTTTATTTATTTAGCGATCCGCCGACGCGACGACGCTATTCAAATTTCTTCGAATAATTTGGAAGAAATACCTTGAATATTTTGATGAAATAATTTTAAGACATGCTGATCATTCATTCTGACCTCCGTTTCGATAATTACTTATTTTAGAGCAAGAAGATACCTTCGACTTATTAGGTATGTTGTTGGTAGGTATAGGAATAATCTGACTGGTACCTTCTGTTGTCATACAA
This sequence comes from Dryobotodes eremita, assembly GCA_917490735.1. Classification (NCBI taxonomy): domain Eukaryota; kingdom Metazoa; phylum Arthropoda; class Insecta; order Lepidoptera; family Noctuidae; genus Dryobotodes; species Dryobotodes eremita. The sequence continues at coordinate 1,092,423 of OU823266.1, forward strand.
ACTAGTTTAAATGATTATCTGGAGTTAACCCCAATACTTCTTTAATGACTAAATATGAAGTGCTTATTAAGCATATGAATAAAATTGTATTGTCTTTTTGTAAATTTTTCAAAATATGGGAAAGCACACAATATTATTTTACTACAATTTAACTTTAAAACTCAGTTACACATTCAGTGATTTCTTCTTTTGGTTTTAGGATTATATGTATACATTTCCTGTTACTGATGCCATTATTCGTTTGTATGTTGACCCTGGCATACAATAATTTTGAGTAGAATAACAGGTTGCTACTAATTAATTTACCAAAAGTTAAAACTTACCATAAGTAGATGATGAAAATCTTCAGCAACGACGTAGGGTGCATTATAACAGCCTCCCTGCGTGAGACTTACTAAAATATAGGTAAACAATACCCGGGGCACACCTTAGAGCGTCAAGCCCTACCACCTTGCTGGCTGGGTAATGTTTTAAATACGACACGAGGAAACTATTCTAATAAAGTTCGTACAGATACGCAAGCAGATGAAGCAGACTTACCAATCCAAGAGTCAGCATCCTTACTGGTGTGTATATCGGAGTCGGGCTGGTGCAGCTGAGGCAGCAGGACTGCGGAGAAGCCCACGACGGCGCCATGACCAATTAGGTTGATGCCCACCGCTGATGTTACGAAACACTGTAAGAAGTAACTGAATGGGTACCATCTCCATCTGTATAGTTACCATTTCAGCCGAAATATTCTGGACTTAAAGGCATTGCCGCAACGAGCGACTTATTTCGAAAGCAAAAGAGCGTTTTTAAGTGTAATTAAGTTTAAAGCATTAGATACATCTATTAGTTGACTGTTATTTTGAAGTTGTTTTGTTATTTACTCTTTACTTATGGCTTCTGTAAACAGGATTTTAATTCAGATGTGTTACTGTTGTAATGGCAATCATGTCATTCGGTTTAAATAGGCTTTTATTTTTATATAGATTCTTCTATAAGATAAGATAAGATATTTTTATTTGCATAAAACATGGTATACAAGGTGGTATACCAGGTGGTGGTGGTGGTGGTGGTGGTGGTATATTTTGTGAATGTGAGAACGTTGTAGGCCTAACTTGTAGACTGTAGATTTGTAGACCTTTTTATATTTTGTTGAGTGCCTGTTACTTGCTGACAGGCCTACGCTGTCCTCCCATACCTATCAACACTGTAATTTGAAACATTGTAAAAGCCTCTTATTTTTAAAAGAGTAACCGTGGAGTTTCTTGCCGGCTCTTCTCCATAGGAAACAACCAATTGGAACCGTGCACCTGGCTTCTGACGTTTCATAAGTGCCCATGTTGGTTTATGTGAAATAAAATATTTTGATTGATTGATTGATTGAAGTGATAGGTAGATACCTATACTTACCCTAGTTTTCTAACAATAATAATAAAAATCATTATTTGCAGCCATAAACTCTCCTTTTATAAAAATAACTCACGTGATACAGCAACATGCTGTTCTAAATAATAAAATTATTACCTACTGGAAACGGAGCAACAGAATTTTCTTTCAGAATAAAGAAGGATGTCTGACCCAGAAATCAAACCTGCAACCTCATTCGTGCATTCTGTCACGCTATTTGCATGATGATCGATAAAAGATCAACCAAATGATAAAGCACGCAACACTGCCAAAACGTGTGATCCGATAACACCCTGTTATCTAAATTACTTGCTGATAGTAATATTTAGCCGCACTTAAAGAGAATGAAAACCAACCCGAAAAATGTCATAAGAAACTTACTTGTTTCAAAAACGGCGAAAATCTACTCTTTCCTCGATCGATCTCCGTAACATTGTTATTAGCAAATCACCACATCAAACATAGATACATTATATGATCACCGATCTTGGCAGACGAAATGAAGATCACAGCAGTATTATTGTTAGCTAATTAACTACACCGAAACAAATGAATATCCATCAAACCGTTTACATCGCAGGAAGGCATAAAATCGTTCTAATTGACATGTTTTTATGTACAGTTGTACTTAATGTTTACTAGAATTAATTTGATCACTTACATAGACTATTCTCTATTAAACGACACAAGTTAAAGGTTACGTCAGCAAAATTTGTCTAACTCAACACTTCCGAAACGAATGCAAGTTGCGTTTAAACAAAATCGACACTAATTGATAGACTCAAAACGATTTATTTTAAAAAATCGTGCGTGGGCCGAAAATAACCGAATAATAGTTTTTGTCGTTAAATTAGGTTCATCGATGAAACCTTGAAGCCGGTTGCAGACTAAAAGCTAAGTTAGTTTAGGTTAGCTCCCATAGCTGAGTTAGTTTTTAGGGTTCCGTACCCCAAGGGTAAAACGGAACCCTATTACTAAGTCTCCGCTTTCCGTCCGTCTGTCCGTCTGTCACCAGGCTGTATCTCATGAACCGTGATAGTTAGACAGTTGAAATTTTCACAGATGATGTACTCGTATTTCTGTTGCCGCTATAACAACAAATACTAAAAAAAAACAGAATAAAATAAATATTTAAGGAGGCTCCCATGCAACAGACATGATTTTTTTGCCGTGTTTATAGATAATAGTACGGAACCCTTCGTGCGCGAGTCCGACCCGCACTTGGCCGGTCTTTTTCATACTTATGTTCATAGTTTGCGGTCTGCACGCAAGAATGAACAATTACCTCAGTTTCGTGAGCTAGGCTAAACTATCTTCGCTTAGCTCTTGGTCTGCAACCGGCGGCATATGGTTGGAGTTTCGTGTCGTACTATAGAGAACCTACGTTCCCTTTGGACAATAGAACCGCAATTCAATGCAAGCTGCAGCCGCATGAGACGTGCGGTTTAATTTTAGATCGCAAAGCAACTGAGCTGCTGAGAAATTATTTGCATGACCTTTCTTCATGCCAATAAGGACAATCAAGTGGGGTTCCGTACAGTAGTCGTACTATGACGTGTTAATACCATCATGGTTCCATTGCGAAAAAGGGATAGTGCTATCGGTCATATATAGTACCGTTTCTTTTTCACTTTGGAACAATGATGGCTTTAACACGTCATAGTACGGCCGCAGGACTTGTAAACGCATTTTAAAGAAAAAAACGCAAATCTTTTAAATACATTTTTTCAAAAACGTACAGTTCAACAAGAAATTAAATTGTTTACTGTTAGGTATATTTGCTTTTTCAGTTCATAGTCGTGAAAATCCAAATACCTTTCTAAAATTAATGGTCGTACGTTGAAACAATTTTGATTGTAGTCTGAATGCAATGTGTCGCACTTTTTGTACACAAATACCAAAGAATAATAAAGGAACCCTCGATAAACTAGTCTATCGGGTATTCGACCGGTTTCTATTACACAAAAAATTTCTTTGACAAGTTTTCTGATATTTCAATACCTAGGCAGGCATAAGAAGTCTGGGCTGGCCTATTTGGCGCAGCCATGAGGCACACAAGTTTTTTTTGTATTTTTATTTTACTTTTATGTTTGTATTGTTTGTTTGTATGTATGTAAATACCAAATAAACATATTGTTTTTCTTTGTTCTTTTCTATAGGTAGGTAGATAATATACGAACAGTTGAACATAAGACCGACGCGACGATCCAATCGATCCAATCGATCCACGTCGATCTATGTTGTTCTTTACTTGCAAGACCTCTGTTACACAAATCTGGTTTGATGACATTGACACAGAAAGTGGGGACAATATGCATAATGCCTTGAAAAAACCGGTCAAATGCATAATCTTGACCATAATAATACAGGTTTCTGCGACAATTTGCTATTTCATTTCAATTGGATACTGACTTAATTCACCGTTATTGAGAAAGACACTTGTGACAGATGGACGGTCATATACATACATAGATCGTTGCAATTTTAGTAATGGCCCACTTTGGATAAGGAGCCTTAAAAATAGATAGTGGAGCGATCGTTGCTTTTCAGGAAATTAATAGTCTAAATACATACATAGTTAAGTTTATTTTTCAAATACCTACAGAACTTACATTTATGTAAAAATATTATAATACAAAAATGTAGGTACATTTAGTGCACCAATATCACATTTATTATCAAAAGAAATTATAATAGGTACTTAGTTACTACTTAAGATAATTTTTATAATTACAATTCGTTGCTTACTTAATTTGTAATCTACATATAATTCCTATGGCCTATTCGATTATGTTATCAATGCATTATTAAGATGCATAGAGGCTACAATGACCTTGCGCATGTGGGCGGAGCTTAACGCACTACTCCCGCGCACACGTAACGCGTGGCGGTAGCGCGCTAAACCAAAACGACGACCAAAGTTTATTTTATTTTTATACAGGGTTATTGGTAAAACACCAGCAACCTCTTAAGGGGTCATTGTACTCATCATTATAAACAACTTTTACTATGGACCAAACCTGAAATGGCGAAAAAAATATCAGCTGTTCCTTACGTTTTGACGTGTTATGCGAATATAAATGTAGGAAAAATCTGTTTTTTTTCGCGATTTCGAGAAAATACATCTCAAGATCATAAAGATTATTGTTTGTAACATAGTGTAAACAATAGTACTTTTGCAAATTCACCCCACTGTCATGTAAATATATCAATTTCGACCTGAATATAATTGATGGTACGAATTGCTCGAGTCTGAGGGGTTTTGGCCAGCAAGTTGGTCCTGGCTGATGGAACGACCAGCAGTGGCGGGGGCCGTCGCCTCCACACATAATGGTCGGGTACGGGCAACCGCTGCAGCACTCTTGGATTGTGCCTCGGAGCAGTTTCACCATGTACGACGCCAGCGCAAATTCCCGTCGCACCCCGATTTGATGGTACCCCACCATACCCAGTACGAATAGAGTGGGGTATATCAAAGCGTAAAATGGGTATACCCCATAAAGTTTCTTGTACAGGTGGCGCGTGAACTTGTTCTGGACTCGCTCCAACATCACTGCGTACTTAACCTCATGTGGAGCCCATATGCCAGTACTAAGTTCCAGATGACTCCTGAATAATGTGTCATACAGAACTCTGATGGCTGTGATGCTGGTAAAGTCTCGCATCTGCCTCAGAACAAACCCCACGTTTCTAAATATGCAGGGGCGCAGGGATGCGCACGTAGGTCGGCATTTTTGCCTACGAATCCGGAAGGTATTGGTGGATCTAAGACAATTTGTATAGACAGATACAAGTTACGCAACTACTGGACATATTTTTTTAGCATGTGGTTAAAGTAAGGTAAGAAAATATATTTATTGCTCAAACATGTTTATTACACAAACAAAACGATTTTTTTTTCAAGGTGCGATTTTTTTATTATTTCATGGATCAAAATAGATTTAAAAGAGTGACATAGTTTAATGTACATTTTATATTTCTGGTGGACCAAAATAGGTTTTGAGTTTACAAAATTCCTCGGTTCAATTTTATAAAGGTTCCATTTGTAGACGACTGGTTACTTATCGGACGCACGAGTCAATTAAACAGTTTTGATCAAAAGTGATTAAAATATACGTACGTAGGTAAACGTTCACAACAAGAAGCGCAAATATTATATTTGAATGTACAATAATATTTTTGGGAGCCGCAAAATGGGAATTGTTAGAGGTTTATACATACCGTTTTCAAACAAAACACAGTCATGTCATTCTAAATTCAGTAAATTTTAATTCTCTTTCATAGTCTCGATTGCAGTTCTTGATATGGTTTGCCTTGGCATTTTTGTTTATTGACATAATATTTTATATTTACTATTTAATTATTTTATTTGTTTATATTGTAAATTGTTACAAAGTAAACAAAAAAAAGTATTCATACATGCACATAAAAAATAGTCAACAATAAAGGCACGCGCACAATAGAATTGGGCCCTCTGCAGCGAGCTAGTCGATAAACGCACACTAATACAAAAGTTCGTAAATATTTGCACTAACACATCCGTGTGCGCATAGTCGGACGATACCCGGAGCTGAGCAACGTGCGACACAGCCCTCCCGTTTCAATGCTAATGCCCGCCTTCCACTGCGAAAGGGTAATGAGTGGCAAATAGCTGAGCGGAAAGGAGTTAATAGTCCTCACTATCCATTAAGAAAGAGTTTCGGTGAAAAATGGGTTTTGCCTTCTATTGCCGGCGAGTTTTGAGGAGAGAGCTAGGCGGGAAATGAGAGGAGTCAGATGAGCGAGCTGTTTGCCTTCCATTGTCAGCAGCCATGAGCGAGGAGGCGCAGAAAAAATATCTCTGTGCCAGGCGGTCTGCAGATGAAACAAGTCGCGCGGTAAATTTTGCGATAATGATGTCCGAAATTTAATAAATAACTTGATTATCTACTTAATGTCTGTTATTCCGGGCATCCCGATATCCACAATCTTTTTCCATGTGATATCTTTTTATCCCCATGACGATAATCTTTGTGGTTGGTGTCCCACAACAACGGGTACTGCGGCACTGCTTCAATGAACAGCTCCATGTCGATACGTTTTGCAAGCGCAGGCGTCCTGAACTGACAGAGAAAGGACCAAAGCGGGCTAGGAAAGGGGCAGGGACGCCGAAAGGGGCGGAGGTGTAAGCAGAGTCCATTCATAACTAGTGCGCGACACAATGACGCAGTGGACCCATTTTAACTCGCCCAGTCCGCTTCGCTTACGGCTTTCGCTTACGCTTCGTTCACGGTGGAAGTATTTCTATGAAATTTTGCGTTGCGTGTCGAGCGGAGTCCTTATGGAGTCTTTTAGAAATCAGCTCAACTCTGTGACCACTTTTGTAACTCTTTGTACTCTTATGCTCCGCTCCGTTCGCTCATTCATAGGGGAAGCACTTCTATGAAGATTGCCGTTGCGAGTTAAGGCGCTTCCCTGACCAAACGACCTTGAGCGTTCGGTCCTTCTCTGTCCCATCGCTGAGTCTCGCTCTGTCCCGCTCCCTGCGCACGCCCATTTATCATAAAATTCACAAAAAAAAAATGGAATTATTTTAATTACAAAAAGACAAGCGATCTCTTAAAATAAAATAAAACGTGAAATATAGAGATTTTTATATGACCTATCCATTAGTGTAATCCTCAAGTTATTAGAGCGTCACCTTTAGCAAAATATGCATGCAATCAAGAATTTTAGTCACTTTTTTACAAGAAGATTTTAAATGTATTTATAATACATAAAAGCAAATAAGAACGTGTAATGTGATGATAAGATATCGAACATTAATAATGTGCTTTTAGATGTAGTTTATTACTAATAATTATTGAGTTAATAGCCTCTGAATAACGCACTATTGCAAGGTTTTGCTCGGGGTAGCGCCTTAAACGCACGACGCCCGCTCCGCTCGCAATGGAAGGCGGGCATAAAGAATGACTGCCACCCGCGCCCGCGCAGATCACCTCTCGAGCCTCTATCTCAAAATGGGGACATTTTCTTTGCCATTGTTGATGGATTCACATAATTATGCTATTATGTTTTTGTAGTACCTCTAACCATAAATTTTTCATTGTAAATATATTTCCAAATACCAAAGTTGTTTAGTAGTAGGTAATAGTAGCCAAAAAATGCGTTTTTGGTAAATATTTTTTTAAGGCAAAAGTATTAGCAATACGAAAAATACTGTTAAAACAATGAATGATGTACATGAATCTATAACAAACATTTATTTTTTCAAATCTTCGAACCAAGCCGTTAATGAGAAGTGGGCTTTATAAAGTGACCCTTATTACGGTACTAAACAGCAGTAAGGCCCTTAATAAGGTAAGTAAATATTACTGTTCATTATAATACAAATCTGTAAGAGTTGAATTTAATTTGCAATTTACGTTCATAATGGCCTGTAAAATACTGGTATTTAGTTTAAGGTTGGTGTTCGAGTTTCAATGGAACACTCAGCGAAAATGCATAATTGTATCGAACACAAGTATGCACATTCGTTCGTTCACCAAAATGAGGGCCAGTTCGCGTTTAGATCTCATTGGAGACACCACGTCCTCAAAACCATTACCATTTTACCAATAAGTTAGTTATATAGTTCACCATTTTTATCATTTCTTGTAATTATGTGTTATAGTGATTCAACTTCAACTTCCCTTATAATTCGAGACTTTAACTTTTACCATATATACCATATCCTATCAATACTAGAAATGTGTGTTAGGTCACCATAGCGCCGAACACTAATTTCTACAGTTGGCTAGGCAGGTTGATTGAATGGCCTGTACTAACGTTAATCTTTGTCATGAGACTAAACACAACGCTATATGAAAGTATATAAAGTTTCTTCTAGGTCGAGGATATTTCATTTAAGACTGGTTTCTAAACTAGACACTTGATATAACAATAATTTGATTATAAGCTATCTGCACTATTAACTTAAAGTCACAGAGAGTCCACAAAACACCACTGATCGCAGATCTATCAGCTATTATCTTTAGATTTCTCAACATCCACCTTATCCTTCAAACTCTGCCGTACTTCCACCTCTTCAGGAACCAACGTCTTCCCTTTGAAGTGCTCTTCAATCTGCTGCAGTGTCTTGCCTTTGGTCTCCGGCAGCAACCACCAGACCACGCACAAATTATATGACATGGCAGCAGCATAAACTGCATAAGAACCATGTAGACCTATATTGTCAAGCATTGCTGGGAAGCTTTTCGTAACCAGGAAATAACCAGAGGCTATGGAGACGATGCTGATACTGCTTCCAACGCTCCGATATTCCAAAGGAAATATTTCGCCAGCAATGACGTACGGAAGGCAAACCATCCCAACAGCCACAGTGAAGAATTGAATGTTGATCAATAGAATTGGCAGCCACACTGCTGTGTAAGTGAACCATCCCTGAAGCTTAGCGTAAACATAGCAAGCTATGGCTATGTTACTCAGGATACAAAGACCTCCCGTAGTCATGAACATTGTCCTTCGTTTGACTTTGTTAACTACGTATACTGCCATAATGTTTGATATATTCCTCTGAGCGTCCAAAGCTATCATCCACACGTGAGCATCTACTTCTGGACCAGCCAGGTGAGCGATTACTGTCGTAGAATAGCAAGACATAAGAGCACCACCAGAAAATTCTCCCATTAAGTAACTGTGTATCATTATAACTATTGGTTTGTAAAATTCCTTTTTTTTGAAGAGCACCATAAGATCTTTACAATTGGAAATTGGAGTTCTTTTCGATTCACATCTTGCTCTGATCATTTCTTCTAATTCTTCTTCTTCACCATCGCCTCTGAGCCATCGGAAGGTCTTTCTGCAGTCCTCATATCTTCCTCTCGCGGCTAACCAGCTCGGAGATTCAGTGGTGAAGAATGTCATGAGGAGACTGGCTAGAGGAAACGCGATGAGGATGAGGATAGTTTTCTGCCAAGAGACCAGGGATCCTATGAGGTGAACGAGCAAGATTCCGAAGGCCTGGGCTACGGAGACCATGGTGAGGAATGCGCCTCTGTTCTTGGGGCTGGTGTACTCTCCGAGGAGGACTGAGCGAAGAGGCAGCATGAGGCCGAAAGACATGCCGTGGATTACTCTTCCCACGATCATTGCCTGGAAAAGAAGACAAGGTTCGATCAGTTATATTTCCTTACCCGTCTCAACAATCATTAAAGTATTATCAGAGGGCTAGTTATTCTTCTGTATTCTTCTTAGTTTAGACTAACACAACATTCAAACCTTTCAATTTAATCCGAACAAAAAACCTGCGTCAAATATGGTTTTGGCTATTCAGAATGACATAAAACTCTAGTAGCAATACCTAATACCACAGGGTCTTTTCCATTTTCCTTAGCTCTAGTTATCATGCAAGACTATTCATGGATAACCCTAGGCTGATAAAATTTTAGTTTTCTCTTAGTGTTACCCTCGGCCTCCTCCGTGTGGAGGTCGCTAATTATCCGACGGGAACGTACTACCGCAATAAAAAGTATCCTATGTCCTAAACCAGGTCATGGTCTATCTGCGTGCCTTTTATCCAAATCCGTTCAGCCGTTGAGGCGTGAAAGGTAACAGCCAGACAAGAGTTACTTTCGCATTTACAATATTAGTATGGAATAGTGTTAAGGTCGGCTTTCTCTATAATACGTACTTCAAAACTCTTAGCCAGCAGTATGACGGTCCATCCGACGAGGATGTTGACAATGACCGCGAAGTGCGCCATCCTCCGACCTAGGCGGCCCATGATGGGCGGCGCTAGGAAACTGCCCAGTAGCAGGGTGATGGCTGTCACTGATGCTGAAATAAATAAAATATGTTAGTGTAAAGTAAAATACTGGTGTTCAGCTGCCTCCGGTTAGACTGGAAGCCGACCCCAACATAGTTCGGAAAAGCCTAAGTAGATGGTGAACTAAAATTGTATTTTGGTATTCATTGTACTCAGATCGCATCACGTACAACGTAGGACTAAGATCGGTGATACTGAATGTATGGGCGCGTTTTACAAATACAAATTTTAATATTGGTACACATATCAGGGTATGTCCCAGAACTACAGAAAACTGTTCTAATTTTTCACGTTTTCTAGTGTATTTTTTGGAAGTCGATTGCTTTTTTTTTGTAAAACAGTTTTTATTTTTCACTTTTTTGTTGTGATACGAGTACCTACCCCACACAAATTCTTATACAACTAATTGATATATAAATAACAGTGATAGGAAATTATTAAAACATCATCAATATAAACTAAGTGGAAAAAATACGCAGTATTAAGGATAACTCAAAACCTACTGATCAGAACTTGGTCAAATTTAAACGGGACCACATGTGAAGTACCAGCTTCCAAATAAAAAAAAATCATCCAAATCGGTTCACCCAGAAAAAAAATCTGAGCTAACACAAAAAAAAAACAAAACATACAGTTGAATTGAGAACCTCCTCCTTTTTTGAAGTCAGTAAAAAAAAGAGCACTCAAAGTCGAAGTTAAGCGCATTCAAAACGTAAGTATGTGCTTAGTTATGATACTTAGTTTTCGTATGAATTGAGAATAATCATGAAGTATTTTCATAATCTACGGAGATACACCTACTTACTTTGAATAATACGGTACATTGACTTTAAAACTAACAGTACATTTATGTATCTTTAAAATTCTAACAGTTTGGTGTGGATAACTACACACAGATTGGTTGGAGGTCCCAGTCCCACAGATCTGTTATTTATCTTACACTAGATTGTTAAAATTAAGTATAATTACATAAATCTATTTGCCCTCTGTAGATATCTAGATTTTCGTCCATTGTTAGTCTGAAACAAACGATATGTGATTGGCCTTTAAACATGTGCGTTTGTTCCTGGTTTAGGTAGTATGTACGTCAGTACGGTAGTACGTCACAATGACTTATAAATAATTTACAATACTAAATTACATTTACGGGTATGATTAGCATTAAGTATGCGTTCAATTAACATTTAAATTGAATAAAAATAGTCTGTATTTTTTTTTGTGTGAACTCTGTTTTTGTAGTACCGTGTGTCATGTATAGATGCTGTTAGATTAAATGAGAGACATGACCAAGAAATCGCGAAAAAACAATCAGCGGGGTAATTACGTCACACTAACAGTAGAAATGGGTTTCATTTTGACAGTTCAACAACATTCATTGCGTTATTTACGTTGTTGAGCAGACAATTTTTTCGGACATATGAAGCAATGGATTAGCAATAGGCTTAAAAATGATTCAGATTGTGATAGATATTTTGTTACGTAATTAGGGTGCTGCTCTACATATATTTGTGTTCGCATAACTCGACAACATGTAGAGAACCGAAGATCTTTTTGTATATTTCAGAGTTGGTTCTCTAGTAAAAGTAGTTCATTTTCATGAGTAGGTTCTACACTCCCTTAAAGTACCTATGTCCCTCATGTCACATCGCTGTCTAGGTACTTATGGTACTAAAAAAATTGTACAAACATACACGTAATATAAATAGAGTGCAACGACAGAGGTGTCAAGGAACCCTCATTAGGAACGAACATTGAATAATCCCTCCTACATTTTCATGTCAGAAAATTATCTAGCATTAATAAACCGGGAACAGTCAGACATAGGCTGTGAGAACATTACTCGACACGGATAAAACGAGGATCGGATCTCACAAATGATTACTTACCTATCCATGACCCCTGCTCCTCAGTCAGGGTGATGTGTGAGTCAGGTTCTTTCAGCTGAGGCAGCAGGATCGCCGGGAAGCCCACCACGGAGCCGTGGCCGATTGTAGTGAAGGATACCGTAGCCGACACGAAACACTGGAAATAGCAACATGAGTAGAATTTAACGCAAGTTCTAGATTTCGTTGAGCGTTATAAAAGCGATAGCACCAAGTGGGTATATTTTGGAATAAACAGTAGAACTCCTTAGTAAAGAGTTTGTTCGGGGAAGAACAAACTACCATCATAACTTGGTGGCCCATCTATCAGTTCCGTCTTCAACATCGTCTGCCACACCGTTTTGCCGACTAAGTTTGGTTCGGCTTCTAGTCTTACCGGATGCAGCAAAATACCAGTATTCAACCCAGTTACTGAGTAAGTACCAAATAAAAAAACTACTAAATTAAATAATAACTGGGTCGGTAAGACTAATTGACAGGCTTAAGGGCTGCTGACAACCAGTAACGTCTGTCAAAGGTCTACAAATCTAAATGACAGCCGTGACCAACGGCTTAAAGTGCTTTTCGACCCGTGTGACTGTTATTGACTAGCCACGAGCTCCTCTATTAGTTCCGTCATTAATTCCAACAGGATAAAAAGAGTGGTATGGTTAAATTGCCTATATAGAGGTATGAGGAACAGGGTGTAAAGTTCACTCATACTCTATAGAAAAGGGAGGATCCTCCGACCAGACGGGTGTTGTGTCTGGTGGGCAATTGCCCCACGATTGATGTCGGGATGTTGTATATATGCTAGTTGGGCGGTAAAATCTGCATGCGCGATGCAGGATTTTGCGTGACGTCAGTGTGACGCGCAGCTCGCATGTGGCGTTGTAGATGCGGCTACAACTCCAAAACGAGCTGCGCGATTACTGACAAATGCGTGCATTGACTGGACAGGTCTAGTCAATCTGTGTGGTTCTTTCCTCAAAAGACCATTTCAGATACCAATCTACATGGCCTTCACATGATCTGACCAAGATTATGTCCGGACTTTAAATGAGACTGTGGCCTCTGAGTTTGTTTCGGCTTTTCTTCTCAGGGTAGTCAGACAGGAAACGCCGACCTCATCTAGTTTTTAAAATATGATTGACGTGTAAAAGTGTTTGTACAAACCTACTTACAGAAATAAAATCATTTATCATTTATAAAAGGATAAAAAGTGTGGTATAGATAAATGCCTACTCCAGTTTGCTACATGAGACGTGGCAATCTTCATTTAATTAATGTCTGTGACGGTCGTGACGTTTCTTTATAATATTATCGTTATTTGTCTAACCTAGCTTCTTTATAATTTATGTACGTTTGAATACTATGTCGCAACCTGTATTACGTTATTTATTAGAAATTGCCTTGACAGCGCACGGCGTGTGCTCGGTAACCACATAAATATACTCATTATAATCCGCCTAGTAGCCTTTGCTCAGCCAGTTAAGTTGGGCTCGGCTTCTAGTCTAACCAGATGCAAATTAATATCAGTATTTTAAAATAAGTGACTGCCTATCTGACCTCCACAACCCAGTTATTGGGTAACACGGTAGTCCTTGGTAAGACTGGTTTTCAGTCTTTAGAGCTTCTGGCTACCTGTAACGGATGTCAAAGACCTACGAATGACAGCCGGGAATAACGGCTTAATGTGCTTTCCTAGACACGGAGGGGACTTGATAATGATGTGTAATGGATGGTCACCCATCCACGAACTAACCGCGACAAGCGTAACTTAGCCTTCTATCCGTACGGCTGTTATATCATGTAGCCACGAGCCTCTCTTAAATGGGACAACTAGCTAACTATTATTAGAAAATCATCATAATCAGCCCATAACGTTCCGACTGCTGGGACACAGGCATCCTCTTGATGAGAGGGAGTGGGCCGTAATCCACTACGCGGGCCCAGTGCGGGTTGATAGACGTCACATTTCTTCGAATTTTTGGTTCTAGGACATGCCGGTTTCGTCACGATGTTTTCCTTCACAGTTTTGAGAGCAGTGGTGATGAAATAAATTACACAAATAAAAGCGCCTGCTTGGGTTCGAACCTACAGCAGCTCGTAAGTCGGGGCCGTTACCACTGCTTTAGATATTAGAAAGTACCGTGGTTAAATTAATACTCGTATGAAATAAAAACAAAATAAAACCGTTTTGTCCGATTGACAGACGTTGATATTATACCACAGTGTAATAAAGTAAGCAGTATTACATCTCGGAAGTGTCCATGAAATAATTACCTACGGCTGCTCGGTAGAAAACACACTAGGGTTGCCCACTGACTTTGCCTCTTTGGTTGTAACAATATTTTGTAAATCCGGCAAATTAAATCATGAGAGAGCATTCTTCTTTAAACCCTTGCGACTTGTTGAAGGTAGTATGTTCTGTACATTAAAATGTTTTTCACAAATCCGATAGATTGTGGTGTAAAGTTTGTTTGCTAAATCATCTCGGCACATCAGCCGAAGCCATTCGGATAGTCTGTTTTTTTGCAGATATTACCCATTTATTCGGGTTCAAAACTATAATACTTTCTATAAAAGAGTTACATAAAAAGGCCTATAAAAGAGTCTACGATGACATATATACTTCAGGCGGCCTTTGTACAGTATTTTTTATGTGAAACATCTATAGCCGCGGGTAAAACCGATTGTAGGCGTGGCGACGCATGCCGTGGCGACGCTTCGCCACGGTTTATTTTCTATAAAAATAGTTTCGATGTTTTACATCTGCCAGGCATCCCGCGACGGCTCAATTTTTTTACTTGTGCATAAAGTTTTAATAAAAAAATAAATATAAAATATACTTCTATCTAAATGCTCAGGTTAATTTACAAATTGATAAAGAATGACAGAGTTGTATAAAACAAATATTTTAATTTGTCCAGGGTAATATAAGGTGGTAATGTTGAGCGATCTACGCTATCGAAGTAAATTTGCTTATCGTCAGGGAAATTTTAAAAACTTAAATTTTTTTTTTTACATCATATCCTTTGGATGATTCAGGGATGAATAGTTTAGATTTACCAAACGTTTTTTGGTCGCGGGACGCGCGATAAAGAGTTTCTGTGACAGACTGAAATCGACGCAGGCGAAGCCGCGAGCAGAAGCTAGTATAGGTATATTTTGTTCCTTCAATCGGGCATCGATCGCATAGAAAAAGTGATATACTCACCTACTAAATACCTGTCAAGTAAGTTCGTAGCCCACTGCAGGCTGCAGCAGCAGGCGACGTGTCGCCGCGACACTACTGATTTCTATGCATTTCTTTGAAAACGACGTGTCGCTAGCTACGGAAGGTATTTCATAGAAATACATAGAAACCAGTAGTGTAGCGGCGACACGTCCCCTGCTGCTGCTGCCTGCAGTCGGCTACGGACTCGTACCTTTATCAATCAATCAATAAAAATTTCTTTATTCGGACAACAAAGATCTGTAATGTTAGTAATACCTTATAGCTGGTGTTAGTAGTAATATTTTTATTACAATTGAGTTTGAGTTTGAAGCATTTTGCACAGCAGATGGCCAAGTAAGGTACAAGTTTCTCACCTGGCCATCCTCTCCACAAAATGCCTCAAAGTATACTGCACTATCTGCCACTGTTTTCAGAATACTGTTGCTACTGGCCCGTGTTCTAGTTACTAATGATGCGACTTTTTTTCGAATGACCGCATGAAAGCCGTCAGTTCGATTCTATGCAAACATTTCCGATGCACTACAGAAACGGGGCAGTTTCAAGAGCATTCTGAAAATATTATTATATTAGACGCGCAGGACATTTAGCGGCCTTTTGTTGAAGCTAGTTCATAGACCCCCCGTGTACAGACCCTGACAATATGCCTTGAATAGCGTTATCTTGACGAGAGGGCCTAGACAAAATAACATTCGATTACGTTACGCTAGTAGAAAAGCCAAAAAATGTATGGGGTTGACATGAGCTATTGAAATGTCACGTGATCATAGGTCAACGAATATAAATTAGCTAGACAATGTTAGCATCATTCGATTCTATGAAACGAATCGACAGCGTCGAACGATTACTTCTATAAAGATGCGTAGCCAAGTGGCACTTTTGACAAGCGTTATCGCTAGTTTTCGATTCGTATGTTGGAAACATTAGCGAAAATGATAGCGATGTAGAAATAGAATCGCTCCGAAGCGAATGCCATTTGTTTAGGCCCTCTGGTCGGTACAGCGGGAGGATCTACGTGCCACCATATTACCTCGGACCGCCAATGGACTACGCTCCCTCTCAATATCTACATTATCTTTAAGGTCGTCGGTAAGTATGTGCCCCAGATATTTAAATGTATTCACTATGTTCAAGTTCATGACATTTAGGGTTTAATGCTCACTACGCGCTTCTATAAATATACAAATACCTACATAACATAAATAAATTTGGTTATTTACAACAAAAAAGAAAAGCTAGTCTTCCGCGTATAATGACGAGCAAAAAAAGGACAGGATTTCAATACAGGCTTTATTAAAATTAGTGTCCTTTTTTGCTCGTCAAAAAAGATTAATGAATGAGCTTTTTGGGCAAAAGTTTTTGTAAAGACGATCCTAACAAGTAGTAAAAATGTGGTGCAGGGACATCGAACATTCTATCCCGTGCTTGAAATAGGACGCCACTGATAATGCTATACCGTAGGTACTGGTTGCGAAAGTCTTCGGATACAATTTATACCTTTAAGACCTTTCAGACGGAACCTTCAGGGTAGCCCGCAAAATTCAAATTTTCTTACGTTTTTTGCAATTTGAAGGTCAATGTCAGGTTGTATTTTGATTAAAATATGATTCGCGACCGTAACAAATATGGCTTTACAGAATTATAATCATTACAATCTGCAATACAACTCCTTCAGTTAGAATTGGCGTCAAATGTCATGATTTCATGAAATAGTCATCCAATACAGTAATATGAACTTAGAGAGATGTATTGCTGATTCTAATCATTATGATTCTGTAAAGCCATATTTGTTACGGTCGCGAAACATATTTTAATCAAAATACAACCTGACAGTTACCTGCAAATTGCAAAAAAACGTAAGAAAATTTGAATTTCGCGGGCTACCCTGAAGGTTCCGCCTTAACGCAAAATCTACCTCCTCCACATAGCCTTTTTTTAACCTGCATGTCGAAACCTGCCCAGCCACCAAACAGCAACCAGCCAAACCAACCCAGTAACTGGGTTGCGGAGGGAAGATAGGCAGTCGTTCCATGTAAAATACTGGTATTCAGCTGCATCCGGTTAGACTGGAAGCCGACCCCAACATAGTTGAGAAAAGGCAGGCAGATAATTATGATGTACAAACCTGCTCATCAAATCCACTCGGTAAAATAGACTTAAAAAACATGATTACATTTATAATAATGGTCGGTTTTCCCGAAATCTCGTGATAGATTGTTCGGAAAACCGGTATAAAAATAACATAAATCGTGTCTAAGGAATTGACTTGCATCTTAATTGTGTAACACATTATCAATCACAATCTGAATCATTTGGAAGGCTATTGCTAATCCATTACTTCATATGTTTGAAAAGTTTGTCTGCTCAACCACGTAAATAACGCAATTAATGTTGTTGAACTGTCAAAATGAAGGCCATTCCTACTGTTAGTGGGTTACGCAATTACCCCGCTGATCTTTTTTTACTTATCTTCATTATGTATGTTGTATTTTTTTATAAACTGTATAGGTTGTGATTGAAAAAATTGTTACTACTCGTATTGTCCCAGGGGCAGAGTATTGCCTATTCGTTTAAAATAAAAATGTGGGTAAAAATCCTCACCAATTATTAAATATACCTTTAAAGAAATGTCCAATACATCGACCTTATTTTACACAACATTACATAACATCACGCCTGTAATCCCAGAAGGGTTAGGCAGAGGTGTACCTATAGTACATCAACATTTCGCCAGTCATGTTGAAGTCCTATGAAGTGGGGGCGAGCCTTTTGCCATTAACCGGGCACAAAACCAGACTCCGGGCTGCTACTGAGACATTCCTAATGGAAAAACCCAATAACACTTTGCCCGACCTGGGAATCGAACCCAGGACCTCATGCTCAGCAGCAGCGCTTGCAACCACTAGACCATCTTGGCAGTCCTTATTTTATTCCTGTTAATTTTAAACTCTGTGTGTAAAACACAAAAGGGTTATTATGAATGTTGCTTAAAGTTAAGAGGCGTCAAAAACTTAAAAAGAAATCTTAACTTTTAGCAACGTTTATAAATAAACCCATAGGAAAGTAAACGTCTAATTACGTACGCCACTAGACCAGCGACAGAGCAATGGAGTACCCTAATTGCGTAACACACTATCAATCACAATCTAAATCATTTTGAAGCGTATTGCTAATCCATTGCTTCATATGTTCGAAAACGAAAAATTTGTCAGCTCAACAACGTAAATAACGCAATGAATGTTGTTGAACTACTGTTAGTGTGTTACGCAATTACCCCGATCGATGGTCAAATCACAATTCCTAAGGTTTCACGCAATCATTGTGGTATCTGATGCTGTCCTACTCAAATTGTTAACAAATTCTATCTATTATATTATGTGTAGCTAATTAATTTATTCTATTATGTGTAACTAATTAATTTGTCAGCAACCAAAGCGTAACGGTTGATTTTATGTAAATTATATATTAAATTAGGTATAACATTTTTTTGCGTCTTTTAATCCCCTAAGAGGACCCACTGACTAGGGTGATTTTTAAAACAGGTTTCTATGGCAATATGTATGATTATTATAATATATAGAAAAAGTAATTGTTTTTAGACATCGATAGGACTAAAATTAAAATATTTTTTCCGATGAAATTCAACAAAAAAGATTTAATTGGTTTTGTATGCACACGTAATTAATAAATTTGGACATTGTATTTTTATAATATCAAGTAAATTAAATGCAGGTCATCGTATTGTTCGCCGAAAATTGTTAATTTATTCAAACACACTTTCAATGCATTGTCTATTCACAGTAATACTGTCAAAGAAAATAGCAATTTAATTAAAAAACTAGCTTCTTCTCATTAGTGAAAGAATTTTCGGAATCGGATCAGTACCTACCTCCGAAAATTACCTGTAGGTAATTAGGTAACGTTTTTTTTTTTCTTCGCCTTATCGATTCTTTTTTTTTTCTTACTAAAGAACAAACAAACAAACTACCAAATTTTACCTCTTTATAATACTAGTATTTATGTCGCACAAAATTAATAAACGCGCGTATTTTACTAAAAAATTCAATGTCCCCAAACTTACTTGTTTTAAAAACGGCGAAATCCTTTGTTTTGCCATTTAAGCACACAAAATTCACTCCAAACTTAAATTTACCACTCAACCCTGACATCAATGATGTAATTATCATATGATATGAAAAATCTCTAAGCAATCTACATCTCACACGAATGGCGATAGAACTACTGAATAGAAATAAACACCAGTTTTGTCCTAAGAAAGATATACTTAATTATAGTCACTTTTACTGCTTAGTTATATTGAACGCTATCAGAAAGCAGTAAGGTTGGTTTTGATGTGCGAAGCTACTATGGAGATATGTTCGGAATATTAATTCGACTGGTTTTGTAAAACAACACGTGAGACATACTGCTTTTTGTGCCCGGATATGCTTGTAATACATCACTGAATCTTTGATTAGGTTTTATTATGGCAAAAAAAACGGCTTAGTCCAAGGTATTCCGTACGTACTCGATTATTATTTGCTCTTAAATTCTTGTAAGTGTTAGTTTTAATTTTAGATTTAGATTTATTTAATGGATCTCCGCAACACAGGCTACACAATTACATGCATGTTTACAAAAACAGGGACAAAGAATGAAAATAAATTGTGAAATGAAATTGTGTATTCTGTGAATAGGATATCGGAATTAGTTTACACGACATATTATTAGAAAAATCTTAAAAATAACCTACATGGAGTCGAAATTTCCTGTCCACTACCCCTGAGAGGAAATGGCGAATCAAACCCAGGGATCAAAGTCTCTTTTAAAGTCCAGACATAATCTCGGTCAGATCATGTGAGGACCATGTTGATGTGTGTCTGAAATTGTCTTTTGAGGAAAGAAATACAAATTTGAGTGGACTTGTCCAGTCAGTGCAAGCATTTTTCATCAATACAAGTGTGCGCTTTCAATTATAGGAAGAAAATGGACTTACAATCTAGTTAGGTACGATAACTTTAACAAGGACGAAAACATTAAAATATGTTAATCAAAATATATTACACGAAACTCATACAAAGGAAAATAAAATGAAAAGCTGGTTTACGAAAACCCTCAGACTAAATGTACTACATTTTATTACGTTCGGTTAGCCATCCGACATACTCCATATTAACAAATCGGCTTAAACACTTACTAGGTTCCTACCTAAGTACCTATCAGTACCTAATAAAATGAAGTGTGACAGACGGACCGACCGACAGGCAGCGTCACTGCAGTGATGGTAAGTATCTACGTAACGCCGTTTTACCAGTTGTATCAAAGGACCCTAAAAATTTAATTAGAATTTTACAACAGTAGGTTATTACGAGTACGATCTTAATAATTATAGATTATAGAGATCCGCCTGACCACCGTGGTAACTACGACAGAGTTAAAAAAAAAAAACAAAATAAATAGACGAAATTATAAAGGCTCTTTCAAACAGGCGCGACATGCGACGCGAATCGCATGCAACACAAAGGCACCGCTCGTCGCGCGATGAGCGGCGCCTTTGTGTCGCGCTGTTGCGTCGCGCCTGTCTGTGGGAGCCTTCAGGGATCCGTTTTTGCCTTTTCTCGTAAAATATAGCAACACGCCTGCAAACATACAGACAAGCAAACGCCAGCTAAGTATATTAATAAATAGTAGTAGTACCAATGCTTTAATTCTAAATACTTACGTCAAATATGCGAGTGTTTAACAACACTGCCACAGTGTAACAAATAACTGCTCGATAGGTGGACTGTGACATTTACATGAATAATTTATTTATTCTGTGATCTGGATTTTAATATGGCGTTTAAAGCGTTGACAATAGGTATATCTTAACGGTTGGTTTTCGTAATATTTTCTTAGTTAACTTTGCTACTGGTCTGGCCCTACCTTTATAAGTGGGTAGGTACGCATGTAGAAAAGAAGTACAAGACACAAGAATACGAGAACATTACAAGATAAGGGCATTTAGATATACCAGTAAGTACTAGTAGGGGAAAGTTATCAAGTAAGCCGGTTCAAAAAGGTTTGTTTAAACTACTTGGTAATGGGGATATTTAATAGAATTATAAAATAAAAAAAGACAATAAAAAAATGTACAGTAAGGTGCCTACAGATTTGCTCGATTTTGTTTAATCACACGTGTCGATCGTCAAAAATCGAGCAATTCCGTAGGCTCCTTTAAGGCTCCCGCAGACAGGAGCGACGTGACTCTTGTAGAACAATTTCCAAGAAGTTTTCATAGAAATTGCTCTACTAGAGTCGCGTCGCTCCTGTTTGCTAGAAAAGCGGTGGCCGCCACATAACGGCCGTAGTGACGGCCGTCATGAAAATGATGGCACCGGGGTTTGACTTTACAGTGTCAAAATCATTCGACGGTAAATTGTCTGCGCTTTCCACGATCTCCGGCCCGTCTCAGCGGGCCTCCTCATGTCCGCGGGGGGAATGAGGTGTAAGATTCACCCCGCGACGTTCAATAGGGGCGCGCGAAACACTACGCGGCGCCGCCTCGGGTCCTGTTGCGACATGTCGGCTCCGACTTCTGATACGAGGGCACGACGGCGCGGCTCCTCCCATGCGTCACACTCTGCCAGCACATGCCACGCCGTGTCCTCCGGACAGTTGACGCAGTGATGACACAGAGCGTCCGGCTCCCTGATTATGCGGCACAGGTACTTCCTGAAGCAACCGTGCTCCGAGAGCACCTGCGTTACCCGAAACGACAGGGAGCCGTGCCTCGTCCCGAGTCATTCATTGAGTACTGGTCGGATCGCCGCAACGGTAGCGAGGCCGGCGATAGGCGCAGAAGTCTGAACTTAGGAATAACTGTGCGATAACGAAAGTCTTCCGAGACGGAAAATGTTCCAAAGAATTGTTAAAAACTACATTGCTGGCACAAACATCAGAAATTGATCAATTACACACTGAAACACAAGGAATATTTAATTTTAATTTAAAATAAGTATAAGCCTCCACACTGATTAATTGTAATGTGCCGTGCTTCACCGTGGCTATGGATGCCTGGAGACTCGCTTGCCCGAATTCAGTTCCACTCGACTATCAATCTTCCCAGAGTCGGTGGAATGAGCCTCTATGCAGAGTAGTACAGAACAATTTACTTGACACGTCTGCTAGTACTGCGGAGCGTGTGCGCCTGCTGGCTGTGGGTAAGTGGGAGTCGGGTCTTTGGCGCCATGCACTACCGTCGTCGAACATTGCCACTTTGTTCGACGAGACTATTTTCCGCCTGGCTGCTTCTCTGCTACTAGGAGCTCCTGGTCGTTCTCCTCATCGCTGTCTCTTTACCGAAGTTGTCAACAGCCTCGGACACCACGGCCTGTCTTTCAGCCGAAGTGCGGGTCTCTTAGGTCGGCACGCAAACATTAACGACATCATTCGATGAGTTCTTGTCACCGTCGGCGTTCTAGCTGTATTAGAATCTAATGGTTCGGCATGTCTTTATTTCCATGGAAGGTGGGTAGGCTTTTAGTGTGGGACGCAAAGTGTGTCGATACTCTTGCGCCATCCCATCTTCCTGGCTCGGCGTGCTGTGCTGGCGCGTTGCTGCTGCGGCTGCGGAAAACCTCAAACGGCGAAAGTATAATAACCTTAACGGCAATTATATTTTCGAGCCGTTTGGGATTGAAACCCTCGGGCTGTGGGGTCCGAGTGCTCATGGTTTGTTCAGCGAAATCTCCAAAGAGCTGGTTGACACTTCCTGTGACCCAAAGGCTGGCTTTTACTTTGGCCAGAGGCTAAGCATTGCCATACAACGTGGCAATGCCGCCAGTCTCTTGGGTATATTACCAGTCGACAGCGATGCGGAGGAATTTTTCGACGCCATATTTTAGTTTGTTAATAGTCATTTTAATTAGGTTAGGATATTATAATTATATTTATTTTAATATTTTGTTATTTAATTTACAATGCATGCATAAAAAGCTAAGCAAATAAGTTATTCAAGTATTTTCCCACGTGGTACTAAAGAGGTATGAGGAACAGGGTGTAAAGTTCAGTCATACTCTATGGAAAAAGGAGGATCCTCCGACCAGACGGGTGTTGTGTCTGGTGGGCAACTGCCCGACGATTGATGTCGGGATGTTGTATATATGCTAGTTGCGCGGTAAATTCTGCTTGCGCGATGCAGGATTGTGCGTGACGTCAGTCTGACGCGTAGCTCGCATGTGGCGTTGTAGATGCCGCTACATCACTCCCCCCGGAGACCGGAGGTCGATAGTGGGCTGAGTCTTGTATCTTGCGATGCTTGCCAGGGCCAGGTGAGGTTCCAGTGAGTCGGAACCGGGTGCCGCATAGTTCACGGTGAGTCGGAACTGTCTGCGGTAGTACCCCAGTGAGTCGGGGTGGCGCTGCGTTATGCTCCAGTGCGTCGGATGTGGTACACCGCCGGGTTGAGGCTGACTGCTGGCGTCGACCAGGAGAGGGTTTGAAGGCTCTGCTTGTGGACCGGCCGAGAGTGCAGTGTGCTGTGCCAAGGTTGCTGATGAGGCTTAGGGTGATGACCAGGTATGCGCGGTTGCTGCATGCTGGTGGTCAGGATACCCGTTAAAGCCGTGGGTGCTGGCTGGCTGTGTGACTCGCCGCTCGAAAGCTTGAAGGAAGTGATGATGACGTCACGCTGATGTAGATGCACAAAGGCTGCGCTGACGTTCATGTTCGGGGTCACCAGTATAGAGGTATGAGGAACAGGGTGTAAAGTTCACTCATACTCTATGGAAAAGGGAGGATCCTCCGATCCAGACGGGTGTTGTGTCTGGTGGGCAACTGCCCGACGATTGATGTCGGGATGTTGTATATATGCTAGTTGCGCGGTAAATTCTGCTTGCGCGATGCAGGATTTTGCGTGACGTCAGTCTGACGCGTAGCTCGCATGTGGCGTTGTAGATGCCGCTACAGTACCAGATATTAGGTTATCTTAGTTAATTATGCTAAGCGGGTTCGCGACCGCGAGTCGCATGCGCACGGAACTATAAACTGACCTGAAAAATAAGGTAATAACGCAACATAAAATACCAGCCTATTACTGTCCCACTGCTGGGCATAGGCCTATTTTCATACACAGGAGGCACGGGCAGTAATCACCTTGCTTGCTCAAGACAGGTTGGTAATTTCAGCCTTACCAGGTTTCCTCACGATGTTTTCCTTCACCAGTGACATGTTTTAGATAAACTTAAAAGAACATTTGAATTGAAAAATTCACATTGGTACTTGCTGGGATTTGAACCAACTACCTCGTGCATGAGAGGCGAGGCCTTAAGTACTGGGCCATCACGAGTCACGACACTATGCAACAAAAATTCTAACGCAACATGCGTATTTAGTATTTTCACTTAGTGTGGGGTCCTGTGTACCTAGCACGAATGCATAATGGATCTACATAACGTAAACTTAAACTTGATTCAAAACGAAAAAATAAACAATATTTTTCCAATTATCTGCCTATACCTACTAATATTATAAAGATGTAAAAAGAGGATGGCCAAATTGTACCTGACGACGGCGACGAGGCGGTGGCGTCCCGATATACCATATACTAAGTGGCGCGGACCTTATCACATTAAATTATACCACGTATGCACACGTATACGTACATTACACTACACTATTACGTATACTACATGGTATACTCAGACGATATACAAAATTTGAGTGAAATCCATTCAAAAAAACAGCTGTTCTATACTGTCGCGCTACGTGTAAAAAAATGTAAGGAACAGCAGATTTTTTTTAATGGATGTCTTTAAAATTTTGTATACCGTCTAAGTATACCATGTAGTATAATTGTATAATTAAATGTGATAAGGTCCGCGCCACTTTGTGTATACAAAACATCCGTTATATTTTAAGGTCTTAAAAACATAAGAAATATCTTTATACAAAGCCAGAAAAAAAGGTCTACTTCTGTTGTTTTATTTTCTCCGTATGTAAATCGTCTGATAAATAGAAATGAGATCGCTAAAACTGTATGTCATCTGCCTAGCATAAAAACCAACTTATTTGTTTTACCTAAAAAGTATTTTTACGATAATTAAATATCTTGGCTATTTAAATATTATTTTCGAACGGGATGGTGTTTACTACGTGAAAACAATCCAATCTTACTATAATTTGTTTTTGTACATAGAAAATAAAAGTCACGACCAGCTTCTGTAGGAATTTGGTCATTGTTCTTTGTGAGTTTGTATGTATGGGGTAATCTTCGGAACTCCTGATCTGATTCCGAAAATTCTTTCACTAATGGGACGCTACAGTATTGCCGAGTGTCGTAGGATATATCATGTTATGCTAAAATTAAAACAAGATAGTTAAATGTAAAAATGAATTTCACGCAGACGAAGTCACGGATAGGAGCTGGCAATAAATGCGAAAGTGTGATTGTTTTGTTTGCTCTTCTTTCAAGCAGCAACGGAGCAACGGATGGACGTGATTTTTTACATAAAATGTTTATGGACAGGGAAGTGACAGACAATTTTGATCTCTGAAAAACCCCCGCACGAGAGGAAAGCCGCAGGACAAAAACTAGTAAAAATATTATGTAAAAACTTTGATTTCTGAAAATCGTAAATTCTTACTTTTGGTTGAGACTGTACCTCTACTACCTCTATTGAATTCGTATTTAATTAGTAACATGACAATCAATAGATTGGCTTGCATCACTGGTTTTGCAGCCGTATGGTCTTTGACCTTGAGGTAGTGGGTCCGATGATGGTAGATAAGATCACCAATTGTAGCGGGACATGTTTTTTTAATTACGTTATTATTAATTGCTTGTCAACACTGGTCTAAGCTAGTAGTAAGATTAGACAGCCTTGAGTCTTTGGTTTCAATTCCGGGGCGGGTAAATGATACCCGCCCCGGCAACCGAACGGCGGGCGGGCGGGTAACTTCGAATTTCGGATTTGTAATGTGAAAATTTTTATCGAAATAATTGTCAAATATTGGATGCTAGCTGTTGCCCCCGACTTCGTCTGCAACCCAGGAGGAAAAGTAGCCTATGTCGTTACCCACGTCATGGTCTATCTGTTTCAGCCAAATCCGTTCAGCTGTTTTGACGTGAAAGCGTAACAAACAAACTTACTTTTGCAGTTATAATATTATAATAAATAATAATATAATAGGATTTTTGTAACTGTCAGCTTAAAGGCTCCTACAAATAGGCGTGACCCGCGACGCGAATCGCATGCGACACCAAGGCACCGCTTGTCGCGTGGGATTCGCGTCGCGTGTCGCGCCTGTTTGCAGGAGCCTTAACCCTTTGGCTGTGCTGTATGTGTTTATACCTAAGCTAAAGCCTAACCAACTTGTAAATTTTGAATTTCGTGTTAAAACCGCTGACAATTAAATAAACTCCTACGGAATAGATTTCTACTAATAAAATTCTAAGATGGTACCTTAGTGCGCAGATTGGATATTGCTTGGTAAATGGCAAGAAACTTGTTCTGCTACGAGCATGTATATGTATATTATCTACTGTAGGCGATGTATGTGTGCTCCTACGTGTATATAACATACGTGTACTTAATGTACAGTCAGCGAACAAATTCATTGCCGAACACTTCAGTTTTTTTAAAATCTTAATTATTGAGCTAAATGTAACAGAAGTAAAATTTAAAGAACATTACTTTTAGCTGTTGTGAATGCTGAAATACAATGTATCCAATAATTTTGTGTTAATTTAGATGATATGAAAAAGTAGCAGTGTTATTCCACTTTTGTCGCTTATCGTACCTATGTTATATGTAATTGTAGCTTTTAGTCAGTTTTTGTTGTAGTCATGAAAATAAAGATATCTCCTTTTCTATTCTTTCAACAGTAGAGATTCATATAAGAAACGAAAATCTCTGCGTCATCCCACTGCTGGGCAAATGCCTCTCGCCATGACTTTCAGTTCTTTCGATCTATGACTAATGTAGACGACTGGTCGTTGGTTTGCTCCAGCTAGAAAAAAAGAAAGAAAACACGTTTATTTGAGGCAAACATGATGCAGAGAAAAACACAAACGCACACAAATACAATTTTATTTTTATTACTGTAACCTTGTTGACATTTGACATTTTTTGTATTATTGTGACATTTTTACTGTAATTCAAACGATTTGACATATTTTTTTTTAAATTATTTTTTTATCTTCATTTTTATTTGTAATTATATTATCTTTTTTGTCTAAATTAAATAATAATATGAGTTGCAAGCCCATGTGACGGTAGAACATGGAGGATTCTTATAATAAAACATCTATGTACTAAATACCCATGTTTGCAAAAAAAATTACAAAATTGACTTGACAAAAAAGAACCAGTTGGGGGAAAACATGCGTCACCTCCACGCAAAACAACAATCGCTCAGCATAATGCTACGACCCTATGCGAGACAGAGCCCTAGCGCTGGTTTTCAGCGACAGCCGAAAGTAAGGCAGCCAGCTCGTCCCACCGTCATCTTCTTACATGAATGTATTCACATGAAATAAAAATTACGTAAGTATATTGACGTATCTAACACGTCTGTTCAATTGAACGTTGCGCTTAATAAATCTAAAGTAGATACAATTATTTACACGCGTTGATCGATTTTCTATTGATATTCTCATGTGGGTATGTATTTATCTTTGTTTGTTAAAAAATATTGATGTTATTTACTTACTTGTCAGTATATATTTTGTATTTTTTTTTTATTGACGAGGTTGTAGTTATCCGAAAAATAAATCGGGGTCAAACAGATCGGGGTCAAAAACGTGTCAAATGTGAGCTTAAAAGATAGCAAGGAAACTTGAATTGAATGCCTCGAAATCTGTTTTGCGTTTCTGTACGATATTTAATTTATTCCCAAGTTGTAAACGTACCAAAAAATGCGAAAGATCTGTGTTTTGCAGGGAAACTGGAGTGAATGCACGTAACATTCACCTTCAGTAAGAATGTGTGATTCCACATTAGATAGCATGACATTTCTGGCTGGGTTCTAGTACCTATAGTTATTCAAAAACTAATTAAGCATAACTCCAATACTAGTTCTATTATTTATTAAACCGGTCCTTTTCTTGATACCTTTGTAGATAATGCAACCATGACACTACACGCTGAATCTTGGTGATAGCGAGTGATAATGTATGCAAGCATCTGTGTCGTGTTTTGTTTTTATTATCAGCATCTGATAATCTCATGAATGCATGTAATGTCAGATTAGTCTGACAGGTCGGCAGCTGAGGAGCATCTGCCTCTGAAGTGATAGATAATCTTGGTAGGTTACCTAGTTTACTGTTCTTTAGACTAAAGTCCCTTAAGTCCCTGAAGCCAGTGCCGGTTTTAACATTACAGGCGGCTTGAACGAAATTTCGGCGGCGCCCTCTCCTCTCTTGGAGAGTAAAAAGGGGCGAAAAATCTCAGCACTCCGCCTAGGTTTTCTTTTGTCTATTCATAAAGAAACAGTAGTTACTTTGTCGGTTTATGCAGAAAAGTTTGAGAATTCAGAGAATGTCGGATGCAAGAGCTAGGAAAGAGAGCTCGACATTTGTTTTGGTTCTCTATCTCCAAATGAACTAAAACAAAAGTACTCTGCAGGTGCCAGACGTGAAGGGGCGCCTAGCCACAGCCCCTTCGGCGCCCCTTCACCTCTGGCACCCTGGGCGGTCGCTCAGCCGCGTCCTACCTTAACGTCGGCACTGTCTGAAGCTAGGCTTTCCTAAGACTGTGGTGGCCGCCACATAGCGTCCGTAATTTACCGGTGAATGCCATCACTGAAACGTTATTTTATTTTATTGAAAAGGAACAAAAAACAGGTACAATATAAAACATACAAAAAAATAAAATACACAAAACACATATACAACATTGCAGCCCACAACGCTGTTCACAGATTAACTATGGGATAAAAATAATAAAATAATAATCGCTAGGTTTACAATTTTTTTTTAATGATAGTGACTTGGTTTGTTTTCACACCGTAAAGTCAGACCCCGCTGCCATCCCTTTTATGACAGCTGTCACTGCGGCCGTTACCGATGTGGCGGCCACCACTCTTCTAGGAAACCGTAGATTTTGTAGATATCTTGTAGATGTCTACAACTGTACACAAGGGCGACAGCGATAACTTTCTATGTGAAGGGTCTTTACCGCCGCAGCGCAGGCGTTGGTCCCGGCCGTCATTCGTCGATATTTGACGGTCGTTATGGGTAGTCAGAAGCCATGGGCGTCGGGAGCGCAGTGCAAGAGGGTGCAATTGTACCTCTTGATTGTACCAATTGACTTCAAAATAAAATATAGATGTAAAAACATTCAGAACTAAAAAAATATCCGAAAACGCCTAATACAATAATAAAGAACTCTCTAATAACCCTTAAGCGAGGTGCTAACATTATCGAACTTACTTCGCACGCTCTTGCATCCTACATTCTCTTCTGCTTAAGTCGACAAAGTTACTCCAAGTATGAATGGACAAACGATAACCTAACATATCCGGGGTGAAGTGCAAAAATGATCGAGTTCGCTTCGTGGAGCTGAAGATGCATCCCCCTGAAAATAAACTTGCCAGCGCCCATGTCAGAAGCCAGAAAGTCTGACAATTAGTCTTATCAAGGGGTATTGTTTTACCCAGTTACTAGGTTGTGGATGTCAGATAGGCAGTCGCTCCATGTAAAATGCTGGTATTCAGCTGCATCCGTTTGGACTGGACTGGAAGCCGACCCCAGTGTAGTTGGGAAAAGCCTACGCAGATGGTGAGGGTGGCCTACTTACCAAGTTAAATCACAGCTGAAATATTAACTGCTGAACGTCCTTGTCCTACTTATCGTATTAAAAAAGCTCCAGCAAACAGGCGCGACGCGACTCTAGTAGAATCAATTTCTATGAAAACTTGATGGAAATTGTTCTACAAGAGTCGCGTCACGCTGTCGTGTCGCGCCTGTCTACGGGAGTTTAGGGACCAGCTGATCGTAGATGGATCATTAGTGGACAAGTGAGGGATGAAAGTAAATTATTACTGGAAAGAAGTCACTTTTCTGACATTCGTTCTAACTCATGCACACGCGGGTGCAGTAAACGTAAGTATCTACTCAGGGGATATGGGATCAGTGGCCGTAGTCATAAGTACTTTGTTACTACACGAACGTTTTACACAAACATCATTTTTCACTCATTTACATAGAATACATTATTATGTGATATTTTAAATAGTCCACAAAAAAAAACCACAGAAATCGCAAAACCTTACGTTTCACAATTCCTTGAAGGAACCCAAACGTTTTGGCACAGTTCATTAACATCGTAACGTATATCGATCACCATCAGTCCTTCAACTTGGGGGTTCGGCAGAAAAGGCGGTTATGCCACGGTCATAGATCATTGAAAACTTATTGGCTTTTCATCAAACTACGTCACTATAGGTATAAGTTAAGAAGCTTACGGACAAGGCTATTTGGATTAAAATTATAAACGTTTCGAAGTTTTGGCCCAACAAAATTTAATAGATTGTCGTGCCATCGTCAAGACGAAGAAGGAGAGTATATAAACGTCCAATTTGCCTCTGAGGTGGGTGATTAATCGGCTAACCTCTCATAATTATAATTTAAGGCTCCCCCATACAGGCGCGACGCGACAGTGTGACACCAAGGCGCCGCTCGTCGGGCGATGAGCAGTGCCTTTGAGTCGCGCGCCATTCGCTTCGCGTGTCGCACCTGTTTGTAGGAGCCTTTAATCATTTATTTGCAATAGGTATTGGTACAGTGTTGGTCTTAAAGTCAGTAATTAAGTTTCCATATACAGAGTTAGACATTTGACATGCAAAACTTCACAATGTTTTTAATGCTAGAGTATATTTATGTCATCTTCATAAGCGGAGGCGGTGCGATGGTACTATTTTCCATCAAGTGGACTATCGGTTTTCCAATATTGACCATATTACACAGTTGCTATGAATCATCTAATGACGCTAACTATAGTTGCAGTATTTTTTGCCTCAGGCATTAAGTCCGCCTTTGTACAGTATTTTTTTTTTTACTTGTGCATAAAGTTTTAATAAATAAATACATTTTTAGCTCACGAAGCGACGCGCGCTTTACTTGTGGTAACAGTGTACGAACACGTTGTGAATGTGTGCGCGAAGACGAGTAGCGTCAGCACAAAACACACACACGTACACACACACACACACTTCCGACTTCACTATTGTCTCGGACGGTACTGAGAGCTCCTGCGCTTACACACACATTCACAGCGTGTTCGTACACTTGGCAACCACAGGTAAAGCGCGCGTCGCTTCGTGGGATAAAAATACTGTAATCGAAATTATTTGATTCAAACAACTGCTGACTCAGTGGATATAACTTTGTAATTACAATCAGTAGTTATATTGTTCTACCGCTTGCTCCGTATTTAATTGTATGAGGTTTTCTTATTTTGGTGTCAGTGGGCGGTGGGGTTTATTCAATTGTATTGATACTTTGGTACTCTTATGGATATTAAGATAATTGTGGGTAAAACTCGGTAATCTAATTAAATATATTGTACGTACTTAGTACATTTTGTACCTTATTATGTGCTTTGGTGAATAAGCAAATAAGTGGCAGTGGGGAGGTCATATTTGTTGAAGCTATGACCCTACTTTTGCGGTTATTAGTACCTACAACCCAACCATGATTTTCATCTCTCCTGAAGGTGTTTCTGCGTTACTCATTTCACGGTTTTAGAGCTAATGTAGACTTAACTTGCATTAGGCATAATAATTAAATTTTGTATTGTAGGGTATTTTTTTTTAAACTAAGACGTTTGATATGTAAGTTCCTTTATATTAAAGCTATCTCGGTTACGACATAACGATGTAGGTACGTTCGGATACTTACAGTAGTTCCTGTAATAAAAATTAAACCAAAACTATGGAGTCGACTGTGTCTTACATTTTATAGTTCACATAATTGTTTTTTTAGCTAAACATCTGTTTCGCATTTTTCTATTTTTTTCTTTTATCTAATTTTCGGGCATTTTGTTTTAAGCAATTCTACTAGCTTATATATAAACTATAGTAAGATAATGGTTAAGGTAACCTAAACTTCGAAAAAGTACAGTAGGTAGGTATTAGGTAAATGCCAATGAAACTACTAGTAAATAACTAGGTATATAGCTTTCTGAATTAAAAAATAAACCTTTGGCGTGTTCTTAATGGAATTATTGTTAAATATTACGCAAATTACCAATACTTTATCAATATTTTATTTTATCCAAATAATTTTTATGTGGCATAGTAATCGACAACAAAGCTAACTACACTTTTTGGTATCTACCGGCGCGGCGCCTAGGAAATAATGCAGAGCAATTATATGCTGAGGAAACATTTATAAGTATTGTATATAAGTAAAATTACCACGAGTTATAGATCAATTTCAAGAAGCAGCTGACTGTATACCAGCAGTCCCAGTCCCTGTCTTAAATATGGACAAACATAAATGTAACCACCAGTTCCAATCCAGTCTCTACCTGGTGTATCAACACACAGAGCTACAAACATCTAATCTCACAGGCATTCAATCAGTTTCCCCAAAACCCAAACCCACACAAAAATATATAGCCCCAACACGTCTCCACCGCCTCCGTACTCCTCCAAGCCTAGGAGTGGTCTTTCACGCATCAGTAGCGCTCATTCTGCAACGAAAACAGCCGGCGGCCGAGCGTCCTCGTCAGACACAATATGTCCTTAGCAGAAGGAGCTTCAGACACCGAGCATAACAGGCAGGAGGAAGAACCGAAGAGCTCACAGCACACCCCCACTGGAACCAAGAAGAAGAACAACGATAAAGGAAAACAGGTTAGTTCTGTTTTTTGTGTTAAAATTATGTTTTGCTGAGATTTTTTTTCAAAGGGCTTATTGTAAGAAATTGTTCAAAATACATAAGATTACTTTTTTTGCTAAGACTTCAAAGTTTGTTAGTCCTTGTAAAAATATTGTTTGTGTTGAAAATTCCTTCTTTTTCAAAGGGTTTCTCTTAAGAAATAGTTTAAAATACTTAGTTTATCGAAAAAAATTACAGTTTTTTTTTGCCAAGTCTCTTAAAAACTTGGTAGTCCCTATAAACAGTGTGTCCTTTGTAATTTTTATGCCACCAATTGTATAGTGCGTGAAGGAATTGTGTAGTTATAAAAAGTTCACGTTAAGAAACTTTCGTGCTTCTTTCTTATTTGTTTTAAAAGTTTTTATCCGTAGGTAGGATATAAAATTACAAAAATAAATTGTTTGTCTGAAAAAACATTTGATTCTCATGTGATTATAAAGGGAAGTACTGAATTTGACAGTATTGTTGTGATCAGTGAAACTAAAATCCCTTAAATTTAATAAACTCAATTTTGTCTTAAATATTAATTTAATAAATCCACCGTGACTTTTAAATTAAATTATGAAAACAACAGCCTTTAGATTTTTCATTTGAAAGAAGTTTAATTATAACCGTGAAACATTATAGGCTCGATTTGCACTAATCTCGGTCAGTCATTAAATAATGTGTCCTTCACAAAATGTTCTTGTTCATATAACTTTTCTTTTCGGTACTAACCTAAGCAACACCAAACACTTTGAAACAAAATTTCGATGACGAGATAACTCGAGTCTTTATTTTTTTGTGAGCGAACGAAGCTAAGTATTGAGGAAATATAAAAAATACACACTCATGAATTATGTCGGATATTGTAATTAGGTATGTTTGAATGGGCCACATTATCCAGCATTGTATCGTACTCACACAAACTTGAATGCAGGAAAGCCACAGTGCTTTTGCAACTGAAAAAAAGTAATACAGACTATCGTCCACCTTCCTGTTGTTTGCCCTTTATTTCCCAAAAACAAAATAATATTTATCAATGATTTACATTAATCAAAGCATTCATTTAATTCGATACTTTTATACAAGTTTCTTTTAACTTTAAGAAATATATCAGTCCAATAGTTTTGATAAAAATGATAATTTTCCTATCTTAAAGTTGTCACAGTTTTCAGACAGCCTTGACTCTCATATATTTTTAATTAACTCGAACTAGTTCATCCGTTGGACACGACCAATAAATTTTCACTAAAATCGTCTTACAATTGTCCAATTTGAACCCAAGCCACAAGAATTAACCAATTAATGAGTATCACCAATTTACACCATATTAGGTGGTCTCTAGATCTGTGGGACAGCATAAGGCAATTTTGTCCGTTTACAACCTACTCGCCCACTTTTAAATGGCGTAATTATACAATTCCTGTTTTGTTGTACGATCTCTGGTAATTGGATTCACTCCTACGCAATGTATTGCATCTTAACGATGTTACTAATAACAATTTATGATTGCAATTTTGTTGATTTTAATTAGGAGTTTTTATTTGGAGTTTATACTTGATTTCATTTTTATGAACAAAAAAACATAATCCCTCAATAAACCTGTTCCATATTTGGCTAACCTCTAAGAAACTTGCCACCACTCACATTGTGATAGCAGAAATACTTAACCAGGTGGATGTTACTGATCCATCGCAACAAAATCATAAAACCCTAACAGTAACTTAAATAATAGCCTTATTCATCTGATTAATCCATAACAAGGATAAAGTGTAATCTATCGAAATGATAGAATTTTACCATACACTGCCTAGGTGCATCTTATGAAATGAGGTCACATTCAGCTCCAGTAACACAGTACCACAAATATCCGACTCATAAATCCTCCTGAAACTTTTGATAGCAGGAAACTAAAAGAACAATGCTACAATTAAGCTCGCAACATTTCTTGCGCGCGCGCACCCTATGCCCAGTCAAGCACATCGCAATTATAGATCATTACTGTCGCAACACTATTCATGGGATCTATTGTATTCTTATTAGGATTATTTTTCTTGATCATTCATAAATCGATTCAGTTAACGGTTTGAAATTGATGGGTGGATTTTAATGGTTATCGAGTTAAAGTCTGTTATAAGTATGTTGTTGGTAATCGTAGTTAGTTTGTCTATGTAGTTTTCTGTTTATTTATTGGTAATCCTTTATAGAGAAAATTTTAGAAATAGTATGTTATGGTTAATATTTTTGTTCAAAAAACAAAGGACCCAGTATAGAACCTTGAGGAACCCCCTATTAATAATGCCTAAATCGATAGTGTTTATTTTGTTTTGTATAAACATTTGGTAAATAAAATGAACTCCTTGCCAGATGTCAGACTCTTACATGTGGAAGGAACAGATCCATACTCTGATGAAGGGCGGAGAGAGTGAGTCCGATATCTCGGACTCCGAGCACTTCCTGACCAAAGGCGCCTTCCTCCTCACTCCCTCGCACGGCCTCAGCATGGAGAAAGCTTCGGCCATCTGCGAGAAGATGGAATTCAAAGGCTGCTTTTCACTCACCAAGACAGCCACTGGCATCCTTTTCAAATTCTCCAGCGTTGATGACTACCAGATGGTCTTCAAAAAAGGGTTCCATAAAGTAACTGGATCCAGGTTTTATAGGAAGGTAATTGGTTTGGTTTTCTAAAATGTTTGCTTTTCACAATGCTTTCTTTTGTTATGCTTTCAATGCTTCCTTTCCTGTTTCCTTTGATTCTTACTCTCTCAGTTATCTGTGATTTTTATTTGAATCTTCTCTTCGCCCTTCTTGTATAATATCTTCATATGGATTTTAATACTCTAGCAACAAGCCTTAACATTTTTAGGCTCGCTTTACCAATATAATATACAGTGTACTTTCAACAAGTCTTCGTAACATTTAATCCAACTAGTAATTGTTACTCACAAATGTTATAGACCTTCTTGACGTATTCCTATATTAGAACTAGCTAAAATTCATATAACCTAACAAAAAACTAATTGAACTCCCTGCTTTTCCAGATCGCTATTCCCTGCAGACCTCAGAAGACATTCACCATCTACGTGTACGACATTCCCGATGAGGTCCCCGAGGAGGATGTCCGCCACGCCCTCTACAAGTTCACCTCCGTCGTCGAGGTAGTGCGCCTGCACTTCTCCGGGTCCCCCAAGGACGGAAACACTGGTTGGTATAGCATAGGTATCAGTATCGCACCTTTCTTTATCTGCTTTGATAGCAAGACGCGCTTCGACGATTGCCAGGCGCTTTGTCAGTAAAGTTGTGACAGAGTTATTTTTTAAGTAATATTTGAGTGATTCTGGTTTTTTCTCGCCATTATTTTGAATGGCATTGGAGCTGTGGTCCTGTCTTGCCATCGTAATATCCTTAATAATTTTATATTGGGGCCATGGGGTGTCATTAGAATTATAAACATACGTTCTATACTTGTTACAAGAGTACTTTTTAAACATTAACTATTAGGTCGCACCTTTCAAAATTTACTAACACCCACTAGTTTCTCTGACTTCATACTTTTTGCTTCATAACCCCACAAAATATCCACCAACTATATCTTACTTAATTATTTCAGGAACCTCCACTCCTAAACCCATGGAGAAGTCATCATCCCGTGCCCTCACGACTATTGATGGCGAGTTGGTCAGCAGCATGATTCCGAAGGAAGCCAACAGCGTGATCCGAGTCACGTTGGCTAACATCGAGGAAGCTAACATTCTGCTGCAGAATGGCCTGGACTTCTATGGAGCCACGTTCTTTCCTACTGAGCTCGCGACGCCGGCCCAGGCTGCCAAGCTCATCAAACCTAGCAGGTATTAACATTTCCGCCATTTTAGTGATGTGGGTTCTTACTTCCATGCTTATTTAAGGGTGACAAAACAAAGGTACGGAAATTTATGTACACTGATGGTGAGTTACACAGTTGGTGACTGCTGTAGCGAGATTGATCTATTTTGAGTCAGATAAGGTTTATAAGAGTCTCTTCATCCTTCTGCCCTCATCTCATTTTATCTGGGATTGGTTTATAGATCCTGAGGTAATAAAATAGCTAAACTGCAGATCAACATGGAAGCTAGAACTATCATTGTAATTTGAATCTATATCCGTCACACAACACAAGCACATTTTTTAACATAATGTTAAAGTTTGGTTGTCCCCAGGGTCACAGGCGGCACTGTCTCAGCCAGGGTTCGTGATCTACTGCCAGTGTTCGACCAGCAAGGCTTCACCAAGTTTGCGCCACCAGCCTCACGCCTGGTCAAGCCAAGATCCAAGTAGACGACCAAGATCCCGCCTGTCATTGCATGAAATCTTTCAAATCACCGCAAGATATGATTGCGCTTATGCCAGAGTTCGCTTGCCGAACTAGAGAATAAGCGATCTCTGAGCTAAGCAACAGTACGCAAGAGCTATAATTGGCTTTTTACTTGCAGTAATTAAAAAGTGTCTGATACAACAGAACATGCAATGACAGGACCTAATGGAAGAATGCTTTGGACAAGGAAATCGAAACGAAAATAAATAACAACATTAAAATTTCATTTTGTAGGATGATTTTATTAATATCGACTAATAATGTAAATAAACCAAAAGTTTTAAAATACAATAAAATATATGATTTTAATAGAGTCCATGTACTTAAGTACTTACTTGTATGACAGAATGAGTACCGAAATGCATTTAATATTATATTTAACTTAACTAAATAATGTGCCAATTCATAGACACTATTTTTATAATCCTGTTTTGTTACCAATTTGTAATAATAAATGTTATTTTCTACAGTTTGTTGTTTATTTTAAATATTTCCAAACTCTTTTACACTCATTTTTTTTTCATCAGTGTGATCTAATATATTTTCTAAAGTTAAATAAATTATTAGGTTTTCTGTAAACGAGGGCAAACACTGTGGGTTTTTCAGCATCTACTGCTTCATTATATTATTACAGTTCTTGAAGGTGCGCCACGGAAGCCGTTGAGTACAAAATCCAGAAAAACTAGATCTATAAAAGTATTTTCTAACATCTTGTCTTTAACATGGAATGTTATAAAATCTCTTTAAATATATCAATCATCCATAAGTGCACACGGAAAAAAATAATAAACTTTAGAATATTTTTTTAAATAATTTACAGTTATTTAAAATCACTCTATGTATTTTGAAAATATCAAGTTATATTTCATTAAATTATCTTACACTCACACATAGTCCTTTAGATACAATAGCACCGATCTTATGTATCGATCTTAATTAAATTGACTACCTAAATATCACAGTTTTTATTATTATGTCGCTTATAGCGAGCAGCAAATTTTATATTTTGTACATTGTTCCTTCTAACAATATGGCTTGGTCTGGTCATCAACACAAATAAATACAAATACAACTATTATACTTTAGGTCCAGCACTCTTCTTACCATTTCTAAACCTCTCCTCTATTTCTTGCAAACTCTTTCCTTTAGTTTCTGGTAATATGAAGTACATAACAATTGTACCAATAAGTGCTATAACTCCATAACTGAGGAAAGTTATCACTTCTCCAAAATTGCTCATCATTCCTGGAGCTGTTTTGACGACAATGAAAAATGCAACAAAAGTTGTAGCTGAACTGATACCAGACCCTAGGCCTCGTACTTTCGTTGGAAACACCTCCCCACACATGATCCAAGGTAAAGGAACCAACCCTATAGATATAGCACATATGTAGAACATTAAAAACATTAATGGCAGCCATGACATGTTCTCAGGCTTCCAGTAAAGGAACATAGACAGCCCGACCATGGAGATCGAAGTCCAAACACCACTTATGAAACATAGAGGCCGCCTTCCATATTGTTTGCATATTACACAAGCAACAACACTCATGAGGACTCTTAACGAATCTATAATTAGCATCGCAAGGTAATGATCGATACCCTTCCCGACGGCCTTCTCAACGATTTCAATCGAGTAAAATGCGACTGCGTTCACTCCAGAGAATTGACACGTGCAGAAGAACATAATCATGATCACTAAAGGCTTTATTAACTCAGGACTTTTCAAGCTTATCAGCTTTTCTTTCCATGTCATCTTCGGTGCACTATCATACGCCTTCTTACTGTCAACAATCCCTTTCAGTTCCAATTTTGCTTCTTCACCGTATCCTCTCAACCAGTAGAAGGCTTTTACTCCATCTTCTATCCGTCCTTGTGAGATCAGCCAAATTGGACTTTCTGGTACAAAAGATAATAATCCAACAGTTAATACTGGGAACACGGAACAGATGATAGCAGTCCATTGCCAAGTGAGGAAAGTTCCTATGACATGAGCAACAAGGATTCCTAATGCTATGGCTAAAGATACTGCTGCGAGGAAGAATCCTCTGTATTTTGGTTCTGTAGTTTCTCCGATGTAGACAGGAATGAGGGGGCCAGAGAGGCCAGCACAGAGGCCGGTGAAGAACCTCCCGATGAGCATGAGGCCGAGGTTGGAGGAGGAGGCGATGAGGATCCAGCCGAGGAGAAGAGGAACGCAGGTGATGTAGTGGGACGTCTTTCTGCCGAACTTTTCCATCATCCAGCCGGAGACCAGACACCCTGGAGCCATTGGTAGTGCTGCCATTGCCGCTGAAACGAGAAGAGAAGAAAGATTAATGAGATTGCTTAATTAAATATTTATTATGTTTTTACTGGCAAATTAAAAATAAGTCAGTCCGAAGCCATCCAAGAGTTTTTAGACAAATTTAGAAGAAAAAGCAATACCTACTGACTGTTTACGTTTATCTTTTAGTTCTTATTTTAATAATTTGTGGTAGCACAAACATGATAAAATGGTAGCCCTCAATAGATAATAATATCATTTTCAAAATATATTTTTCTAGAATACTGTAATCTAAGTAGTACAACAAAATACATACAGTGCAATAAAGTCAATTTATTTATTTGCATAAACCATGGTATACGAAGGTGTTACATGAGTTAAGGATGAGATCATACATGTTTTGCTTGAGACTAAAGCATGCAAAATGATTAACACAACTTATGTTCAAAGTATTCCTTAATGCTATAAAAATTATTATCATTTAGCCATTTAAACAAGTGAATTTTAAACAGTCTGCTATTTAGTAATTTAAGCTTACATGGTAATTTGTTATATATACGTACAGCCATAGCTAAACAGCTGTTACTATATTTTGTTAATCGAGGGATTTCCTTTAAAACAAGTCTAAATTTGTCACGCCAATTCCTAGAGCTTACATCTGCTGCTGTTCTGAATAAATCTTTCTGTTTCCGTACAAACATACATGTTTCATATAGATATAATGAGGGTAGTGGTAGCAGCGCGAGTTTATTAAATATTGGTCGACAAAATGTAACATAGGAGCCTAAAGCGAAATTTTATCAATTAGTTAATATCTTCTCCTTCAATTAAAAAAGTGATACAACATATTATTATCCGCTTTGTGTTAGTTTAAAATATTGAACGCAATTCTAACGTGCAATTTCATGCCATTTGACGATAAGATATCTCACTCTACTTCACAAAAGAGAGTTTAGCCGTTCAACTATGTAGCAATTGGTTGCTAAATATTCATGAAACCCCATTCCAAAAGTAAATTGAAATGTTTATTGAACAGTAAAGACTATTTTGGGAGCAATGATAAATTAAAATGTTCTTTGTCAATTTTTATCAATAGGTTTCTCTATATTTCAACCACTACAACCTCAATTCACTTTGGATACATTTTTTGTTGAAGTGTATCTATGGATAGCAATCTAAATTGTGTTAACTGAGAACTTAAT
Source organism: Dryobotodes eremita (assembly GCA_917490735.1). Lineage (NCBI taxonomy): Eukaryota > Metazoa > Arthropoda > Insecta > Lepidoptera > Noctuidae > Dryobotodes > Dryobotodes eremita. Next base: position 1,133,391 of record OU823266.1, read on the forward strand.
TACATGTTTAATATAGCATTATTTGTTTGCGTCAGCTCGTTATGGGTTATTGTAAATGCTACTGATGCTATATAGCCTTTGCCACAGCCAATTCTCAAATCAAAAATCAAATCACTTTTATTTGTTAACACAGGTAAAGAGATACAGATCTTATATTTGAGGAAAGGGCGCTATGTTATGCCAGGAGGCGTACAAATATCTTGTGCATCTAGCTCAAGATTACAAATTAAAGTTTCTAAAAATCTATTTGAAAATCATGCATAATTATGGAATTTAATTAGCAAAATAAATTGAAAAATTACATAATATTATTTAACATAGTGATAAGAATTTAAATAAAATATGTCTTACCTATCCATGACGTAGTGTCTTCATCTGAGGGTATGGGTCCAGGGTTCATCTTCAGCTGAGGTAGTAGGATGGCGGAGTACCCTGACGTCAGGCCGGTTACGAAGGTCAACAGGATCGGCGCTGATGATGCCAACGTCTGAAATGCACGTCTTTCAGCTAGATTACATACACTCGAGGAAGATGCAATACAATAGAGGAATTAATAGAATTTTGGCAGGAAAAATCACGTATGAGGGGGATTATAAGTTGAAGAAATCTGCACAGATTTATTATAATAAACATTGTAAACACAAGAAATAAATAAATTAATCAATTTTGGTATAATATTTTTGAATAAGTAAGTGGTATAACTTCCTAAAACGTTCGATTGTATTAAGCCACGTTGAGTACACCTACAGATTCTGTTAGTATTTTTGTATCATTACTTTACGTAATGATAAGAATACTCGCAGAATTTGAAAGTGAACTCAACTTTAGTATAAATCTATCAGATAATCTTTGATGATCTTTTATGGTTGACTCTAAACCAAAACTATATTTTGTACGCCATAATATGGCAAAACATGCAGATCGACCTGTTATTTTAAGACCTTGCACATATTATTTGATGTATACTCATGTTTTACAATAAATATATTCTATTCTATTCTATTGTATTGTATAAAGTATATCTTCCTATATGTATAGACACAGATTAGTTAGATCCGCTATTGATAGATGGCGCTTTTGCTATGGGGGCATAATTTTCGCACGAGAGGGCTCTCTTTTCCTTTTATAGTTATTATACTCTTTGATGCAATATTATGAGGTTTTGACATTAACGCTGTCATAACTAATAGAACTATATATTTCTAAATGAAGGACTTGTGCTTCCACCTATAATAACTGTCATCTCATTTTACTTTCTTCAAAAATAAAACATTCAGTTCTTTGTGCGATCACAAACTCTAACTCAAACTCAAAGCATTTATTTCAATTAAACCATTTACAGGCACTTTTGAATTGACGAAGAGTCGGTCAGTTAGTCAGAAAGTTGAAGTTAGTTGCCCATTCCAAAATGTAGATCTATATGGAGAAGAACGGGCAAAAAACTCCAAGGACACTCTTTTTAAATCAAGATATTACAAAATCCTGGGTACATTATTCTTGTTGCTTCTATATGCGAGAACAATGAAAAAAATATATGAAGAAACAATTCAAAATATAAGATTAATAATAAAAATAATCCGTGGCAGTTAAGAGATGACCAGTCTCAATTGATGGCGCCCGTTCACGAACGTTCACAAAACAAGCAGTTTTATTTTAATAACAATGGTGTGTTAGAAAAGCACATAATAAAATTATTAATGTGCCGTTAGGGGTAATTAAGCCTTAACATTCGCTGTATTTGAAGCACCACCAAATTAAATATTTTAGTTTTATACTCCACGCTTGGCAGATGGAAGGTCAAGGTGATCGCAGTAAAAGGACACTACTGCTTAACTTACTTATTGAAACCACCTATCCTCCTAGCTCGGCTAGTTGTCACTATACTTATACGACTACGTTGGTGGGCACTACCACCAGAAATATAAATTACCTGTTTCCATAACGGTGAAAAGCGAGTAACAGTTTTAGACTCCGTCAGTAAGGTTGTATCTTTCTTCTCCGATCCCAGGGTCAGTCCCAAAGAAGAATTAGTCATCTGAATGTTCTGCAGATAATGAGAAGATCTTCTTGAAGTTCTCTTCTCTTCTTTCTTTTCTTCTGCATCTTTCGTTTCTGCGTAAGCTTCCTTATTAACATTTTTGAGATGTTCATTAATTAATTCTAGTTTCGATTGTTTATTTTCTTCGTTGGTATCTTTATTTGGTGTGACTTCATAACTTAGATTGCTGTTAAGATTATTACTAACAAACCCATCAGGTTGGTTATCATAATTATTATTCTGTTCAGTTTGGAGTTTTATAGCTTTGTTATTGTAATCATTTTGCTGAGCGTTATTTTCAGCAATGCTTTTGTTAATCACTTGAATTTTCTCAGCGTTATTTTCGTCTTGTGCTTCATCGTTTGCTGCGTTGCTCAGTAAATCTTGTTCATCAGCAAATGTTTCGTTATTTTCGAATGTTATTGGTATATCGTCTTTTTCATTTGCTCCTACCGCCATGCTCATTCTGTAATTAAAGAGGTTCTGTGATTAATTGAACTCATTAGCAAATACAGTATCATGTTTAAATGCAGTATCACTATGTGTTTATCTGTAATAGAAAATATAAATCTTTGTATAAGGATTTCTTATCAGAGACACTTGACGTCTGGTGGTATCACGGTTATGAAGCAATACTTGTTGTTCCTATCAGTTTATAAATGTACATTTAAATGTGTAAATGATTTATTTTGAAGTAAATGATGTGTGAAATTGGTTACTGTATTTATTTGTAGTAATATTTTGTTCATAAACATGTTGGGAACAGACACCGAATATCATATCATGTATTGCATTGCATGGCATATCTGTAGGCCATACAAATATTTGATCTTTTGGGAAGTCAAACCCACTTCCTATAGATTAGAAGCCAATGACTTGCAGTCACTGCACCAATTGAGCCAGTAGGCAAATTTTCTAATTCTTTAGTAATTCAATTCTAACAGATATTTTCCAATGACGATAATTAATTTCTGATTCCATTAAACGTATCATGTCCACCATCGTCGTGGAAGAAACATCGGAAACTTTTAAATTTGTAAACAAAAAGACACAAGATAATTATGTCTAAGTGATAATTACTTGAAGACAATGGATGGCGTGTCTTATGCAATATATGTTAACCGCATTGTGCGCGCTCATTTGTTTACTATCAAGGGTTTACTTGTCGGATTGTGACAATGTAGGTAACTGGTTTGATCGAAGAGAATAAAAGCATAATTCGATTGTAAAATTTTTATGTCATCACTATGAGCTACGATTTGTGAGAAAGACGATTTGTTTTTTTTTATAAAGAAATGGATAATTATTGATACTATAATGAGATGACTTATTTCCTAGATAGAACGTGTGATGAACTAGATAAACGTTCTATACTTAGCTCGAATATCATGCATCAATGTTTTATTGCGATTGATACGAATTCTGAAGATATAATCACCGGTTTAGCAAATTTCTTATACGTTGGTAATATTAGACTCAGCTTTTAACAAAATTTGTCAATGCTGACTGACTGGACAAAACTAATATCGGTGTGAGGTTATACGCATTCTAGAATTGCATGCTTTTTCGACTGTCATTTAAACATTAGTAATTTACCGTTACCAACGGCTTAAAGTGTTGAGAAACTAATCCACGAACTATGTTACTAAGCCAAAAGTCTTTACTTTCAATTCTAATGATGCAACACCTTCCAAACGGCGAAATTGGTGTGTGCTAGCTGAACTGCTAAATCATTTTATTTAGTGTTTTGTGTTTCGTAATGTTAATTATTTTGTAAAGAATCAAGTTCTTCTAACTGAACAGACAGCCGTCCTGCTGGGGAGTTTGTTGCGCCACTTCCTTCTTCACAGCTAGAGCACTAGGAAGTAGTGTTGAAGGGCGGGCGTTTTGGGGGACTTTTTGTTCGTTCAAGCAATGCTGATTCTCAGCCTAGTTTGAAGAAATGACTTTTTTCTATCAAAACATTTCTATCTCAAATCTAGTTTTAACTTTAACCTCGTCAACTATCATTATCACACAAAGACACACCCGTTGATAAATCGTGGTACTATTTCTGATGTCATAGTAATTAACGATGTAGTAAGTATTGTGACTCGTGATAAGAGCAGCAGGTCAATCAACAAGGGTCATGTGACGTTTTATTGGGTACTGCCAGACCCGTGACTGATACTGAGGGCTATCTGCGGGTAAATCAGGTGGGATGTTTTCGCCATTGTTTTTGTTCTCTGTGTTGAACGTGTGTTGTCGTGTTGGCACGAGCTGTATGAGAATGCTCATGTTGCTTATAGGGAAACGATGAGACAGTCAGGTGGGTTGGTAAGGGACCTGATTGGTCAGTGTGGACCACAGAGCAAATACAATAATATCCATCCATCAAAGTGTAGCACTCATGAAAAAGAACATCTTTTATTATGGGGACCAACTCTGAAATATGAATAAAAACTCAGCTATTTTCTACATTCTGTCCATTTATGCGAACATAAATAAAGAGCGCCTGCTTGTTTTGTTTTACTTCTGTATAGTTCGGTGCTGTGGACCGTCTTGTGTATAATCTTTGAGGCTTTTTTAAAATGTGTAGATTACCTATTGATTGATGCATTGTTTGTTGTCGTCTATTCTTCCTAACTTAGACGCTTGTAGAGATGTAGTACTTTTTAATAGGTATTATATGATTTTAGAAATTTCTTACAGCTCATATCCAGTCAGTCTAAGAGTCTAATTCAGTCTAAGAATTAGGTCGAGACGTAAGTTAGGCGTACTTTTAAATAACTTGTTTTTTTTATGAATGACATTTTGCACGTCAGGAGGTTGTCGGCTGATCAACCGGGCTTGCCTGTGGGTGACTGAATAAATTAAGGCCTCCAGCCAGGGGTTAAAAAATTTTAAAAGTGTCTTCACGCTAAGGGCACCCCCTGTGGGGTACGGACCTCGGCTTAGGGCGTCGCTGGGGGAGGGCAGTAAGGGACAGGCTGGATCGGATTACTATGAGACGAATTTAAAGCTATAGGCTCAGCGGCGCGGGCTGGCTCGGTCAAGGGTCGAGCGGTATAACTTAAATAATTTACATAATATTATTATATCAAACTGCGATCATGCCTCTATCATAATAAAATCCTATGTGATCGTTAATTTACCATAGTTTTAATTGGTAGATAGGCCATTATGTTAATGTGGTATCCTTATATCGGACTTAATCTGAATAGTAAATAACAGAAAGTAGCATGTGTACGACCGTGGGAAACGAATCGGAAACTACGCGAGAGATGAACAGAATTAATGAAGTAACGAGTTAGATCTGGGGTTTTGAATAAATTTGTAATTTATATAAGATTTTGTATAATTTATTGCCGAAGTATTTATAGCAGGGCAACAAACTGTCTTTTAGTAGGTACGTAAACTTTTATATGGGTTTGTAACTATGCATCTTATCCATGCTAATATTATAAATATAAAAGTAACTATGTCTGTCTGTCCGTCTGTCTAGCTGTCTGTAACCGTTTCACACCTTACCGGCTGAACAGATTTTCATGAAATTGGTCACAAAGGTAGAATAGGATCTGGGTTAGGAAAAATACTTTTTAGTCCTTCCTGCCCGTGGGATAATATCCGACCTCCACGCAGGCGAAGCCGCGGGTTAAAGGTAGTACTTACTCAAAATAAAAGATAGTATGGAAGTGGATCTAGGATAGTTTTTGTGACTTAAAGGTATTAAAATCTCGCCTTCTCCCCATAGGGGTAGTCGAGAAACTACAGAACGCCACTGGCTACGATCCTTACATGTATATTTTTCTTCCTTTTAGCGTGTCGATGGCAATCTATATACAGTCAGCCCAGAATTTGGCTACGAGCTTGGCACCTTCAGTAGCGTCCATCAACTCCTGTAGCGTGCAGACAACAGGACACGCTGGACACGATATTAAGTGCGCCATTGTTTGTGAGACAGCACCACATGTACACTCCAGGGCGGAGTCATCTGTGAATCTCCACTTGAACAGGTTTTCTTTGCTTCGGCCTACCTGAGTCCGGAGTCTATTTAAAGACTCAAGGTAACTCATGTCCAGGTGGGAGATTTTCAGAAGGACTTATTCCTTAAAAGTATTATTGATATGTTGAACTTAATCATACTAATTAATTATTAATCATGAAGTATCTCAGTTGCCCTTGTAAATAACTATTAACTATCTATCTTCACGTGGCATCTTTACAGTTAGATATGACCCGCACTCAGAGACGTTCATTAACGTTACTGCGATATTAACTGACATTTGCATAAAGGTTGAAAGGTTGTCGTTATAAGGAAAATAGATCACTATCATACATCTGCTAATTACATATATTTATTATTTGACCTAGTTATATACATTTTGTCACGTAGACTTTCAGAAATCAATAATACTTGTTTAATTTAGAGATGATTAGTGCATAAGGCCGCGCGTACTTGGGACGCGAATTTGTATCGTACGTAAACATTTATAATCGTCGTCGTACGAATTAAGTGCGCACACTGAATACGTTTTTCTCCGTTAAATAGGTAGTGTTGCGGTGATAACGCATTCGTGGAGACCTTTTTTTGGAGCGCGATGAATAATCTGAATCTTCCAGATAATAATTTTCTTATAACTGCTGAGTTATATGATAATTATTATCTACGCACCTATTCGGTTCTACCGCCGGCGCCGCCGCAGTCTACGGACTGCGGCGTTAGAATCGAATGGGTGCGTGAAATATATTTCAAAAGATACGAATTCGGTGAATTTCATTATTATGAAGGTCACGTAAATGATAACTTGAACCACTCTGATCCCACAAACACCTCTGTCCATAAACCAAGTTAATAAATTTTTCTACATTCATTTATTATTTTCAACGCACGAGTGTTTTAAAATCCCAACAAGTTCAGATTATTTTCGGACGTCGGAACTACATGTACGTATACGTACGACGCGCGACAACAATTTCCATTAAGTTTTCATAGGAATTGTTCTACTAGAGTCGCGTAGTGCTGTCGCGTCGCACCTGTCTGCGTGAGCCTTAATTCGCACTCAGTCAGCGCACTCCCTTAGTACTTTGAAGGTGGGGGTCTTGGGGGTCCGGTTCGTCAGTCAGGAGATTTTTTCTACGCTGCAATAGCTTTTACATTTAAGTAGAGTCTTTAAATTGGGGACGTTTAATCTTTAGACTTGCAAAATTAGAACATTATTATTGTTAATTGTAACTCATGGCCAAGCAATCAATTAATATATCATTAATTTGTTTTAAACTCAAAATAATTGACGGGTCAATTGGAGCAGTGTCTGACACTTTGACTCAAGATAAATAAGAAATATTTAGTAACAGCATAATTACGTGAAGCGATGTAACAAAAAAATCACTCGTTTCCATTTATCATCCTTGGCATAGCTTTTTCATAACCGGAATTCTGAAGATCGTATATCGTATCCCAACTCTACGAGGTTCGTACATCACTGGGTGAGCGAGCTGTCATTTAAAAGTGACAGGAGCGTTCCATTCCGCGCTTTTGAATTACCGAGCGATTTAGATATCAATTTTGGAGTGTAACTAGTGAAGTTGTTAGCAATCGGTAATTAACACACTTATAATTATGAAATCTAACAGTAGTACGTTTTCAGTCTCACCAAATCCGACTTATTAATATAAGATCTTACACGGATCAGCTGACATCTGACCTCCGCAAACTGATTACTGGGCAAAACCAAGAGTTAGATAATAGTTCGTTGAAGACGGAAATATTTTTAATAATATTTAGCTGTCCTAATTTTTGATGTTCACCTCTAAAAATATTGGTCAAGTAGGTATCCCGGTTATAAAGATTGATAGTAGAGTACTGCGCACTTAAAAAAAATCTAGAAACGCAGTTAAAGATCTTAATTCGAGATAAAGTATTTGAGATCGGAATGTAAAAAAGCAAAGCAAAGCTGGCATATATTTACCTACTTTAATAGATTGATGTGGGTACTAATAATGTTCTATGTGCGAGTAACTATCGTTGTGCTTTCTGTAAACGTACTATGTATGTATGTTAATATAGTTGGTACCAATGTCGTCTTGGTACCGGTTTGCTAGCGTGGTTCTGATTTAAATTAAGTTAATCAGATCAATCGATGGTTAAAAATAGTCTTAGTCAAGAGCTTTTACATTTTCGGTAAGTAATGGAATGCTGTTACTGCTACCTTCCTTCTACTGTTACCTTCTGCAGAAATCATGTGGGTTAGAAAAGGTAAGGAATTACATGGTAAGGACGAAGGTATTATCATGTCCTTCTTTCTCATCATCATCATTGTCGTGTTGTGTTTTTCTTCTATCAGTCGTCATCTCGGTAGTCACCCCATTTCTAACCATATCATCTTTCAACAGTCCATCGTTTCTTTGTTCTGACCTACTCTTATAGCCATGTACATCCATACTCAAAACTTTACTCACGACATTTTCCTCAGTCCTCCGCATCTCATGTCCATATCATGGCAACCAATTTCCGCACAACTTTTCAGCTACCGGTGTCACTTTCAGACTTCCTCTTGTGTACTCATTTCTTATTCTATCCATTCGCGTTTCACTACACATCCCTCTTAGCATTCTTATCTCAGCTACATGCAATTATCATGTCCACAATCCTTCTTTATGTTAATGAATGAATGAATGAACAAATGAATGTTATTTTATGTCAGTAATATAATTTGCAGCTGAACAGTGAATCATAAGTGGGCGTTTTCTAGTAATTTTTAAAAACTATTTATTGTTATCTTGTTTCGCGAAAGAGAATGTGTGAATTTATTTTTTGTTATGTAGTTTGTGGTGTACAATAAAGAATATGTAAATAAATAAATAATGTGGACCAGTGTTTGTCACCCGTTCATGTAGTATTAAATGCGACCTTTACTTTGCGATGAGATTACAAAAAGTACCTTACATACTGATCAGAATAATCTGTGATCCTGATCACCAAATAGTCTGTCATGCGTACCAATTATGACTATTTTCACCTTTAAATGTTCATTTTAAATCCATCTTGCAGATAAGATTTCATTACCATTTCCCAACACCCCATATGCCACACCCACCCACATCCTCACTCACACACACACACACACACATCCCACACTCACATCTTTTTAGTTCTTCAACAGGGCCAGTACTACTAGCAACCAGCCCAGATGTATGAACGTGGATGAAACACATGTATTGCCTATCTTTAGCTAGCAATATTATGACACATGGCATTCTGTAGTTTCTGCCCACCACCCATGGGCAAAAGGCGTGAGTTAACGCATGTTTACTAAGCGAGGATCGGCATCCAGTCTAACCAGCACAGCTATTCACAACCGTTCGATACGCTTCAAGTTCGGAGCAATGATCAATTTTATCAGAAGAGTCCTCTAAAGGCTGCTGCCAAATCAAAAACTCAAAAAAATTGTGAGTTTAAATCAAATAGACGACTCCCATTTTCCGACAGCTATTTGCTGTAGGGGCAAGGTAAATTAGTAATTGAAAATGTGCCATTTTAGATTCGACAACCAGTCGTATGGTTGTGAATGGCTATGCAGGCGTAGTTAAACAAAATTAGTATTTTGTAGTACGGAACGACTGCTCGAGACTGTTGCAACCGCTAGCTAGTACGAGGAATACCAGTTTCAAGAACAAGCGTCCGATAATTATCATAAAACTATTTTAGTTTCTCTCACGACAGGGAACTGTTATTTTGTTAATTTATGGATATTGGTTTTTTGAAACGTTACGTAAATAGCTTTTAACTTTATGTTACATCGTTGTGTTGTTAGCCACTAAGTGTTGTGTGAAAGTATTGCTCTAACGCTCTTTGGCAACAGCTCATGAACCATTAGCACTCATTATTGTCATCGTCTATTAACTATGATCATTATGACCCACTAGCGACTCACTAGCGACCTACTAGCGACCCGCCCCTGCTTCACACAGTTTTTACGACTTGATAAAATATCGAGATTTCTTAATTGTACAGGGTGTAAAAAGACCCATCACATAACCGTCAACTATGCATATGAACTATGCATTCTGTACATCAAACTAAGTAATATTACATAAAAATATTAAAGCAGGAAGGAAAATTAATAAAGCGCTCTTCCTCTCTCAACTTATTTAATAATTTGCTGTGCCAGACAGGGTCCATGATGTTTTCTATTATTTTTTATTTACCACCTGTAAGTGTACATTATGGATTGCAATAAACGATTTGAGATTTGAGATTTAGTTGCTGGGAAACGACTTTTATTTTTGGTGTTAAAATTCGCTGTTCGCGGTAGTGTGCAATGTAACACACGGAAAACATTGTGCTTATTATGCAACGGTACAGGGGTCGTGGGGGTATTACAAGTTGTGTTATAACATTAAGATCTTCTTTTCGTAAAAAAACGCCAGTAAAAGTTGAAACTTTGACCTTCAATATCTCCGTAACCAGAAGGTTCCCAGGTGTTGTCCAGTATAAAAAAAATATCACAATAACGAGGAGTACGAGTACAAGTACTCTCTGCTTCGTTAAGTGTCTTTTTACATCCGTTATGTAAGTTTAAGTGTATTATACACATAATTCTTCTGCAATAAATTCTTTAAGTGATGGTGAAAACCGCATCAAAATCCGTTGTGTAGTTTAGAAGAACAACGGATATATTTTGCAATATGTTTAGATGGCCATTTAAAATGATATCGGGTAGCTATACTATCAACATTTGGTCACATTCAGTTCGTTATAACTTATTTCTTTCCCTCGGCTAAAAGATAGGGCAGCCTTAATTAAGTATCTTATCGTTTACTAATGAACCATTAAGTTTAAAGGAAAACTGTGAGTGGTTAGTTATTTATTGGTTATGCCCACGGATTAGATAAATCTGTTCCGTGGTAATGCCCGTAAAGTATTATAGATCTGTCTTATCTATACAAGTATTTTGTCTAACTTAATACGAAAATTAAGACCAAGCGAAGAGAACTTAAGTCTACATAACATTACGCCTTGTTTACCCGATGGGTTAGGCAGGGATGTACTTATAGTAGGTACACCCACATTTCACCAGTTATGTTTACGTCCCATGTAATAGAGGGCGAGCCTATTGGCATCAACCGGGCACAAAGACTACGGGCTGCTACTGAGAAATTCTAAATAACACTGCACAACCCGGGAATCGAACCCAAGACCTCATGTTCAGCGGTGGCGTTTGCGACCACTAGACCATCGAGGTCAAACGTAAGTCACAATCACGAGAATACTGTAAATAGAAGGCCTAAAAGTTAATTATAGATTTCTATAAAATTCCCATGATGAGGAAAACATTACAAAAAATTGGCCTCGCGTGAATAATGTAACAAACAAACGGATTTTGGACGTCCCCAACATATTATTATGAGTTACGACACTAAGGTCGAACTGTTTTTGTAACTAGCCTTTGCACTTGTTAAGTTTCACAGTTAATCAAAATTTAGCAACTGACAGGTTGTACAGTTTTTTTTTGCAACTCACAAGTTATGCAGTTTTTTTTTTCAACTGACAGGTTGTGTAATTTTTTTTATGCAACTGACAGGTTGTGTAATTTTTTTTGCAACTGACAGGTTGTGCATTTTTTTTTACCAACTGTCAGTTGTGCAGTTTTTTTTACCAACTGACTGGTTGTGTAATTTTTTTTTTGTAACAAATTCAGCTAGACATTCTCTCTTCGTAATAATGACCAATTGATAACGAAGATTTTTTCCAAAAGCATTGCAGGTGCTTTGCCACTCTATATCCAAGGCTAAAATAAATTTCTCGTTTGTCGATCGTGAAAAAACTATCAGAAAGCATTACAGGCACTGAAACTTTACAGGATATCCTTCAGAACCGGTATAAGAAGACGGAAAGAGAATACGTAAATTATATAGGTAAGTTTTCGTAACTTTTTTGACAGTTAGATCAGATGATTATGTTTCTCATGAAGATCAGATAAAAAAATATTTATATCCTTTATATATTGAGAGTGAACACAGCGTAGTAACAGCTGCATCCATCAATATAATACTGGCAAGTATCATTGGTTCATATATATCATCTTGATCTTTGATCACACTGAAGATTGTACGATAAGCTCGATAAAAAAAAAACATGTCTGTTGAAGAAAAAGAGTTCAGTAACCTTATGGCTAGCGACACGCGACAGAAATGTTGCGTATTTTCCTTAGATGTGTCGCCGTGTGTGTGTTCAGCAAGCACACGCCTTACAATTTGCGGTTTAGCGCAATTTCCGTCGCGTAATTTCTGCAGCTATGTACCTACGTTTGTATATTTATGATAAATCTTACAGGTGACCCATCAAATGCTAAGCTGTCATCGAAGTTCTGCTTATTACAGCTACATAACTACTTTCAATCTAGAACATGTGCGTTTTGAAATCCATATCGTTACATACATACATAAACTCACGCCTTATTCCCATGGGGGTAGGCAGAAACTACAGAACGCCACCTGCTACGATCGTTACATTTCGACATTTAATTTATTCATTGGTTAGTTTTATTTATTAAATAATTTATTTTTTAAGTTAAATTCTTTTCCGATTCATACATCTACAGAGTAGTCGTTTATGTGGTCATGTGAGCCGGGTAGCAACAGACACTCGTTGGTAGAACTTGTTCCTATTAATCATATTCAAGTATTATTGGTATATTTGTTTATTGGCTATGACGCAACTGACGGGTGTCTATGTTGTATAGAAACTTCGTTAAATATCGTATATATTTTCCACAGTCAAAGTTTAGGTTTAAAAAAATACAAGTTACAGTTACTGGTAACCTTTCTAAGATACATAACTTTTTTTTTTCTTTTTGGGTGGGAAATCATCAAATGACGTCTCCCGCTCTGGGCGGAGCGGAAGGGCGTGTCAGACTCTTACTGACTAAAACCCACCCGTGTTCCTTCAGTTGCCTGTGCGCCAGGGCCACGGTAACTCTTTCGAACAATCCGCGAAAGATACATAACCTAAAGCCGATATCAGACGTTTCACTCGAGTGAATATTCATTTTTGTTATGTTCACGCGACGCCGGCCAAATTATATAGGAATGAACGTTCATTTCAGGCGAGATAAAAATGCCGAGTGCCGAAATCGAACATCATTGGATCGGTTCACTAATGAATATTTTTTTCATTATTGATTTGTTTTGTGTTCAGACGTTTCACTTCGAGTCAAAGATGCCAAATGAAAAGCAAACATGAACCAACAGTGAAGCGTCTGATGTCGTCTTAAGACAGTACCTACTTACTAATTAATTCGCCAAAATATTATCTATTTTTACGATTACTAAACGTGATCAACTGCTTTCTCACACATCTTCGTCAAAATATTTGTAAAATTTGTTTCAATGAATTAGATCTCACGTGTAGCCTCGAGGAGCTGGAGATCTGCCAAATCCACGCGATCTGATAAATACTTTGATAGCTACTAACGTGAAATCAGCTGTTTATAACAAATTCCTACTCTTTCAATCATGAAAACACACTGAACAGACGGAAAGGTCACTTTGGTTGACATTGAATTAGAAAACATAAAACTTAATTTAATACAACATACACTTTGTGCAATAAAATCAATAAATTAACTAGTTTAAAAGTCGTAGTTCCTCAATTCAATTTAAATAGATTTTCTTTGTTTTGGAACTGTTAACGGCGTTAAATAAAATACCCCCACATTTTCAGTTCGCCTTCTAACGATCATGAATCATAAATACCTAAGTCTGGGCCCTCTAACACCTGTATGATAAAATAAGTAAACTTTAGTTAACGACTCAATAACTTTCATTGCTTGTTTCCGTTTGAAACAAAATATGTTATCAAAATAATTAATTTAGTTACCTATTGTTATAATAAACACTTGTTTCTGGCGAGTTCCATTGCCACTGTTGCCAATTTCCGCCTACCGTCTAAAACTTACGTTCAATTTGGCAAAGAAAAGCAATCACAATATTATGAGTCACCAATATCTTTTGTTAATGAGAGACCGAATAATAAATTGAACTACACATCATCTGCCTAACCTTTTTCTATGTTGGGGTCAGCTTCCAGTCTAACCGGATCCAGCTGAATACCAGTATTTTACATGTCACGACTGCCTATCTGACCTCCACAACCCAGTTACTTACTGAGTAACACAATACCCCTTGGTAATAAGGTTGTCGGACTTTTGGACAGCTGAATAAATTTTCCAGCACTACTGCGCAAATTCCTACCTCCTGACTCCTCCTAGTCTTAGTCTCCAAGTACCTCAATGCTGTGTTCCAATATATGTAGGAATTGAATGATAGATACGTTTAGTAAACTTTTTAACCCACGATTTTAGGTTATAATTATATTCATTATAGTGACCTTTTTGGTGGTGTTCTTCAGAAAGTTCATGAGCGTAGTACTGGCAAATAGCGAGCGTGTATGACCAGATGTACGAGTATGAACGTAAACGAAGCATAAGGAGTATGTAAGGATCGTAGCAGGTTGTCTTCTGTAGTTTCTGCCCCCTTGGAAAGAAGGCGTGAGTTTATGTATGCACGAGTATGTATAATTAACCAATGAGTTCTACTGGAATATGTCAAGACTTATCTAGGACAATAATTGAGATCCGAAATTTCAAAGTAGAGACAAATAATAAAACGCATCGCTCGACCCACCTCGCGCGAGCTTCCAGCCTTGCTCAATGTCGGGGTCAAATAAAAATAACTGACAAACTGTAAATAACTGGTAACCGTGACTTTTGTAACAACACCACATGTTTGCGTAAGAGTACCTAATGACACTAAAATAGTTCTCTATATATCTTTCTGTTTTACGAGCGACCCTGGACTTGGCTGAGAAGTGATGGAAAAATTTTGATTGAGCTTTTCTTTGTAATAGACGGCAATAGGCTCGCCCCCTATTACAGGCGGAATGTGGGTGTACAGTCACGAGCACTAATATGTCAACGCATGGCAACTTTCACTAGCGATTTTTTCGTGGAATAACTTTGAAATATTACATAAACTTATGGGTTCGAAAATACTATGTTCGTAACAACATACATTTTTCGAGAAAATCGCTTTTAAATTTAGCCAAGTGTATTCATATTTATGCTCGTGACTGTACATAGGTAGGTACATCTCTGCCTAACCGTTCGGGAAAACACGGCGTGAGGTTATGTTATGTTTTTAATCGTAATTTCTCTAATTAACCTAACCTACCCGCTAAAATCTAGACACTGGTGAATATAGTACTCTTACTAACTTAACCCCTATTCATAAACAATCATTTTTATAATGCTTTTTTTTCAGTATTTATAGTTTTTCGCTAAACTGGCGAAATGTGGGTCTACTGTAGGTACACCTCTGCCTTATTCTTCGAGAGTTACAGGCGTGATTTTCGTTTTAATTTTTCATTTCGATATTTCCACTAGAAAAATCTGTTAAAAATCGTACCTCACCATTAAGGCAGACAGGCGCGACGCGACAGTGTGACGCGATTCTAGTGGAACAATTTCCATGAAGTTTACATAGAAATTGTTCTCCTTTATTAAATTACACAAAGCAAATGCAATCAAAGTTCACCACAAGAATTTCATTGATAATTAATTATTTGGATGTTAATTAGAATATTTATTAATGTAGTTACCTACCTACGCAGACTTGTCATCACAGTCACAACAAGCGTATGCGCACGCAATGATTTTTTGTACATAATGTTACGTCAAATGAATAAATTATAGTCACACGTACCTACTGAATTACGGAACGTGTAAAAACGCAGAAGATTCACGAGTCATTCAATTGAATCGATTGGAGATAAATAGCTAAGTATTTATTATAAAATGAATTTGAAATAAAAACGACGCGTGCGCCTAATTTAATGATTTCAAGTAATTTTGTCTCTTACTCATGGTCTTAAGGGTGAAGCGCCAGGTTGCTCGCAAAATTCAAATTTTCTTACGTTTTTTGCAATTTGCAGGTCAGTGTCATGTTGTATGTTGAACAAAATATGATTTGCGACCGTAAAAATATGTGTTTACAGTATTATAATCATTAAAATCATCAATACAACCCTCTAAGTTCATATAATCCTATTGAATGACAATTTCATAAAATATCAGTGACCTGCAAATTGCAAAAAGACGTAAGAAAATTTGAATTTCGCGGGCAACCTGGCGCTTAAGACAAGGTTTGAATTGAGATTAGTAGGTATTGCAGCGTAAAACGTGCCGCTGACACGTAAGGGAGTCGAACCCCGACGTAAGGTTGCTAAAAATCAAACACTCAAACTGCAAATACACGTAAAATTTATTGAAATATTTAAAAAAGCAATCCGAAATACATAAGAAGAAAAAAAAAGGTAAAAATAATATAGGAATTCGGTCGTTGGAATTGTAGAATATAGTATGATAAAGGTAATAAATAAATAGGATAAAAAAAACTTAAAATATGCTACCAAATAAAATCCGTGATAGATGCGCTCAGACGAATTAAAAATACGATTGCAATCGGACTGATTCGTGTCGCTCTTTATAGATTTATATGGAAATAATCGTAAAGTATAAGTTTTTCTTTACATAACTCATTCAGATACTATGAACTGGCACTAAGAGGCCTGGAGACAAAATTAGGTAAGAAGTTAAGATGAAATATAAATTGATTTAGAATTAAAAAAAAATGTCTCTTGACTTTGTAGTACTGTACACCTCGTATTTTGGGATTTTTGCGTGTTATAGCGCCACGTAAACTAGTTATTTAGCACCTGATGTCCCAGCTGACGTATGGGAGATGAACCACACTTGTCGACCTTACACGGCAACGGATCCGTGTTATGTGGATCGGCCGGAACTTCGGCAGCCGGCAGATGATCGATGAAGTCAGGCGGACGGTTAGGTGGCTGGGGTAAAGCCAAAAAAGGTGGCCTTTCGATAAATCTAAGACAAAAGGAATTCTTCTTAGATCAAAGAACAAGGCGCAAATTAAAAAGAATACCGAACGAATGAAGGGAATACTTACCAAAAAATAATAGAAGAAAAATCCTGGGAACGGGCAGACGATCGATGATTATGAATTATAGTTTCATGACGGAAATTTGCTATCACATATATATCAATCACATATCAATCCTTGACATCATCATATCAATCCTTTTGCAATAATAATAAAATTAAAGATCCATGGAGTTATTAAGAATTCCAATGACAGAATGACGCTTAGAAATTTTTCTGAAAAGCTTGTTTGGAGCAATTGTCGATTTTGAATCTGCTAAAAAATTACGAATAATAAGAAGCTGACAGAAAGACGCGTAAAAAGTATTTAATCGATTTGTGAACAAAAAGTATGTAATAGCAGAAATAATACTGCAGTATGTGATCTGTCAGTCTGAGATGGTCAGTTGAACCAGAACAGTCAGGCGAGAATAATACCTACGTAGGTAGGTACCTAACCACGGAAAACCTGTATGAGACTTGCACAGACCAGGGAGGCAGGGCATAAAAGGCAGAAGGCATACTCAGCAGTAGGTAGAACAAGGCTGCCAATAATAATGATGAGGTAACTAGGGTCAATGATTTATTTGCCAAGCTTGGCGATAGTGGCAACACTATCTCAGATAGTTAGATAATCAGCTGTAAACAGCATGTAATAGAGTGGTGTAATTCAGACTTAATGGTTAACTGTCAAAAAAATGAAGTTAACCACATTTCATTATGAAATGCCGGGCACAATCCAAACTCCGGTCTTCTAAGAAATTCCTAAGAATCGAACCCAGTACCTCACGTTCCACAAAAAGTAAACAAATTCTGATGTAACTGTAAACAAATCATGATGCAACAATTTTCTATAATTTCACTTGTTACGGTTAGATCTTATCTTATTTAAAACAACTATGACACGAAATAAGATTGTGTACAATAAACTTTATCACTCTTTTAATTGTAAATTTGTAATTAGGTCAAACTAAATACGCAATAATATGTTTATGCAAATACATAATTAATTACTATGTATCATTTACTTTGTATATATTTTGTTTGCAGCTAGTGAAAAAGATATTTATAAATTCTTAATTTATGTATCTTATATTTACTTTGTGTAGTTTTCCGAAGAAAGTAGAGAAACTTTAAAGTATTTAAATTGTGTTATATAAAGTTCATTGAAATTAGACTGTAACACAAAATATATAATAAACTATGTAGTGCGAAGAAAGGAAATTAAATAGATTTTCCGAGTTTTCAGATACATAAATTTTCTCTTTCGACAATTTATTGACGATTAAGAAAATGGTATGTGGGTTGCAATAAATAAGTACAAGTTTCTCGTTTTTTTTAAGGTCTACATAGAACAGGCTCTAAGGCTACGTAAAAATTCAAATGATAACGAATAAAATAATGAAGATCAGAATAAAATAAAACAATGATTATCAGGTTCAGAAGAATATGGTAGGGGGTATGAGCTCACAGGATGAGCTGGACTCATTTACGAATACCTCAGATAGCCTAAGGCTGAGAACTTTGGAAGAAGGGATGAGAGCAGGTAGAACTTCGTCTTAATGTGAGAACCTATGGTCTATGAAAAGCCTTTAAGTACCCAACTATGTTATTTATTTATTAATTTAACCATTTATGTACACACACATGCATATATTATAAACAGACCAGAAGAAAGGAACAGAAGAATACGTACAAAGGTGATGCTTAATTCTAAAGAAATCTCTTCCAGCATACCTGCGATAGGAGAGTATATTAAAGAGGGGGTAGGGGGTTATGTAGGGGTTTGGTTTCTAGTACAACCAGATGTTACTGGATATAATATCTTACGACCTGCATCAAGTCTAGCTTTGTTGTACTTTGTATTCTCACTAGTAAGCCAGTTATACATAACGAAGCAACTGCCATCTGACCTCGGCACACCAATCACTGTGCGATACCGATATCCTTCGAGCACTCAACTCAACGACATCACTCATAAATTATAAAATGTGTAGTATACATTTTATATACCTATTCAAATAATTATGTATAATTTCTCCGCAGTTAGCAACATCACTAGCATAAATCAGTGATGTGATGTTATATTTGCATTTTTTTTTAAATTAATTGTGATTATATTTTATGGATAGTAATAAAAGTTGTATAATACATGCGTTATATGGCTATGAATTAGTTGGTAGGTGGTCAAGACCTAAACAAAGCTCAAATGACACTATGAAAATTCACACTGCCCTAGCTGAAAGAGAATTCTGTGCGATGGGTAGCGAGTTCGATTCCCGCACCGATTAAAATAGTTGTGTAGCATAAAGAAAGTTTGTCTTGGTTTGTAAGGTGTTCCTGAGTCTCTCTCCATTTGGTCCAGGACATTTTTTTTGTTTTCGATGGGAATCCTTCAAAAGGCATCCGACCTCCGGGGAGTGTGGGATTTTTACCTCACTATAACCATCCCGGTGATCACCATCAGCACATAGAGGGGTCCCGGTTCCTCTTAAAAGACTAATTCCGGAACCCCCCTGTGCCACGCCTGTAAGGCACATCCCTGGGTGATACTGCTAATTATTGATGATATATTTATTTGGTCTAGGACCTAGGAAATATACATTTCTGTACAAATTATCGTACAGATAATTATTATTTTAATGCTTGTAATCACGCACTACGGGCTATACAAAACTTGCTAGCTTACTATTAGTATTCCGGGGTTAATTATAAGGTCTAGCTTACTCGCTCTTAAATGGCTGCTTGAGTATAAAATGCATGGCTAGAATCGACTATATCAAGTTGTTTTTTTTATATATCTTTGGGTTGATTTTACCAACGTCAGATATCGTTTATCCATGGATTAAACTTGACGTCTGACAGTTCTAGTATGGAAAAAATAGAAAATATTCAAAATTTATTCTTAGGATAAGACTTATTCTAGGTATAAAAGTTTGGGGAAATGTGCCTTTAAAATTTGATACGAATGGAGAATGTAAATAGGCTAAGTATCTGTAAGTGTTTCTTTAACTTCCGTTCTCATTTAACTTAAAACATGAGTGATAAAATATCAGACATTTTAATAATAAACCGTGTTCTATTAAAAAAAAAAAAAAAACAGAAAAATATTTAAAAATGTCACAAAAAAGTTAACGTAGGCACACCCCCGAAAACAATTTAAAATAATGAGTAATTTAATTAAAACCTACCAGTATATATCAACACTGCACTCAACCAGCATACAAAATTATTTTATTTTTTTATATCCACTCTACTCATACACGAATAATTTCTAACAACTGCGAACAACTGCGAAAAACTGCGAACAACTGCGAACAACAGCGCGGCGACTTGAGCTCATACAGTTCTGAGTGTAACTGACGCTACGAACTAGCGTATAGAGTAGTTAGGCTCTAGTGGTGCACGCGCAAACGGGCTAGGAATAGAGATGGGACACGATGACACGAGTTATGTCGTTATGTTAATGTTAATTTGCTACTCGTCTCGGCATGAGTTGTGTTAAGAGGCTGGCTTATGCTGTGGTTAAAAGATTACATACTATTTTGGAAGATTAGTTGTGATGGATTTGCTTTTCGAGTACGATGGTTTCGGTCGTGGATTCGAACCCAAGTAATAATGTTACTTTTAAAAACGAATAATGGTACCTACTTTTAAATTAATCTTCCAATGCACCACAACAAAGAAACCTAGCCTTATAGTGGTCGAAATTGAAAAAAACGGCACGCTCGGTGATTACTTTTTCAGTATGAGAAGTGCAGCGGAACATAATGGTATAACAAAGTTGGTAACGGAACTGCACGTCTGTCTAAGGTGTGACAGAGTGATTATTATTTTCAACACAAGTCTCTTTAAATGCCAACTTAGAATACCGGTAGAACTATTAAGGTACAGGTTATTGTTGTTGCGTAAATTATATTGCCAGCTGCATCTGGTAAAACTATAAAATTATTTACTGAATTTGTAAAAGAGCCTCCGCGTGCACGCATAGTTGGAATAGCAACTGGGACTTATTGACTAAAAAGCCAACTAGCTGGAGTGTCCAAATTGTCCTTAGTACCCGCACTTTGGAGGTACATAAAAACTCGCTTACTGGCCGCTTACTTTCGTACCATCGATACAAAACAAGAAGAAGACTCCACACACCCTGGGCTGTATCCCCTCTACCATCTTCCTGACTGCCCAATATTTTTTTCCCCGGCATCTTCTTTACTCATCGTTCGTACCGATACCAGACAAGAATAACAATTTTAAAACCGGTATAGTAAGTAAAAGGCTATGATTATTATGATTACACCCAAGAACCTAACATTTATAATGGCCGTATACATCGATTAATCCGGGAAGTTAAGTAATTTAGTCACGTCTAGTTGTGGTTGAATGAACGCTGTTGACACGAGAAAACCTCACCGTGTCTTGGTAACTTGGTACATATTAAATTAATCAAGGTCATTGATAATAAAAGCCTCATATTCTAATAATAGATAGATACAATAAGTACAATCGATACCTACTTTTCCACAATCACTACAACAAAGTACTGAATGGTTGCAAAATGCAAAAAAAATATATAAATAAAAATGGTTAAAATTGACTTAATTTATCAAAACAATATTTAAAATACATTTTTAACTAACTATTTATACCAAATAATAGCTAACTACATACCTACATAAATACCTAAATTAAATTAAAATACCTACCACAAATTATATCAAGGGTTGTTTTTATTATGTATGAATTAGTGTGTAGGTTTAGTACTCGCAACCGGCGCGGCGTGTGTGACCAGCGGGGTAATTAGGTAACACCCTAACAGTAGAAATTGGTTTCATTTTGACAGTTCAACAGCATTCATTGCGTTATTTACGTTGTTGACCAGACAAATTTTTCGAACTTACGAAGCAATGGATTAGCAATAGGCTTCAAAATGATTCAGATTGTGATAGATATTGTGTTACGCAATTAGGGTACGGATGTATGAACGTAAACGAGGCAAAAGGAGTATGTAATGATCGTAGCAGGTGGCGTTCTGTAGTTTCTGCCTACCCCCATGGGAAGAAGGCGTGAGCTTATGTATGTATGTATGATGAGTAGGTCATCTCGGAACGTATGCAAATATTATAGAAATTATATTATTAATCCTTTGCTACAGGTAGACAGACATCTAGATATTTACGAATGTGTATTCCATGTTGCTTTCGTAATTTCTAGAATATTTTTGGGTGACGTCCAGACATACGAATACAAACTGTGGGCGTAAAAATAACAATCCAGACCCATTGTCAAGGTTTACTTCATTTATATTTCACGTCATTAACTAGAGATGAAAATTGAAAACTATTGAAAACCAAAAGCTATCTCTCTACACAGTATCGATATCGATATTATTATCGATAAATAATGTCAATACTGAGTTCAAAGTCGAGCCCTGTCCGATATAACGCTGTGCTTTAATTTACGCGCCAGTTGATTTTAAAACAAACTTAATACATAATTTATTGAAAACTGGTATCATTAAGTTTATTCACGGGTTAAACTAGTCTTGTTTTGGGCCGTGAGACTTTTGGGAACCATGTTTGATGTATGTCTATTTATTTATCTATGGTATACTTACTATCTCACTTTATTAAGGTTTTAAAATAGTCCAATTTCAAACTAAAAGCAAGGGGTTATAGGTTTCTTGTGTTTGCTAAACGTGGCGTACCTTTTCTCTCTGACCAGTGGGGTAATGTGGAAGTCCGAACCTCATTTTACGACATAATCATAAGACAAAGAAACCTACCATAGGAGCTTAAAGTGATTTGAGACACCAGTTTTCTGACAGAAGAACTATACCGACCACTTTCGCTATACGTAACGCCTTAAAGTATCGTCAAACGGGGTGAATAGAGATCCAGGGGTGAATCGAGACGAAACTTTAAGAAGGGATTTTGAAATAATATAGTTTGTTTCCAATAAGGACTCTAATGTGTTTACTGTATTATAATTAATGATTAAGTGCCCTTGTTGGTAACAAACTATATTATTTCAATGTTAAAATCCCTTTTAAAGTTTAGTTACGTTTCACCCCTGCATCCCTATTCACCCCGTTTGACGGTAGTCATCTTTCATTCAAACAAGCCGCCATGTCCAAAGTGTCCATACATCTACACTACATAAATGGCTTATTGTGATTGTTTTTATAGTGTTTAAGAATTTATTGATAAAAAAGTAACAGATAAATATGATTACTGAGTTGTCATTAATGATTTTATTATTGTTAAGATTTTACCAAAGTTAATAGACTTGTTAGAATAATAATTTTAACAAATTAATGTTTCGTTTTTAACTTAACATGCTTAAATATTTGTATGCCAGTCCATGGCGAAACATGTAATATTTATAAGACCTTAATGTATCATGTTTTAAAGCAAATAAATGTATTCTATTCTATTCTATTAGAACCTAAAATCGCCACTGATGCCGCGATTGGCGTGGCCACCTACTGGCCAAACTCATTTAATAATTTACCATCGTCTCGAACAAAATAAGAAGAACCAAAACCGGATGAAAAGCCACTCACTACTCTGTCATGAAGAGCAATATATAATACCCTTTTATACAGGTTTAATAAATTTGTTGCTATTTTAACCAATAGTTTTTGTCTTGACACAAATGGCACAGCAACAGACCGATAATCCAGTTCGCTATTGCATTATGTATCTGTAAATAAATACATACATACCTAGCTAGACCACTTTACAAATGAGGTGGTCCCAATTATGTCAACGAAAACATCGTCTAATTACATACCTATCAATTAGTTAAACATTTGCTAATAATGCTTCTAATCAACTTTGAACTGAATTGGGAATTTATTTAAGGTGTTGCTCTAACGTAGGATATCGTAAAACGCTCAGTTTTATGTCGCACAGTTAGGCGTATTGGTACATATAGCAAGCCAGAAAAAAATATGAGTGTATTGTAAAATGTTCAAAGAAAGGACTTATAAAAAAATATTTCATAAAAATAAAAGAGTATCATGATAAAAAAATCGTAAATCAGAGTTCAAAAAATTTTTTTTCGTCGCATAATTCTCAAAATGTTGAGCGTAAACTATCTTATTTTATGTAATGATAATAGAGAGTTCAATCAACTAAAGTAATACCTAAAAATATTCCACTGAGCCGTGCATTTATTTTTTAATTTAATTAAAACTCCAAAATTTGGTAGTCGTCGATTCATTGTAACATGAAAAGCATCGCTGTTTTGAAACTTATTTTATTGTCAATTACTTAAAAAAATTGCTTCTTACCGCTTCTTTCTTTTTCTTTTTTAAATACCTATATGTTACGGCCGCGAATCATATTTAGATCAACATACAAGCTGATACTGACCTGCAAATTTTAAAAAACGTATGAAAATTTGTATTTCGTGGGCTATCCTGACACTTTCGCCTTAATGCATCAATGCGCCAGACTGTGTCATTTAACAGAACCAGATGGAGAGAGATCGTAAGGCGAGCGAATACTACACCTGCGATTGCACACAATTTATCGTGACCACGACCGCTCTGTCAAGAGCGAAGCGAAGAAAAATCGTGCATTCACCAAAGATATCCACATTTATATTAAATCCCGTAGTGTCCGCGGTCAGCCTATTACCATTATCCAGGCACAAATCCAGACTCCAGGTAACTTCTTAGCGTGTCGATGGCAATCTAAATGCGAACTAAATGGAATTAGCCCAAAATTCGGCAAATAAAGAGAATTTTCGTTTTGAAAAACCCAGTCGCATTTTCCGTTCCAGGTATCGAAACCATAGATGAGAAGCCGTCACCTCCTTCTGCGAAACAGTATTGCTCACGAAGGAGGAGGCGAAACGCGTGTGGGAGAGGCAATCTCTGCGCCCTCACGCCTCTAGTCGCCGCAGGAGACGCCCTGGGCGTCATGAATAAATAGCTGATTCCCGGCTACCGTATAGGCGCGGGCTTGCGGACGGCATGCAATGGGTAGCTCGTCGTCCGGTAAGGACCACGGGGTCTACACTTTCAGTACGAAATCCGTACTTTCGGCTAACGTTACGGGCGTTTCCTACTCCGTATCACCTACGGATATGACATTAGTTTGGGACCCGAACTAAAAATGAATGACAATACGATGTGACAGTTGTCCTTACTACCGATGTGTTTTTGCTCGTCCGAAAAAGTTAATTAATCGGGTGTAGGGTTCACTACATAGATTCAAACTACTTTCGGACGGGCCCGTATTTTTGTTGACGAACTTAAAGAGTAGGCCCCCAGGCCCGGGGCGACGGCGCGTCGTGTTCCACGCGCGCCTCAAAGAGATGTCAACATTAAATGACGGGGTCCGCTAGGGCCGATGCCTGCCAGGGTCGCGGGTTTGTCCGAAAGGGTTACCGTGGCCCTGGCGCACAGGCAACTGAAGGAACACGGGTGGGTTTTAGTCAGGAAAAGTCTGACACGCCCTATCGCTCCGCCCGGAGCGGAAGAAGTTATTTGATGATTTCCCACCCATGATGATGATGATTTGAACAAAACAAAAGGTATCGAAACCAGATAACATGTTCAGCAGCCGCGCTAACGACCACTGGACCAATGACGTAGTGCAGATTTTTTTTAGGTAAATAATAATGATTAAGTACCTACATCATAATACTACTGTATTTTAACTGAAAATATTTGTGTTATGTACTTATCTTTATCTTAAATTAAGTACATATATGTGCTTAAAAATATACATGTTTTGATGATAGTTAAGGTTTAAGAAAACATGTCATGTCATTTGAATAATGTTTTATCATGTTGCTGCTTATTTTTGGGAAAATCCAAAGTCATTATGAGGGGTTTAGGTCCATAGTATATGTTTCTAGTTACTTTCCACTGTCGTATTATATTTGCATAAACTTATAAGATTATAACTGCCTCGTTCCCGTTGGTGTAGTAGTTCCAAACCCGACTGTTAAGCCCGAGGTCCTGGTTTCGATGTCGGGGTTGGAAAATGGGTTCGCCAAATGGGTGGGTGGGTTATGGGCCCCATGTAGGTAATAAGGGTTAAACCATTCAAATTCGAGACCCTAGCTGCGTCTCAGAATTTCCTAATGGAGGAACCATATAACCCTTTGTCCTAGCCGCTGTTGGAACCAAGGACCCCACGCTCGGATAAGGCAGTCAGCCATGTTATAAACTACATCCAAAATTCTATGATACAGAAAAGTTTCAAAATTTCTGACTATTTCCTGCAGAAAGAATCTTCAAGACACGCCTCCATTTTGTCTTCTTCGTGACGTAGCTAAAGCAACACTCCTTTTAACCAGCTGCCGATAAGTCAAATTCGTCTGGATTCAGCTCAGCATTGTAACTATGACATCATTATACTTAGAATATATCTTTATTTTAACGATACACACTCGGGTTATCAGAGTCCCACAATCAGCTGTTACCATTGTTTAGTTAATTTTTATCTTAAATGTGTTGCTAAAACTAATTCTATTAACAAAAATGTTACGTTTTTAAATTGCGCTTCAGTTAATATAAGTCTTGTATGTATAGAATTTAACACCTTTTATCACGCTAAACTATGTAGGTGACATGATTGTAAGTTTAAGAACCGAGCCGTGGGTGATTAGGTTTTTAATAACGGGTGTAAAAATACCCTTTACGAAGTCGACAGTCACTAATTAATTGTTCATTCCGTTATTATGTTGTTTTTTTGTACTGGACCGTACCTGGGAACATTTTTGTTACCGTCGAACGGGGTGAATAAGGATGCAGGGGTGAATCGGGACGAAACTTTAAAAATAATTTTACATTGAAATAATATAATTTGTTACCAACAAGGGCACTTAATCATTAATTATAATACAGTAAACACATTAGAGTCCTTTTTGGCAACAAACTATATTATTTCAAAACCCTTTTCAAAGTTTCGTCTTGATTCACCCCGCATTCTTATTCACTCCGTTTGACGGTAACCAGAATGTTTACAGATATGGTCCAGTACAAAAAAATAAAACATAATAACGGAAAGAACAACACGTTAGAGTCCTTGTGGACTCTATCGTGTTAAATACGCACATGAGTACCTGCACATAGTGGGTACACACACATTTTGTAAGTGATGGTATGTCCCGGGTATTAGAGGGCGAGCCTATTGCCATAAACATTTTCAAACTCTCTCCCTACGTCTAAACGTCTCCATTGTCTGTATGAAGGCGGAGTTCGGTAGTTTCTGCCTACCTCCATGTGTCCATGACTTTATGTTATGTGTCTCTGCAAACTGAACAAACTAATGGTGTTTGGAGGCAGAAATACTTATGGGTAATAATACTTATGGGGAATTTAATCGGACGATTTCTTTCACAAGGAGCTTTTACAAAAAATGATAATTATGAAATACGTATTATCAACTTTTTACACCAAACATCAGCTGATTTGCTGCAAATTATTACATCACATAAACATTTACATAAATACATTGAATAAATGAATAATTTTCTGTAAAAGAATGAACTGGTTTTTTGTGGCCATAGAAACTGCATTTTTTTACTAATCATTCAGTCTAGATTGGTATCATATTGGTGTATACGTATTCTGTGTGTAGGTAAGGAACCTGTATTGGTGTAAGTATGTAATTAGGTATATTTTTTTGTTAGTCTGGCATTAAATTAAAACTTTGTTGAACTGTTAGTGGACTAATATGAACTAGATATTATTTATTAGAGTATGAATGGAGCCAGTTAACTTAGAAAGTAATCTAGAATACCATCTCTACGTGGGTTTCACCAAAAACGATTTCACGGTAGCTCATCATAACATAACCGGTTTGTCGACTTGTATCACTCGAACGTAAATTCCTCCTTTTCGAACAAAATTTTTGTCTTAAATTAATAATAGGAAGATGATTATTTTATGTCTGAGAGCATATCCCATAACAATGAAAATCGCAAAAAGTTATGTGAAAAAGCCGTGTAAAAATAAAGATAGAATTTTTTAAAGCGGTTCCGGTTCCCTTATAATTTTTAAGAAATTAAAAAAAATATTATAACTCGAAAACTATCAAGAATCGCGGAACATGGGCTATTTTCGGATATCCCTATTTGGACCATACTGTAGATACAAAAACATGACAAGGCATGGGAAGAAGCATTTTCAGCGAAACTCTTTAGTGTCAGGTACCTAACTATTTAATCAATTATACGCCCACATTCACATAAATGAATAGAACCAGAAAACATGAATTATGTAAATAAAGATAAACAAGGATCTTTTGGAGCCTTGAAGTCTACACCCTAAGCACGAAATCCGTAGTTCCGGCGATTTAAAAGGCGAGTTAAAAGTTACGGGCGATTCCTACTGAGTTTAACCTACGGACTTAATATTATTTTGGGGCGCGACCTAAGAATCAATGACATTGATGATTTGACACAACTGTCAAATCCCGTCTGTCCTGTCTGGGAGTATGGAGAACTCCTATACTCCCGATGTACTATTGCTCGTCCGGAAAAAAATAATTAATCGGGTATAGGGTTCACTACGAAGTTTAGAATTACTTTTGGATGGGCCCGTATCTTGGATTGGGTTAGGAGAACATAGACCTCATCCACAAAGTGCGGCAGGTTATACAGAAGACCGAAGAGTATAACCAGCCCCTGTGTCTTGCTTCTGTGGACTATGACAAAGTCTTTGACTCTGCCCAGACCTGGCCTGTATTCGAATCCATGCAGCGATGCCAAGAGGACTGGCGATACATCGGTGTGATAAGATATTTGTATGACGCTGCGAATAAGTCCGTTCAAGTACAGAACCGGCAGACTAAACGTATCCAGCTGCTCAGGGGAGTCAGGGGATGTCGTATCCCCGAAGCTGTTTACTGGCGCCCTGGGAGATATGTTTAAGACGCTGGACTGGAAATTAACGGGCATAAACATAAATGGCGAGTACATCTCACACCTACGATTCGCCGATGATATGGTACTTATGGCGGAGTCACTGCAGGATCTTGATCGAATGCTGACTGCCCTAGCTGTCACCTCTCGACGCATCGGTCTTGGGATGAACATAGACAAAACCGAGGTTATGTTTAACGACCTTATTACCCCGAGACTAATTGTCACTGACGCTGTCCCCCTTGAAGTTGTTCAGGAATATGTTTACCTCGGGCAGAATATGCAGTTGGGTAGGAACAATTTTAAGAGGGAAGCCGATAGAAGGATTCAGCTGGGATAGGCAGCAATTGGTGAACTTCGTCAGGTCTTCTCGTTGTCCATACCTCAGTGCCTAAAGACAAAAGTCTTCAACGTGTGCGTCCTACCAGTTATGACTTACGGAGCCGAAACGTGAACACTCACGGTGAGACAGGTGCAAAAGTTTAAAGTCGCTCAGCGAGCTATGGAAAGAGCTATGCTTGGAATCTCTCTGAAGGATAAAATCCGAAACGAGGTTATCCGTCAGAGAACCAAGGTAACTGACAAAGCCCAAAGATTAAGCAAGCTGAAGTGGCAATGGGCTGGTCACATCTCTTTCGGAATTGACAATCGTTGGGGAAAACGAGTTCTAGAGTGACCTCCGAAAGACTTCCGAAAGGCGGCGGGCAGAGACTGGATGAGGAGAGCCAAAGGTCGGGCTCAGTGGAATTCACTAGGAGAGGGCTACGTCCACCAGTGGACGAATATAGACTGATAGTGGGCCCGTATCTTCGTTGACGAACTTAGTTAGTAGGCCGACAGGCCAATATCGAAACTATTGCCACCAGCTTCTTTTTTAAATTCAACGCCCTCTGTCAATGTCATTCAAGCGCTAAAAGATCCTTGTAGAACTGTACTTTTTCCACCTTTCTTTTTCTTTCTTTCTTTTAAAAGATCGTGTCATAAAGTTCCATCTATGCTCCTAAAAGATGAGTGACAGATGCGCTCGTCTACAGTCCGTTCACAGTTTTTTACCTCTGAGTTTGCATCACTGTCAAAATCACAATGATCTTTATTGCCGTTGCAATTAGGTTGCTATTGGGTTGCTGCTGTCAGAGGTAAAATAACTGTGAATGGAATGTAGTCGTGTTGCAATCTCTGGTGACATGGTGTTGCTTCTCTATGACTGCCGTAGTAATAGAACTTCATAATTTATATATTTGTCCGTGAATTTATTAGTAGACTATACGGAAGTTTACATAAATGTTACCCATTCTGTTATTCAATCTACTGTTTTTTTGACAGCCAAATTAGTCTAGTGGCGCAAGCGCTAAGTTCTCCTCAGCAAGAGGTCTTGGGTTCGATTCCCAGGCAGGGCAAAGTGTTATTGGGTTTTTCCATCAGGAATTTCTCAGTTGCAGCATTACATGGGACTTAGACATAACTGGCGAAATGTGGGTGTGCCATAGGTACCTCTGCCTGACCTTTTGGGAAATACAAGCGTGATTTTATGTTACGTTTTTGTTCTTTTTACTAAAGACAACTTCACTTCTCCACAGACCGTGCCATGTGAGTGTCCACCGGATGTTTGTATGCGCACACTCATAAGCATGAGCGTAAAGGCGAGGCAGGGATCACATACACTCTGCTGGGGACCAAACGGTTATCAGTCTTCTGATAATTCAGAAATCACGTGTTTTGTAATTTAATTACGTCTTCAGACTGTTCATTTCCGAGATTAATTTGTTGTCTCGAATTATTTGATAAGGTTGACAATATCATTGTAAAGTTATCTCCGAGTGTAAACAATGACTGGTATTGTGTTAAAATGGGTAGGTAGGTACTAGGTATGTTGACGCATAAGTTTTTAAGGATGAGGAAGTATGGACAGCGAAAAAACCGTTGTACTTTCGACTAGGTAGGTTAACCTTCGTCGAAAGTACAACGGTTTTTACGCTATCTACTGTTTTTACTTTCTTAACTATGACTATGATGACTATTTTACATAACTATGTACCTATTGGAAAATTAACAGCGGAGAAGAATGTCAAGTCTGGTTTTAATATACCCGTAACCTAAACCCGGAACTCGCCATGTTACTAATATAATAGGGGGCGAGTCTATTGCCATTAACCGGGTACAAATTTAAATTCTGAGAAGCCACTGAAAATAAATCCTAGTAGTACCTAAAATCTACACATGTCATGTTGAGCTGAATGGTGCTAATCCATGCGTCATGTTCGTGAACGGGCGCCGTCAGTAGGGACTGGTCATCTCTTAGTTGCCACGGCTTATTTTAATTTAATTTAATACTTATATATTGGAATAGTTATTTTTTATCTTGATATTACGGACGCTTTTAACGTTC
Source organism: Dryobotodes eremita (assembly GCA_917490735.1). NCBI lineage: Eukaryota > Metazoa > Arthropoda > Insecta > Lepidoptera > Noctuidae > Dryobotodes > Dryobotodes eremita. The sequence goes on from OU823266.1 coordinate 1,164,685, forward strand.
TGGATCGTTCTCACATATGCATACTTTCAACATGAATGATATAACCAATATTTTGTAACCATATTTTGATTCAAAAGAGTGTCCATGGAGTTTCTTGCCCGTTCTTCTCCATAGGTACCTACACTTTGGAATGGGCAACTTATCTTCATCTTTTTGACTGACCGACCACATGAAAATTCAAAAGTGCCTGTAATTTGTTCTCTTGAAATAAATGCTTGGAGTTTGAGTTTACCAGACCCAACTTAGGAAAGTACCAAAATTATCTTTGTAAGGAGATCTACAGCATTCTTGAAATCATTTAAATGGGTTTTTTCTGCCTGTACTTTCACTGTTACAATTTCCATAAATAAGTTGAGACACCAAGATATGATTTTATCACTGTACCTACAGTAATAGGAGTAGATATCTAAAATAAACAATTTAATTTTACCTGCAAGTGCAACTGATAACTTAACATAACATCACGCCTGTCATTCCGAAAGGTTATGCAGAGGTGTACCTATAGTACACCCATATTTCGCCAGTTATGTTTAAGCCCCATGTAATAGGGGGCGAGCCTATTGCCATCAACCGGACAGAAATCCAGACTTCGGGCTGCTACTGAGAAATTCCGGATGGAAAACCCAATAACAGTTTGGCTGATTCGGAAATCGAACCCAGGACCTCGTGCTCAGCAATAGCGCTTGCGACCACTAGACCAACGAGGCAGTCACAGATAAGTTCTTTGTTTTTAACCGACTTCCAAAGAGGAGAAGGTTCTATTTTCGTATGTATCTATGTATTTTGTTTTAATGTTTGTTCATCGATATTTTCAGTACTTGTGAGAAGAGGAAGCTTGCGCGATGGTCCCTTATGAATTTTATAAATTTTGCGTCGGTAGTTTTTGAGTGGCTTCAATAACACGTATTTAATCCACTTTATGTATGTTGACGATGTTATAAAACTTTCTGTCACCGTAGTTTACGTAGCAAGTACAAGTGGTATACGAATGGGGCAGTGTCCTTTTGTTTTGGTATTCATGTTATTTGTAGAGTTAGTCATTTCATTTAGTCCCTAGTGTAGGTAAATAGTTAGTCGTGTTAAATATTGTAGAAGTTAAGTTTACTAAGTAGATATTGTTACAGACGAAACAGGAAAGCCACATAAATAATACCATGATTGAAGAACAAGAAATGAAAACAAACATGTCAGTGTGTTATCAATAAAATGTTACTGTCAATAAGAGAAATGGATGCTACTGATAACAAAGGAAGCTGTGGGTTTATTGCAAATATTGTGTAAATGTTGAATATTTACCTAAACAGTATTTAGTCTATTCCACAAGGTTTGATATAATGATAAATGATAAATGATTTTATTTCTGTAAGTAGGTTTGTACAAACACTTTTACATGTCAATCATATTTTAAAACTAGATGACGTCGGCGTTTCCTATCTGACTACTCTGAGAAGAAAGGCCGAAACACACTCAGAGGTCACAGTCTCTTTTAAAGTCCTGACAAAATCTTGGTCAGATCATGTGAAGACCATGTAGATTTGACTCTGAAATGGTCTTTTGAGGAGAAACCACACAGAATGAGTGGACCTGTCCAGTCAGTGCACGCATTTGTCAGTAATCGTGCAGCTCAACTCAAAACTTAAGAAGCTCAACGATTCGACGAACAATACCAAATAAAGGACATTTGGGTAGGCCGCAATAATTACACAAATAATAGAAAAGGTCATAAATAATCATAATGAAAATAGTCATGAAAGTCAACTATGTAGGTACCTACTGTTACAGTAATGCGCTTGAGTAGTACGGGGGATAAGTACAGCGCAACGCGGTTCTTTTGGTGCGTGGCCGAAATTGGAACTAACACCGCCATCTTGTTTTCTCATAACATTTCACATTACAATTGCACAAATATTTACCAATAGCTGTCAACGTCATTGGAGCGCCAAAATATCCTCGTAGCAGGGTAGGTACCTACAACTCTATGAAAAACAGTATTCTACAAATCTTTACAAAAATATTCAAAAGACTAAATGAGATAGGAAATTAATAAAGTTCCTGCAGATTTTCTACGTTCAAGGCTGTCCAAGGGCACATTTTTCTTTTATTTTAGGGACTTTTTAAGAAACACATGGCAGTACCATCGTACCTTATTACAACTACTTATAACAAACCCAACTTCAATACCTTTCCAGGTTCTCTTAGACCAAAAGCAAAGTGACTTAAAACGAAGACTTTTACAAATCTAAAGGGGCACATTTTGTACTGCCATGAAATCGAATGAGAAAATAAATGAAAAATCAATCTCCTTTGCATGATTAAAAAGAGTAAACCGTAGTAGTAGCAGTAGTATTTTGTATATGACCTATGCAAATGTCCTGCAGATCTGCGGGGTAATCACGTAACACACAAATATTAGGAATTGGTTTCATTTTGACAGTTCAACAACATTCATTGCGTTATTTACGTTGTTGAGCAGACACATTTTCGAACATTATGCAGCAATGGATTAGCAATAGGCTTCTAAATGATTCAGATTGTGATAGATAGTGTGTTACGTAATTAGGGTGCTGGTAGCGTCGTGTGACGGGTCGTTGAGCTAGCTAATAATTATGTAAATAACAAAACGTGTTATTAATAGATTTTGACGTTTTCCCAAAATGTAGGTAGGTACTAGATAGATTGGCAAAGTAAAAAAAAAAAAAAACAATGACTAAAGCAATCAGGAAATCTGTCAATTCCGTGTTACAGTGTACAAATAGAATAATTCGATTTGTATTTGTAACAATAAAACTTAGATATAATTACTTCGAATTCGATGTAAAAAAACCCGGTTCGTAGTGGTCAATATAGACACTTATCTACATAATACCGGACTTTATCTGACTCAATGCAGGATAAAGGTCTCTTTCATACCTACCTAGTAGCATTACATACATTCACAACGTTTATATATATATATATATATATACATATAACCAGAGACAAATAGTATAACCACATTTCGTCGAGTTCTATGTTAGAAGGTAATATGAGGCAAGTCTATTGCTATCCCGACACAAATTCTGACTTTGGGCTGCTACTGACATATCCATATTGTTAAAACCTAATAACACTTTTATCGTCAAGGAGATAGAACCCAGGACGCCACGCTCAGCAGTCACTTCCACTAGTTTATTGAGAAAGTAATATTCTCCACACCAAGTATTGGTCATGGCGACCAATCTCAGTGGAGAGTAGCCATCGGCTCGTGAGGTATTGTAGTGCACAAGTGTGTGCGCAGACCTCGGTGCACTCTCTCTTCCCGTACTCTCATAGGAGAGAGATGAGGCGCAGGTCCAACGGCTTAGTGATAGTTCGCCCGGAGTTCTGCCAGCAGGACTTTGAGTACTTCCGGAAGGTCGCAACTTTCTTTCGGTCACAGTACCGTAATAACGAGATTCAGCACAAGCTTAACATTTTCACGAAAAAGTAGAATATTAACAAACATATTAACTTAACTGTGTTAATGTAAAATTACTGGCTGTCATCACCTTTTCTTTTACTCAATAAAAGTTTTTTTTTGTTTTTTTGGTCGCTTTCACATTGTACAAGAAACAGTTGCTAAACAACTGACCTTCAATCGGCACGCGATGGCGCATGAGTGTACACGGAGGCAGCGCGTACGCATTCGCGCGACTTATTTCGACGCTCGGGTACCGAAAACGCGGGGAGTCGACAAAATTACCGTGTTCCAGCGTAATCAAGTTCTTTTCTGTTTTACTGATTTTCATTTTTTTTATGAGTACTATGTCACTCGCTCCTTTTTTATGAATTGTTAACTATACAGGAACAATATTTAAGTGCTTAATTAAACCAAAGTGACAGATTTATAGTTCCTTAAATAGGTTGTTTCCTATAAATAATATTTGATAAATGCGCTTCTATAATAGAAATTCGTCATTAAATCAAGAACGAATATTTACATCTATTATTATAAAAAATTATGAAAGTAAATAAAAAAATTACCAACGCACTGACCAAATGTTTAAAACTTCTGACGAGCGCAAGTTCAACACCGAGGTAACCGTACTGCTGGAAGGACAAGACAACATTTCCTACAAACTGCGTGCTGCTGGCAGGACTCAAGTCTGTCTTCTGGCAGGACGCAAACCCGTCCTTCTGGAAGAGGTTCCAGCAGGACAATTAATGTGCTTTCCGAGGCACTGGAGTATCACACCGCCAACTTCCAAACTCCGGAAGAAATTCCTAAAGGAAAAACCCAATAATACTTTAGCCCGACCTGGGAATAGAACCCAGGACCGACTCGACAGTCGTGCTTGCGACCACGACACCAATGGGGCAGTCGAGAAAGTACATAGATACTAAGTGATATTGAAAAGTCACATGCTTGATTACGACTCTTAAAAAAAAAGCAGGAACAGGAAGCAATGCAAGTCAAACCACAAACAATTTGCATACTTTTGTTAAAGTATTGGTGCGTGCTGCGTAATACGTGACCGATTCTAGTGAGTGAATGAACGTGATTGACCGATAGCGTGACGAATGAACTGAAGATAAGTAGGTGCTAAGGAAGTGTTGATAATAAAATGTTTTGGATATTATCGTTTGGAGGCCGGTGATATCGAATGGATGCGGTTTGGTGCATGGACTATTGGTTCCGAAACTTTCCAAGAGGAGAAGAACATAAAAGAATATGTGTTTATTGACATAAATACCTACAAATAAACACCATATTGCATTAAGGCTCCCACAGACAGGCCCGACACGACAGCGCTACACAAAGGCGTCGCTCGTCGCGCAACACGCGGTGCCTTTGTGTCGAGCGTCACGTCGCGCCAGTGATTACGAGCTTTTATAAATATACATAGACCAGTGGTGGCCCAGTGGTATCGGCCCCGACTTACGAGTCGTAGGTCGTGGGTCCGAACCCAGGCAGGCGCTTTACTTAGTGTAAATAATTTCATCACCACTAATCTCAAAACGGTGAAGGAAAACATCGTGAGGAAACCGGCATGTCCTAGAACCAAAAATTCGAAGACATGTGACATTTACCAACCCGCACTGGGCCCGCGTGGTAGCCCATTCCCTTTCAAAGAGAGGAGGCCTGTGTCCCAGCAGTGAGAACATTATAGGCTGAATATGCTAAACACCATAAAAGTAATTTAAAAAAATACTTCTGCCAAAAGGGCCTCGGCTCAGCATAATGTCAGATGGCAACAATAGGTTGGTACCTACTACCACCAGACGCAGAGGAATGTATGTTTTCATTTGTTTTAGGATAAATGATAAATTATTTTATTTCTGTAAGTAGGTTTGAACAAACACTTTTACACGTCAATCATATTTAAAAAACTAGATGAGGTCGGCGTTTCCTATCTGACTATTCTGAGAAGAAAGGCCGAAACAAACTCAGAGGTTACAGTCTCTTTTAAAGTCCAGACATAATATTGGTCAGATCTTGTGAAGACCATGTAGATTTGTGTCTGAAATGGTCTTTTGAGGAAAACCACACATATTGAGTGGACCCGTCCAATCAGTGCACGCATTTGTCAGTAATCGTGCAGCTCAACTCAGAACTTAAGAACTTAGGATGTACGAAACTTAACGAAAGTAGTACAAGATCACTGGTTAAAGCTCCCACAGACAGGCGCGACGCGATAGCGCGACGCGACTCTTTTAGAACAATTACCATGAAGTATTTTGAAAAATTGTTCTACTAGAGTCGCGTCGCGCCTGTTTGCGGGAACCCTTATACTATTAGGTATGTGTGATGCTGTGTGCTGCTGCCCATCATTTATTTGTTAGGTATTTTAGATTCTTATCCCCGGTAATACCACGCGTAGCATATAATCTTTATTAAACGATGTGACTCGGTTACTTATGACAACATCATTTTACAATTAGCATTATTGATTCTCAATCACAAATGTAATTTACTTATTTTTCTCAGTGCCTCAAGTCAAAAAATCTATGAAGTAAACAGTTTTTTTTTAATGCACGATTTAAAAGCATTCGTTTTTCAAGCTTTTTTTTTGATCAAGTGATTGCTTTGAAGTTTTGAACCGTCGCGCGTCGGCGTTGATAATACGACCATGGTTGAGGTAGACACTATTATTTTAATTAGCATTTTCTATGGTTGCAAACTCAAACTCAAACCGTTTGTTTCAAATAAACCAATAAAGGCTCGTGTACACTGGCGCAACGCGACGCCCGACACAAAGGCACCGCGTGTCGCGCGACGAGCGGCGCCTTTGTGTAGCGCTGTCGCGTCGCGCCTGTCTGTGGGAGCCTTAACAGGAACTTTTGAATTGTCAAGGGGTCGGTCAGTCAGAAAGATGAAGCTAGTTGTCATTTCCAAAGCGTAGTAGGTACCTATGGAAAAGAAAGGGCAAGAAACTCCACGGATACTCTTTTAAATCAAAATATGGTTACAAAATATTGGTAACATCATTCATGTTGAAATTATGCGTGTGAGAACGATGTAGAACTATAAAAGCGTCCGTAATAAAATGATAAAATCAATTCAAATATTAAATTAAACTAAAATAAGCTGTGGCATCTAAGAGATGGCCAGTCTCTGTTGACGGCGCCCGTTTTAAGCCATTTTAAGTACATTACGGGCACTTTGCCAGCGACTTCGTCCGCTTTATATTACTTAAGCCGAGGGAATGTCGAAAAATCCGTATTCCTTTGTATGTACATCATAAAGGGAACTTCTGCGCGTTTCTAGCTCCAATGATAATGATGAGTCAGACAGTAAATGAGTCAGGACCAGAGGAAGGTCAGGATAGGACTTTCCTTTTGTGTAATATTGATTTAACTAGAGGATGCCAAAGTTTCACTATTTTGCATTGTCCGAGGTGAATATCAAAGATTTTCGTGTGACGACCGAGTTTCACGGGTTCTTTGAACCATGGGAAATGTCAATACTCTACATTGGCCTATTGAAATATAGCTAAGCATTTAAGTTATCTTTTAATTAAATGATTTAGGTTGTTTTATATTATACAATAGTAAATTATTATACACCTAACTATTTACACTAGGTACTAAATTAAATGATTGACTAATGTAATAACTAAGAACATGCAAAAAAATTAGGGGGAACATGAGGAAAGTAGGTAGGTACTTATTTAAATGGAAATTGAGGAACTTCGAAATTAATTATCACTTGAAGTGACCGTGTAGGTAAAATGAGGTAGTTTATAAGTGCTCCATTTCAAAATATTAGAGATTCTGTTTTCAAGTCTTACTTCTTAAACTGTAAATACAATGTGTCATGTAAAGTCATCTTACGTGATACTGACTTTATCTAGCATTTTCATCAATAGTTGAAACAGGGCAAAGTCCAAACTACAAACTTGGTAATATTTCTCTTTTCCTCTAAAGATGACTTGCCGAATGATCATTGACCTTATACTTAAATCCTTTTTTGTTCGTACAGAAATTAATAAATTGCAATAATTTGATTTGTTTTTTGCCGTACGTGATTACATATCAAATTATTTTTACTTACGTTTTATTTTAATGTTGCTAGCCTACTATAAGGAACTTCCGTATTGTAAAATAATTATTTTGTGACTAAGTCCGTCGATACAAATGATAATTATGTAATACTAGTAAGTAGGTATATAGGTACAATTACAAGAATAGATTTTTATTACGTATTGAGGTTAGGCTAGCCTGCTTTACCTAGTAATTCGCATTAAGGCTCCCGCAGACAGGCGCGATGTGATTCTGGTAAAACAATTTCCATGATGTTTTCATTAAAATTTTTCTACTAGAGCCGCATCGCGCTGTCGTGTCACGGCCGTATGTGGGAGCCTTTAATGTCGTGAAAAAAGGGGATTTTCTTCGCGAATTACTACTGCCATTGCATTGCTCAGATTCGTGATACAAACTAATGTGCTCCTCTTAAAAGGAGTTACAAAGAGAACTGGTAATTTAGCCGTCGCTTCTGGTTATTTAGGGGTAGTAGTCGCAAGCTCTACTGCTGAGCATGAGGTCCTACGTTCGATTATCGGGTCGGGCAACGGGCTTTTGGGTTTTCCATCTGGAATTTCTCAGTAGTAACCTGGAGACTGGTTTTGTGCCCGGTTGATGGCAATAGACTCGCCCCCTTTTAAGTACATGGGACTTAAACATAACTGGCGAAATATGGGGGTAGTATGGGTACACCTCTGCCTAACCCTTCGGGGATTAGAGGCGTGATGTTATGTTATGTTATGAAGCACCACCTTGACTTGATTAACAAATCACAAGAAAGTGGAACACACACTGCTATTGTATTTAAAACAGAGATTGATAACTTGTTAATTAGAATTTAGTGTTGAAGGTAAGAGTTACAAAACAATGGACAGTTTTGATTTAATTTGGAAATAGGACCTTGAAGTATTTGGCCAGGAGCTCCTGGAGCTCACGACAATTCTGTATACGGTACTTGGAATAGAATAGAAATAAAAAATAGAATACTCTTTCTTATGTGCAGCATAAAAATTGCAGATATAAATGTAGAAATTTTACACAGGGTGACACAATGGGCGGTCTTATCGCTAAATGCGATCTTCTACAGACAACCTTTGGATGGATTAAAGGTAGAAGGTGAGACAATACTGCAGGTAGTGTGTGCCATTTACATATACAATAAATAAATACCTACCTACCTACCACCTAAGCGCCTACTTAGGTATCACTGGGTTATTAGATAGGTGTTATTGGGTTTTTCATTAGGAATTTCTTAGTAACAGCCCGGAGTTTGGAAGTTGGCGGTGTGATACCCACGTGCCTCGGAAAGCACGTTAAGCAGCTGATCCTGCACTTGATCTCTCTCCGCAGGCTTATTACGTATCTTGCGTATCCATCCAAAGGTTGTCTGTAAAATATCGCTGTTAGCGATAAGACCGCCCATTGTGTCACCCTGTGTAAAATGTCTACATTTATATCTGTAATTTTTATGGTGTACATAATAAAGCGTATTCTATTCTATTCTATTCTTGCAGAAGCCTAGCGATAGCGAAATTTGCGCAATAATTGCTCTAAAATCGCAAACCCGTATTATGTATCAGCGATAGCCACACCATAGCAAAGTAGCAATAGTGCTGCCTCTAGGGAACAATCAGTTAACTAAAGTGTGCAGTGATCGCGTGACGATCGCGATTATTTCGTTTATCGCATGGTTTTTGGCTGCAGATCGACAGCCATCGGCGAGCAAATTTGGCTGTCAAATTGCGATAACTTTTTCCCTTGTTGTTGATTGCTTGCCTATCGCTCGCTGATTACTAAGTACAAATTACTCTTATAATTCCAAGAATTTTACTTAAAATTGTGTACATTTAACCCCGTCGTGTGTCGTGTGTTCATTTTCAGAGTATTCTAGCTAAATAATAATAATAACCAATAATAATAATAATGTTTATACCCAGTTTTACAATTTTACATTTACCACTTACTATAACATGAAAAGTTTTGCATATAAATTGTAGGGCAATACAGAGTTATAAACCTCTAACACCCAAGCTAAGATAAAACTTGTGTTATGGGTGTCAGGGTTCTCAAGTTAACACCAGTTAGATAAATAAAAGTTCGTAATTTCAAAATGTAGGTACTATAGACAGAAAATAATGAAAATAACAATTTTATACAGAAACTAAAATAAACGAATTGTAGAGAAAACTATTTGTATAGTGTGTGTGTGTACGTGTGTTTCTTTGTGTGTGTTTTGTGCTGAGTTGAAAGGTCAGTGTATTCCAGTGGGGTAATTACGTAACACACTAACAGTAGGAATGGGTTTCATTTTGACAGTTCAACAACATTCATTGCGTTATTTAAGTTGTTGAGCAGACACATTTTTCGAACATATGAAACAATGGATTAGTAATAGGCTTCAAAATGAATCAGATTGTGATGGATATTGTGTTACGTAATTAGGGTGCAGGATGTGTCGGACAGGGTACTTTTTGGGCGAAAGGGGGTGTGTGTTAAATCTACGTATTGAGAATTTTTCAACCTCGTCATAGCTAAGGCTCATTATCCATTTACAGACCTTACCTTTACAATCAAATTAATTGAACGTGTAGATGATACATTGTTTGTTCACAAAGTTTTATATACGACTACCAAGGATTCTGAAATGACGTTCTGCAAGTTTCGTTCTGTGCCTCTCTATGGGACACACGTTTCTGGTCCTACGTTTAGTCAGGCGATTGAGATCCAACTGTAAGGAAGTATGTTTCCGCAACGTACATTTTAGCACAAATGCCTCACGGTCAAGACCTGACATTCTTTATACAATTGAGCCGTACTATACCGATATTGTTTGAGGACAGTTCTCTGTGCCCTTTCCAGTTGTATCATACTCGTCTTCGAAGCACCGCCCCAGACCAATATGACAAATTTAATATTGACTGGCAGATGGAGAATGGTTGGGGGCAAAGAGTTTCAAATCATCCATGCAAAGGAGGTGTGATATCACCTGACCAGCTCTTCGTAACCGATAGCCTACCCCTGAATCCTCCAGCAGTGTGCTTAGAGGATTCAAGGCTAAGAAAAACCATAGCGGACTCAAACTGTCGCCCTGGAATATTCCTCGCTCAATCCTCATCGGTTCATCGGTCCTCTGGATCTGTTGACATCCTGGATAGATGTCTAGCTCCTTAGTACCGCGATACCTATTCTTACATCCATTCTGAGACACAGACATAATTGAGTTACTTTCAATATGTTGTGCAATTTTTGCTCTAAGAATGGATGTAAGAACTTTATAGACCATCGGTAAACATGTAATGGGTCTATAGTTATTAGGTTTCGCAGTAAGTACTACCCGATTTATGGATGGGTTTTTTTTTGTAACTCCTTTCGTAAAGAACAGTGGTAGCGACCCAGTCTCTAAAGATGACTGAAATTGCGAGGCTAAACAGGCGTGTGACCTTTGTAGCCATTTAATCAAGAAATTGTGCAGTCCGTCCGGTCCTGGACATTTCCAGTTAGGCAGCGGACGGACTGCACGAGCCACCATGTTCAATAGCCGCCATGTCTGGTATTGAATCACACGCCTGCTTAACAACACGCATCCAATCACCTTCAGTGTGACTCACGGGCTCCGACCAAATGCTTCGCCAAAAAGCACTCATGGTATCATTATTCGGCGGACGCACGTCAGTCACACCTTTAGTGGGAATGGGCCGCTCCCAAGCTCTGTATACCCACCTTTCATCGCTCTGGAACATGTGGTTCTGAGTGTACCGATCCACTCTTCGTCTATACCGACGGATACGGTTTGCCCATGCATAAACTTTCTGCTTCAGGAAGTCAATGCGCTCTGTGACACGGGATACATATTATCGAGGACTAATATTAGTTCCCGAGAATGCCCGCTTCACAAAAGCGCATCACCCTTGGGCATGTATTGCCCTCCCCGAAGCAGATGAGCTTCCCGATGAGTAACCTGGCCTCATTAATACGACGCTCAATCCTGCACTGCCAGGCTGGTGCGGTGGGTTTCAGCCGTGCAGTTCGGTCGGTGTTTGGAGATTTGACACGAGCTATACGACATGCCGCAACAGCCGTGCAATACAATATTGAGTGTGTATCGCAAAGGCCTGCGCTGCTTTCAATAAAATTTGGTAACAGCGCATCCAGGGCACACACCAGTGCTCTATTTTTTTTTTTTCATGGGCAAACGTTGTAGCCGTGGTCTAAGATCAGGTGATATGAACCGGTACTCACGGATCGCATCCTTCAGAATGCTCCTTAATTCCACATTGCACAGATTATCTGCAGATGTAGCCCTAGTGTCCTCCTCCTCATCATGCTGGTTTGTCCGCAGTGGAATCTCGGCAGGTGCTTGCATTGCTGCTTAGCCCTCTTCCTCTCTCTTAATTTTGCTGTGCCCGACAGGGTCCATATTGATCTTTTACCTTGTTAGACCATCTATGTAAGACATATGGAATGCAATAAAGAATTGAGTATTGAGTATTGTCTTTTTTATTGTTTATTACTGACTAAATAACAGTTTTTTATTAATTTACCGGCCAGTTCTACAACTGTGGTGACTTAAAACTGGTTAATTGAACAGCATTCCTTTAAAACGTGTTACAGTTGATAATTTTATGATAATATAACCTATCACGTGGATTCGCACGGTAAACCGTTTATTTATAATTATGCAATAATTAAAAGTAATGCCTATTATTGTAAGTATTACAGTGACTTTTATAGGTATTGATTGTAATTAATATATTTGTAAGTAGTTTTAATTAGGTGTTTAGTGACTTGTGGCTCATTGATCACAGCCGCACGGGTCGATCGATCAAGTTAAGCTACGCTTGCCGTGGTCGGTTCGTGGATGGGTGACCATCCATTACATACCGAGATGCTTCCGTGTCTCAGAACGCATGTCAAGCCATTGGTCCCGGCCGTCTTTTGTACATCGTTGACCGTCGTTACTGAAGCCCAAAAGTCTGACAACCAGCCTTACCAAGGAAGACTGGTAACCCGGTTTCCAGTCACTGGGTTGTGGAGGTCAGATAGGCAGTCGCTCCATATAAAAAACTGGTACTCAGCTGTATCCGGTTAGACTGGAAGCCGACACCAACATAGTTCGGAAAAGGCAGGCAGATAGATAAGCAGAGTTTTTTTTTTGTAAATTAACATTATTTGTACTTATAAGATACTTAAGGCTTCCACAAACAGGCACGACGCGACAGTGCGACGCGGCTCTGATAGAACAATTTATTTGAAAACTATGGAAATTGAGAGACGCGTCGCGCCTGTCTGCGGGAGCCTTTATTATGACAGTTTATTTAAATTATGAAATACTCCTGTTATTATGATACAAAAATAAATATTTGGATAACTCTTTAGTCTATCATGTAAGTATCTATTTTGATATTTTGAATCTATCTATCTATAGGTTCATGAAACATAAAAAATGTTTCTACATATCTCCGCTATAGACTTTGAAACCATCCAACTGATGTGCCCTAAACCGGTTTCATTAGAAAGGCAATAATGCGAAATTGGTTTGAGACCACAAAAAAAAAGTACCTACTTATATTAAACAAAATTTCCTTTTTTTCCAACAAATAAACAAAATGTATTTTTTTTTTTGCGTAGGAGCACACGTCGGGTCATCATCATCATCAGCCTATATTCGGCCACTACTGGACGTAGGCCTCTTCTAGTGAACGCCACTGAGCCCGATCCTCGGTTCTTCTCATCCAGTCTCTGCCAGCCGCCTTTCGCAAGTCGTCACTCCAGCTGGCCGGTGGGCGTCCCACACTACATTTGCCTAAACGCGGTCTCCACTCTAGAAGTCGTTTTCCCCAACGATTGTCGGTTCTGCGGGAGATGTGACCAGCCCATTGCCACTTCAGCTTGCTTAGTCTTTGGGCTATGTCGGTTACCTTGGTTCTCTGGCGGATAACCTCGTTTCGGATTTTATCCTTCAGAGAGACTCCAAGCATAGCCCTCTCCATAGCTTGCTGAGCGACTTTAAACTTATGGACCAGTCTCAGCATGAGTGTCCACGTTTCGGCTCCGTAAGTCATAACTGGTAGGACGCACTGGTTGAAGACTTTCGTCTTTAGGCACTGCGGTATGGACGATGAGAAGACCTGACGAAGTTTACCAAATGCTGCTCATCCCAGCTGAATCCTTCTATCGGCTTCCCTCTCACAATTATTCCTACCCAACTGCATATTCTGCCCGAAGTAAACATATTCCTGAACCACTTCAAGGGGAACACCGTCAATGAAAATCGGTCTTGGTCATAAGGTCGTTAAACATAACCTTAGTTTTGTCTATGTTCATCCCAAGACCGATGCGTCGAGAGATGACAGCTAGGTCAGTCAGCATTCGATCCAGATCCTGCAGTGACTCCGCCATAAGGACAATATCATCGGCGAATCGTACGTGTGAGATGTACTCGCCATTTATGTTTATGCCCATTCCTTTCCAGTCCAGCGTCTTAAACATATCTTCCAGAGCGCCAGTAAATAGTTTCGGGGACATGACATCCCCTGTCTCACTCCCCTGCGCAGCTGGATACGTTTAGTCTGCCGGTTCTGTACTTGAACGAACATATTCGCAGCGTCATACCAATATCTCATCACACTGATGTATCGCCAGTCCACTTGGTATCGCTGCAGGGACTCGAACACAGCCCAGATCTCGGCAGAGTAAAAGGCTTTCTCATAGTCCACAAAAGCAAGACACAGGGAATGGTTGTACTCTTCGGTTTTCTGTATAACCTGCCGAACTGTGTGGATGTGGTCTACGGTCCCGTAACCCGATCGAAACCCGGCCTGCTCTGGAGGTTGAGACTCATCAAGTCTTCTCGATAGGCGATTTGAGACTACCCTCGATAACAGCTTATAGACATGGCTCAGAAGCGATATGGGAATGTAGTTTTTAAGGAGCTTTATCTCCTTGTTTGAAAAATAATACTACAGTACTTCTGTTCCACGGCTTTGGAGTTCTCCCATCGTTCAGAACAGAGTTAAACAGCTTCTGGGTAGAAGACAGAGAGTCGAAGTACAGGTCTCCCTGCTGCTTTCAAGAGCTCCGAGGTAACTCCGTCATCCCCCGGGGCTTTTTCATTTTTAAGCTGTTTGAGGGCTATCTCGATCTCGTCAAGGCTGACTTCCGGCAGATTATCGGTGTAGTGGCGGATTAATGTGGCTCAGGAATCTTCGCTGCTAGGTTCGGGTCGTACAGCATGCGAGTCGTATAGTCGGCCATAGAAGTCCTCTATCTCGGCGAGAATATCCGGCACTGAGGTGACGGTATTGCCCGAAGATGTTTTAACCTTCGTCAGATGGGGCCTCCTCAATTGCTGCGCGAAGACTTTGGACCCCTGATTTTTCTCTATAGCCTTTTCTATTCGGCGCGTGTTAGAGCATCGGAGGTCCCGTCGCACCAGCTTGCTGATATTTCGATTGAGAGCCCGCTTTTCCGATGATTTGGCATGCACGTCATTCCGCCTCTCATCCATAAGCTGAAGAGTCTCCGCCGAGAGTTTGGACTTCGTTCCATTACGTTGCAGCTGACAGAACTTCGACCCTACTTGTCTTAGGATTCCCACCACTTGTTGTAAGGCCTCGTCTACGTCAATTGTGGTTTCCAGAGCAGCAAATCGGTTTTCCAGATGTAGTTGGAACTGTTAAGATCCCACAACTGTTTGGAGCTGGTTAGGTTGGAGCTTAGACTTCATCAAACGGGATCTTTCTAGCTTAAAGTTGATACTCAGAGAGCCTCGTAGGAGTCGGTGGTCACTAGCGGTATTAAATCTCTTGACCACAGAGACGTCTCTGAATAGGTGCTTTTTATCTGTCATGATGAAGTCTATCTCGTTCTTTGTCACATTATCAGAGCTTTGCCACGTCCACTTTCTTTGGGACTGCTTCTTATAGAACGTATTCATTAGGAAAAGCCCCTCTTTCTCCAAAAAGTTGACGAGCATTTGCCCCCTGTGGTTCCTGCACGCCGGGTATCCGCTAGAAAATTATAAAATAGAACTAACTACTTGGTGAGGTGTCATTATGTACCTAAAAACCTATAGCTTTAGGTAAATATAACATTGATTCTTCGAAAACGTTAGGTAGGTATCATAATCAGCTTATAATATTCCCACTGTTGAGACACAGGCCTCCTCTGTGGGAGGGAGTGGGTCGTAATCCACCACGCGGACCTTGTCACATGTCGTCGAATTTTTGGTTCTAGGACATGCCGGTTTCCTCACGATGTTTTCCTTCACCGCATTATTAGCAGTGGTGATAAAATAATTTACACCAAGTAAAGTGCCTGCTTGGGTTCAAATCCACGACCTACAACTCGTAAGTCGCGGTCATTGCCATTGGGCCACCTCTGCTCGCAGGTAAGTACATTATACGTAATACTTGATAATAATTCGCACCTTCTTCGGTGGGACAAGGGCATAACAGCACTTTTAGTGATTTAACAAGAGAGTCATTTCAAGATATTTTCGCGCCAAGATAGTCAAAAAAATGCACCAATATGACAAAGGCACTGTTGCCCTCTGGCGGCATTAAGCTGATATTGATACGGGTCTTTGTTCCTCCGGATAAAAGGGACTTTTTAAAGCAGTTTGACATACTTAAATCATTTTTTGATTTTTGTCGGTTATGCCTTTGTCCTACCAAAGGTGCGAATTATTGTTTTGGGTTAACTCGACTAAGAGATGATACAACAATAAATCGTAGGTCATCTAATAGGTTTCACAATGAACGAATTAATAATAATTGGGCAATTTATTTGTTTTTACCCAATGTATGTGAAAATTTTGTCCACAGGCAAAAAGTGGAGGTAAATCAAAGTTCACAAATGTCTGACGTAAGAAAAACCCCAGGTCAAAGTTATCTATGGGTCAAAGTTTAAGTTTGGATTGGTTCACGATAGCCTAAACCTAGTTTTAGTATAGTATTTTTGTCTCACGAAGCGACGCGCGCTTTACTTGTGGTAACCAAGAGTGAAAACACGCTGCGAATGAGTGCGTGATGACGAGTAGCGCCAGCACATAACACACACACACACTTCCGACTTTGCCAGTGTCTCGGACGGACGGTACCGACTGTACCGAGAGCTCCTACGCTTACTACTTTCGTGCGACGCGCGTTCGTTCGTCTTAGTACTTTAGTACTGGTATTACCAGAAAGGACATAGTGGATGGTGTAAACACCTTATTAAAGTTAAATGTAGGAAAGCTGATGTTGTGTGCTTTTCCTTACTCTGATACTTTATCAGATGACGAAAATAATTATATTTATAAGTTGAATAGTACAATTCATAAGCTGACATGTTGTCATAGTGACAAGTTATTGTATTTTGACACTAACAAGTTTGTTAGTGGTTTTAAGTTAACTCAGAGAACTCTATCTCTGTCTTGGGAATGTCGACATCTGATTGCTATGTTGATAGCATATAGTATTAATGAGGTTATAAATAATATAACAACTTTTAGTATTAGGGACGAGTCTGTGTTGCCTAGTCATACTAACAACATAGTGATTAATTATGAATCCTCATGCTGTACGAAGGAGGAGAATCCACCTATAATACCAACATCTTTGGAGGTCACCACCAGTCAGATAGAGTATTCTCTTCCTGCTGGAACTGGTACGGGCATTCTAGACACTTCATTTGTAGTTGTGGAGGTCACTCCGGATAATCATTTAAACTAGTCAGTAAGACAACAGAAGTTACCCCTTCAAGTAACCAATTATTATTATTATTAGAGAATAATAAAAAGGTATCTTCTGGCAATATAACTCATAATAATAAAATACCAAAGGAAGTGCAACATACTTTAAAATTATTTAATCAAAATATCCAAGGTTGCGCTTCCAAATTACTGGAAATAGAATTGTTTTTAGAAAATACTAAGTTTGATGTCATTTGTTTAACAGAACATTGGTTAAAAGATCATCAAGTAATGTCAATTAATTATGAAAATTATTGTGTAGTTAGCCATTTCAGCCGAAAACGTATGATACATGGCGGGTCATTAATATTAGTTAAAAATTCAATTAAATCGAAAGAACGAAAAGACGTCATCGGACTGTCTGTCGAGCACACCATTGAATTGTCCTGTGTTGAGCTTGATAAGCATGTTATAGTATGTGTATACAGACCTCCAAGTTACCAGAATCTATCTGTGTTTGATTCTGTAATTGAAGATGTGTTAAAGAAACTAAGTACTAGTAGTAAGTCAATAGTCATATGTGGAGATTTTAATATTAATTTATTAGAAATTAACTCGAATACTGTTAGATTATTAAATCTTTTCGGGTCATTTGATTTGTCAAATGTTTTTATTGAACCAACCCGAGTGACAGCTTCTTCTGCCACTTGTATAGATAATATTTTATGTAATTGTGATTATTTACACAAACAAATTGTAAATAAGTTGCCATCTGATCACAGTGGCCAAACAGTAACATTTTGCTCCTACATGCCTTTACAAAAAATTCAAATAAGGTTTAGGCCAATTACATGTAAAAAATTAGAGCAATTAAATAATTCTTTAGCCAGTACATTATGTGATCAAAGTTTTAATAATGTAGGTGACCCAAATGAGTTCTACGCCGAGTTCTTTTCACTATTAAACACGCAATTTAATGACACTTTTCCACTAAAGACTAAAATTATTTACACAAAGTTTTTATTTAGTGATTGGGCGACTCCAGGTATTCGTAAAAGCAGGGAAAAGCTATTTGAACTTTATGGTCTAAAGCAACATATGAATAATACAAGATTTCATCAGTATGTTGCAAAATATTCAAAAACTTTTAAAAGTGTGTGCAAACTAGCAAAAGCACTTTATATTAGCAATAAAATAAAATCAGCTGATGATAAAATAAAAACTACCTGGCAAATAATAAATAATGAAACAGGCAGGAAAAAACAGCGTAATACAGAATTTAATTTAGAGACTGCACATGGCCTCATCAACTCTGATGTAGAAATAGCTCAGGAATTTGAAAACTTTTTTACTAATATTCCCCTTAAAACTACTGAAGCTTTAAATTCCTCACCCGCGCTTTCTGCTGCCTTACTTACAAAGAATGTCAAGGCATGCCCTTTGGAGTTTAGGTTTCAGCATACAAACCCCCAAGCTGTTATAAAAGCTTTTAAAGATCTTAAAATTAAATCAACAGAGGATCTCTGGGGAATATCTGTAAAAGTCTGTAGATCTCTCATCGAAACCATTGCTCCCTATTTAGCTTTCATATTTAACACCAGTGTAGACCAAGGAGTTTTTCCGGATCTTTTGAAACACAGTAAAGTAGTTCCGTTGTTCAAATCCGGTGATAGTAAAGAACCCAACAATTATAGGCCTGTGTCAATTTTGCCAGTTCTCAGTAAGGTGTTTGAAAAGTTAATGCTTAATCAAATGTTACGTCACTTTAATAAAAATTCCATCTTTCATGAACAACAGTACGGTTTCACCAAAGGGCGCTGTACCACTGACGCTGGTGTCACCCTACTAAGGAACATTTTTAACGCCTGGGAAGGAGCACAGGATGCCATTGGAATCTTTTGCGACCTCTCTAAGGCGTTCGATTGCGTAAACCATGAGACACTTCTGCTGAAACTAGAGCACTATGGAATTAGGAATACAGCTCTTGATCTACTAAGGTCATACCTCAAAGATAGAAAGGTTAAAGTTCAAGTAAACGGCAAGAACTCATTAGGGTCTGAAATGACAATGGGCGTTCCTCAAGGTTCGATATTGGGTCCATTCCTCTTTTTAGTTTACATTAATGATTTGCCCCAATTACTGCAGAATCAACCGAAGATGGTGTTATTTGCAGATGACACATCATTGATCTTTAAAGTAGACCGACGGTCACAAAATCTTGACGATGTAAATAACTCTATTCTTCAGGTCCAAGATTGGTTTATGGTAAATAATTTGGTACTTAATGAAAAAAAAACCAAATGCATTAGATTTAAATTACCTAATGTTAGAAGTTGCGAATGTGACATCATATTGAATGGAGAAAAACTAGAATTTATTAATCAGACGGTTTTCCTGGGAATCACGCTAGACGAGAAATTGCAATGGGGACCCCATATAACATCTCTTGCGGGGCGGTTAAGCTCGGCCGCTTATGCTGTTAGGAAGATAAGACAGTTAACAGATGTAGAAACCGCGCGTTTGGTCTATTTTAGCTACTTCCACAGCATTATGTCATATGGCATTTTACTGTGGGGTCGGGCTGCTGACATTGAATCCATTTTCATTTTGCAAAAGAGAGCTGTCAGGGCCATTTACAATCTATGTCGTCGCGAATCTCTTAGGGAACTATTTAAAAAGATTAATATTATGACGGTACCTTGTCAATTCATTTATGAAAATATTATGTATGTAAGAAAAAATCGACATCTTTTTAATAAAATAAGTGATAGACATAATTTTAATACTAGAAATAAAGATAAAATTGATCAACCATTTTTTAGATTATCTAAAGTACATACATCTTTTATGGGGTACTGTGTTAAATGTTACAACAAAATACCTTGTGACATATTGCAATTAAATGAAAGAAAATTTAAAACTCATATAAAAAGTACACTTTGTAAACAAGCATATTACAAATTAGAGGATTATATCCTAGATAAGAATGCTTGGAAACATGCTGGTCCTGCTCCATAGGACAATCTAGAGTCTAGACAAAATCAAACTGGTTGCTAATTTGATTGTATAATTTATAATTTTTATGACATTGATTGTTACATTATGTACTTAACTACTTAAACTCACACACTAAATTATTACATGTTGAAATTTTGGAAACATCATCTACTTTTCAATATTTGTAAATATGTGAGCACCATGTATCTATCACATAATTAATTTACCTGCCTTTGCATTATATTTAATTCTTTTTACCTATTGTGGTATAGTAATTTTATTCAAGGTGCATCGTCTTCACATATGATTACATAATTAATGTGAACTTACATAATATTGTAAAATATTTTAAAAGAGTAACGGTGGAGTTTCTTGCCCATTCTTCTCCATACGAAACTACCTTTTGGAAGGGGCAACTAGAATCAATTCTATTTTTTTTGTAAATTTTGACGTTCAAAAGTGCCTTTTATGTGCCTATTTGAAATAAATGATTTGACTTTGACTTTGATTTACGCACATTCGCAGCGTGTCTGTTCCTACACTTGGTAACCACAAGTAAAGCGCGCGTCGCTTTGTGAGATAAAAATACTGTATCTTCAAACGACAAAATACTCAGTTTTATGTTCATTTCATGTTAAACTGGACAGTGATTCAAAACCAGTACCTACCCAAGTAACTAACATTATCATCCTTAGGTACTTAAGTATAGGTAACTACATAATATTGTAAAGAACCTACTTACGTGTGAAAATGAAGCAGGTATACCTTAGGATGCGAGTGAACACGAAGGCTATCGCTGAATCTAATAAATGATTAATGATTTTATTTCTGTAAGTAGGTTTGAACAAACACTTTAAACGTCAATCATATTTTAAAAACTAGATGAGGTCGGCGTCTCCTATCTGATTACTCTGAGAAGAAAGGCCGAAACTCAGAAGTCACAGTCTCTTTTAAAGTCCAGACATAATCTTGGTCAGATCATGTGAAGACCATGTAGGTTTGTGTTTGAAATGGTCTTTTGAGTAAAACCACACAGTTTGAGTGGACATGTTCAGTCAGAGCACGCATTTCTCAGTAATCATGTAGCTCGACTCAGAACTTAAGGAGCTCAACGATTCCACGAGCAATACCAAAGAAAGGACATTAGGGTAGGCCGCAAAAATTACTCAAACTGCCAGACCATGATTAAAACAAACTGAGGAGAAAAAAAAGCAAATAAAAATATATTAATCAAATAGGCGAGAAGGTCAAAACAACGCTTCTCATTATCATTTAGAAGTGCTTACCAAATTCATTAGTTTATTATATATAACATAACAACACGCCTATACTCCCCGAAGGGTTAGGCAGAGGTGTACCTATAGTACACCCACATTTGGCCAATTATGTTTAAGTCCCTTGTAACAAGCTTATTATTATTGAGCATTATATACGTATTGTTGAGAAACGGCGAGTCATGTGACTGCCGTTCAGGTTTGCCGTTTGACACCAATTCCTTTTACTACTGATTCATAGAGAATAGTTGAGTAATATCTTACTTGTTGCCATCTTTCACAAAACCAAACCTGAACCACCAAACTGGGTTTAGATGAAGTTGTTCAAATTCCCTATATTATTGTCTTAATTTTTAGGAACAGATGGCGGATTCCCCAAAGTCAACATATACAATACGAACCTATATACTTCATAATTTACTCACGTCTTTCTCGAAAGTGCCATAAAATGTAGAGTTCGTCAACCAGAGACAAATGACAAATGACAAATGACTATATAGTAGATAAAAATGCTTGGCTTAATGCTGGTCCTGCTCCACAGCCACTCGGGCGCACTAGTTAAAATTTGAATGTTTGGAAGGGGTGCGCCAAAGTTCACCTAAATTTTCAACTCCGATAATTGGAAATCCGAAAATGTTCTTCCTAACATTTTTCATCCTAACAATTACAATTCCTAACTACTCTGTCTCTAATGTTCATAATTCCGAAGCATTCAACTTCATAATGTCAGTAGCAATAAACATCTATTATACTTGTATTTGTTTTCCTATATTTTCTCACCATAACCATCTTATACACTATTATTCAAAGTCATATTTTTTTTGTTTAGATTTCTTTTTATTCATAATAATCAGTATTATATACATAAATTGTGCGTAACTTTATTTTCACATAACATGTGTAACATATAAGAATAAAGCGTATTCTTTAATTTTATTTATAGCGGTGTGTACCTGCAAATATATCCATAGGTTAGGTTAGGTTAGAACTGTGACCAACTACGCGCGAGCCGAGCGAGCGAAGCGAGCGGTGCCGCGGCAGCGGCCGGCGAGCGCTACCTCGAAATTGGTCGCGAAATTTTTCTAAGTATTTTTTTCATAGTGCCCCCAAGACGACACTCTGACCTGAATTTCATTCATTTAAGACAAAAATCAGTCAAACGACCTTTAATAATTCTAAACAGTTGGTTTAAAATATAGTGGGTAGGTTATATATAAGTTGGGTGAAAATATTATGGTAATTATGTTTAGGGATAAAAGCGTTATGATAAAAAACAGTAGGAGTTTAAATATATTTACATTAATGATATTATTAATTACAATTTTCGGAAACATGAGTGTTATGAACATCGCCGGTAGCACTACAAATAGTATGAATGAAAACTTTAGGATGAAAAATTTTAGGAAGAGTGATCATTCGGATTACAAATCGTTAGGAAGAACAATTTCGGGTAAAGAACTTTAGTTGAGCCAATATGGACCCGTTTGGAAGAGATACTCCTTTCTTATTCCCCCTTTTATTTTTCTGACATTGCGAACTTAATGTTTGTTTATTTTTTATAAAATATGTTTTATTATTGAATAACTCAATAGATATTATAATGACTCTTTTCTTGTATGTAGTAAAATAGCAAATACATAGCAAACTATAGTTTTGTATAATTTAGAAGCATTTTTCAATTTTGTAAATGTGAGTACCATGGATTCGTTTATTATACAATTATGTTGACTTGACAGCATGGCAGTTGAGACTATGTCATGCTCACTTAAATGTCTCACTGTTGGTGGCGCGTGTGTTGGATCATTCGGTTCCCTACAAAATGGTTGAGCTGGCTGGTGCTGATCCACGCGTCATGTTCGTGAACGGGCGCCGTCAGTTGAGATTGGTCATCTCTTAATTGCCACGGCTTATTTTTATTATTAATCTTATATTTTGAATTGTTTCTCTATATATTTTTTTCATTGTTCTCGCATATAGAAGCAACAAGAATAATTTACACAGGATTTTGTAATATCTTGATTTAAAAAGAGTGTCCTTGGAGTTTCTTGCGCGTTCTTCTCCATAGAGATCTACATTTTGGAATGGGCAACTAGCTTCAACTTTCTGAGTAACTGACCGACTCTTTGACAATTCAAAAGTGCCTGTAAATGGTTTAATTGAAATAAATACTTTGAGTTTGAGTTTGTAATGAAAATGTCTCATGTGTTTTCTTTGGCTTCAAACTAGGACATAACAATGCTTCTTCTTCAAGGCATCATATATACTTACTGACCTGGGAATTCAATTCCTTAACTTTAAGGATATTACCGTATGCTGTACCTACAATGTGGTTATTTTCTAACAACCTATCCGACATCATGATACCCACACCGGTTCATCATGAACCGACCGGAATCATCAAATCATTATAGTAATTTTTGGTGACTACTACTACTTAGTGGTTGTTGTAAAAAATAACAACAGAACAATCAATTCTGAATATGGCCTTCAACATCAGTCCCAGGTTTGAAAAATGCACGCTCTTTTGATTTTCTACCAAATTAAATATTTGACCGAGCGAGCGCGAGGCGTCTCTGTTTTAGCTTGGGCAAAAATGTTTTCATATGTCCGGATTTTCGGCAATGATTGTTCTCCTCAACAGGTCGTATTTCTCAACCGATTTTCATGAAATTTTGTGAGCAGGTTCGATAATTAGCTATATGGATTTCATTTGTCGATTTTGTTTTTCGAAATTTTTTCAAGGTGGTGGAGATATGGGGGATGAAAAATTTTTTTTTTTTTAAGGATTTTGTTTTAAGGTGCGCGGTGAAAATTAATTTATTAAATTCATAGACAGCCTCGCGAGGTCTACAGCTCACAGAGCCACTAGTTAAGAATGTCAGTAAGTACTTACTGTATGTTTAATTGCATAAAATGAGGTAAATTTTCAGATATCTTAGGGCAGGCCCTGCAGTCTCGACAAATTTAACGACAAAAATCGGTCGTTAAGTCTAATCGATGTCAAATTTCTTTAATAGATTTTCAACCTTATGCTTTCGAAATAAAGTTGAAGATCTATTAAAGGAACTTGACAACGATACGACTTAGCGACTGATTTTTGTCGCTGTCTAATGTCGAGACTGCGGGGGCAGAACACATTTCGCCATAATACAATAGCATGCAAATTCGTTAAAACATACGTTTGAATTTATTTGTCAAATTACTTACATCTTATTAAATTGAACACCATCTCGTTTATCTGTAACTGATCCCGCCTCAGTATTCATCATTGATTAGTCCTTGCGAAATGTAATTGATTGAAATCTTATCTCCAGTATTACGAGTAGGTTCAGTATGTAAACATATTTCAATGCCGACTGATTCGGTGTCCTCATTTTCAGGTACAAGTTTAAGAAGCAAACCTTAATCTTATCATTTTGCAAGACCTTGGGGAACAGTTTCCGCAAAGATTACTTACTGTATACCCCTTGCAAGATTATGTCATGAAGATGCAGCTTCCCGAATCATATTTCTGATAATAATTTATTATCTCTACCTAATAAAAATCTTAAGCTAGTTCACTGACAGACAACGGATATCCTCAACCGCTGGGTCTTGAAGCATGACATTTTTTTTGACGATGACATTTTGACGCGAAAAAATAATCCCATAAGTTTGAGTGGAGTAGGTATTGAAGTTTTGTATGGGACGGTTGATAATTTTTTGTGATCACTTGTTTCTGGTACAGTCTGTATATTATAGCGAAGGTGAGCACTAAGGAAGGATTTTTGTAAATTAATCCCCTAAGGTGATTAAGTAGGGTATGAAAGTTTGTATGGAATTTTATAATTTTTGCCGAGGGGTAATCCCATCGGGCAGGCACGGCTTGTCCTACAATAACTATCAATAGAATTATCTTCCCTATGGTCTAGTGGTCCTAAGTGCAACTACTCAAGTACCTACTCAACGTGGATTTTACGGGTAAGGCAGTGTTCTAAATGTTAAATGTTTTCCATTATGAAATTCTTAGTAGCAGCTGGTGACTGGATTTCTGCCTAATGGCATATGCTAGCTCCCTATTACATGGGACTTTCACATAACTGGTATTGTGGGTGTACTATAGATACACCTCTCACACACTCACACACACATCACACACACACCACACACACACCACACACCACATCTCACATCTGACTTCTTGTCACAGTCATGACGTACAGCTGTCGACTATTTCTGTTTTGTGCTCGTGATTATAATGGAATAGAATAGAATAGAATAGAATAGAATACTCTTTATTATGTACACCATAAAAAACAGAGATCTATTTTTGTTTGTTTTTATTTTTCATTATTATCAGAGATAATTATCTTTTTTGTATGCACGTGTTTCTGTGACAAATAATCCTATTTTTCTTTCTTATCTTTCTTTCTCTGCTTAACCCTTCGGAGAATACAGGCGTGATGTTATGCCCGGAGTCTGGCTGATGGCAACAGGCTCGCTCGCCCCATTACATGGGAGTTAAGCATAACTGGCGAAATGTGGGTGTGCCTACTAATACTCCTCTGCCTAGCCTACCATTTGGGGATACAGGCGAATGGTGAGAGTAAATTAAAGTTATTATAGGAATACTACAGAGAAGTGGTAGCCCAGTGGTAACGGGACTTACGAGTTGTAGTTTGTGGGTTCGAACCCAGGCAGGCGCTTTACTTAGTGCAAATAATTTCATCACCACCGCTCTCAAAACGGTGAAGGAAAACATCGACGACATGTGACTTCTACCAATCCGCATTGGGTCCGCGAGGTGGATTGTAGTCCACTCCCTCTCACAGAGAGGAGGCCAGTGTCCCAGCAGTGGGAACATTATAGGCTGATTATGCATAGGAATACTAAACTACGTATTTAGAAATATAGTTACTATCAATTTGGCTCATACTTAGGTACTTGAAAATAATAAACGTAAATAAATAAAATCAAGGTAACATCCGTAGTTATGATTGATGCTGGCACTTATTGTAATTTTTGCAGAAAACGTAGTCCTTCTCACCTGGTGATAATTTTAACAAGTCACCCTGATCTGCCGGGCTGATTCCTGATTTGGATTGATTACGTTCAGTCAACAATAAGATAAGATAAGATAAGATAAGATAAGATAATTTTTTATTTGTTCAAAACATGAGTATACACACATAGCATGCAAGATGTTCAATACAATTATAAATTCAGTCATGTTTTGCCTGGACGGCGTACAAATATGAGATGTCGAAGTTACACAGCATCAATTATTTTTATAATCGTTAATTAAATTGCAGATATACCCATTAAACAATCCAATTTAGAGCATATTAAAAGCTAAATAAATAAGTTTATAATAATTATACAATCATGTCAATATACAAATACATCTAAAGGAATACATACACATGTCAAAGCAACTGTTAATAAATTGAATGTCAATATGCAAATCAAATTAATTTGTCGGTTAAGAATTCGTCAGTGCTGTAATAGATTTTCTCTAACAAAAGGTTTTTTAATCTATTTCTTAATTTTTCAATAGGTAATTCCCTCCAATGTTTTGGCAACTTATTATAGAGAATTGGCGCCATACAGAATACACTTTTACGCATTAAAGCTTTTCTGGATCTCGGAATACATAGCCTACTATTGTCGCGTCTATTTCTAACTACTTTATCTGACTCTAAGGGGAATAGGTGTGGATTCGATTTGACGAACATGACGATCTCTAAAATGTACATTGACGGAAGGGTTAATATTTTATAGGTTTTAAATAACGGCTTGCAACTTTCTGTAACATGGAGGCCAGACATAGCCCTCAGGCACCTCTTCTGCGTTTTAAATATCACATCTTTATTTGTTGAGTTTCCCCAAAAAATTAGTCCATATCTCAAGTTAGAGGACACCAAGCCGTGATAAGCAGTTAGCAGTGCATCAACATTTAAGATAGGGGCCAATTTATATAGGGCATATGTGGCATTACTAATTTTTTTGCTTAATTCTTCCGTATGAGCTTTCCAATCTAATTTGCTGTCAATAGTTACACCAAGAAATTTGGTTGTGTTTACCTTATCTATTTTGTTATTACAATAATGGATATTTACATTTGGTATGGATGATCTTTGATCAAAATGCAGAATATTAGTTTTCTCAAGGTTTATCTTAAGATTATTGTTTTCCAGCCACTGTACCATTGATTCTAAGGAATTGTTAATATCAGATTCGTATGTGTCTCTGTTTTTAAAAGCAACTGTAATAGTACTGTCGTCGGCAAAAAGAGTCATCGGGTGGTCGATGCTTTTGGGTAGGTCATTAATGTACAGTATAAAAAACAGCGGGCCAACGACAGTTCCTTGCGGAACGCCAAATTTAACTATACGTTCTTTGGACTTATACACAAATTCCTTTTTATTACTTTTATTTACTGCTGAGATTTCTGTAAATTGAGTTCTATTGCTTAAATAAGATCTAATGAGGTTTGAGACATTACCTCTAATGCCATATGCTTCTAATTTTTCAATAAGTATGTCGTGCCGGACATAATCGAAAGCCTGTGTCATGTCACAGAAAATCGCACATACAGGTATATTTAAATCTACTTTTTGCATGACATAATGTAGAAAATCGTATATTGCCAAGTTTATTGTTTTACCAGTTCTAAACCCTTTCTGTTCATTAGTGAGTATGTTTTCTCTTTCAAGGTACGTATTCAATTGTTTACATAAATACTTCTCAAATATTTTGGAGATTATGCTAATAAGAGATATTGGCCTATAGAATTGCATTAGCTCTTTATTTTCCTTTTTAAATAACGGCTTTATGACAGATACTTTTAAAGCATCGGGAAAAACACCTGTCTCGATGCACAGGTTAATTATATAGCTTAGATGCGGTGCAATTTCTCCCGCTACAGATTTTACAACTTTTGTTGAAAGGCCATCATTGCCTACACTATTTGTATTTTTCAATTGATTTATAATTTTAAATACTTCGATTGGCAGACAAGGGGCGAGAAAAAAAGAATCTCTTCTTTTTGGTATCAGTGATGCAGCATTTTTACCAGACCCTGCTATAGGGTTAATTTTGTCAATGAAGTAATTATTAAATGCATCTGAAATAGCCTTTGGATCTGTAATGACGTCATTATTTACACAAATTTTATCAATACAGTTTTTTGGAATGTTGAATTTCGAGTCATTTATAATTTTCCAAGTAGCTTTTGATTTGTTATCTGACGTCTTTATTGCATAGTTATTCTGTGCCTTTTGAGTAAGTTTTACAATTTTTTTAAATATTTTTAAATAGCAAGTTAGTTTTCTTTTATTAATCGAATTTGGTTTTAGTCTATATTGCCATAATAATTGCCTTTTCTTTTTACTACATAGTTTTACACCACGTGAAACCCATTTTGGTTTTTTCATCGTGCTGATTCTAACATTAATTTCTGGAAAGCACAGTTTGTAGAATAACGAAAACATGTCAAAAAAGGAATTGTACGCTACATTAGGGTCATCGGTTTTGTAAATATCAGAAAAAGATAGTTTATCTAAGCAATTTTTAAATCTTGTCATATTTTCGTTACAGTAGTCGCGTCTTGTAACCTGCCAATATTTAATATTACATTTCTTTTGCACTGGAAATGACATTAGTTGTGCCGTATGGTCCGATAGAGCAAGTTCTAGGACTTCAACCTTGCCTGCTTTGCGAAAGTTATGAGCAATATTATCAATACAAGTATTACTCTTTAAGCGTGTAGGTTGATTTAAGGCTAACTTTAAATTGTAATTCAGTAACATGCATTCAAATTCCATTGTCTGTACGCTCTTCTTTAAGATGTCGATATTGAAATCCCCTGCTATGACAATATTATGGTGGCATTTCTTCGTTAACTCTTGCAGGAGGAATTGTAATTTGTCCATACATACGTTGAAATTTGTTAACTTGGGAACCCTGTACACACATGCCAGGACAATGTTATAACTAGGTAACTCTATCGCGCAGCATTCAAATACTCCAGGTTCTGATATGTTGGCTATCCTCTTTAATTCGATGAAGTGATGTCCATTCTTTACCAGAATGCATGCACCACCTCTCTTGCTTTCTTTTCTGCAATACGAAGCCGCTAGTTGAT
This sequence comes from Dryobotodes eremita, assembly GCA_917490735.1. NCBI lineage: Eukaryota > Metazoa > Arthropoda > Insecta > Lepidoptera > Noctuidae > Dryobotodes > Dryobotodes eremita. Next base: position 1,194,236 of record OU823266.1, read on the forward strand.
AATTTGGTATGGTTAAATATGATTCGTATCCTGCCATAATAAAGTGTTCAGTTACGCACAATATATCTACACTAACACCCTTTTCCGATAATAGCTCATCTAGGCATATTGTGACATTGTCGGATTTATTTAGTTTTAGGATTTATTTAGATTCAATAACAACAAGACGTGTGAAATGAGATCACACAATTCTTAGACACACATGTCGTACTCGGTTAGTGGCAAAGGCTCACCCCCAAGCTCAACCCCGACTGGCGCATAGGGATGGCGGGCGAAATGTAGGTTTAAAAACATTTTTGCCAAACCCTTCGCGCAATACTAGTGTAGAATAGAATACTCTTTATTATAATAGGTCTTTACCTATGAAATTGCCGTTTTGTATGAAAAAATTTAAACGAATTTTTTTCATGAATTTTTTATTTGTATTAATCGAAGTAATCACCCATGCAATCAATGCATCTTTGCCATCGCAGTGGCAGTTTATTGATGCCCTTCTTAAAGAAATCAGCTGGACGGGAGGCAACAAATTCTTCAAAGGCATTTTGTACTGCCTCTCGGGTATTAAATTTTTTTCCCGCCAAGAAGTTATCCAAATTCTGGAAAAAGTAGTAGTCTGTAGGCGCAAGGTCTGGTGAGTAGGGCGGATGACGGAGAGCTTCCAACCCCAGTTCTTGCAACTTGGAGACCGTCTGCTGTGCAGTATGAGGTCGCGCGTTGTCGTGCAGGAGCAGCGGAGACGAGCGATTGACCAATGCTGGTTGGAGATGCGCCAGCTTCTCCATCATTGTGTTCAGTTCTTCACAGTACACATCTGCAGTAATGCTCACCCCGTTTGGTAAGAAGCTGTGATGAATCACACCGGCGCTAGACCACCAAACAGTGACCATCACTTTTCTAGGGGTAAGTTTTCGTTTAGGGCATTGTTTAGGTGCTGAACCAGGATCCAACCAACTTGCTGAGCGCTTACGGTTATCAAACAGAATCCATTTTTCATCGCAGGTAACAATGCGGTTCAAAATTCCTTCATTTGTGTGTCTGTTGAGCAGTGCAAGGCACGTCTCGACGCGTACTTCGCGCTGGCGATCATTGAGTTCGTGGGGCACCCATTTGTCAAGCTTTTTTACCTTGCCAATTTGACGCAAATGGACCAATATTGTTTTGACGCTAACGTCGAAAGCTGCTGCTAATTCAGCCGTAGATTGTGTATCATCAGCTTCCACAATCGCCTTTAATTCGTCATTGTCGACCAAAGTCTTCGGACGACCGCGAGGTTCATTTTTCAGGTCGAAATTTCCAGAACGGAAGCGAGCAAACCAATAACAGGTGGTGCGTTGGTTTGTAGAGTTAGCTCCGTAAACGTCGTTGATGTTGCGTGCCGCTTGTGCCGCGTTGCTGCCACGACGGTACTCATATTCCATAATTACTCGAATTTTTAACGTATCCATGATGACGAAAAAGATTGAAATGCGATGAAAATGTAACACTAATCAATAAAGAAATGACTACTTTTAGAAAAAAAAATCCATGTTTTTAAAATAAAATTAATTTGAAATTAGAATTCATAGCCAAACAAAAATTATTTTGATTTGAAATGGCCAGTACTGCAGAACGGCAATTTCATAGGTAAAGACCTAATATACACCATAAGTACGTGTACTTGTGTGTGGTGTATGTTTTATAAAAGATTTTCTCACGGAATCTCATATAAATGAAGTAATCCACATATCTGTAGAAAAAAAACTTATCTACTGCAAAATGAAAAGAAAAAAATAAAGCTTGAATCACAAAAAATAAACAACAAATTACAAACGCAATGCAATGTAGATCTACGCATTTGTATATCAATTCCTGGTATCATACTGGAACGCAAACAAATAAATGACTATAAACAATTTTTTCTTGACAAATAACGCAATTGATCTGTGACGTTGGTGACGTATGATCCAAGATGGCAGCTGGCGCGTGCGCGCTATCAGCTCAAGGCAATCGGTATTTGTCTCAATTCTTTAACTGTTCGATATTGATAGTGTTATTTCTGGGATTGCGTCATGATTCTCTTGTATCATCATTGACATGTAATACAGTTTAATATTGTTGGTACTTTATGCCATCTTCTCCTATCCAAAATTAAATAAAGTGATAATGTAAATCACTTTCACCACCCAGAATAAATTATTTAAGGTAACTACTTACAAAATGGGCTCCCCTACCATAAATAGTTCACTAGCAAATATTTTTGAACAGAGTTTTGGATTAATTAGAAGATTCTTCCTTTCATATTCCTGCTACATTTGTTTGACTACATACTATCACACCACCTTAGGGGTCAAGATTTCCTGCCGGGGTCGCGGATTGTTCGAAAGAGTTACCGTGGCCCTGGCGCACAGGCAACTGAAGGAACACGGGTGGGTTTTAGTCAGTAAGAGTCTGACATGCCCTTCCGCTCCGCCTAAAAAAGGGGTCAAGATTTCTTTTAAAAACATGAGTGTCATGTAAGACAAAGTGTCAAGTGACCTCTTGAGGAGTGACATGCAGCTTGAGCTGAACTGTCAGTATTTTTGATAATAAATTTTATCTGAAATTCATTATATTTCAGCTAGCATCCTTTACCTTGGGTGCATAGTAGCGATACTGAAATGTGCTTCTAGCTGGTGTCTACGTAATAATAATATACAAGTGGCTCTGTGAGCTGTAGACCTCGCGAGTCTGTTTTTGCATAGCTTGAAACTGAATAAATGTTCACCGTGGACTTTAAAACAAAAAGAGCGCGAAATGGCTGAAAAAAAATTATTTTTACGTTTACCATAGCTCCGCCATTTTGAAAAATTTCGAAATACTGACTCGATAAAAAAAAACTATATAGTTATCGAACGTGCTCAAAAAATTTTACGAGTATCGGTGAAGAAATGCGACCTGTAGAGGGGAACAGCCATCCGGACATCCGGACATACGAAAGCATTTTTGCCCAAGCTGAAACGGAGACGCAGCGCTCGCGGTTCACGCTCGCTCAATAATAATAGTACCAGCCGATTACTGTCCCACTGCAACGCCAAGGCATCTTCTCATACAGAGAAGGCACGAGCATTAATCACCACAAAATTATCAAATCAATCAAAAAGTTAAATTTAAATGGATTTAAAAAGAAACTTAAAGACTTGCTAGGTAATAAATGTTATTAAATTTAAACGACTATTGAATGATACTTTAACATCCTAATTGTAATCTTTTAAGGCTCCCATGAACAGGTGTGACGTGACAGCGCGACGCGACTCCAGTAGAACAATTTCTATGAAAACTTCATGGAAATTGTTCTACAAGAGTCGCGTTGCGCTGTCGCTTTGCGCGTGTCTGTGGGAGCCTTTATACTTTGACATCCTAAATAAATTGTGTGTTTTTGATATTAATTTTTATTTAACCGACATACCTCAAATTGTAATATTAATTCGTAAAATATGCAATCAATAATGTTAATACTAACCTAATGATGTCTGTCCCGTAATAAATGTATATACCCAAAATTGCACGCCACACTTGGCAGCATGTGATGATACCACTGACTAATCTTAAGACCATTATAATGTACCATATTCTGACAAATAAATGATTATTATAACCACGCTTGTTCAAGGCGGATTGGCGATTTCAGACTTATATTAATAAAATTATAAGGTCTTACAATGTTTGCCTTCACCGATGTCAGTAGGTAATTCCCAAGATAAACTAAGAAAGTACATAATTATACGGATTTGATCCTATGACAGCAACAGGCTATTTGGATGGAACACATTTATTAACACCACAATTAATATAATACACAACGACTTTTTTCCTTGACGGAACAGTTTTCAGTAACAGATTCTAAACAGTTTTATTCGAATCTTAAAACACTCATGTAGGTATACAACCTCCACTTGAACCCACATGAAAGGTGAGGCCGTAACCACTGGGCATCAATCATGACTTTCCCCAACTACCGATAATCATCTTGGTAATTGTTCACTATTTTCAAAATGGCGGCTGTTATTCTTAAATTCGTGAGTAGGTAGTGCTGTATCAAAGAAGAAGTAGGTAGCATATGTTTTATAAATCATCTTAAAAATGAACAGTCTGGGATATAGTCATCCTATGTTTGTCTGTTACCAAGTCTAGATGTCACTTGGATGCGAAATGAAATTATTGCAGATTTTTTACGACATTTATTTCACCATCTTGTGTAATTAATTTTATTTTTATGTAATGCATATCTACACATAACATAACACAATATCACACCTGTAATCTCCTACGGGTTAGGCAGAGGTGTACCTATAGTACACCCACATTTCCCCAGTTATGTTTAAGTCCCATATAATAGGGGGCGAGCCTGTTGTCATCAACAGGGCTCAAATCCAAAACTCCGGGTTTCTATTGAGAAATTCCATATGGAAAAACCCAATAACACTGCTCGACCCGGGAATCGAACCCAGGACTTCATGCTCAGCAGTAAGGCTTGCGTCCACTAGACAAACGAGGAACGCCATCACAATGCACATTCGTTTCTTATAAAATATGATTGAAACAAAATCTTGCGCATAATCGAATCAGGCGATATTTGTTTCATTAAAACTCACTGCCTTGTTTATTAACTAATACAGTTTTTATATATAATACTTGCGTCATTAGTTATTTACCTACTGTCATACCAAGAATTACGGGTTTTTTCTATGTAGATATAGTTTAGGGCAGAGTTAACCGGAACGTTAAAATATTTGGACAAAAAACCTGTCTGCATGTCAATCCGATCGGCTTAAGCGCTGACAACTAGATTTCTACTCTTGATAATGACAAGTAGCAGCAGTAGTAGTAGTACAATTACCTGTATTTATCAACCATACTTAGTCATATGAGCACCCACGTAGTCTGCATTTTCAGAAAAACGTGAGGAAATCCGGAATTTCGTGAAATCTCGGAGAAATTCTTACTGATCAATTATTGTATTTTTAACAAACTTCGAAAAAGGTGGAGGTTCTCAATCCGACAGCATTTTCTTTAATGTGTGTTACCTCAGAACTTTTTCAAGGTGAACCGATTTTGATGATTCTTTTTTTATTTGAAAGCTGGTGCTTTTCATGTGGTCTTATATAAATTTGATCAAGATCTGACCAGAAGTTTTTGAGTTATCCTTAATAATGCGTATTTTTCCATTTAGTATATTTATTGATGATGTTTTAATAACTTCCTGTCACTGTTATTTATATATCAAGTAGTGGTATACGAATTTGTTTGGGATAGGTACCACCACGAAAAAGTGAAAAATAACTTTAATTTCGGAAGTCGGTGGCAAAAAACGAAAATACAAAACCAAAGACACCGACTCCCGAAATTAAAGTTATTTTTCACTATTTAGTGTTTTTTTCTTGGAAGTTGGTAGTTTTTTTTTTTTGTAAAAAAGTTTTTTCAGTTTCATGGAAGCGCGGCGACTATGATTTATTTATCGTAAAATTATTTAGATTATTTTCACAATGTCCAGGCTTAATTCATATGTCAATAGTTTGAACAATTAAAAAAATAAGTACAAATGTTTTACCACGGTTTTTACTTTAAAACCGGTTTATCTGGTCTTAATAAATAACTCTTACGAATAATTACTCAGATAGGCACTTAATTTGTTTATGTTTTTACATTAATATAATTTTATGTAAGAAATTAAAAGAAATCGTGAGATATGAGTTTTTTTATTTCTAGCTAATCAACCAGTTTTTATTATACGTTCATAGTGAACGTCT